>OX104065.1:20443608-20474871 GCA_944474145.2 Dicrocoelium dendriticum | reverse complement strand
CTCTCAATGTCTATCGATTTATTAATTTTTTAGGTGATGTAACCTTAGGTATCGGGATTCAAAACAATATAACAAAATGTGTACATCTGGGAATCTTACGGTGAGTACAACAATACACCCCTATTTCTACACAGTTACCGTTGGGAGGTCAGCCATCCCACACCCAATAATCCTTGTGCACACAAGCCGCCAACACCATCAATGGGCAGACATGTTTTGTTATCCCGTCATCGGATTGACCCCGGCTCTGCGTTTCAAACACTGTTACGTCATCCCAATCCACGTTTCTTGCGTTTCCGCGATGCCGTGGCGATAAGCCAGCTAAGACCAGTCCCATATATGCAGAAGCAATCCTTATGTTACCTTCGGTGGTCCCATCCTAGGGCCATCGCCACCGTTCACCACACTGCATTTGCTTGGTTGGTAGCAGGTTTTGAACAATTTACAGTAATTTCTTGTTATTGTTTTGGTACTGATGAAAAAATGTGAAACGCGCGCATCTTCACACTGTTGTTCAAAATATTGAAGAGAACTAACATTTTGAAATTCTTCAGCGACGCTGCGAAAGTGCGCCTTATATCGTATTCGGTCACAAGTCAAACACCATCAACCAAATTTTAAAACGACGCTTTGGTAAAAGAATAAAACACCGTTCTGGCTGGCAAGCCGGACTTACACGGTCAAGTTATTGAAACGCAAGTTCGGTTAATATTCTCAAGCAATGTGCGCTGGTTACTTAGCGAAATTGCCGAGCTCAAATCCACTATGCTGTAGAAGTAATATGCGAATGCAGGGATTTTAATGCTACAAGCAACTTGATTACAGCCCGAGGTGGAAGATGAGGTTATCCAACTCAATGAATACCGCGTCGTGAGGTCCGATCGTCCTGGAATGCCGCAGAATCGCAGAAGAAGCGTTGCCACCTACGTGAATCATTCATGACGGAAATCGATTGCCTTGCACTCTAAATTCACAACATCAAGAATTAGTTGTCATTTAATAGAGTGTAAACCGAAATTGCTTAGTGGATTTCTTTCCGTCGTCATCAGAAACATCTACATCTTGCTGATAATTTCTCACCAGTGTTACTGACTAATATTAAGCGATTGGTCTGAATCGTTTCTGGTGATCTTAACAAATGAGATACGAAGTTCATCAAGACACTTGGTATAACAAATAACAGTGTCTTTCAAAACCAGACTCGGTGTGCAATTGAATTTGATTTTCACAAAGAAAACTCATTTGTTTTCTACTTTAAAGCGAGCTCCTCTCGGTAACTCAGACCACTGTGTCCTAAAGATATGCCCAATTATTTACAGTAAGACCAAACTCGTGTCTGTGACAAAAAAGCCCTTCTAAACCATCGGAAGGCGAGACTGCTCAACTGAAAATTTTGCAAAACTCCACGCGATGATGGCTTCAACTGACTTTTCAGTTTTCAGATGAAAACCTATCATTGGAGTATGAACGACTTATCGATTATACCAACTTCTGCTTTGATTTATGCTGTCCCGTTAAAAATCTCTACATACATATGGACGGAATCTCTTCACCATTATTGACGCGACTTAGGCAAAAGAAGGAGGGGAAGATAAATGCAAATTGTTTCTTCAAGTTAAAGGACCAACTTTGACAATAAAATCAGATGTGGCGAGCCTGATTAGTTTGTATCATAAAACTGTGTTAGGTAATCACGACTATCATGACCTTCGAAGGCCTTTAAAGCAGCCGTGTGGCAAAAGTTCCCTGCGGCGTCTTGATAATGTGAATGTGGACTGATTCAATGCCCAACTTCGTTTTTTCCAAAAGGGTATGTGTTCCGTGCGCTCCTGCCACAACACTGATCTCTTAGTCTCCCTTGATCAATTGGACATGTACAGGGAAATCAACAACTTGAAGACGACGAAAGCTACTGGATCTGATGCTTTATTCCCACTCGCCCTAAAAGGGTACACGAATTATCTCGCGGTACTCGTAACCGTAATATTCAATCGCTGTCTTATGCGTGGCACAATCCCTGACAGTTGGAGATCTGTTAGGATGACGTTTTTGCCCTAGAAGAAATCTCAAAGCTAGCGTGTAATTGCATGTACCTTGGTGATGTTGCAAGTCTATGAGAAACCACTTGTACCTCGAATCTACAAGCGCACCCAGGCAGAGGAGGTATACAGGTTTGTCTATAAACCCAACCACTCCACATTGGATGCTGTCTCGTACCTTGTATATTCGGTATCATCGGCACTGCATGAAGAAAGTAGAGCAGTGCGCCAACTGTTTCTCGATTATGCAGATACATTTGTGAGTGTCAACAGATCAATTCTACTCATGTAGCTGCTCACGAGTGGGGTAAATACTATTGTCTGCATCATGATCACAGACAAGTTTAACAACAGTACCCAGTTCACACAGCTTAACGGAAAATAATCCTCTACACTTTGCTCCTATCGTGGCGTTTTACAATGAGCGATTCTCGCACCCTTACAGTTTTCCGTATAAATCAAAGACCTCCGCATACCGCCCAACTTTATTAGATGCAAATATGCAGGTGATGTAAATCTCCAACCGTTGATACATCTACTCTTCCGAGTGCTCAGAATGAGTTTGAGCTGTGGTCATCAATCTGGTCTCTCATTCCAGACATTTTTAGATGCCTTGACGTATCTTTTTCTTCTCTTTGGATTGATCATTTGCAAGCTATTTCGAATACCTCTTGCTGAAAATATGTGAGCAACTCATACCCAGAATGTCGACTGTCAAATATCTTGGAGTTGTTATGTATCCTAAAAGCTATCATGGTCTACCCATATCACTGAAATGTTCGACAAGGTTAGAAAGCTAAATTTTATACCCTCAGACTTATAATCCTTTCCGTATCTCGTGATCTGATTTGTAAATTTGTGACTGTATGTATTGTGCCTCAATGGCTTTACAGTTTTCCAGTAATATTTCCTGGGTTACTAAAGAAAGATCACGTATTGTGCTTACCTTAGTGGAAACTTATTGTTAGATGCAATGGACTGTCTATGGCGAGAAACTTGTTGATTGTACTATCAATAGTAGTCTGTTCGCTACACTCGAGACTGTAAGCTACAGTCAACCAGCAATAATGAACAACCCGGCAACGTACGCATCGGTTGCCGCCAAGCAAACACCGGAAAGAGCGCCGGTAACCCTTGTGTCCGGACTAGAGAAAACAAAACGCTGCAGCACGGATAGCACACACCAGTGCCGTTCACAAATTCAACAAAACACCAGATACTAAGCCTCCGAATCTAAAACCAGTAGCCACCAGGCGCAACCATGGTATACTAAACATTGTATGCACCAATATCCTCGAATCCAAATACAATACAATTAAGGGTAAGTTGACGGACGATCGAAATCAGTGGGGTTCCATCTGTACGTCGATCGGTGTCCATGCTAATCCCACGAAATTAAGAAGAATCTCACGCCACCCAAACGCATTGCACTACGGCGAACCCCGGTTACTTCGGGTAACATTAAACTCGACGGACGAAACTGAGGCCGGTCTGCTGTCTGCGAATCGTCTCCTCAACGACTCAAGTGGAGTGCGCATACTACCAGAAATCCCGTGGAAAGAAGGTTCAGGGGATCCCGCAAACAAAGATAGGTACAGAATAAGTTATGATAAGAAAACAGTGATTGCTCACGGTGTTCCTGAGCTTACTGACTCCTCTTCCGACGATGCCCAGATGCACGACCGCGAGCAATGGCACTACATCCGGGAGGTTATTTCTCTCGAGAATGTGGTGTTCACCTCGTTGATAAGGATCCCCGTATCACCAAACTATAAGGGGTGCGGTCCCAGCCTCTTAAAACTTGTGTTACAGTTAGAACTAATGGCACAAACCCTACTAGCGAACTGGATTAAATCCCGTTGCAGCTTGCCAACAGAAAGTCGTCTGAAAGCAGGAAGAACACAAACACGTTTTAATGACAATTCAGTAGAGGCACAACTCTTAATGAAAACGCCAGCTGCAGGACCCGACTCAGTGGCGGTTTCAAGAGTAGCCATACTATCATGAGGGGCACAGCAGAGCACGAGCAAACACCAGGATTCGGAGCATCTGATACCTGCTTATATATCAAATACATCTCGAGAGTATGCAACCCATCCAACAAACGAGTAGTCGCCGACCCTTTAATGGTCGGCGTAAACTCGTTTGCTTCATCCATCCATCCAGTCGCGGGCCACTCACTGCTCGGCGAAACTTCACGTCTGAGTTGTACAACTTCTGAAACATTGATTAAATCTGAGAAACTTTCATGTATGTACACTAACGCCAAAGGGCTCCACATTAAAATCAACGAACTTCGACTACGTCAGGTTGCGAATGCTTGGGACCTAATTACTATTACAGAAACTTGGTTACACCAAGAGGCGACTGATGCTGAGGTTGAGATAGCCGGAATGTCACTCATCCGGAACGACCGCCCCAGCAGAGGAGGTGGGGCCCTACTCTACTACCGCAGTGATCTACAATGTACAATAGTTGAGGACCTGGAAACACACGTTACCGACTCACTCTGGTGCCGTCTCCGACTGAGACACAACGATACATGTCTCATAGCTATCGTTTACTGCCCCCCAAAGTCCACTCTGGAAATGGATTCCAGCTTGATCCGTAGCCTAAACAGAGTAACGCGCACTAGGTACAGCCACACTCTCATCTCCGGGGACTTCAATCTACACAATCTGGAGGTTTCGGCATCGCCCAGTGAGCAGTTCAAAGCAGACTTGCAGGAACTGATCGCTAATATTCCTTTGTACAATCATGTCACCACGCCCACTAGATTCAGGACAGCAAACAAACTGTCCATATTGGACCTTGTGCTCACGAATGAAGAGCTCATGATTGACAAGTTATTGATGGATAGTCCATTAGGTCTCAGCGACCACGTAGTAATAACTTTTGACTATGTGTGTTATGCAGAGTATCCATCTGAACACTCGGAACTAACTCATACAATCACACGCTACAACGTATTGAAAGAACTCGCCGACGCAGCTGCTTGGGAATTCTCAAACAAAAGTCCCCTTGACAACGTTTGGGCAAAGTTCGGTAATAAGCTCAGCGACATCGTCAACAAAGCATCAGAGACCAAACCCCGTCGTCCCGCGAAAATGCCTTCAATTATAAGGAGTAGGACTCGCAAATGCCTGGCGATAAGGGATGCAGCATGGTGTGCCTACATGATTAATTGCGACTCAGAGACTTGCGGAAATTTCCTGACCCATCGCAACCATTGCACTGCACTTGTCCGTGAGGACAAAGTAACTTATCAACAGTGCCTTGCCAAAACGTTCATGGCAAACAACAAACTGCTGTATAAGCATGTCAATAAGCTTCGTAAAGTGAAGCATGGAATATCCCCACTATTCACGACAAGCGGTAGAGTACAAAGCGCTGAAGAAGCAGCTAATGTCCTGCGGCTGTAATACATCCCAACTTTTGAACTCGCAACCTCTACCTATCCCATAATATCAAGCACATTACAGACACCATTGTTTACAATTGTAACTTTCAACCCATCAATTGTGATAAGGAAGTTACTCTCACTGCGTGAGCATAGTTCTCCGGGAGCAGACAACGCCCGCCCCAAGGCACTGAAGGTCTGTGGCCAACAAGCTAGCTGAACCACTGTCACAGTTCTTCCAAAGGTGCTTTGATGAACAACAAGTCCCCACTATGTGGAAGTGTGGCATTATAACCCCTATTTTTAAAGGCGGTAGCCGTTCAGATCCTGCAAACTATCGCCCAGTGATTCTCATCGCTGTGCTCGCGAAGATGATGGATGCAGTCGTCGCTGAGGCTTTAATGGACTACTTGGAAAAGTGCAAAATCTTGGTACCGGAACAGCATGACTTCTGTCAACACCGATCATGCACCACCAACCTACAGATTGCACGAGGTAGTTGGACGGAAGTGGCCGATGATGGGGTCGCAGTTGACGTCATCTATCTGGACTTCTCCAAAGCTTTCGACCGCCTTGATCACCGCATCCTACTTCAACTACTTCAGTTACGGAATCGGAGATCCTGTAGTTGGTTGGATTGGCAACTTCCTTTACCAACGGAAGCTTCAAGTACGTGTTAGGGGATCACACTCAACCCCAGTTGAGGTGGAATGTGGTGTCCCACAAGGCTCAGTGCTGGGACCGCGTTTATTCCTGGTGTTTATCAACGACCGGGCATCAGTTATCTCCTCAAATTCCCTGCTTTTCGCCGATTACGTCAAGATATGGCGGGCGATTAGTAACAAGGCAGATCAAGATCTGCTCCAACATAACTTAGATTGCACTTACGAATGGTTAAAGAGGAACAAGCTTCAATTGAACATAGCTAAGTGCAAAGTGATGCATCTGCGTCACCAGCCAGTGAGCGCTTACAAGATTGGAGACCACACCTTGGCGAAGGTCTCTCAGGAGCGTGACCTGGGTGTATTGGTACAGGAAGATCTCGGGTGTTCAGAACAAGCAGGGAAGGCGACGAGAACCGGAAATCAACACTTCGGCCTTCTTCGCAGAGCATTCGTTCGGTTTGAACCCACAATATTTCCCCCAATTGCTTAACGCCTACTTGCGACTGCACGTAGAATATGCTATTCAGGCGTGGCAGCCGTGGCAGAAACAGGATCTCGTTGCTCTCGAGACTCCTCAACGACGGACAACCAAGAATGTCAGGCGCCTCTTTCATCTGCCCTATCAGCTTAGACTGAAATCTCTAAGAATATACAGTAGTCGATATCGGCTTTTGCGGGGATCGCACAATGGTTTACCAGATTCTGAAGAACCCAAACCACATTTGTCGTCCGCTGTTGGAATTGAACCACAACACTAAACTAAGAGGTCACCCTCTGAAACTGACAATTCAGTATAGCCGGCTTGAATGCCGTAGAATTTTCTTTTCTCTCCGCGTGTGTGAGCCTTGGAATGCCCTCCCTAATTATGTCGTCTCTGCTCCCAATCTGGCGATATTTAGAAAACGTGTTGGCGATGCATTGTCTCACTTACATTTCATTTTATGACTTGTAAGCCAGGGGCTACAAAACGCAACCAAACGGTGTATTGCCAAGCGCCTAACCAATGGATTGATGGATTTATACGTTTAATACGCGAACATCTCCGCTATTCCGCATAAGTCTATGGTGAGTCCACCACAACGCTTTTCACTTTATTATGCAATTGATTTTCGCAATAATTTCGATCTCACGGGACTTGAAAAGCGATGCTATTTTACCCGTAATAAACCATTGTTCCATTGTTCCATTGTACTGACGCTTGTACTAGCTATTCCTTCATAGTTCTAGACAACCCTGTTCATCCGCTGTATGGAGCACTGTCAATAGCACTATTGATTTCCTTTACACGCTTCCAATACAGACACATATTTACTGGTACGGCTTCTCACCGCGATTCTATCCTACCGTACTTGTTATGATTACTTGTGGACTCAACGAAACTCATCAGCATGGTTCGCAGTTGTGTGCTTGAATGATACGCAAATATTTTGCCTGACACAATTTATATTTTTTGCCTCTTAATCCTGGTGTGTTGTTCCATTTGTATAAAGCCTATTTTGACTTGACTTGACCACACCTGCCTGCAGGACTTGTTAGGTACTTACATTTTCTCCGTACAAATCCACTGTTACAATGTTTCGTACATTTCTTTGCACAAACCATGTGAACCAGACACAGTGGTGCTGCGACCCTGGTGCATTGACTGGACTTTTCTCAATTTTGCTTCAACTGCGACCTTTCTTGCAAAGATAATGATGTGGTGTGCTTAACACCACGGTATGTAGACATCTGCTGTCTCAGATCCAATATACACCGAGGCTTTCCGTGGGCAAAATCCAACAGGCTCAAAAGCGTGGTCAAACGATTCACGAGATCAGAATGCTAGGTAAGAAAACAATCACGGGCGGTTTAGCGGCTTACCTAGGTTTTGAAAGTTGGGAGGCTCGTTGGCCCATTCCGTTGTCGCCGAAAGCACATGAACAGGACAATTAGCAAGGCAATCTATCTCGCTACCCAAACTATTCTAACGATGTGAAGAGATGGAAACTTGTGATTTCCGAGAACACAGTGAAACAAAAGTGATAAGAATCAACTGGTTTGAGGTGACTAAGAGTTTCAGTCACGCAAAGAAAATTTCATGGGATACTGAAGTGCCGATCGTGTCATTTATTTCATGAAAATTATGCACATTTTGATAAGACCATTACAAGATTCCCAGAAACTTTGGATGAAGCCATGTCACGGTATTTTATGCATCCTCATCCAACAACAAGCATCCATCTTGGAAAGGCCCAATTTTAAAAAATCGCACGCCATCAAACGGTTGCGAACTGCAATCTAGCTGACTTTTACAAGCATTTTGATTTGTCACCGAAAATTCTGGAAGAGATCCTCTCAGACAAGGTATGCAACACAAAGCAGTATTTGGTCGATGTATTCCAACTTTGGTCATTGGTTGAGCACGCCGATCTGGGGGTGCCTCCTTGCATTTCCTCATTTAGTAATGACGACCTCCTAATAGTAAGTAGTGATTATGGGTTGGGTCTAGCTGACGGTATTAAGACCAAGGCAATCGAGTGGGAAAAGGAATTGTGTATTGATTTCACAATTTTCTGACCCCGCTTACTGACACGATTTCTCAACCCGACACGGGCGAATTATTGTGATCTAATCAGGCCCGAAACGTCATTCACAAATAAGCATACGGTGTCTAAGTACAGGTGAGCCGGTGAGTTGCATGAGCACGCAGAACTTCAGGGGGTTGGTTGACCTTACAATGAACATAATTGAGCGAATGTCCCCCCCCCCCCACTCAGTAAATCCAAACAGTGCCGGTTTTGCCTAAGTAAAAATCTCCACATTTGCACTCCTGAACACCGCGACTGCACTCAGAGGAGTGGAACGGAGAACTGTTTCATTTCGATTGAACGCGCGAACAAAGTATGAGGCGCTCTAATTCTGAGCAAAGTAGATAAGGAAAGGAGGGACTTAGTGGTGCCTCCTTTAGATCTATTTAGTTAAACTACACCTACGAAACCGACAATCAGATATCATATATCCTCTAAGAATTGGCTAGTAGAAATTTGTCTACGCATGCCTCTCTCCTCCTCTTTACTAATAGCACTCAGATTGTATTAGCAAACTAAATTGTACAAGTGTAGCCCCTCCACCTGTTCCCTCTGGTCCTGAATGGATATTTCGTGCGTTATCAGCAAACACTCGCCATCAGCTTTGCTTGACATAACTGTGCCCCACACCGCCCAGTCTCACAGTCCATATGCGCAGAACATGTTTGAAATCGCATTTCCGGCCGTAAGCTATGTACGTCAAATCCAGCTAATGCGATACTTAGGTAATTCACCCAGACTATCCTAAATGAGTTCTCAAATAGCTTAATCCCAGTATTATGTTGGGTTTGCCTCGAAGTTAGCTGAACCATACGATGCCAGAATTAGCTGTAAGTTTCGCGAAGATTCTTTACTATGGGCATTGACAACTGCTCGCTATGCTGTTCGGGGACGATTTTTGCACGAGTTCCCCTTGGGATGCAAACATCGCCAGGCTTGTCGAAACCAGCGTGTGTGGATGCTCCAAGTTACTTTACGGTGGCATTGTTTTTTGTCGATTCAAGGTATGCAATTACGAATTACCAACATCGAAGGTTAAGGACGCAAGCCAACGGTCACTAATAGCAACATCCAGAATGCTCTAGAAGTGGAGCCCAGACAATATATGCGTGAAATTTTCTCAGGTTTTCCAAAAACAACCGTTCATCGCCATATGTGCTAAACAGGAATGGTCCTAATCTGGGACAAACTGCACCTCAGCAATTGACTGAACGACCAGTTTTCGAACCGTTGTACCATCTTACTTTCATTATTCAACCGAGAGGCAACTATCGACGGCTAAACTATGTCAGTACCGGAGATGAGTAGTGGGTGTTCCACGCTAGTCGTAGCAGAAAGCGCCAGTGGGTCGTAGCAAGTGTAAGGTTTGTACAAATCCCGAATTGTTAGCCGTACGGCAAAAAGTGATGTTGCCGGTGTGGGGGAGGGGGCGAGTCACCTTGGTGTTCTTTATTTGGAACTGCTACCTGACAATTGCACTATTATTGACGATGTCTGCTGCCAAAAGCTACAAAAGATGGTCTACGAACACCAAGTAACCTCCAAGAGCGGCTTAAATCCTTCTCCTGTATAACAAAGCACGTCCTAGTTTAGTAAAGATGCCGCGTCTGAAGACTCGACAGTTGGGTAACTAAACTTCAGGCAGCTAGCATCTAGTCTCCACCTCACACCTATTGAGTACAGTATTTTCCGCTTGTTACTTAATCATATGAAGGACCAAAATTCAACATACCTGCCCATTAATTTCACGCGCAGTTCACATCGTTCTGAGAGAGAGAAATGGACAGATTACTCGGGCGCTGACAATACGTCGCCGATAAACATGTACTTTAGATCGACCAAATTTTGTCCATGGTTTAAAATAAATAATAATCCAGAAGGAGTGCCAAAAATATAAACTCTGTTCAGGACAACCCATCGGTCCATTGAGTTAAAAGTAAATACAGTAGGATCAATAAATACAGCAAATGGAGCAGTGTGTACTAGTTTCAGTGATCCATTGACTGGATCGACGTCAAACACACAAACCTGGTAACCAAGCTTGGATATGTGAAAACTAAGGGATGGGCACCTCGTGCGCTGTTATTCATCAAGTATGGCCTCGCAAAGTCTCTATCATCCGCATCTCTATGAAGTACACACGGTGATTCGGATGTCCGATGATATGAATCATTAATGTGACAAGCTGAAATACACTTACACAGTTCACCCTCGTTAGCGTAACATAAACACGCGACACACAGCTTTCAGTTGCCCTTGCACAGCTGTGCCAGCACGCAAAAAAGTACACACAAAGCGTTCAAGCAGTATCCCACGAAATGAAATATTGGGGCAATAGTGCTGTTTGAGGTCACCACGACATGATACAAAGTAAGTGTTAGGCCATGTTCTGCAAGTGCAAATATCCACAGAACGCACTCGTAAGTTAAGATGATCATCGTATGGGCTCGGTTGGTTTCTTATTTATCCGGCCTGCTCTGTCTCCTTATTGGTGCTCAAAAGCCAATCTACTCATTCACTATAGATATTGTCACACCTAATGGTTCACATTTTCTCCATTGGTTGCCGCAATCTAGCATGCCTCTTACTAGTTCGGATAGGAGCCACATTCCCCACGGGTGACCAGTACATGATAGCGGTCCGCAGGAGGAATTAAACGAAATCAGAGAACACAGAATCGACTAGTTGTAGATCGTTTTTCTCGGTGAGAAGCATACTTAAATGTGCAGGTCGGGATGGCTTCTTTTGCTACAACTGTTTCACGTGCTGGTACAATCGACAAAGTCATAGTAAACAGTCTAAAATGATAGGTGAACCCAGTATTTCTCTGTGGTGAAATAATTCCGAAAATGCTAAATTTTATTTAATGTTCTAAGTAGTCTGTCTAATCCAGTGTGGACTAGATGTAGGAGTAGATACCACTGTACCGAGTTCATACAGCTACAGTCACCCATCGCTTCTCAGACACATCACAGCAGTATTGGAAATATGGGACATAAAAGAAATGAATATATAGTTCATTGGTAGAGGATTGACCAAAAGTTGGAACATGTTCTTCAACGAACAGTTAGCAGCTTTCCTACGTAAACGTTTGGTTGCTAAAAGATATACAGGCAAGCAATCCGAAGCAACCATTGGCTTGGTGAAAATAGGTGTCCGATGACCCGTAATCAGGTTAATATAGAGCCATAGAGAAATCTAAATCAACTACAAGATAGAAGATGTAAATTTGGTGTTGCCAGTCCGAAACCTCTGGTGTGAAGTATTTTCTAGCTGGCAACATCAAATTTCCACCTGCTACGGCTGCAGTCCAAGTGATCTCATTGAATATGTTCCATGCCATCGGTCTACATTGAGATTGTGCTTCGCAATTCAATCCCACAACATGTACCCTAATATGACATTGTGTACTGAAAGTAATTACTTAGGGAATAAAGCTACGCGGTTTCATTCAGGTCTGTGGTGTGCTCTTCGTTGGTGATGAGCTGGACTGTTACCAGAATAGGCATAAGGTCTGTCCAAGTTCCCTTTTTGTCCGGGTTATGCAGCCAATAGGAAATGGCGCTTGCTGTTACTAACTGACTGCAGCAGACTACTGGTGCTTCGTGTAATGGTAATCAGTAGATCGGCGGAAAATCCTCAGGTGCGGTCCAACCGTCCTGATCACTGCATTCAGCAAACCACCGTAGATACATGCCGAAAATCCTTCACGAGCTCTTTCATTCATCATTAGTTGGACCGCGTCAGCTGACGCTTGAGTAAGCGTTGATGTGATCTACCGGGGTTTTTCGAAGACTTTCGATCGTCTAGACCATTGGATACTTCTCTCCAAGCCCCAGCATTACGGGATCAGTGACCCTCTTTTACGCTGGATTGTCAACTTTCCACTTCAACAGCAGTTAGTGGTCAGAGTTCGTACCTCTTTGTCAGACCCCATACAAGTTGAGTGGGATGTGCTGCAAGGCTCAGTTCTAGGTCTGCGTTTGTTTTCGGTGGTTATTAATGGCATTTCACAGAGGTTCGCCTAATACATCCTAAACTTTGCCGATGATATCAAGCTTTAAAGCAGGATGCAGGCAACCGCCTACCAGCATCTGCTTCAAAGTGACCTGGATACAGTATGTCAATGGTCAACCCAAAACTCACTGCATTGCAATGTCAGTAAATGCAAGATACTTTCCATCCGATATCAGAGTAGCTACTGATACCGGCTCGGAACGAATGTACAGCAACAGTCAACTGTCGATCGTGACTTGGATGTCCTGGTTAAAGATGGATTGGGTTGCGCCAGGCAAACCTAAAAGACCTGGAAGACTGTGAAACAACACGTCGGGCTGTTGCTGCGGGCGTTTGGACAAATAAACAACCGCATATTTCGACAAATGCTCACTGGGTATCTTTGCCCCTATGTCGAATAGGCAATTCAAGCCTGGCATCCATGGATGAAACATAACTCTAATGCACTAGAGCAGCCACAACGTCGGGCATCTATGGACGTAAGTGGAATGCGTAATCTTTCATACCAGGAGCAGCTGCAACGATTGGGGGTATACAGTGGAAGCTATCGCCGACTACAAGGTGACCTGATAATGGCATATTTGATTCTGCGAGACCCACAGCATGTGCTCCACCCATTAGTGCGACTCCGCACCAATACAACTCTGAAGGGCCACTCATTGAAACTCACAGAACAGCATAACCGTCTAGAGTGCCGTAGCAATTTCTTTTCCATTCGTGTCTGTCACCCGTGGAATGCTCTCCCAGAATCAGTCGTCTGTTCAATAACACTAACAGTATGTAACTGACGGTTGGATGGCGCATTCATCCACTTACACTTTGTCACTTAGAGCTATGTCTCCGTTCTACACATGGAGTTTACTGTGGAATAATTTGATGTTGTGAATCTAAACGGATTGCAGAACTGCGGCGGAGCAAAGGACAAGTCCTTATTTTCATATTTGAAGTACTAACTGTTTTATTAGCAATATTATCATTATTGTTACATCGATATCCCCACCAATCATCCAATGGAACTTGTAAACCAATGCTGCTTAACCCGTATAAATTCACGTTCCATCATTCTTCGTTCATTGACACAAGAGTTTTGCTTATATGTCAATACCATTTGCATGATGGCACATATTGGTTTCCAAATCTGGTTAAACCTAATTGCCACTGTAGATGGCGAAGCGTACCAGCACATTTACTTTATTCATTTGTCTCCGTCCAGTGATGTAAAACTGTGTATGTGACACTTACCTTGGATGAAGTGACCAAGATGAGTTCGATCTGCATGTCACCTAAACTGCTTCAAACCGCCTCTGTCATGACTGGTTGTCATACAAGTATACTCAGACATACATTTGGTTTTAAGGCAGCCAGCAGTTGACAATTTCAGACACGGTTCGACATATCTGGTTTGCAACTATGGTGACAGCATGTCAACTTTTAAGTGTAAGGTATAAACGTCTGTTGCATTACCGCCCGTTTATGAGAAAGATCCAGTGGACAAAGAAGTGGTATGGCACAATGTGATTTCGCCAGCTATGAAGGCCGTATTTGAAAGGGAGAAACTGGTGCATTAGGCCTAAATGTCCGACTAGATGGCATGCTCATTATACATATATATATATATATATATATATATATATATATATATATATATATATATATATATATATATATATATATATATATACATATATATATACACGCAGATTCATACCACAGGACTGCTTTCAGCGGAGTGGGTAAGTTTTGATTTTGTTTGAAGGCGAGTAAAAGTACGGTGTGTCCCCAAGATATGGCAACACATTTGATGAAAATGTGGGGATTTGTAGTGTATGCATCAACACCATTTATGCCGAAATACATCCGGAACACGACAACAAGTGTTTTCATATCCTCAATTATTTCGTCAAGGAAGTTGTCGTCGAAGAGCATACCGTCTGCTCCCCCTTACTAACATCATGCACAATGTGGTGCCCAGCGTCGACATGCGGAACAGATATAGAAGCATATTTTTCTCGATTGGAAACTAGCATAGACAGCTAGGCACCTTGTCATCATGCCCATCAAGCGCAGCCACACCGGGGATTTCAACCCATAAACAATCTCTTGAGACGACGAGACAAATAAAACAAATCGAATAATGCATATAGACATGGTGACATAACTCTTTACTAAATGAGCATATGACGTAAGAAAATATATTTAGTAAAATGTCACAAACTCAAAAAGCTTGTCGAAGTTAATTACAATTAGCTTGAGCGACGTGAGCCAGTTAGCAAAATGTAGTTCAGTTAAAGTAATATGAGATAAGAAAAGAGTAAGGCCGCCACCTGAAATAAAGTTGCTCAGCATGCAAGCACAAAGCGTGGGAAATCGAAGTCCGCGTACTTACACACGCTGCGCCAGTCCTGCCTACGCTCACAACATGAATCGTTGTCATTTCGGTGTTGACTCCGAATGGCCACGCTCACGCCTCACTAAGCATGCCTGACCCAGGCACCCACGACCCCATGTGCTACAGCATGCGCTTGAAGTAGATGGAGTACAATCCACGGGCGACCGCAGCTTCTGCACTTGCTGCTTCTTCACCGCATGCATGAGGGCTTTCTCCTGCACCTCGGCAACGGTCTTCGTTACGAGATCACGCCATACATGCCTATCAACCGCCTTAGATTCCCATGACATGCAATCAAGATTAGGACGTGAGAGGCGCACTTTGAGCATGTGCTGGTAAAGATGTTTCGTTCTCCTTATATACCGCTTCCCCAAACGCAGATGACTATATAATAATTGTTTCCGTATGCGCGTCGAATCCATATGGCTCACATGACCGAGCCACCTCAGGTGTCGCAGCAAAACTATGCAGTCCACTGAACACATTCCACTTCTGTGCAACTCTGTCGCACCAACCGATGCGCAGAATCCGTCGCACCTACTGTTGCTGAAACCGATCGAGCTATAGCACATTTTGTCGTTACCCTGTCCAAGTTTTGCTGCCGTATATAAGAACGGACGGTACCATGGATTTGTACACTATCAGTTTCATGCCAAATGCAAGCTGATGGTTGTTCCACACTCGGTACTCAAGTTTCCCGAATGCCGCCGCTGCATTTGATTCTCGGATACGCAGCTCATAGTGTAGCTGCTGCTCAGTTAAAATCGCACTCCCAAGGTAACAGCATCAGGAGTTGGTTCCAATAGTTCCGATGTGGATTCGCGGCTCCCTTGAAGATTGCAGCACCGGTGAATGCTGAAGGAGATAAAGAGTTTTGCTTGTTTTGATAGTGAGTGAGCTTATTGGTAGTTAACGCGGATTTTACTCATTCACATGACATTACGTTAAAAGCAATTGCATGGAAAACCAGCAATAACCACATATTGTAATGCAACTTCGCGATATATATATGACTCAAGGGACAAAATTTCACCGGTACCCGAGTTATCCCTACGGCACTTGCTGACTTACTTGCCGAAGTATCCTACGCATATGTTGTGTACTTTCTGATCTTTCGATGTCAAGACCGCTTCTGTGGCCCCTGTCCATCACATCATCCCCGATGCAGATTCTTGGGGAAATTTCCTGACCCATCGCAACCATCGCACTGCACTTGTCCGTGAGGACAAAGTAACTTATCAACAATGCCTAGACAAAAATTTCATGGCAAACAACTAACTGCTCTATAGGCATGTCAATAAGCTTCATAAAGTGAAGCATGGAATCGCTCCACTTTTCACGACAGACGGTAGAGTACAAAATGCCGCAGATGCAGTTAATAACCTGCGGCTACAATACGACCCAATTTCTGAACTCGTAACCTCTACTTGTCCCATAATATCAAGCACATTACCGACTCCATTGTTTACAAATGTAACTTTCAACCCATCAATTGTGATAAGGAAGTTACTCTCACTGCGTGAGCATAGTTCTCCGGGAGCAGCCAACATCCGCCCGAAGGCACTGAAGGTTATGGCCACCAAGCTAGCTGAACCACTGTCACAGTTCTTCCAAAGGTGCTTTGATGAACAACAAGCCCCCACTATGTGGAAGTGTGGCATTATAACCCCTATTTTTAAAGGCGGTAGCCGTTCAGATCCTGCAAACTATCGTCCAGTGACTCTTCTCCCTGTGCTCGCGAAGGTGATGGAAGCAGTCGTCGCTGAGGCTTTAATGGACTACCTGGAAAAATGCGAATTCTTGGTACCGGAACAGCATGACTTCTGTCAACACCGGTCATGCACCACCAACCTACAGATTGCACGAGGTAGTTGGACGGAAGTGGCCGATGATGAGGTTGGAGTCGACGTCATCTATCTGGACTTCTCGAAAGCTTTCGACCGCCTTGATCACCGCATCCTACTTCAACGACCATACAATTATGGAATCGGAGATCCTGTACTAGGTTGAATTGGCAGCTTCCTTCACCAACGGAAGCTTCAAGTACGTGTTAGGGGATCACACTCAACCCCAGTTGAGGTGGAATATGGTGTCCCACAAGGCTCAGTGCTGGGACTGCGTTTATTCCTGGTGTTTAGCAACGATATGGCGGGCGATTAGTAAAGAGCCAGATCAGGATCTGCTCCAACATGACTTAGATTGCATTTATGAACGGGCAAATAGGAACAAGCTTCAATTGAACATAGCTAAGTGCAAAGTGATGCATCCGAGTCACCAGCCGGTGAGCGCTTACAAGATTGGAGACCACACGTTAGCGAAGGTCTCTCAGGAGCGTGACGGGTTTCACGGTACACGAAGATCTTGAGGGTTCAAAACAAGCAGTGAAGGCGAGGAGAACCGGAAATCAACACTTCGGCCTTCCTCGCAGAGCATTCGTTCGGTTTTAACACTTAATCTTTCCCCAAATGCTCAACGCATTCGTGCGACCTCACGTGGAGTATGCTATACAGCCATGGCAGAAACAGGATCTCGTTGCTCTGGAGACTCCTCAACGACGGGCAACCAAGAACGTCAGGCGCCTCTTTCATCTGCCCTATCAGCTTAGACTGAAATCTCTAAGAATATACAGCAGTCGATATCGGCTTTTGCGGGGGATCTCATAATGGTTTACCAGATTCTGAAGAACCCAAACCACATTTGCCGTCCGCTGCTGGAATTGAATTACAACAATAAACTAAGAGGTCACCCTCTGAAACTGACAATTCAGTATAGCCGGCTTGAATGCCGTAGAAATTTCTTTTCCCTCCGTGTGTGCCAGCCTTGGAACGCCCTCCCTAATCATGTTGTTTCTGCTCCCAATTTGGCGATATTTAGAAAACGTGTTGACGATGAATTGTCTCACTTACATTTCATTTTATGACTTGTTATCCAGAGGCTACAAAACGCAGTCAAACGGTGGATTGCCAAGCCCCTAACCAACGGATTTATGGATTTACACTATTAATACGCGAACATCTCCGCTATTCCCCATAAGTCTATGGTGAGTCCACCACAACCCTTTTCACTTTATCATGCAATTGATTTTCGCAATAATTTCCATCCCACGGAACTGGTTAAGCAATGGCTTTTTACCTGTAATAAACCATTGTTCCATTGTTCCATTGTTCTCCGCTTCCGTAGGCCTATTTTCGCTATCACGGCGCATGAGTTAGACAGGTAAGCACGTTTAGGACCTGACACTGTGAACCACAGATATTCTCCGCCTAGGCTGAATGAGTTGCTCCGCATGTTTCCTTGTGTCAACAACATCGTATGCTCACATAACCAAGCAATTTCGTTGGGAAAACAATTTAAACCTCCAAATACTCCAGTATAACCAGTCCAACCCTACTTATGAAGTAATTTATAATTTACAACTCCGAGGCTAAGTGTCACCTTCCTATGTTCCCCATGTGATTTAACTTCAACCTGTTCAATTTAGTTGATCGCGGGCTATTCTCATCTCTTCCGTTTGTGTTGGCTGGTAGCCAGTTGTCAACTCCTAACCGGTGTGTTGACCAAGCGTATAACACTAGCAATCATAGACATTCGCGTAGCTTTTCTTTTTCCCCTGACACGTGTCGCCAGCAAAGAAGTTTACTGGGTTTCACTTCGACACACAATCCATTCGTCAGGGATCCATGCGGCTGCTCATTAAAATTAAGAGAGGCCAATTACGTGCTTGTCCTCTACTCTGGAATAAAACACTTCTCTTAAGCACAGAAGATTAGTAGCCGTGTGGACAAAACATGGTTGTCACTAATAGCCAATGCTCTCTATTTAGCACGGGTTCTTTCAAAAGTGCTACACTGTCCTTGAACCTTCAAAGGCTTTATTGTCTGTAAACTAAACTGTTCTCGTTTATTTTATAACGTTGATTATTGCACACAAATTAGTTAATTAAATCCTAGAGTTACACTGCTTTATGTCAGCATTTACTGATGCGGCTTAATTCTACCGCGTTGTTCTGCAACCTTCTGACATCATGTGCCTATTCAGGCCAACAAACGACAACATCACACATAAGCGTATTTTATGAGGCAACCAAGTGATACTGTCCTCCGTTATCTACTGTCACTAGTGTTTATTTACCATAGTCCTCGGGGAATTGAGTCAGATACCGTCACTCACCTCGACTCAACTAACCAAACCACTTGATAGAGCGCATATGCAGATCCACCTATACAGGAAGAGTGCATCGGCCAATAGCTAAAACGCACCATCGTCCACACCACCCAAGAATCCGATTCGGCCAAAATGAACACACGTAGGGCAAAAGGTAAAGGACGATTATAAATGAGAACATGACACATTGAACGAAGATGTGACAGACCCAATTATATAGCTTGTGCGTAAACGCAGGTTAATTTGTAAATCTTTATTTGGCGTCCTTCTTGATTAAATTCTTTCAAAATGTTTAGTCAAGCTTCATCGGATCACTGTACCTAGGAGGGTGCAAAACCCATATTAACTAATGTGTTGCACTACAAAAGATAAGAGATTAAACAAGTACACTATAAAGTATTCAAAAAGTAAGTAAGGTAATGCGAAGTATTATATTCCGCATTTCGTATGAGATCACAATTGGAGGGAGAATGTAAATGGGATGGGGATTGATTAAGGAACTCATAACACAAAAGCCAGTGAGATCGGCTCTTCAACATATCAGGAGGTGCATCCAATCAAGCGAGTTCATCGTTCTTGGGACCCCAACCAAGCAGTCGGGATCCACTAACCGACGCCTACTTCGAAGTGAGGGTTTTCATTTCTCTCGACCAATGCATCGCTTGGTCTTCCCTCCTCATCTTAAAACCGCACCTCTGCGTACAAACATCACACATTGCGAGAGTTGGTGGGCTGGCATGCCCAACACGTGGCCCAGCCATCGGAGCCTGGTGTGTGATATAGCATTGCTGAGCGGTTCACTGGCTCTTTCTGCACCAAATACGCGACGCCGAACATACTCATTGCTCACGCGGTGATCCCAGCAGACATGAGCTAGGCTACGAAGGCAGTGATGATGGAACGTGACTAGCCTCTTTATGTCGGTCGACCTGATGGGCCAAGTTTCACAACCGTATAAAGGAGCTGAAAGCACGGCTAAGTTGGAAACGCTGCCCTTCAGAACGAGAGTAATGTCACGCCTGCGTCACAGATGGCGGAGATTATCAAAATCGTATCTAGTTTTTGCTATACGCTTCGTGATCTCATCTTCCTATCCACTGGCGCTGATATAGATTCCCAAGTAGTCGAATTACTGAATGACATCTAGCTGATCAATACCAAGGGTCTTGGCATTTCGATGGAGCAAAGCATAGTCTAAAAACGATTGACAGCCAGTGCTAATCGGTCCAGTGCTGCTTGGCACGTGTGTGAACTTTCAAAGATTAGGACAATATCGTCCAAGTCAAGAAGTCGCTCACTAGAAAGTAGCTCTACACCTTGTAGGTTGTGTTCAGCGAACGCTGTTTCCATCACTTCTGCAATGACGACGTTAAAGAGGAAAGATGACAGAGGGTAACCTTGTCTCACACTGCTGGAGATATTGAAGGGCGCCGACAGTTCGCCATAAACCATCACTCTGCCCGAACTATGTGCGTATAGCGCTTTGATAATGTTTACGTATTTACCGGACACACCTTTTCACAGCAAATAGTCCTAAAGGGCACATCGATCGACTGAGTCGAAGGCACCTTTTATGTCAAGAAACACGACAACGGTGGGTCGCCAATAAACATGGCGGTGCTCCAAAAATTAACCTAATGTGAAGGTATGCTAAATGCAGCCTTGACCTGGACGAAACTCCGATTGCGCCTCACGGATCCAGCTTTCACGAGTGGCAGTCAATCTGTGGAGAACGACCGACGCAGGCAATTTAGAGGCAATTGAGATCAGACTCATCCCTCCATGATTGCCGCATTCAAAACAAGAGCCTTCCCTGAAAATTGGGACCATGACGGAGGGTCTCCATTCTGTCTGGACAGTTTCTTGCTCTCAAATATTCCCAATTTACTGGTGTAGTTTATCTTCAAAGGCAGGTACTCCGAATTTAAAGAGGGCTAGAGCAATTATTGCTGCCGCTGCGGCCTTATGCAAGTTCAACAGCCTGATCTCAAGTTCGAATTCAACGCGAGAGAGCGGATCCAAGGAAAAGGTCAAGGGAAAAGGGAACACAATGCCCTAAAAGAGTGATAACTCAGACTGGTTAAAGTGCGAGTTTCATTGTATTGGCTCCCAGCCGGAAGGTGTCGGCAAGCATCTATGAGGTTCCACAGACTGCATAGAGACCCAAGGTCCATGTTGACAATTGGATTTGCCATATAAAGACACACATGTTGCTGATAACACCTGGTGGAAACGCGACCGGTAACCCTCTACTGTGTGTAGAAAGCGCGTATTCAGCTTGCATGCCGGCGTATTTTAATACCCATTTAGAAAATCCGGCTTCGCTAACTGGCAAGTATCTATGCACTCACACCCGCGTTGAATGTGTCCACCAAAGTGAACTGCAAAATGGGCACAAACGAGTGTGTGGTCAGAGTCCAAGCTCGTGCTTCAAATCGGGATACAGTTTTGTCCACAGCCTCTCCAGCGGTAACTGATCGCGATGTGATCGATTTGAGTCCATAACTGGCGGGAGGCTGGCTGTTGCCAAGTCACTCATCCGCCGGTTCTGTGTCGAAAGTTAATGCTCGCGAGAAAGGGACGAGCATCTCGGCACGGGCGTAAAAACCGCTCACTCTTATCAATACTTGAGGCTACATCGTGTTAGCCGCGCAGATGAAACGCATCAGAAGACAAATCTCCGACTTAGGCGTTTAGATCCCTAGCAAACTCCACAATATCCGTACTTTCTGTAAAGAAGGAGGTCGTTAAGTTGGTGATAGAAATTATCTTGCACCGAATCAGTGGTGCAGATTGTGGGGGCATAGACCCCAATGCCAAACACGCACCGTTTGTCACCCCGCGACTTCCAACTGTGCAACGTGCCGGTCAGTCTAACGGCGCACATCTGACTGTTGACTGGGATTCAATCGATCAGGGCAGCTTAAGCCCGGGGACCCAAAACAATGCGGAAGCCAGCTTGACCAACATTTGTAGCTGCGTCATCGCCAGACAGGCGCAATGAGAATGTGCTGCCAGTGTCACATGTGGGGGATCACAGGGTAAGCACAGATCTCGGATCTTGCAGGCTGGTTTCTGACAAACAGCAAATAGCGCTCAATACGGTCTTGAGTGTTCGGGCAAGTGTTGCCTGTTAGCCAATCTGTAGTAAAGTGTGCATATTGAGCCATGCCAGTCTTAGCGAGGATCGAGGACTCCAATGGGAAACGGCTGAACTGACGTTGTCCGCTTGGTTGAACATGAACTTGTCGACTGGACTGGAGCGAAGCGGAGACGAGTAATCTGCTCACTCGACGGCTTAAAGTTGCATGCTTAATCTGCTCCCCCTGTGATCCAGCAGTGCTGCACTGTTGTACCCGGGTTTTGGTGCCATTTTTCTTCATCGATGGTCAACTAATCGTAGTTATGCACACTTCACTGTTTAATTCAAATATCGCTTCGCAGCCATGCCTTAACCTTCGCATCCATTGCTTATGGCACAACCGCAGCTTTAGCACAAACGCAATCAGCTCACGTACTATTTTATGAAAGTTGAAAGATATGTTTAGTTGCAGTTCCAACCCAGGATCATTGGTGCTGCCCTTTTGAATGCAATTTAGGTTGTTAGTGTTTGGGATATATCCCTTACCTACCTTTGACTTTTTGCCTATCCAAATATATCTTTTACATATCTACCCTTCCATTGTTTCCGGTGTTTCCCTATCGCTTCAACCCAGGTTTTACCTTACTGAAGTGGGAAGGTGTCATCGACCGTGGTTGGTTTGTATGTTAGCGTTGATTAAGCTGGTAAATGTCCTAAAGTTTTTGCAGCTGTCGTGGTGCTAAGAGAATAGGAGTGTTTATCGGGTTAGGGCACACCGCTCACCCTTCTCCTTATGGTCGTTGTCAGCTTCATGGAAGCCAAGGAACAAAAGTTAAAGATCCCAATCACACCCACAATTCATCATAGGTACCTGCAGTATTACTTCCCGCTCCTACAGTAACTCTTCTACACTGATTTCGTTCTCATTTCGAGTTGTCACGTAACGATAGTCTGGTTGGGATTAGCTTGGGTAATCTGAACCTATGTGCCAAACTTTTTGACTGATAAGCCGACTCAATCATACACGTTCTACTGTGACAGGGAAATAAAACTGGTGGCCGAACCCTAAACCAAGAGATCGCGATTAATGCACAACGAAATATCAGATACCTCATTTAACAGTAAGTGCGCTGTTATTGAGCATGTTGATGCGTTGATCCTACTACGTTGTATTCTGTTGTGCCTGGCCGTTGTTTTCGCTATGTGTGTTGTAAGATGAAAATACAACAGTAACACGAGAACGAGATTAGTGCTTGTATTTCAAGGACGCAGCGTGATGCAAATAATTCCCCCAGCTCCACATTTTGTCTCCAAGTGGACGATATTTGTTAGTTCGGCAACCATTCGGCACTGCGAACCTTTGCATAGATGAGCGTATGAGACCATAGCAGCTGGCGTAACACACTTGCTTAATCTCTGAACAAACACGTATTGGATTTATTGCAATGGGACACCTGCACCCTGTGTTACATGGAACGAACACTCCGCAGTTTAGACTGCATCTTTCTAAACATAGCAACCAAATAAGCGGTATTTCATAGGGCCCTGTTTACCAGTGTATGAAGCTTTGGCTGTTCGAGCCAGACACTCCATGTACCAAAGTACGCCATCCCGCACAAGGCCACGAAATTTCACATCAGACCATTTAGGAGTAGTTTCGCTCCACAGTATGCAAAGAGAATCAGCCTAATGAAAGGAAGTTTGGTGAATTCGATATTTTGGTATACGTGTGGAACCGACCGGGTAATCACCATTTCAATAGGTTCAATGAAAGACCGGTTAATGTGCCCATTCCTTAAGCGGAAATTTGTTGACAAATTTGTAGTTCTCCAGGTATCATATCAACGGGGATCCATGATTCGGACCGAATACCGGAGGTGATCGTGATTTGAATCTACTGGCAATGACAATAGGCAGTTCGATTACAGTTCATAAAGCGCACCGGAGTGATGTTTCACGTCACATATAGTTTCGCAGTTTTTAATGAATAATAGCATCAGTTGCTGTGGGGTTTGACAGCCTAATGGCAACATCGGGGCACTCGGTGATGCTTTTCAGCTGCTTGTTGGCTGCAGGCATAATCGTGCAAACGACCTCAAATTCCTTGGACTGTGACATGTATGTTCGAGTCGCGTACCCACATGTGGGCAAAAGTCAGTCAGTTAGGCATCACAGTACGCCGGTACGCAGTACCGACACTTGGTTGCAGCGCAACCACCACCGGTCGCACACGGACTGAGAATACTGCGAGGGTCGCCCGGTACTTACACAGGCTCGAAACTGCGCTCTCGGATTACGAGGCAAGCTTGCAATCCTAAATACTACGGGTCGACAGGTGGGACAAACCACAATACTTGATAAAGAAAATAAGTAACTAGAAGAAGCACATCTTTATTTTTTCACTGAAATGCTCAGGAATTTCCAACACAGCCTCATAGCTCGCGCGCTCTTCTCTGTCAAGTGCTTCCGCTCCTCAATTTTCACCTAATGCATTCGTATTACACTCTTTCGAATCGGCTTAACTTCCCGTAATCAGTAGCCATGGTTTCATGGAATTGTTCCTTATAGTTCGCGATTCTAGTAAGTTAAGTTAGTTTAGGACTTCTGGTGCTTATTTTAACTTGTGAAACCTTGTTCTATTAAATACGCCTACAGCGGCGACATTGCATTCGACAAAGAATTCTCTGCGCTTTTCGCATATCCAGAAGTTACTCCTACATGACCATTTCGGAGGAATCTACGAATCAGTTTGTGACTTTTACTTACATTCGCCCATCGTTTAGACTCTTTCGCTGTCACCCACTCACTACAAGACACATTAAAGAGCTTACTTTTACACGAGCCACCATCAGTCGATAAAGAAGCTAAACTGCACATGCCTTTGGTCATCCCGTGAAGATCACTAAGGACAAACGCGCGACTGTAGCAACGAACGAAAGGGTCACTCACCCACTACCTCACGTGTCCGAGGAGGTGCGGTGTTCCGTTGCACCAACAGTCATCACTGAAAATAGTCCCACTTAGTGGTAATTGTGGAGAATACTCGCGTACTCAGGACAGGGCTGGCCTGCTCTAACTGAGCCATTGCACTCCAAGCCAAGTGTGGTAGCTTAAGTCAAGTTAGCTTAAAGAGGCTCAACCATATAAGTGATGAATTCTGGTTTTGCCAGGTATGCACAGCTATTCCAATTGGCAACTGGATAGTTGTGTCCATTAAAACGTGCGAAAAGCTAATTGAAAATTGGAGCAGATGACGAGTCAATGCTTCTCCACTGGAATAGGAGAAAGCCGATCTTGCTTCCCAGCAAGCCTTTCTGAGCTCCGGCAGTAAGTTAAAGAGTAAATGCATTCTTGCTAACTGTCCCACATTATTTTCGCCACTTACTCTTACACATTGGGCAAGTGACTTTCGGCTTGACTGTTTGCAACCCAGCGCAGAGCCGGGTGACATTCACCTTGATACAAACGTCCGCAACGATCACGGCATGTCGATTTTCTCTATTGAGCACAAGTGATCTGGTGCAACATTTACCGCCGTCTCCAGTGCCCGCTAAGTAATCAAAATTTCCAGCCACAATTCTCAAACTGGCGTTTGCTAGATGGAAAAACAGTGCGTTAACTCTTGGGTGGGCTAACGATCTCTAGTCCAAATCTGGCGCTATAAAAGACATGTTGCTAGGTGATCATAACGAGTAAATTCCATCTGCGACGCGCTTGGTGTTCAGGTTTGGCACACTATGCTAAGACGCGTATCGCTCAGCCGACCTCAGTGCGCTGCGGTGAACCCCGAATTCTTCGTAGCTCTGTACTCAGCAGTTAGTCTTCGTAACTCACCGAGCGTGGTGCGCATTTGACTCGCCCTTCGTTGGAAAGATCATTCAAAGGAAGTGGGCAACCAAAGTGGCCCTCCTAAAAGCGATAACAATGCTTACGAAGCGCAAACATTTGACCGAGAGCAATGATTCCACATACGCGAAGTACCCTTTGGACAAGGTTATCACTAAATCGTTAACGAGGATTCCGCCATCACCCTGGTACAAGTGCTGTGGTCCAAGCTTAATGAAAGTGTAGCTACCTTCCGAAGGAATGACACAACTTTTATTGGCTAGCTGCTAGAAGTATCGCACAAGCTTAACAACCAACCACTCTCTAAAGATAGCAGGCACACAGTTAAGTGTATTCAGCAATCTGACAGAATTAGCAACTTCAGTAAACCCTTTGTCTCCACAATCACGCAAAATAGCACGCACGCCACACCAAAGGACAGAGTGAAGCACCAGAGGCAGTAGGAAATCACTGAGCATCCGGAGGTGCCCTCCCACCGTCAGGGTGCTTTATTAATCAGGTCTGAAGTTTTCAGGTGCTGATTTACTCCAGTACGGTGAATAGCTAACTGTCCAATGGCGGAAATTGCTTCACCGGCAGGGGTGAAATGGGGCACAGATACGCAGGAAGCACCGAGCCGTCCTGTTGTGAGAAGTAAACGTTGGCAAACACCGCGGACGAACTCAACCTATCATGCGTGGATCGCAGGGCAATACCAAGGGAAGGCCCGTCTTTCGGCTGTGAGAAATGAACGTGAGTCAGACACCACAGCCGCACTGAACGCGTTCTACCTCGATCGATCGGTAGTCGGGCTTCATGCAGGTGAATAATCCAGCAAAATGGTTCCCTGCGAAGTGGTTAGTGGGTCGCTGTGCTAGCAATTTAGAAAAACAACATGGCCGCATCTGATGACCGGTCGATGGGCACGGTATGGCTATCGCCACCATAGTTGTTATCGTCTCGTGACTGGCTTCCTACAGACCCGTAAGCTGTTATTAGGCTGCTTTCGCTGCTGAAATGGATCACACTGCGGGGAGCACATTGTAAACTTACTAAGTTTTTGTTAGTATGTTTCAACCAGATATAATGTGAGAAGACTGCAACAGAAAAGACACAGAGCTTTTTCATAAAACGACTCATAAGTATGCCGGCCATCCAAGTTATTATAACTGTTGTGAGATGGAAATCCAGCCTTTCTAGCTTAGGATAAGGGCTTTCAGTGGAAAACGCTTCACCTGTTTTCAGGTGAAATGCGGAAAAATCACATCAAGCAAGTGCAGATTGATCGGCTGCAGGCTTCACTCATTTTGGTTATGTACGAAGTCTACTATTGTCCCACTAGTTAAAATCGTAACTGCACTGTCCCAGAACTATGCAATGCAAACAGACTTAGTTGGGAAGATGCTGGCCACCAAAATAGCTTCGGCAGGATCATGCATAGCAGATGGTCTGACACAGGTCCTCCACCGAAATCCACTGCAAGCCAGCACAACAACGCCGAATGCCATACTCATTAAATTGCTCCTGCAAGCACTGCCAATAATCTAAATCATCCATGCGTTCGCCAACATTTCGCTCCCAGTTCATGTACAGGAATTTCCCACAAATAAAATTCCTCCTACCAGACTACTCCGAAACCTAGGAAACATGCAAACACCAGTGGCAGCTGGGCCGTTGTTGCAAAAAAGTGCCCTCCCTAATCAAGCGCTGTTGTTTCTATTATCAAACCCATGACTAATGTGATAGGCAACACTGCACGAATGTACAACAAATCGATGGGTCTCCCAGCTACTGCCCATACTCCCAGGAAAGACACGCAGAAAAAGTTGGATGCCCTATCTATAATGTGTACCAAAGTAGCGGATCCAATATCGAATTCTTTTTAGTGAAAGCAGGTGGATAACCTGAACTAATGGAATACCAAAAGTAACCCTTTCGGTATTCTGACTAAACCCCCGAAATGGACGTGGATCAACCTCCACCCGAATTCTAAGCGTTATGACGAAGCCAGGCTTCTTTGGGTTGTGCTAACCTCCATCGACGAGGTGGAAGTAGCGTTGCTTTGGAAAGCTAGTCTCCAGAATGAATTCGGTTTGCTCCGCGTATTTCTAGACGTTCCATGGAGAGAGCGCAATCTTGAGTGACAGAGAGTATAAGAGTTCCCGCTAAACATCGCAGCCAGGAACTTTTTGTACACGGCGTCTCGCAGTCTCGTGAGCACGAGGAATGAGAAGCAAAAGCTCACGACCAGGAGCAGTGGCACTATATTCGTGAGACCCTGCAATTGAATGAAGTTACAGCTACTTTTCTCTCGAAGCTGCCAAGATCAGAAAGCTACATACGGTGAAGCCGTAGGATAATTAAGGTTGTGCTACAAACTAAGCAGATGGCAATTACGCTACTGGAGTGACGGCATGCACTTCGGAACAGACTGCCAACCGAGCTCCGGTTCAAGGCGGCAAGCAAAACAGCCGCCCGACTTAAAACACCATCGCAGCAAGTAAACGAAAAAATAGGAAGTAGGTCTGGAGGAAGTGAGGATCTTCCTGTGCAGTCCTGTAGTCCCTTCCCATGCCTTGTGCAAACAGCTTAGTCAGAGAGGCTAATCACGATGCCACTGAACCCATCTCCAAGCGACTCGTCCATAATACCATAAAAAACTGCTAGCGACCAACCATACAATGGTCGGCACTATCTATCATCCTTGCCACAAGTGTTTCGGATCGCTGCTGTGAACCGAAACATATTCCTGCATACACACGAATGTCTAGGTCCTCCTCCACTAAATCGCCGAGCTTCGGTTGCGCAACAAACGCTTTGGATCTCATCTCTCTAAACGAGACTTGGCTGCACTCAGATGTTACGGGTGCCGAGATCGCGATTCAGAGAATGTTCTTGTTCCGGCACAACCGTCCCAGAAGAGGTGATGCTATCCTATACTTTCATACGGATATACAACACAAACCACTGGATGATCGGGAGACACGGGTCACCGATTCGCTACGGTGCCACTTGGATCTCAGACGCAAAGACAACTGCTTCATGGCAGTCGTAGATCGCCCCCCATCGTCCACTCTGGAGATGGATTCCAGCCTAATATCATCACTGACGAAGTGCTTACTCCCAACTTACAGCCACCTTTTATTCTCCGGCGATTTCAACGTGCAAGACTTGGAATCCTCGATATTCTTCCAGCGAAACTTACAAGACCAAACTGCAAGACCTGATCGCAAGTATTCCACTTTACAAACACATCACCTTACCTACCATGTACCAATCTGATAACAAATCATTGGCACTTGAACACATGTTCAATAGGCCATTTACAGAGACCCCACTATGGCTAAGTGATCATATCAACATACTCTATAACTATGTGTTTAGGCTGAACTTCCGGATTAACACACCGAACTAACACGTACTAACACCAATTTCAAGATCCTGAACAACCTAGTTGAGACGTCCGATTGGGAATTCTTGAAACGTGGCTCACCTGACAGCGCCTGAATTCAGTTTGTTGGACAATTCAGCAATTTACTTGCAGCTTCTTCAGAAACGAAAAGGTTTAGCTCCATGAATCCCTTGTCTTTCGTCAGAAGTAAAACCCGCAAACGCATATCAATAGAAAGGTAGCTTGGCACACTTACAGATCTTGTCCTATTCCCGAAATCTGGATCGATTACGTAACCCAGTGCAATCACTGTAACATGCATTGTTCGTGAGGACAAAGTGATCCGCCAACAACATTTGGCCTGGAAATCTGCCAACAAAAGTGCAAAGATAAGGATGTTAGCACCATCCAGAAAGTGAAGCTCGGTCTCCCTCTACTTAACACAGCAGTCGGAGTGGCACAGAGTGCCTAAGAGGCAACCAATGTCCTACGAAAGTGGTGTGCCCCAACCCTCCAAAGAGACGTCCGCCACTGTTACATACCTCCATCCCTAGCTCCAATTTCAACACTCGTTATGCTCGATTTTACTGCCACAGCTGTGTTGACGAAACTGCTCTCACTACGCACATACAGCTCTCCCGGGTTCGACTATGTTTACCCGAGGGCGCTGAAGGTAGCAGCAACAAGGCTAGCCGGGCCGTTATCGCATTTCTCTCAAACGTGCTTGGATAGGTAAATTGTGCTTACCATGTGGAAAGATGGCTAGGTCACTCCAATTTTCAAAAGCGGTAATCGCTTGGAACCCGTAAACTATCGCCATCTGCTCCTCCTCCCTGTGTTCTCAAACATGATGGAGGCAAGCATCATTGAGTCTTTAGCAGACCATCTAGAGGGCCATATCATAGCTCCCGAGCAACACACTTGCTGCCAACACCGTTCATGCACTACCAACCTACCGAATGCATGCAATAGTTGGACGGAAGCGGCCGATAAAGGTAGAGGGACAGACGTCATTTTCTTCGACTACTCCAAAGCCTTCGACAGACTAAACCACCGCATTCTGCTTAGCAGGCTAGGAAAATATGGAGTTGGGGATCGTGTCCTTGGGTGGATCAGGAATTTCCTGCAGCATCGGCAACTGTAGGTCAAAGTTCGGAGTGCCCTGTCCGATCCGATTCATTTGGAATCTGGTGTCACACAATGGTCAGTTCAGGGGACGCCTCTGTACCTTCTGTTCATTAACGAGTTTACAGTTTGATTGCTTCCGATTTCTTGATGTTCGCTGATGATGTTATGATGTGGCGCACCATCATCGACCCAGGAGATAACGATGCACTTCAGCGAGACCTGGACGAAGTGTATGGGTGGTCACTCCACAATCTACTCCAGTTCAATTCGGGGACGTGCAACGTAGTTCACATTCGCCACCATCCGAACATCGCATACAAGCTTGGAAACCATGTAATGCTAACAGTGATTCAGAAGCGCGACATTAGGGTACTAGTTCAAGCTGCTCTTGGATGTTAAGCACAATCTGAGAAGGCATCAAAGACTGGTAACCAACACGTTGTCATGCTGCGGCTGGTATTTGGGCGGTATGATACATCTCTCTGTTCGCAGTTGTTTAACACCTATGTGCGACCTCATGTGGAAGACGCAATCCAGGTCTCGCAGTCCTGACACAAGCAAGACCTTGCAGCGCTCGACACTCCACAGTGACGAGT
>OX104065.1:20303256-20443108 GCA_944474145.2 Dicrocoelium dendriticum | reverse complement strand
TCCACAGTTGGAAGTCCCGCGGCGACAAACGGTACCTGTTTGTCATTGCGGCCTACGCCCCCCACAAACTGCACCACTGATTCGGTGCAAGAGAATTTCTATCACCAGCTTAACAACTTCCTTCTTTACAGAAAGTACGGATATTGTGGTGTTTGCTAGGGATCTAAACGCCCAAGTCGGAGATTTGTCCTCATCTGCGCGGCTAACACGATGTAGCCTCATGTCTTGATAAGAGTGAGCGGTTGTTACGCCTGTGCGGTGATGCTCGTCCCTTTCTCGTGAGCTCTAACTTTCGATACAGCACCCGCCGATGAGTGACTTGGCGACAACCAGCCTCTGGCCAGCCATGGATGCAAATCGATCACATCGCGATCAGTTACCGCTGGAGAGGCTGTGTAGAAAACCTCGCCCGATTTGAAGCACGAGCGTGGACTCTGACCACGCTCTCGTTTGTGCGCATTTTGCAGTTCACTTTGGTAGACACATTCAACGGGTGTGTCAGGGCATGGATACTTGCCAGTTGGTGAAGCCGGATTTTCTAAATGGGTATTAAACTATGCCGGCATGCAAGCTGAATACGCGCTTTCTGCACACAGTAGAGGGTTACCGGTCGCGTTTCCATCAGGTGTTTTCAGCAACAGGTGTGTCTTTATGTAGCAAATCCAATTGTCAACCTGGACCTTGGGTCTCTATGCAGTCTGTGGAACCTCACGGATGCTTGCCGATAGCTTCCGGCTGGGAGCCAATACAATGAAACTCACAAAAATCTCAGGCCATACTGCGTACTAGCCTGAAGAGAGACCGCGAAGTCTGGTGGTCTCATCGTGCATCAAAAATGGAAACAGCCGCTTCCCTTTGTAATACGGGAAACAGGCAGCAGGAGACTTGTTGTTAGTGAGAGAATGCGCGAGGAGACTGGACAGCTATCCCAGACCCCGTCAAAACGCTTAGAGCATTGGGCCGAACAATTAAAAGGCAGTTTAACCAATCTGAGTTATCACTCTTTTTCGGGCATTGTGTGCCCTTTTCCCTTTACCGTCTCCTTGGATTCACCCTCTCGCGTTGAAGTCGAACGTGAAAGCAGGCTGTTGAACTTGCATAAGGCCGCAGCGGCAGCTATAATTCTCCTAGCCCTCTTGAACTTCGGAGGACCTGCCCTTGAAAATGATGTACACCAGTAAATTGGGAATATTTGAGAGCAAAAGTCTTTCCCGACAGAATGGAGACCCTCCGTCATAGTCCTAATTTTCAGGGAGGGTTCAGGTTTTGAATGCGGCAATCATGGTGGGATGAGTCTGATCTCAATTTCCTCTAAATTGCCTGCGTCGGTCGTTCTCCACAGATTGACTGGCACTCGTGAATGCTGGATTCGTGAGGCGCAATCGGAGTTTCTTCGAGGTCAAGGCTGCATTTAGCATACCTTCACATTAGGTTAATTTTTGGAGCACCGCCATGTTTATTGGCGACCCACCGTTGTCGTATCTCTTGACATAAATGATGCCTTCGGCTCAGTCGACGGATGTGCCCTTTGGGACTGTCTCCTGAGAAAAGGTGTGTCCGGTAAATACGTAAACATTATCAAAGCGATACACACGCATAGTTCGAGCACGGTGAGGGTTTATGGCGAACTGTCACAGCCCGTCAATATCTCCAGCAGTGTGAGACAAGGTTACCCTCTGTCATCTTTCCTCTTTAATTTCGTCATTGCAGAAGTGATGAAAACAGCGTTCGCTGAGCACGACCTACAAGGTTTAGAGCTACTTGCTATTGAACGGCTTCTTGACTTAGACGATATTGCCCTAATCATTGATAGTTCACAAACGTGCCGAACAGCACTGGACCGAGTAGCACTGGCTGTCAACCATTTTTGGACTATGCTTTGCTCCATCGAAATGCCAAGACCCTTGGTATTGATCAGCTAAAAGTCGTTCAGTAATTCGAGTACTTGGGCATCCATATCAGCTCCAGTGGATAGGAAGCTGAGATCACGAAGCGCATAGCAAAAGCTCGATACGCTTTTTCTAATCTCCACCATCTGTGACGCCGGCGTGACATTACTCTCGTTCTGAAGGGCAGAGTTTCCAACTTGGCCGTGCTTTCAGCTCCCTTATACGGTTGTGAAACTTGGCCCATCAGGTCGACCGACATAAAGAGGCTAGTCACGTTCCATCATCACTGCCTTCGTAGCCTAGCTCATGTCTGCTGGGATCACCGCGTGAGCAATGAGTATGTTCGGCGTCGCGTATTTGGTGCAGAAAGAGCCAGTGAACCGCTCAGCAATGTTATATCACACACCAGGCTCCGATGGCTGGGCCACGTGTTGCGCATGCCAGCCCACCAACTCTCGCAATGTGTGATGTTTGTACGCAGAGGTGCGGTTGGAAGAGGAGGAGGGAAGGCCAAGCGCCGCATTGGTCGAGAGTAATGAAAACCCTTACTTCGAAGTAGGCGTCGGTTGGTGGATCCCGACTGCTTGCTTGGGGTCCCAAGAAAGAGGAACTTGTTTGATTGAATACATCTGCTGATATGTCGACGAGCCGAGCTCACTGTCGTTTGTGTTATGAGTTTCTTTATCCATCCCCATCCGATTTATATTCTCCCTCCAATTGTGAGCTTCTACGAAATGCCAAATATGATACTTCACAATACATTCCTTTTTGAATACTTTATAGTGTTCTTGTTTAATCTCATATCTTTTGTAATGCGACACATTAGTTGAGATGTGTTTTGCACCCTCCTAGATACACTGATTCGGTGTAGCTAGACTAAACGTTTTGGAAGAAATTAGTCTTGGTGGACACCAAATACAGATTCACAAATTAACCTTTGTTTGCGCGATAGCTATATAATTGGGTCTGTTACATGTTCGTCCACTGTGTCGTGTTTTCAGTCATAATCGTCCTTTTCCTTTTTCCCTAGGTGTGTACACTTTGGGCGAATCGGATTCTTGGGTGGTGTGGAAGATGGTGCGTTTTAGCTATTGGCCGATGCACTCTTCCTGTATAGGCGGATATCCATATGCACTCTATTAAGTCGTTTGGTTAGTTGAGTCGAGGTGAGTGATCGTATCTGACTCCAATCCCCGAGGACTATGGTAAATAAACACTAGCGACAGTAGATAACCGAGGACAGTATCACTTGGTTGCCTCATAAAATACGCTTATGTGTGATGTTGTCGTTTGTTGGCCTGACTAGGCACATGATGTCAGAAGGTCGCATATCAAGGCGGTAGAATTAAGCCGCCTCAGTAAATGCTGATATAAAGCAGTGTAACTCTAGGATTTAATGAACTAATTTGTGTGCATTAATCAATGTTATAAAATCAACGAGAACAATTTGGTTTTCAGACAATATAGCCTTTGAAGGTTCAAGGACAGTGTAGCACTTTTGAAAGAACCCGTGCTAGATAGAGAGCATTGGCTATTAGTGACAGCCATGTTTTCCACACGGCTACTAATCTTCTGTGCCTAAGAAAATTGTTTATTTCCAGAGTGGAGGAAAGCACGTAATTGGCCTCGCTTAATTTTAATGAGCAGCCGCATGGATCCCTGACGGATGGATTGTGTGTCTAAGTGAAACCCAGTAACCTTCTTTGCTGGCGATACGATGTCGGGGGAAAAAGAAAAGCTACACCAATGCTTCTGATTGCTAGTGTAATATGCTTGATCAACACACGGGTTAGGAGTTGACACCTGGCTACCAGCCAGCACAAACGGAAGAGATGGGAAGAGCCCGCGGTCAAGTTAAGTGAACAGGTTGCAGCTAAATCACATGGGGAACATAGGAAGGTCACACAACCTCGGAGTTGTAAATGCTAAAGTACTTCATTAGTAGGGTTGGACTGGTTATACTAGAGTATTTGGAGGTTTAAATTGTTTTCCCAACGAAATTGCTTGGTTTTGTGAGCATACGATGTTGTTGACACAAGGAAACATGCGGAGCAACTCATTCAGCTGACACGAAGAGTATCTGTGGTTCAAAGTGGCAGGTGCTAAACGTGCTTACCTGTCAAACTCATGCGCCATGATAGCGAAAATAGGCCTACGGAAGCGGAGAACAATGGAACAATGGTATAGTACGGGTAAAAAAGCATTGCTTAACAAATCACGTGGCATGGAAACTATTGCGAAAAGCAACAGCATGAAAAGGTGAATAGCGTTGTGATGGACTTGTAGTGTTCATAGCTTTTTCATTTTTTGCGCTTTTCTCATTTCGCTTTTATATGCGTCTTGTACAGTTGTTTTAATTCACCGTTTATAATTCTCATAATTCTCGACCTCGAACGGCGCGTTCTGCTTTCCTGCGGCGGCGTGTTGAGATTTTGCCTGTGTGCTTGGAAAAGTCTGAGCTTCGCGGAACCAACACCGGAATATCGTATCAGGGAGTGTGCAATATCAGTGGAGTTAGTCCAACCGTCACTACTGAAGGTCAGCGTGTTGATACTTTTATCTGACACTATTCCTCTCCTTCTGGTGCGGTAGTGTAAGACTAGTTTTCACTCCACTACATATTTGGTGACCCCTGTTTTTTCTTTTTTTTTCCTACTGGAACATTTTTTCGCCTGCGTAATGTCGTCCAGTACCACTCCCCACATTGACTCTTCTGAAAATTTTGTTGGTTTTTCCCTACCCGCTTTTGACGTTAACAATGCACGTGTCTGGTTTTTACAGTTAGAAGCTCTTTTCCGTTGCCGTAGAATCACTTCTCAAAGTTCTATGTTTTCCTACGTCGCTGCCCATCTTCCCACGCACATAGCCGCCGATGTGGTTGACCTACTCGACCCTGTTCCTACCGATTCCCCCTACGATACGCTTAAGGCCGCTGTTTTGAAACGCCTTACAGCTTCTGATGAGAGCAGACTTCACCAACTTCTCTCGGGAGTTGAACTGGGTGACCGTTCACCTTCACAGCTTCTCCGTTATATGCGCTCTCTCGTAGGTTCCTCTAAAGTCGACGACAGTGTCTTACGTCAATTGTGGCTAAAATGTCTTCCATCCAACACGACGGCGATTCTCGCGGTATCCGCCGACGATTTGTCACTTGACAAACTAGCAGAAACGGCCGACAAAGTTCATGAGTGTTTCTTTCAACGCCCAGTTTGTCACGCTGTTGTCACCCCACCTGAGACTTCCTTGTCATCAGATGCCATTGAATCCATTTGTCAGAGACTGTCCATACTCGAACTCGCCGTTAAGAGAGGACGTCGCCCCCGCAGTCGAAGTTTTAGATCCACTTCGAGAAGCAGAAACAGACACGCTAGGAACACTGGACAGCATATTTGCTATTATCATCGACGTTTTGGTGATGCCGCTAAAAATTGTCGTCCTGGTTGCTCGCACCCGAAAGCCTTCCCCAAGGCTCAACAGGGAAACGCCCCAGCCAGCCAGTAATGGCGACGACTTCGGCTGGCACATCTTCTAGTCGCCTGCTTTTTGTCCGTGATTCCACAACCAACCTTTCATTCTTGGTTGACACTGGAGCCGAGGTCAGCGTTCTGCCTCGTGGAATGGAAAAACGCTACCTCATTCTCACGGGACCTACTCTCCAGGCGGCTAATAACACGAGAATCCAGACCTACGGTCAGAAGTTGCTTAATCTCGATCTTGGTCTTCGACGAACATTTTCTTTCGTTTTCCTGATCGCAGATGTACAACGCCCTATCATTGGTGTCGATTTCCTCACCCAATTTGGTCTTATCGTCGACTTACGTAACAGGGAAATTCGGGATAGTATCACCTCCCTCACCACTCCGGGCAGAGCCACTTCGATCAGCTCGATCGGACTTCGCATGACTCTACCTACTAACACTGTGTTCACCGAGTTACTCCAACAGTTCCCCGCGTTGTATCTGCCGTCCAATAATTGTCCCGCACCTAAACACGAGATTGTGCACCACATCGTTACTCGTGGACCACCGGTCACGTCTCGACCTCGCCGACTACCACCCGATAAACTCGCCAACGCCAAAGCCGAGTTTGAGCACATGCTCCGTCTTGGTATCGTCCGGCCTTTGAATAGTCCATGGTCTTCACCTTTACACATGGTCCCCAAAAAGTCTCGTGGAGATTGGCGACCTTGTGGAGATTACCGTCAGCTTAATAATGTCACCGTCCCTGACAGGTATCCGGTACCACATATTCATGACTTTTCTATGTGTCTAAACGGCAAAGTAATTTTCTCTAAGATTGACTTGGTCCGGGCATATTACCAAATTCCTGTCGCCCCTGATGACATTCCCAAGACAGCTATAACCACCCCCTTCGGTCTTTTTGAATTTGTCCGTATGCCATTTGGACTACGAAATGCCGCACAAACATTTCAACGATTCATTGACCAGGTTCTCCGCGGACTTGATTTCGTTTTTGCTTATATCGATGACATTCTCGTGGCCAGCTCTAACCACGAAGAACATCTCTCTCATCGTCGCCAAATCTTTGAGCGTTTTGATCACTATGGCGTTACCATCAACGTGGACAAATGTGTCTTTGGCCAGTCCAGTGTTGATTTTCTCGGTCATCGAATCGATCGCACCGGAATCAGCCCACTCCCGGAGAAAACAAAAGCAATCACGGAGTATCCGATGCCACAGTCTTACAAAAGCCTGCGCCGTTTCCTCGGTATGGTGAATTATTACGGCCGCTTTATACCTGATTGCTCTAAACTGCTTCAACCCTTAACCGACTTGCTTAGAGGAAAGAATCGAAAATTCAAACCCACAGACGAAGCAATAGACGCTTTCGACAAGATCAAACATGCTTTGTCTAACGTCACAGCTCTGAGCCATTTACGGACGGACGTTAACACACCTCTCATCCTTAAAACCGATGCGTCACAAACCGCAGTCGGAGCCGTTCTGCAGCAACTCGTCAATGGTCATCCCGAACCATTGTCCTTTTTCTCCCGTAAATTACAGCCCGCACAAACTAGATATAGTACCTTCGGAAGAGAACTTTTGGCTATCTATCTCGCCATTAAACACCTTCGACATCTCCTTGAAGGTCGTTCATTCACCATTCTAACTGATCACAAGCCACTTGTTTTTGCCTTTCGCGGTTCTTCGGACCGTTTTTCCCCTCGTGAAACCCGACATCTTGATTACATATCGCAGTTCTCTACGGACATCCGTCATATAGACGCCACTGACAACGTGGTAGCCGACGCAATGTCCCGTATTGGAATTCAAGAACTTTCACGTCCGACCTTTGATCTAGAGGAAATCGCTGCTCATCAGGAGGGAGATTCTGAGTTTATGCAAACGAAAGCAAACCCTTCGATCAAACTTACCCTCCTGCCGCTTCTTAACTCTGACTCCAAAGTTCATTGTGACATGTCTACGGGTAAGCCCAGACCCTACGTTCCCCAACGTTACCGCCGTGTCGTTTTCGATCATTTCCATGGACTCTCGCACCCAGGCATTCGAGCTACTGTTAAGTTGATCACAGATCGCTTTGTTTGGCCCAATATGCGCTCTGACATCCAACAGTGGGCAAAGCACTGTGTTAATTGTCAGACCAGCAAGATTCATCGCCATACAATCACTGTCCCTGGCACCTTTTCATCACCGGATGCTCGCTTCAGGCATGTCCATTTGGATATCGTTGGTCCTTTGCCACCTTCCAACGGTTTTCAATACTTGCTGACATGTGTTGATAGGTTTACACGTTGGCCGCATGCAGTGCCATTACGGGACATTTCCACTGAAACAGTAGCGCGAACCTTTATCGAAACCTGGATTTCGTTCTTTGGTGCACCTGCTACTATCACGACAGACAGAGGTCCGCAATTCACTTCTTCGTTGTTTCGTGACCTAAGTCGTTTGCTCGGTTGTTCTCACATACGCACAACCGCTTACCATCCCGCTGCCAATGGTTTGGTCGAACGCTTCCATCGCCAGCTGAAAGCTTCGATTACCGCTTCTCAGTCGAGCACGCAATGGTCGGAACGTTTGCCGATAATCCTACTTGGCATACGTAACACGGTCAAGGAAGACATAGGCTGTTGCCCTGCTGAGTTAGTTTTTGGCACGCCACTTAGGCTTCCTGGAGAGATGGTGTTGGATTCCAGGGTCACTGGTGAAATGGATCCTACATCCTATGCCACACGCCTCAGGAGTCATTTCAGCTCGGTACGCCCAACACCTCCACGACTCACGCCTCGTAACCCACAGATCCATCCTGATCTTCGCGATTGTCGCTACGTTCTTGTGCGCATCGATACTGTTCGTAAACCTCTGACGCCACCCTACGAGGGCCCTTACAAGGTTATCGACCGCAAGGACAAGTATTTTGTGTTGGACCGAAATGGCTGCAAAGACTCTGTAAGCATCGATCGTTTGAAACCCGCTTACATCGAACCTCTTCCGTCTCAGCAATCTTCAGACGCATCTGTCTCCGAAGACGATCCGTCGCCGAGCACTCCCCCTACACAACCTATGTGTGATCCCAGTGTCCTTCCCTCACAACCCTCTACAGCTCCCCCTGCAACCACTCACACACACAAACGCACACGTTTTGGTCGTACGGTGGTTTTTCCTTCTAAACTAGCGTTTTACAATCAGTGAGGCGTACATTTCGAGCATTCGCTTGCCCACTCACGCTCTAGGGGGGGAGTCCTGTAGTGTTCATAGCTTTTTCATTTTTTGCGCTTTTCTCATTTCGCTTTTATATGCGTCTTGTACAGTTGTTTTAATTCACCGTTTATAATTCTCATAATTCTCGACCTCGAACGGCGCGTTCTGCTTTCCTGCGGCGGCGTGTTGAGATTTTGCCTGTGTGCTTGGAAAAGTCTGAGCTTCGCGGAACCAACACCGGAATATCGTATCAGGGAGTGTGCAATATCAGTGGAGTTAGTCCAACCGTCACTACTGAAGGTCAGCGTGTTGATACTTTTATCTGACACTATTCCTCTCCTTCTGGTGCGGTAGTGTAAGACTAGTTTTCACTCCACTACAGACTCACCATAGACTTATGCGGAATAGCGGAGATGTTCGCGTATTACACGTTTAAATCCATCAATCCATTGGTTAGGCGCTTGGCAATACACCGTTTGATTGCGTTTTGTAGCCCCTGGCTAACAAATCATAAAATGAAATGTAAGTGAGACAATGCATCGTCAACACGCTTTTTAAATATCGCCAGATTGGGAGCAGAGACGGCATAATTAGGGAGAGCGTTCCAAGGCTGGCACACGCGGATGGAAAAGAAATTTCTACGGCATTCAAGCCGGCTATACTGAATTGTCAGTTTCAGAGGGTGACCTCTTAGTTTAGTGTTGTGGTTCAATTCCAGCAACGGACGACAAATGTGGTTTGGGTTCTTCAGAATCTGGTAAACCATTGTGAGATCCCCCGCAAAAGCCAATATAGACTGCTGTAGATTCTTAGAGATTTCAGTCTAAGCTGATAGGGCAGATGAAAGAGGCGCCTGACGTTCTTGGTTGCTGTTCGTTGAGGAGTCTCGTGAGCAACGAGATCCTGTTTCTGCCACGGCTGTCACGCCTGGATAGCAAAATCCACGTGAGTTCGCACGTAAGAGTTAAGCATTTTGGGAAATACTGAGGGTTTAAACCGACCGAAGGCTCTGCGAAGAAGGCCGAAGTGTTGATTGCCGGTCCCCTTCGCCTTCTCTGCTTGTTTTGAACACCGAGGATCTTCCTATATCAATACACCCAGGTCACGCTCCTGAGTAACCATCGCCAAGGTGTAATCTCCAAACTTGTAAGCGCTCACCAGCTGGTGACGCAGATGTATCACTTTGCACTTAGCTATGTTCAATTGAAGCTTGTTCCTCTTTGACCATTCGTAAGTGCAATCTAAGTTATGTTGGAGCAGATCTTGATCTGCCTTGTTACCAATCGCCCGCCATATCTTGACGTCATCGGCGAAAAGCAGGGAATTTGAGGAGATGACTCTTGCCAGGTCTTTGATAAACATCAGGAATAACGCGTTCCCTGCACTGAGCCTTGTGGGACACCACATTCCACCTCATTTGGGTTAAAAAGTGATCTCGTTAGTGAAGGAAGCTGCCAATCCAGCCAAGTACAGGATCACCGATTCCGTAACTCTGTAGCCGTTGGAGTAGGATGCGATGATCAAGGCGGTCGAAAGTTTGGAGAAGTCCAGATAGATGACGTCAACTGCGACCCCATCATCAGCCACTTCCGACCAACTACCTCGTGCAATAAGTAGGTTGGTGGTGCATGACCGGTGTTGACGGAAGCCATGCTGTTCCGGTACCAAGATGTTGCATTTTTCCAGGTAGTCCATTAAAGCCTCAGCGACGACTGCTTCCATCACCTTCGCGAGCACAGGGAGAAGAGTCACTGGACGATAGTTTACAGGATCTGAACGGCTACCGCCTTTAAAAATAGGGGTTATAATGCCACACTTCCACACAGTTGGGACTTGTTGTTCATCAAAGCACCTTTGAAAGAACTGTGACAGTGGTTCAGCTAGCTTGTTGGATGCAGCCTTCAGTGCCTTCGGGCGGAGTTTGTCTGCTCCCGGAGAACTATGCTCACGCAGTGAGAGTAACTTCCTTAGCACAATTGATGGGTTGAAAGTTACAATTGTAAACAATGGTGTCTGTAATGTGCTTGATATTATGGGATAGGTAGAGGTTGCGGGTTCAAAAGTTGGGATGTATTACAGCCGCAGGACATTGGCTGCTTCTTCAGCGCTTTGTACTCTACCGCTTGTCGTGAATAGTGGGGATATTCCATGCTTCACTTTACGAAGCTTATTGACATGCTTATACAGCAGTTTGTTGTTTGCCATGAACGTTTTGGCAAGGCACTGTTGATAAGTTACTTTGTCCTCACGGACAAGTGCAGTGCAATGGTTGCGATGGGTCAAGAAATTTACCCAAGTCTCTGAGTCGGGGATGATGTGATGGACAGGGGCCACAGAAGCGGTCTTGACATCGAAAGGTCAGAAAGTGCACAACATATGTGAGGATATGAAAAGTATAGTGTTGCTCATCCCAACACCGGCACCCCAAGACCGCGGTTTCGTCCTGTTGGGACTCATCAGTTGGAGATAGCCTGAGTTGGGCTGGAACTCAGAGCCTAGTGGCTCATGGTTGACGCCATAAGCACTATGCCACTGAGATCCACGAGCAACGCTTGGTCCAGCAGAAAAGATTGCAAAGTTGAATTTGGAGAATCCGCTGGTGGCTGGGTTGCTACAAGCAACCTCAATTGAGACCTCGGTTCACTCGATGTGGACCTGGGTCATTCCGATCAAAAAGACCGTAAGTAAAATGAAAATTATAGTGTTGCTCATCCCAACACCGGCACCCCAAGACCGCGGTTTCGTCCTGTTGGGACTCATCAGTTGGAGATAGCCTGAGTTGGGCTGGAACTCAGAGCCTAGTGGCTCATGGTTGACGCCATAAGCACTATGCCACTGAGATCCACGAGCAACGCTTGGTCCAGCAGAAAAGATTGCAAAGTTGAATTTGGAGAATCCGCTGGTGGCTGGGTTGCTACAAGCAACCTCAATTGAGACCTCGGTTCACTCGATGTGGACCTGGGTCATTCCGATCAAAAAGACCGTAAGTAAAATGAAAAGTATAGTGTTGCTCATCCCAACACCGGCACCCCAAGACCGCGGTTTCGTCCTGTTGGGACTCATCAGTTGGAGATAGCCTGAGTTGGGCTGGAACTCAGAGCCTAGTGGCTCATGGTTGACGCCATAAGCACTATGCCACTGAGATCCACGAGCAACGCTTGGTCCAGCAGAAAAGATTGCAAAGTTGAATTTGGAGAATCCGCTGGTGGCTGGGTTGCTACAAGCAACCTCAATTGAGACCTCGGTTCACTCGATGTGGACCTCGGTCATTCCGATCAAAAAGACCGTAAGTAAAATGAAAAGTATAGTGTTGCTCATCCCAACACCGGCACCCCAAGACCGCGGTTTCGTCCTGTTGGGACTCATCAGTTGGAGATAGCCTGAGTTGGGCTGGAACTCAGAGCCTAGTGGCTCATGGTTGACGCCATAAGCACTATGCCACTGAGATCCACGAGCAACGCTTGGTCCAGCAGAAAAGATTGCAAAGTTGAATTTGGAGAATCCGCTGGTGGCTGGGTTGCTACAAGCAACCTCAATTGAGACCTCGGTTCACTCGATGTGGACCTCGGTCATTCCGATCAAAAAGACCGTAAGTAAAATGAAAAGTATAGTGTTGCTCATCCCAACACCGGCACCCCAAGACCGCGGTTTCGTCCTGTTGGGACTCATCAGTTGGAGATAGCCTGAGTTGGGCTGGAACTCAGAGCCTAGTGGCTCATGGTTGACGCCATAAGCACTATGCCACTGAGATCCACGAGCAACGCTTGGTCCAGCAGAAAAGATTGCAAAGTTGAATTTGGAGAATCCGCTGGTGGCTGGGTTGCTACAAGCAACCTCAATTGAGACCTCGGTTCACTCGATGTGGACCTCGGCCATTCCGATCAAAAAGACCGTAAGTAAAATGAAAAGTATAGTGTTGCTCATCCCAACACCGGCACCCCAAGACCGCGGTTTCGTCCTGTTGGGACTCATCAGTTGGAGATAGCCTGAGTTGGGCTGGAACTCAGAGCCTAGTGGCTCATGGTTGACGCCATAAGCACTATGCCACTGAGATCCACGAGCAACGCTTGGTCCAGCAGAAAAGATTGCAAAGTTGAATTTGGAGAATCCGCTGGTGGCTGGGTTGCTACAAGCAACCTCAATTGAGACCTCGGTTCACTCGATGTGGACCTCGGTCATTCCGATCAAAAAGACCGTAAGTAAAATGAAAAGTATAGTGTTGCTCATCCCAACACCGGCACCCCAAGACCGCGGTTTCGTCCTGTTGGGACTCATCAGTTGGAGATAGCCTGAGTTGGGCTGGAACTCAGAGCCTAGTGGCTCATGGTTGACGCCATAAGCACTATGCCACTGAGATCCACGAGCAACGCTTGGTCCAGCAGAAAAGATTGCAAAGTTGAATTTGGAGAATCCGCTGGTGGCTGGGTTGCTACAAGCAACCTCAATTGAGACCTCGGTTCACTCGATGTGGACCTGGGTCATTCCGATCAAAAAGACCGTAAGTAAAATGAAAAGTATAGTGTTGCTCATCCCAACACCGGCACCCCAAGACCGCGGTTTCGTCCTGTTGGGACTCATCAGTTGGAGATAGCCTGAGTTGGGCTGGAACTCAGAGCCTAGTGGCTCATGGTTGACGCCATAAGCACTATGCCACTGAGATCCACGAGCAACGCTTGGTCCAGCAGAAAAGATTGCAAAGTTGAATTTGGAGAATCCGCTGGTGGCGCTGGTGAGGATATTTCGACAAGTAAGTCAGCAAGTGCCGTAAGGATAACTAGGGTACCGGTGAAATGTTGTCTCTTGAGTTATATATAGATCGCGAAGTTGCATTACAATATGTGATTATTGCTGGTTTTCCATGCAATTGCTTTTAACGTAATGTCATGTGGACGATGAAAATCCGCGTTAAACACCAATAAGCTCACTCAGATGAAGATGAAGCAGCATAAGCCACAGTCTTCATTCATGCTCCATCTGTAGCAGGGTTGGTCAGGTACATTCTGGTTCTTCTGTAAACCACAGGCAATTGCACCAATTGGAAGTTCAATAGCCACAGACCGTGTTGCTGGTCATAGTTACACACAATTTCACGAGTCAATCACGTGACATGGCCCCATAGTACTTAGAGGTGTTCGAGTGATGTGCAATTGGAACAAGTGCAGATGGAACATAAGATCAAGCCTTTCGGTGAAGGCAAAGTGGCAGCCCAAGGCAACATTGGTGTAAACCCATTAAAACTCCCGTGTCTCTGGCCGTGGTCGCAGGTGCGTAAATACGGTCGCAAAGCACATATGCATCGTTCCAGAACTTCGACACTATGTGACGGACCTCAATCAGATCCCAATCTGTCTGCATTCACATTCCTGAGCTGGATCTGTTCCACACTGCATTGTTGCTCAGGCGATTAAGCCAAAGGCTCCGGGTGGAGTCCCAATGCAAACCTCCGAAGCAAAACCACCACCACCAAGAATGTCATTGCCCACCAATGCAATCGTATGTCTGCACACAAAATATTCAGCATCGGGTGCTGGAACGTGAGCACACTACTGGACCGGAACTCGAGTGAGCGCCCCGAGCGGCGCACTGCACTGGTCACGATGGAATTGTTGCGCTACAGCATTGATATTGTAGCGCTCAGTAAAACCCGGCTCGCTGAGCAAGGTAGGTTGCATGAAGCTGGTGCTGGCTACACGTTCCACTGAGTGGTAAACGCCACATCAACATCACGTGAACATGGGGTCGGATTTGCAATATCCGATAAGCTCCATGACCATCAAGTGTGTGAACCAAATGGCATCAGCACGCCACTGATGACTGTTCGCGTGCGACTCGGATGATGTCATTCTGCCAATTTTATAAGCACGAACCTTTCGACCATGTGTTATCCTGATGACACGCGTGGTCAATTCTACACCCAGTTATCCTCGGTGATACTGTCTGTGCTGAGGAGCGACCGACTATTTCTGTTGGATGATTTCAACGCGCGCGTTGCATCGTGATGCATCGGTATGGACAAATGTCATCGGTTCGCATGGCATTGGCCCAGCCAACGCAAACGGTGCCAGGCTGCTCGCACTGTATGCCAATGACGACCTGGCTAGCACGAACAACCGGTTTGCACTGAGTGCGAGTGCTATAGCAACTTGGACGCACCAACGGTGTGCTCCCACTCACCTGCTCGACTATGTCATCGTACGTGAGCGTGATATGCGTGAAGTGCGCATAACACATGTACTGCGTGGAGCTGAGTGTGGTACTGATCACAAATTGGTGCGGACCAGACTGTACATATATTTTTTAAATCTATATATTGTATTGCCACCTTGAATCGGCGTAAATTTAGCATTCTCTCCCACGGTACTGTGGCGAAACGTATTGATCTGGAGAAGGCGATGATTGTACACCTGTGTTATGTGGACTACATAACCACAGTGGGCGACCTGTGGCACCATATTCCCGACCAAGTGACAGCTGCTTCAGAGGAGACCGTCAGGCGTGCAAATGGTAAGCGGCCTGATTGTTTTGATGAGAACAGTGCGACGATTGCCGCATTGGTGTGCGAGAAGAATGCAGCATTTGCTGCACATGTCGCAGGCCCCAGTTACTTGGGGAAGAAGGGTCAGATTCATAGAAATCGACAACGACTGACCTGAGAGCTCCGTCTCAGTTAAAATGCATGGTGAACAGAATTGACGAAGCATATGGAATGCTAAACCGAATTTCACCAATACAACGAAATCTTTGACTCCTTCAATGCGGTGTATGGACCGAGGTTGCAGGATCCAAGGACGCTAATCGATGGTGGTTCAGGCGATACCTGCACACAGACTGCAAAAGTAATGAAAATCTGGCGAGAGCTCCTTGACTGTCTCTTGAACAACATTTGAGAAATCGACTGGCCTAATTTGAATGGCGTCAAACAGCCCGATGTGAAGGTGAGTTGGGCGGACACACCGACTATGGATGAGACACAGAGAGCACATGCTCAGCTGCGAAACTGCAAGTGTGCCGGTGCCGACGGGATCCCGCCTGCATTAGCGAAACACGGCGGACCAGCTTTGGTGATTGCACTGCACCAATTGGTGCAACACATGTGTATGGAGTAGGAGGTGCCTCCTGAGCTGAAGGATCCGCTTGTGCTACCACTGTACAAGGGCAAAGGGAGCAAGCAATGTTGCACGAATTATCGTGGCATCGACTTGCTTAGTTGTGTTTGCAAGATGAATACCCGAATCCTGCTCAACTGCCTCGTCAGTCAGGTTGTGGATCCTAAAGTTGGGGAAGATCAGTGTGGATTCCGATCGGGTCGCAACACCATAGATATGGTGCATGCGGCTCGCCAGTTGCAGGAGAAGTGCAGAGAACTACTCCAGCCGTTTGACTCGCTATTTGTATATTTCACCAAAGCATTTGATACGGGGAAACGCGATGTATTGTGGCTGGTGTTGGGTACGTTTGGTTGTCCGAGTAGGTTTGTATGTTTAATTGTATGCCTGCAAATTGGTTTGCGGACGAGGGCGCAGCCGAGTGGACAGAGCTCGGATGACTTTGCAGTTGTCTCTGGTGTGAAGCAAAGCTGTGTCTTAGCTCCTGCCCTGTTTAATATTTATCTTCATGCCATGATGTCTTGTGCTTTTGATGCGGCTTGTGCTTACGATGTTCGTGTGGAGCACCGTATGGATGGTGGTGTGCTGAACATCCATCGTTTCGGTGCGAGAACCCCAGTCTGTGTGACAGGTATCCGTATGTTGCTGTACGCTGTCGACTGTGCCTTGTTTGCACACAGCGCGGATGAGTTGCAGCACATGACTAGTGCTCTGGCCTCCACAGCGGCCAAACCCGGGCTCACCATCAAAACAAGCAGAACTCTGTCTTTTTCAGCCTTCACCGATGCTGCAATCTTCAAGGGAGCCGCGAATCCGCATCGGTACTAAACTATTGGAACCAACTCCCGATTATGCTACCTTGGGAGTGCGATTTTGACTGAGCAGCAGCTACACAATGAGCTGTGTATCCGGGTATCGAAGGCAGCGGCAGCATTCGGGAAGCTTGAGTACCAAGTTTGGAACAACCATCAGTTTACCATTGGCATGAAACTGATGTTGCACAAATCCATGGTACTGTTCGTTCTTATATACGGCAGCAAAACTTGGACGGTGTACCGGCGAGATGTGCTATTGCTCGATCGGTTTCAGCAACAGTAGGTGCGACGGTTTCTGCGCACAGTAAGTGCGACAGAGCTGCGCCGAAGTGGAATGTGTGCAGTGGACTGCATAGTTTTGCTGAGACACCTGAGCTGGCTCGGTCAAGTGAGCCATATGGATTCGACGCGCATACGGAAACAATTATTATATAGTCAGCTATGTACGGGAAGCGGTACACAAGGAGAACGAAGCATCTTTACCAGAACATGCTCAAAGTGCGTCTCTCACGTCCTAATCTTGATTGAAGGTCATGGGAATCGAAGGCGGTTGATAGGCATGTATGGCGTGATCTCGTAACGAAGACCGTTGCCGAGGTGCAGGAGAAGGCCCTCATGCATGCGGTGAAGAAGCAGCAAGTGCAGAAGCGGCGGTCGCCCGTGGGTTGTACTCCATCTATTTCAAGCGTATGCTTTAGCACATGGGGTCGTGGGTGCCTGGGTCATGCATGCTTAGTGAGGCGTGAGCGTGGCCACTCGGAGTCAACACCGAAATGACGGCGATTCATGCTGTGAGCGTAGGCGGAACCGGCCCAGCGTTTGTAAGTACGCAGAATTCGATTTCTCACGCCTCGTGCCTGCATACTGCGCCTCTTTATTTCAGGTGGTGACCTTGTTTTTTGCTTATCTCATATTAATCTAACTGAACTACCTTGTACTAACTGGCTCAAGTCGCTTAAACTAATTGTAGTTAACTTCGACTCTCTTTTCGCGCTTGTGACATTTTCCTAAAATATATTTGCTTACGTCATATGCTCATTTAGTAAAGAGTTATGTCACCATGTCTATATGCATTATTAGATTTGTTTTATTTGTTTCGTCGTCTCAAGTGATTGTTTGTGCGCTGAAATCCCCGGTGTGGCTGCGCTTGATGTGCATGATGACAAAGTGCCTGGCTGTCTATTACTCACCATATCGTCCATGCTAGTTTACACTTGAGAAAAATATGCTTCCATATCTGTTCCGCATGTCGACGCTGGACACCATATTGTGCATGATGTTAGTAAGGGGCAGCAGACGGTATGCTCCTAGACGACAACTTCCTTGACGAAATACTTGAGGATATGAAAACACTTGTTGTCGTGTTCCGGATGTATTGCAGTGCAAATGACGTTGATGCATACACTACGAATACCCACATTTTCATCAAATGGATTATCACACCGTGGGTGGCACACCGTACCTTGTGCTCTCCTTCAAACAAAAGCAAATCTTCCCTACTCCTCGGAAAGCAGTCCTGTATTCTGAATATATATATATATATATATATATATATATATATATATAGTCGAAAAGTTAGGCCTAATACACCAGTTACGGCCTTCCTAGCTGGCGAAATCGCATTGTACGATACCACTTCTTTGTCTACTGGATCTTTCTCATAAACGGGCGGTGATGCAATGGATGTTTATACCTTACACGTAAAAGTTGACATGCTGTCACCCGAGTTGCAAACCAGATTTGTCGAACCGTGTCTGAACTTGTCAACTGTTGGCTGCCTTAAAACCAAATGTATGTCTGGTCTACTTGTATGACAACCAGTCAAGATAGAGGCGGTATGAAGCAGTTTAGGTGACATGCAGATCGAACTCATCCTGGTCACTCCATCCAAGGTAAATGCTACATACACAGTTTTACATCACTGGACGGAGACAAATGAATAAGTAAATGTGCTGATACGCTTCGTCACCTACAGTGGCAATTAGGTTTAACCAGGTTTGGAAACCAATAACAACCTATGAGGACAACTTAGACAGTGGGAAATACATTAACGCCTTTATTCACTCACTCGACAGAGTCACGAATGAGCAGACACTGAAGCGGCTCAAAGACGTGTTGCGCAACCACTCAGACGCATTTGCTTGGCGAAGTACCGACTTGGGTCGAACCAATCTCGTGAAACACCGTATCGACACTGGTGATGCAATCCCTATTAAAATTCCCGCAAGACGCATGCCATTACATTGGTAGAATGAAATGCAAAAGCTCATAGATGAGATGCTAGAAAAGAAGGTAATACGGCCCTCTATTTCACCATGGGCAGCCGCGGTTGTTCTAGTGAAGAAGAAGAAGGATGGTGCTTTTCGTTTAGGTGTCGACTATAGGCGGTTAAATGAGATTACTCGGAAAGACGCTTTTCCCCTACCCAGGACCGATGATCTATTTGACGCACTGGGAGGATCAGTTTATTTCAGTACGCGAGATTTGGCTTCTGGCTAATGGCAAGTAGAAGTGGAGGAACGCGACACAGTGAAAACGGCGTTTGTAGTACCATCAGGTTTTTATGAGTTCCAGACCATGCCTTTTGGCCTATCTAACGCCCCTGCGACTTTTCAACACCTGATGCAAAAAGTGTTACACGAATTGATGCCCCACAAGTGTCTCGTTTACCTGGACGATGTCATTGTACACGGAAAAACAAAAGATGAGCACCTAAACAACGTGGTGGAGGTGTTAGTGCGTCTAGTAAATGCGGGCCTCAAACTCCATTCAACAAAGTGCCATTTATTACAGACAGAGGTAACGTATCTTGGGCACATCATTTCGGGGATGGGGATTCGAACTGACCCTCGTAAGACGGAGAAAGGGAGATTATGGCCAACCCCTGCCAACGTTGATGAACTACGCAGTTTTTGGGGGTTAGCCTCATACTATCGGCGATTCGTGAAAGGGTTCTCAGAGATCGCTGCGCCTTTGAATACTTTGTTACAAAATGGTCAAACCTTCGAATGGACCATCGAGTGTCAAAATTCCTTCGATCGGTTACGAGAATCCCTCTGTGCAGCTCCGGTGTTGGTTTTCACCGACTAGTCACCAAATGCCGGGGAGTTTATTCTAGACATGGACGCGAGCGACCAAGCGATTGGAGCTGTTTTGTCGCTGAAAGGGCAGGACGGAATGGAACGAGTGGTGTCATACAGCAGTAGGAGTCTCAGTGCAAGAGAACGGAACTACTGCACAACCAGGAAGTAAATGCTAGTCCTAGTATTCTTTATAAAACAAAACCGACACTACCTATTAGGAAGTAAGTTTCTGGTACGAACAGATCATCGGTCACTTCGTTGGTTACAGAATTTCAGAGACCCCGAGGGACAGATCGCCAGATGGCAGGAACAACTTCAGGAGTATGATTTTGAATGTAGACACCAACCTGGTGCACAGCATGCCAACGCGGACGCTCTTTCCAGACTTCCTACTCGTGCTCATGGAGACTGCCCCTCTTGCTGTACACAACACGTAGCTCTAGTTAACCTTCAAAGTTCGGAGTACGGTCGTTGGCAGGAGGCACAGGCGGCGGACCCAGAAGTATCACCGATCTATGACAAACGACGATTTGGGAGCGACAAACCTACCGAGAAGGAAATGGAAGGAAAAAGTTACGAAGCTCGATGCTAATGGGCGATGTGGGACAAGCTCTCCATCGAGGAAGGTGTGTTAGTGTTTGATTTTGGTCCAAACTATATCAGGAGAATCGTAGTTTCGCCATCATTAGTTTCCGAAGTGCTATCTGAACTGCACGAACAGCTGGGTCATGTTGGAATCAACAAACTTGAAGCTGCAGCACGTCAACGGTTTTGGTGGCCACACCAACGGAGAGACGTCACTAACTTTTGCCAGACGTGTGAGACATGCGCCACATTCAAGAACCCGACCATCACCAGGAGAGCACCATTGCAGCCTATGAATGCAGGCTACCCGAACGAGATTGTGGGAGTAGATCTTGTTGGTTCCCTACCAGAAACATCACGTGGGCATCGGTACATCTTGGTCATGGTCGACTATTTCACTAATTGGTGCGAAGCAGTTCCGATCGCCCAAGCCGATACAGTCACCGTAACAACGGCGATGGTAAATGACTGGGTGTGTCACTGGGGAGCACCGAGGCAGCTACAATCTGATAGGGGCTTATGTCCCGACAGTTTGTTAGTGCAGGAACTTTGTCGTGTGTTCTGTATAGACAAGACGCGAACGAGGGCTTACCACTCGCAAGGCAACGGAAAAGTTGAGCGTACAAATCGGTCGCTGAAATTGCTACTGAAGGCCTTTGTGGATCAAAATGTAAGTGAGTGGGACACTATGTTACCAAAATGCTTGCTGGCATATCGGAGCACAGTGCACTCTTCTAGCGGTCAAACACCATCTTTTATGTGGACCGGAAGAGAAGTCCGATTACCGTCTGACATTCGACTACCTAGTCCGCAACAGCCACATTCATCGGTGACAGAGTATGTTAGCAAACTCCTTGATTCGCTTCATCAAACACATCAAGCGGCACGTCTTCATCTTGGGAAAGCCCATGGACGACAGAAAGACTATTACGACAAGAAAGTTTTCGGCGCTCCTTTGAAGGCTGGCGAGCAAGTTTACTTGCACCAGGTACCAACGGTAGGAGTTCCAGCTAAGCTACACCATGAGTGGACAGGGCCATACATAATACAGCGGGTGATATCGGATGTGACATGTGTTATCAAAGATGCCAACAACCCTGCCAGTCAACCCATGACAGTACATTTCAATCAACTCAAGTCATTCCGGAGTAAAACTGACCAATCTGTCGGGGGGGGGGCTGAACGAAACGGCTGGGGAAGTAGCAGTTGAACTGGAGGTGCCGGCTCAGGGCGGCTATGGTGTGGCAACGGGGACGCTGCCTGATTAGAGGGGGTGTGGTGTAGAGAAGAATCGATATTGTTTTGGCGAGCGTCCAAAGTTGAATCGGTACAATAACGGCACTCTCTCCCGTTTGCCTTTCAGAGCGCCTTTCCTGCTCAATTACCGGAGGAGAACAAGAACACAACGACATTGGTTAACTGTAACTTCCTTTGTTCCGATTTACCTCATGTTTATTACCTTTTGTAGAGGCTACGTGTTGTGTAATAGAACTTCGTCCTCAACCCTTGGAGTTCTTCCATGCTTGCGTGTTACAATAAGACCGAAGCTGCGACAATTTGTACATTTTGTATATTATCTACGTACAATATTAACGGACTTTAGATTATCATAGACCACTCGATTCCTTCTTGTGCGCTCTTTCCGGCGCTGTATAAAATTATTATTCATTGTTATAGTGAATATTACTGAAAAGATGCTCATATGTAAGCATATGTCTCATTTGAACTTGACGACTCGCATTTCACAATGATAGTACAGTAAGAAGACCTGTAAACCATGCATGTCTGGCTGTGAAGACATCTCTAGAGACTCATACCTCTGGAAATGTTCGTGCCTAATACCCAGAAAAGTTTTGGGTGACTACGGTACGACTGTGGTGAGCGTACTTTGTTAGTAATAATTTAGCAACAACTTTTAACCAAACTACAAGCGAATGGTTGACACACCAAGAGAAGTGAGAAATCCTACACAGGCAACAGCCCACGAAGTGGTTGGGGCTTTCATGAACAAGCAGACGCAATACTAACTCTTTACGCATGAATAACCTGACCCGATATAACACAATTAGTCTCCTTAACAGACGCTATGAAACACGCCAGAGTCCCTTTTATCACAAGCAACGTCCATCAGGTGCCTTCATCCAAAACGTTTACACTCTGTGAACCGATTACCATGGGTTATGCGCTCTAAGTACTTCTTAATCCCTTATGCTCTTTAAAACCTTCTAATATGACTGACACTTAGGTATCTTAGCAATTAATAATGACGCAGCTAAAGGCGGTATAGGGAAATTAGACGGTGTAAATTTTAATTTGCTGCATGAAGACCCGACCATTCACCACACATCCGTAAACGCGCCAGACTGTAGTTGCATACTTTTGGACATTTTTGGCAGTGCACTTTCCTTAAGTTCATAGTCCAGGCTGCCTATACTGACATAAGTGAACTAGCAGCCTACATTTGTGTAGTCTGCTACGTGAAGGATAAGCGTACCCTATCCTCTGCACGGCGGCAAGCTGCAAGTCAGTGGAGCGGGAGCCGCGTTCTATCACATCCGGTAACTGCGTTAATTGGGTCGCCGCTGTCTCCATTGACGTCTGTTGTTTCAGCATGCAGCGTAGAAAGTATAGTCGGTTTCATTTTACAACGGAAAATAGAATACTTATCGCTGACGATTCACCTAAGGACGAAACAGCCGTCCGGTGCTTCTTCGGAACTGTGCTGGCTGCTTGAGTAAGCCTAGCTTTGATGAACTTCTACTTGCATCATCTAAATTCTCCGAATACTTCCGCTTAGTAAGCATGCAGTCTAAGCTGCTTCTAATGATAGGATAATTGACGGATTAGTTTTGGTAAGGTCGATGCTCGATGCGGGTACCCTGACCACTGCATTGCAATTAATTGTAAATCTGGGGCTAGTAGGCGGCGCTATATTACATCTATTACTTTATCCACGTCAGCTGTTACTGTCCCCGGTAGTTCATCTGTCTTAACCACAGGCTGGTAATAGTTGAGTTGCGGGTGCTACTCTCATCGGTATCAGGTGGAACGCGCACTGCTGACGATTCCGGAAAGGAGGAAACGGACGTACAGTGCTTTTATGTAGGCGTGCTGTCCATGCTGTGGCTGAGGTGGCATTCATGATGCTTTGTTACTGCAGCTGGACTAATCCAACTCGCAGTTAAACTTGGTCTTTTACGCTGGATAAATTTCGTTTCACTTTATTTGGTCTGCTCTGCCTACCTGAATAATCTTCTATTAACTCGCACTTACACTGACTGCGCTTATCTTGGTTAACGTTATCGCATTTTTGGCAATGGTTGAGTAACCTGTATACATTTTGTACCTATCGCAGATTTGTTGGTAAACACTTGCTTTCATATGTCCACTTGTTGTAGAGTTATGGCACCGTATGTGTATGCATTATTGGATTTACCTTATTTCGTCTTGTCGTTTCAAGTGGTTGGCTGTTGCTTGATATCCCCGGTGTGGCTGCGCTTGATGTGCATGTTGACAAGGTGCCTACCTGTCCATTACCCACTAGCTCGTTCATACTGGCGCAGGAGACAGTTGGTCGTTGCTGGACGGGACGGGGTACACGGTCCTTTTGGTCGTGCTAGGCTCGAAGAGCGGTTCCATGCACTCAGTGTGAAGCGGACTACGGTCCAGCCACCGCCTTGCGTGCGCTTGATTCCCCAGGTACAGCGTGCTTGCTTTTGCCTGTGAAAGAGAGTGGGCCGGCTCACTTGAAGTAACCTGGCTCATATCCACATGCCACCCGGTCTTATTCCTTCAGGTTTCTTACGAGATATGGCGTGTGTGATTAGAGATGTGAGTGGTGCAGCGTAGGCCACACATGGTCCCTCTGTAGGCGCATGCGTCCTGTGGCTGGCCACATTGACAGGCAAATCCGAACTTGGATGCCACCAACCATGTCCACTTTTGTGCAATTCCAATTTATATGAAACGTTTTTTGGATAGTCATAGCCCCAACTTACTTTGAAGCCTTATCCTTTCCGTTTCTCCTTTACCTCTCTCTCATCTTTACGATTTGTGTCATTTTCCTCACCTACCATAACTATGTACTACGTGAAATCCTGCGGTAACGACCATGTATATACTTTTTCTCCGACATTTTCGTGTCATGTAGTGATGTCGGACTGAGTACATGTGTAATGATTCCCCTACATACTCAACCCATATCCATGCTTGCTTTGCCTTAAAAATAGGTGCTTACGGACGCCAACTAATATTGCAATCGGGCGACAGTACTGAGGAAAGTGGAGTAATAACACTAGTCTCTAACGTCCTCTTATCCATATTGGAAAAGCGCATTTCAAAGGAAGAGCATTTCGATAGGATTAGCAAGTTAGAGTAGAGTTGGTTGATATCTGCCCGGCTGCATTGTTCATCAAACCGACCCTCCAGTCGGTGGGGACTCTCGCTCACACCTTAGATAGCGTGAAGTATTACACTCTCAGTACAATACTAGATAAACAGTTACTCCGCTTTTTTATGCACAGGCCCCTGTGATCCATGACAGGCGAGAAAATCTCGTAGCGGTGTAGACAAAGGATTTTGGTTTTCAGTCCCTTCCAAAATATGTCACCTTTGAGTTATTGAACAGGAAACTATCCAATATACCTACCCAATCACCCTTTGCTGCTTACCCTCCCTTTGTGGCCGAAATTACTCTTTTTCTTTCCCTTCGTTTCAATTATAGGCCTCAGGTTCCGTCCGAATTGTTTACCTTTTCTCAAGTTACTTGCACCTGTGGTTTAAGATACCTAGGAAACATGATTAGACGCTTCGTGAAACGGATAACAACACACTGTCCAACAGCCTTGTGGAAACGCACAGTTATAAATATAAACAGCTACATATTGAACAGTTAGTCCAAAGTGGACATCTATTTATGATCACAGATGCCTTCAGATTCTTCTACATCAAGCCAAATCGCCACCAGAAAGGACTTGGAAGGTTCCTACTAATAAGAGCCGAAACATTGTTATCAGGCTTAGGCGACCTTAACCACACACACCTCGATGCCGCTGATGCATTCACTTTTTCAGCCTTGGCGGTGAGTCCAATGAATGGTCATTATCAGCCCATTGGCTAGATTAACCGTCGTGTATCGCGTGCACGGTTGTGCGAATGTGCTTTTGCGAGAAGTCCAGTTAATGGGCAATGCTGCCAGTTAGGATTCAACTAACCCTAATCTAGCTTTATAAGTCTAATAAAACACTTTACCAGTCTTATATATAGGTATGGTCTTAAAAGTATTGTCGAAAAGACAGTTCTTTGCTCAACAGAAAGAAAGAGTAGTCACGATAAGTCACTGCTGGTCACTTAGTCAGCAGGCCTGTAATCAACCCTCGGGCTTCACTGATCTGAAATACTGGCTTGAACTTGGAATTTGATGGGTTCTCCTCTCTAATGGAGGAAATGTTTACTATTGTCAGTCCCTGATGGTCGAAACCGTCGTCTAGCGTCCATCCGGATGTGCAGTGGCTATCTGCCTGCATGGCGCTGTGAAGAAATAAATTTGAAGCTTTATCTTTTGCACTACACATGTACGAGTCGAGGCAACTGTCTTCAAGTCCAAAGTAGTAATAAGTCCACCTTTCTTCACCCCATCCGACAGGTTTAATTTGGGAGTTGAGCAACCTATTGATCCTCCTAATGTATGGGCCACATGTGTCCTTTGCCTCTTCACAGTTCAAAGTTTTGCTCCCAAGGTAGATCTGGATGTATACATATCTTACCAGTTTGTTGTCCGAAGCAATGGACTATCAAAGTTAGTGTGCTTTTTCAACTCGTTTTGGATGACTTGTAAAAAAGGGTCCTCGCTTAGCCATAAGACGTTTGCATGCTTTAACCAAACTTAGTAGCCGACGAGGCTATTCAGTCCCAACGGCTGTCTTCATAACCATTTGGATTTCCTTAAGGTTGACTCAACCATACTGGTTTCATAAAATCCGGATATACGGAATATGTATCTTGCTTTGTTCAGCAATCTAAACAGCGTGTATCGTCAGTTGGATACAAAAAATTTTAAAACTGTGATACTCCTGTGACTTACCTCAGAAACTTATTTCCTTTTTGTACTCTTACTTGTTATGGGTCGTACAAAAAGTGGTCTTGGCTGTCACACATGCAGCAATGAACCCAGGCCGCCATATCATTTGTTCCCCTCAACAACGCCAAATCTAGCACGGTTGAGTACGAAGTACAGAAGTAACTTGTAACAAACCGAACAGCGCTGAAGCGGATACAACCTAGGCCGGAGAACATGCGCCAGTTTGTCTGATTCAAATCCACATGAGATATATAATGATCCTTTTGCTTGATTTTTTAGCCTCAGAAGGCTATCTGAAAAGAAATGCACAATTTTGTCTCCCTTTTCTGTCCACCTTGAGGTCATTTAATATCCAGCTAATTTTGACGTACATGAACACGACATGGATAGACATTTAATTGTACGGTGGTGTCTGGACCAAGCAAGCCTGTAAAATTCTGACTCGGGTGCACCTATCGTGAAATCGCCTCTAGTATTGATTTCACTTATTGTTGTACTATGCGGAAACTGGTATCACTGTATATATGTAAAACCAATCGTTTCCTGGCTAATGGCATGGTACTGCTATTTCCAGGCGATGTCAAGATTTGACGTCGCGTCAAGATACTAAACCATCACAAGGCACCGCAGTGCGACCATGACGGGTCTTATACCTAGTCATGCGAAAAGTGGCTCCAGTCGAACTCGGTGAAATGCAAAGTTTTGAGCATACCTCCCCAGCGTACTTTGAATAGGTACACGGGAACCATCAGCTGTAACGTGCTACTAGGAAGGTGATCCCGAAGCACGTGTGTACAAAGACTTTGGCTTCTTGAAATAGACAGAGAAAGTATCCAGTAGATTTAGTTAGTAACTTCGATTCCTACAAAGGGCTTTTGGAAAGTTTGACCCTTCAGTCTTTCCAAAAATGCTTAGTGCGTACGTGAGGCCGCACGCGAAGTACACTATTCAAGCGTGGCAATCCTGGCTCAAGCACCATCTCACTGCGCTTGATACTGCACAACGTAGAGCAACGAAGAGCGTCAGAAGTTTGACCAGCCTCTCCTACCCACTCAGGCTGAACACACTCAGAATATACAGTGGACGTTATCGGCGTCTAAGGGGCGATCTCATAATGGTGTACCTGATCCTGAAAAACCTCAACCACCCATGCCATTCCCTTCTAATACGCAGTCAAAACACCCCGCTAAGAGGTCACCAGTTTAAGTTAGTCACGCAGTGCAGCCGACTGGAATGTCAGCGAAATTATTTCTCCTTTCGAGTGGCACAGCCTCGGAACGCCCTCCCGGAACATGTAGATAATGCACCCACCCTATAACTTTTCAAATTTCGTCTTGACGATACTGTGTCACATTTACACTACGTGCTATAGCCCATGACCACCAGATACTGACACTAATGCACAATAGACAGTGGACAGTGCCATAACCCCACTCGAGAATGAGTCACTCCAAACCCCTTGCACGAAATTTGATAAACGCTACTACCATAGAAACTGGATTTCTGTATCCCGTCGACCCGAGATAGCTGCACACGAGTAAGCGTTGTCCTTGATAGCTTTTTTATTTTTTTCTCGTTTATTACATGATCAGTAACAACTCTCCTTATTGCTTTGTGTGCGCACATTCTCATTGTAAACTCCCTTTATACGGCAGTGCCGTTATCTCTGTAATCGCCAGAAACTGACGACTCCATTATCCCTTGATCTATCTTTTTATCACGCAAAAACGCTACGGGACATATCAAGCACCTGCTTTTACACGTTATAAATCATTGTTCATTGTTCATTGTTCACTGTAACACTTCTATATCATAACCCTCAAGAAAATGGGTGACTTCACGCCCCTTATGACATGGAACATTGTCACGCGTGAAAATGAAGTCTCCTGTCCCTGTAAATCCTTTTTCCTTTAACCATTCACACAGCTGAGGGATCAGTTGGTGCTCCAATTGTTCTTTGTACTGCTTCTGGTTCATGTTACCTTGGACGATGGAGAGCCAACCAGCTCCATAGATGTTCATAGAGCTCCATATCATGACTTGAGTGGGATGTGTGACTCGTTGAATAATGCAGTCTTCCCTCATCTGTTCGCCAGGAAATCGGCGGACTTATAGAGATTGTTGGTCGGAGCACCGGATGATGCACCCATCTCTGAAAACCACCTAAACTGAAACATAGAAAACCGGAGAAAACACAGCAAAAGTAATGTAGACACAATTTTTCTGGAACATCCTTATGAAAATAAAACTTTGGCTTCTTACCCGCTTCCAGTCTTCCTTGGACCATTTTTGCAGCTGTTTGGCCCATTTCTGTCGCTTTTCTTTCATTTGTTTGGTCAGCTTTTGCTTCTTCAGATGCCTGCAAGCTCGAAGTCCAGAATCCAAAAGTCGTCTTCTTACACTTCTCGAACTAACTGCAAAACCATGCCGTTCCAACATCCCTTGTAGCTGCCTGCTAGATACCTTGCGATTCTTTAGGCATTCCCTTAGTAGAAGTGAATCGTCTCGAGCTGTTGTTTCTTTTCTGCGGCCACATTTACCGGAACGTTTAGGGGTCAGGGGTAAATTCCTTTGCAATTATTTTCGAAGTCGACATACAGACGCTAGGCTGCCAACAATCTTGGTTGCAATTCCTACTCCTTTAACATCTTCTTTCGACAAAATTTTAATTTATGCACGCTTTCGAGGAGTTAGGTCACGTAATTTACCCATTAATATACCAACACTATCTAAAAACTGGCGATCAATACGATTGTGTCGTTACCTGAGAAGACACCTTGAAAAATAACAATGAAAGTGATTAAACATACCTATAAATTGATCCAAAACCGGACAAATGTAATCCTGAAATGTAGACTGCATCTGTAAATAACTAAATATGATAAAAAGGTAACCGTCCGTCTGCATAACTAACGTACACGTCGCATCAACCAATTTGCCATCATTTACAAAAAGATCTCATATACTATGCCTTTGCGTGTTAACTAGTTGAAAATTGACAAAGGATCGTTAACGAAAGATAAAACTTGATGATTTTCTATTCGATATGTGTTATCCTTGGTAAATATAACGATTTTACAGTTATATCATTTGATTCTTACGAGATATGTGATGAAAGATGAAGACGGTTGCTGATTGAAACAAAATTCCTAATAATTTGGCCAATACTGTACGATGGTGAATATCTGTGTCTTTGAGGATACTTTATCGTGATGTGCAAAGTACTGTTAAAACCGTAATACGCCTGTCGCGATTTGTTGCAAAGTAGCTATAACACGAAACCGAGTGGAAATTAGCCTAAAGGCTCCTAGGACAACAGCCGACATTATTCAAACGTTACTCTTTCTCTAGGTGTCCGAACATGGGAGGAAATTCCAATATATATTTTCTGTACCGCTAGACTAAAGATTTTCAAAAGTCGCAATGCGAAATACTACCCCACCTGGATTACGTGAACTAGTCCATCTCAACTGTACGACGAAATAAGGCGAAGCAAACTGTGTAGTCATCACTCATCTTCGTAACGTGGCGGTATAGATAGATACATTAGCTTTCACGGGAATAGCTAGGGCACTTACCTGAAACCCGATTTTTCCCATTTTTCTTTTAATTCTTTACATTTGGTTTTATAATCCTCACCCCGGAACACTCTGAGCACTAATATTAATAATAACAATAATGATAATAACACGTATATTCCACTTAATGAAAGAAACTGTGTCTATAACGGCACAGATCAATTTGTACAGAAGAATCCATGCTCTTGCATGGGTGCCAGGCATAGGTGGAGTATTAGGATATGCGTTTCATCTACTAACATTCTGCCGGATGGTTGAGGCTAAAGCCTAGTTATGTAAACATTGGTGTTCATATATTTTGGGCCCCTCTTGGAATAGCTCATCGAGGGATTTTCCTATGTGAATATAGAGCTTAGGGTAGTTAGATCAAGGTAATTGGTAAGTCTGCTTCTAGATGTTGCCATATTGTCACATGACCTGAAGGTTATTGGTAGTTTATTCCACAGATAGCCATATCTGACCAGGAAGAAATTAGAGCGGACGTTCGTTCTAGCCTTCGGTATATTCAATGTAAGATATTTGTTACGAAGCGCTCGAGCTGAGCAATGTTGGACATTGAGTGTAGGCAGGTTGGAATAGGTCTTTTTGTAACATGTTGAAAAGTAGCAACAAGTTGTACTTCAATCATGGAATCTAAATGGTTCGAGATGATGTTGATTGCAACGTTCTCGATAAGACATAGCAGAGCGTTTACCATAGATGTTTAGTAAATGACCTCTTCAGGTCCTTCACAATAATTCTGTCACTCTTTCTCATATTTCCGTATATTATGCTGCAGTATTCGAGGATGGGGCGAGTGAGTAGCCTAAAAAGTTCAACTCTAACACAAGTTGTGTGAATTTGGTTTGATTTATTGAACATAGACTGTCTGGTACGTGCTACCTGGTCTTGGGCTTGTTCGGAGAAATTGAAGGTAGCCGAGTACCTAATTCCATGATCTTGCATGGACAACTATGTAGGGACGCGTTCACTGTTTGGGGTGATAGATCCTTCGGAGATGCAGCAGCCGTAAGACATGATGCTTGATTGCTTAGCCGAGAGATTCATCATCCATGTGCAGCACCATGACTTAAGGGAATGTAATTCATCTTGAATGAGCAGTAACGTCCCGTGAAGCTCGTCACGCCGAAACTTATAGATTAGTTTGATATCATCAGCAAATAAAAATGATGTACCATGTTTTGCAAATGTGGCGATGTCATTGATGTATTGCAACAGTGTAAAGGACCGAGCACGCTCCCTTTAATGACTCCACTGGTGATTGAGCGCGGGAAGTGATAATCAGGATGCAGACCACTCGATTCAGATTGCCAGTGGTTACATACTTTGGAGGCTATGGCGCGCAAGCGACATCAGTGGAGACAGTGCAGTTCAACCGTTACCTAATAGTTAACGTTTCATGTAACCTAAAACTCCAAAACACAAAAAATCCCAAAGCGGCATGTGTAAAACCGTAATAAGTCGTTTTCTCCATGTTGTATTTCGCTTCCCCATTTATTTCGCCATGGTTCTGATGGCACCTTATCTGTCATCAGATTGTGAATAAATAAATAAACATATATATATATATATACACCATGCAGGTTTCGGGATGAAATTGGGAGATCTAGATAAAATGTCAGCGCCACCAATTGTTTGTGTGTCGTGCTATCTTCATCTGACTCAGTGGCTCAAGGGCAAAGGGAAGATGCACTTTGCAATCCCATGGTGTGGAGGCAGCCGAAGCGTCCCAAGACAGATTTCTACTTCTGCCTAACTAATGTCTTTGAATTCGCCAACCGAAATAAGGACTAAATTCATTACACTGAACTTCTACCAGCTATTCGACTTGTGCCACATGATTGCATTTTGCTCATTTCAGTGCCTCCAATGGACATGTCACTGATGATGAGTAGTGCTATTGCATAGTCAAAACAGTGAAAACTTTGAAGCTGATGCTGTCAACCCACATCTTATTGATCAACCGGAGCTGAATGACTTGGTGTGTGACCTGGGGTTGCACAAAGGCTTGGCCGAGTTGTTGACATCCAGGCAGCTACAGTGCCACTTGCTGCAAATACTAAGGCTACTGTATACAGAAAGCGAAGTGGTAATTCATCCGGTTTCTCTGACACGAGTGATGCTTTTGCTATTGTTCCGACGTGGAAGGGCTGATGAAGGAACTAGACGTGAGGCATGTCAAAGTTTAACAAGTGATCTGTGCTCCAGAAGACCGTATCCAGCTTCAAAGCAACCTTGACAAGATTTATGGATGATCGGTCCAAAATCGCCTTTTATTTCATGTGGCTAAATGTCGATTGCTCCATTTAAGACACCGAATAGTTCACACATATAAGCTGGGGAACCAAGATCCGCCACACTGTTCTCTCGAAAAGGATCTCGGTGCGTTGGTCCAGGAAGATCTCGGCTGCTCGGAGTAGTCGAAAAAGGCATTGAAGAAGGGGATCCAAATCGTGGGGCTTTACGGATAGGTTTCGGGCGATTCGAACCTTCGATTGTCTGCCAAATACTACCCGCTTATATGCGCCGTCCTGTTGGATATGCAATTCATGCATGGCCTCCATGGCTAAAGCAGGATCTCACGGTCTTGGGGCTTGCACAAGGTCGGGCGACCAAAATGTCAAGAGGCTGCGCCACTTGTCATACCAACAGAGCCGCAGAGTGCTTGGCATTTTCAGTGGACGTTATCAGCATTTGCGTGGTAACCTAATCATGGTTTACCAAATATTAAACAAGATTTATCACCCCTGCCATCACCTACTGAAGGTGAGTCACAACAGCCACCTGAGAGGTCATCCTCTCAATTTGGCAGAAAAATACAGTCGGTTGGAGTGTAGAAGAAACTTCCTCTCTCATTAAGTTTTCCACACGTGGAATACTCTCTCAGAAGCTGTTATTTCAGCCCTCGAGTTAGCCGTTCAAAGCAAGTGTCGACAGTGTACTGGCTATACTACACCATCTTACCTAATCCAAACGACCCATACAAACAGTAGAAACAAGGCAACCAACCTCCCTTTTTGCCCGGAAATCACAGACGGTACTCTTGGATAGTACATAAAACGAACGGGAACGCTGCAATCGGCAAGTTCGCAATGTGCAGTCGTTCACTATTTCCTATTACCGTTTTTGCCTTTAGTTTGCTCTTCCTAACCGATTATCTGGCGGAACATATCAAGCTTCGACTTTTCTATACGCAATAAGCCATTGACCATTGACCATATTACTGATGAATGGCGTTTGTTTAGTGGTTCGGCTAACAGTAGTTTTAAGGCCATACTGCTCCACAATGGAAAATGTGAACCCAATTGGGCATCTCTTGCATGCCACTAAGATGAAGGAGACTTACGTGAGTAACAAGGTATACGTGCTGCACTGAACTACGGTAAGCACTGTTGGAATATCTGTGCTGACTTCAAAGTGATTGCACTCCTAATGGGTATGCAAGGAAGCTTGGCAAAATAATGCTGCTTCTTGGGCTTAAGGGACAGTAGAGCAACTCAGCAGCATCACATAACAGAAAAGTGGCCAGAGAGGACAAAGTGTACCGCACAGAAAATGAGTGTAAAGCATACACCACTTGTGCAAGCTGATCATATCTATCTACCAGCTTAGCACATCAAGCTTGGTTTGATTAAAAAATCGTCAAATCCCTCAAGAAAAATGGTTTTGCGTTCCAGTAACTGAAACAAATGTTTTCGAAGATCAGTGTGGCGAGGCTCAAAGAAGGGATACTTATTGATCCTTATATTCTCCGGTTAATGGCAAGCAGGGCTTTTGTATGCCAGTTGACTACATTTGAGTCAGAAACGTAGTGAGCAGGAGTTTTTGGTGGAGCAAAAGCGGAAAACTACAAAGACAAAATAAAAATCTTATTGCAGACTATCCAGTTGTTGGTGCTCGAAGGTAACTCAAGGTGCACTTTCTACATAATCACCTTTAATTTTGCCTTGAGAATCTCAGGGATGTTAGCGATGAGCATGGTGAGGGCTTTCACCAAGACATTTCAGTCATGGAGCAATGCTACTGTGACAAGTACACGTCTTCTACGCCGGGTGACTTTTACTGGTTTCTGCAGCGTGACAGCGCTGGATCACAACAGCGACGATCTCAACAAAGTCCTTATTTCCAAGTGCCAAGTCGCAGTTAGTAGTTGGAGGCGAGTGTTGCAGTGATTTTCCAAAGGTATTTGCCACATACATGCTACTGTATATGCTGCTATTCAGTGCATTTACATATAATCCGTAAGATCTAGACTGGACTTCATTGAAAATAATCCTTATAATCTGAAGTACTACGCAACATCGGAATACCTTACTACGACAACTGTAGTGTTTTCTCTAAGGTAGTAACATTGACAGTCTTAATATAGAAAAAACTTTTTTATTTAACAGTGCATTTATTACAACAATTTTCTGCAGTTATGTGAGACAGGCTTGAAATTATATTCGCTTAGTGTCTACTAAATTTTTCGGTAATTTTATGGTAAAAGACATGCTGAAGCAGTCCACGAAAATTGGCAGCAATCTGTATTTAAAGATCTGATTTTTTTCATTCCTCGACAAGTGTCGCATGGTTAGTGATGAACACTGCTAACGTTTTCATCAATATATCGCAACAATGGAGAAACAATACCGCAAAATGATAATGCAACTATGGTGGACAGCTATTGGGCACTCGCCAGAGACAATAACAAACACTCGTACAACAGACAAGCAAAGAATTTCAAGAAATAGACTATGTCTACTCTTCGAATAATTATATGAAATGTATTACCGTACATTTGACGGTGTAAGCAGTTATTACTGAGTACAGTAAAACAGAATTAATTGTACACTTTGACTGTCCCATCTGCATTCAGCACATATTAATTGATGAATATAGTTTAATAAAGAACCCTTGTAAATTTTGTTACCCGGTGTGATACCACAACGCAACACAAAGAGAACTTGAGTAGAGCCACACAGCTAGTTTAGTAGAGGGTCAGCACTGAAACGACGTAGCGCCAATTGGTCAGTGGGCAGTTAAAGAGTTTTATTACGCAAATATGTCACTGTTATCTTGCCTGACACACTGGCCTTATTAATAACAAAATACTGAACTACTACCCTAAAGGAATGAACCATCTACTACTAACACTTGTTGAACCAGCGATATTGGAGTCGGTGCCAAAGGCCGGTAGTAATTTCCGGAATGCAAGGAATTCAAAGCTAGGGCCGGCTTGATTTCAGAAATGGGTGAAACGTGTAATGCGACCACAGTTAGGACAATAACACAATGACAGTAAGCATACTGCGTCTTATGTGTTTCTCTACACAGCTGGAAGCAGTGATAATCCCGTTACCTAGAGAAGAAGAACCGTAGTCTAACGGTTCCATCGATTACATTGGCATTTTGTTTTTGTATGTAAACTCAGACAAGCGACAAAAGGATGCACCTCAAAGGCACACCAGTAACCTGCTCCCATCCACACCCAACTTCAAGCTGTTGCGAGCCCGATGTACACCTACACGTAACAGTTTGAAGAACCGCGCTCAGCAATAAGTATGGTTTAATTGGTAGAAAAAATACCATTTGCAGTGGGCCCTCTACAGGTCGGCTGAAGTAACTGAAGTATGTGTGGTGTTACACTTGGTATGACGAAAGATTGAGCCGGACAGAAAGAGCTCAATTAGTTTCACATCATATAAACAGCTTGTGTAAACCTTAGAAGTGAGTTGAGAACAATCGACACATGCTAACATTCCTTATATCTCTCTCGTGTGTGTATGTGTGTGTCTGTGTGTGGAAACTTCCGCTGCTAATTGACCATCAGCGGTTACCCTGTTTAATGTAGTAATCAGGTACTACCAGATGCGTCCAAGTGAATTTGTCTACGTGGCATTTCAGGAAGCAGTTTTTCTCAATAAATGAACCGTGCTAAATAAAGCAGAAAACGCAATGCTCAGATTAGATGGTTCTTCATTACTTGTCTTTGCGGTACTAACTAACTGTCAACAATTAGCTGGAAGTTGGGACACCAGATAAGCTGATAAGCCTTGAAATCCATGGATAACTGTCCAGTTACGCATCACAGCACGCTGGATGATAGAGAGAACGGATGGCCACCATGATGCGGTGGAGTGCGCAATGAAAAAAGTTCATCGCGATTAGAAAGTCGAGTGTTTAACGAGTCCCGTAACACAATCGCAGAAAGAACTGCAAAGTAGAAAATTACATGTCAGTAGTTTCGTCAACTGTCGACAGAGCGGAGAATCTAAAAGATGTTTTCAGTGATGAAGCGATTTATTTAACTGCGCCACTATATGCTCATGGAGGCAATTTGTAAGTAAATATATGCGTACAGAAAACTTTGGAAACTTTGAAGAGCTGGCGTTTCTTGTAGAAACCTAGAAGCGCTCCCTAGCATATGGTTTTCGTTGTGTCCATGAGGTTTGTAAGTCTAGAACAAGTGAAGTACAAGGATAGCACAAGTTAAGCAATTAAATGGGGGGAACAAATAGTAAGATGTATCCCTTTTATGAAGATGACCAAAGTAAAAGAGAAGAAGTGAACGATGGGTAAAAAGCGCTAAAATTTAACCGGGCCCCTACGACGGTCAAGGTGAATATGGAAAATCTGGAACAATCATCAGCAAAAGTAATTTCACGCCGGTGGAAACCCATTTCAAGTGGTAAGGAATGGCGACATATGGAATGTTAGTAACAGTCGTGTCACCTCCTGGTGAACACATACAAGAGGTGAAAAAGGTGGAACCTATTCTGTGAAATGACTGACATCGAAATGGCTGGTAGACAGGCGTGTTTGGCCATGGACGACGTGTCAATTGAGGTGGTGCAGCGAAATAAGTGCACGATCAACTCGGGCTTGGAATTCTGCCAGCGTGGGAGCACATATGACAGATTCCGGTAGGGCATTCCACGTTTTGCAAACGCCTACGGAAAAGAAATTCCGACGACATTCCAAATGAATGTGCTGCTGTGCCAACTTGAGATGGTGGTCTCCCAACTTGCTGTTGTGACTGAGCTCTAGCAAGCAGCGGCACCTGCGCTTGGATCTCTCAAAATTGGTAACTCAAAATGAGGTCCTCCCGCAGTTGCCGATACTGTCCGCTAAATACCCCGAGCACTCGAAGTCTTCGTTCATACAGAGAACTATACAGACCCTTGACATTTTTGGTTGCCCGGCATTGGAGTATCTCTAAGGCGTTGAGATCTCTCCTCAGCCATAGCGGCCAGATCTGTCTTGCGTATTCCACAAGTGGACGAATGTGTAAGTCGAGTAGTTGTGGAAAAATCGTAGGCTCGAACCATCCGAATGCACGCTTGAGGAGGCCCACGTGTTGGATGCCCCGCCTTGACGCCGTTTAAGCCTAATTGGAGCATCAAAGGTCGGTGTAGACCAAAATCCTCAGATCTTTCTCACCAGAAGTTGTTTGAAGCTCTGAAATGCCGTGTTTGTAGGACTACACCAACTTGTGTCATAAATGTAGCACTATACATTTGTTCACATTGAATCGAACTTGGTTCTGGATTGACCACACATATACCCTATCCAGATCAGCTTGAAATATTGTGATATCATCTGGTGTGCTTATCTCCCTACACACCTTGGTATCATCGGCATAAAGAAAGCAATTCGAGCTTATAGTACGTGTGATATCGTCAATATACGTCAGAAATAATCGCGATCCTAGTACTGATCCTCGTGGTACTCTGCATGCAACACGGATGGAATATGAAAGCGATTCACGCACTTGTACTTCCAAGTGCCGGTGAAGAAGAAAGCTTCTAATCCATCCTAGGGGAAGATCACCAATACCAAAGGTCTGGAGTTTGAAAAGCAGAATGTCATGGTTTAACCGGTCGAACACCTTTGAGATGTCGAGAAAGACTAAACAACTACTGTGCCAGAGTCTGCAGCTTCAGTCCAGCTGGATCGTGCTAGTAGTAAATTCGTAGTGCACGATCGGTTTCGTCGGAAGACATGCTGTTCCGGTGCACGTTAGTTAAATTCTTCTAATTAGGCCGTTAGCGCATCAGAAATGATAACTTACATGAATTTTGACACAACCTGTAATAATTTTATGGGACAGTAGTTTGTTGAATTGGAACGACTGCCTCACTTGGGAATAGGAGCAATCATCCCGTGTTTACATATGTCGGATACGTACATTTCATCAAAATAGTGTTAGAAGAATCGAGCCAAAGGCTCAGCTAAACTCTGTCCTACCGTCGCTGGTGATTTCGTGCGTACATTATCAATTCCAGGAGAGCTGTGCATGTACATACTCAACAGCCTTTTTAGTACAGCTTTTGCCATGAACGATATGGGAGTGAGTTTTGGAGGTGAAACAACCATTGCCATCGGGTTGTAAGGTCAGTGATCGCATTGAAATATTGCAGCATATTGTAGGCGCAGGGTATTCGCCGCCTCCTTCAGTGTCTATGTGGGTCCGTCCGCTGTTTGAAGAGGAGGAATTCCCGTTTCACTTTAGGTAGACTGTTGACGTGTTGATACAGAAGCTTGTGGTTTGAGGCCATACGCACTGCCAACTTCTGCTAGTACGCCATTCTATCTTCATGAACAAGTTGAGTATAGTATAGTGGTATAGTGGTGGAGTATAGTATAGTGGTTACGTTGGGTCGTATAGGCCATTCAGTCCTTGGTGCTCAGGAAGAGTTTGTAGGTATGCCAGGCTGTTTCGCATCGCTATACACTTGCGTGTACTGCTTCGCAGAAACAGCACCACGTTTCTCTGGCGGGAGGTCTTAGTCGCTGACGTTTCGGCAACAAGAGAGTTAAACTGGCTGACGAAATTTTCCCATGCAATAGCTGATGTCTCGTCTGCCAGAAAGGTTCAGTTCACTGTCTCACCTAATCAAGCTAATAGGTCGTAGCGTACATACATACTCGTTGCGTCGGCAATTTCCACGGGATATTCTTCACAGCAAATGTGTTCTTGGAGTAGGACTACACGATTACTGCTGCCCAAGGGGACGTCGACGACCACCCTCTCGACCATTACTTCTTCGTTGGTGAATGCCGAACCCATATCGAAGGCTTGTATTTTTCTCGGAATCGGATGGGAGTGTTGATGTGGCCATACAGCGGGTAACTGGAGACAAACTCTTGTAGATCCGCCTTAAACTGTTCTCCAGGAGCAGCTTGGGATTCCAGAGCGTGGAGGTTGAAATCGTCAGTAATGAGAATGTGACTGTACTTTGCGTTTTCAATCTCCGTATTGCGGATGCCAGATAGAAGTCCATCTCGGACGTGGAGGAAGGCGGGCGTAAATGACCGCCACTAAGAAAGTGTCGTCGCCATTTAAACGTAGACCGCACCAAAGCGAATCTTGGACCGTGTTGAAGCGATCCTCTATGAGCTCACACTAAAGGTCATTGCGGAAGTACAGAGCCACCCCTCCACCTTTGCTTGGTCGGTCGTGCCGAACAATAGACATGCCTAGCAGTGCGATCTCCATGTCACTTATATCAGGGCGTATCCATATCTCCGTTATAGCGATGAGATCGCAGGCTTTTGATGCTTGATGCAGCCGCATTTCGGAAAGCTTACTCAGTTAGTCTTGAGCGTTGGTGTACATACAAAAAAGCTCTTCGGATATCAAAAGCTGTTGACTAGGAGCACATGAATGCTGTGGGTTTGTGCCGACCAATGAGAGGCCCGCACCTAATCGCTTTTTGAGTGAATTGCCAAATTTCGATAGGAATGTAAGCTGTTTTTGGTCTCACTTGCACCTACGGTATGTAGTCCATCGGCAGTCTTCTCGATATCTACCGGTCTTAGCGCATAGGCTTCTGAATCGCTGTTGCGGTTAGATTGAGTCGCGGTTGGTGTCGTTTCCGCGAGAACAGCGAGCGGCTGCGGCTTTCTAAATACTGTATTCAGTCGTAGTCCCGAAAGGAGTGTGTTGCATAGTAACTGCCAGCTACGTATTTAGTTCATGACCATCTGTTGTGACTGCACCGTTAGTTTCAGTATCCTAGGGTCACTGCCTCTGTAGTTTGGCGACACAGGCAACCGTGTAATCGACTGAAGTATGACGTCGCCCGCACAGAGAGCTTCACGGATGTAACGCCATTCTTCCAGGTCCTGCGCGTGGGCTTTTTCGTTACCGGTTGTCGATAGCTCGGGCAAGCCATGAACGAAAATAATTCTTTTGCTACTCTCCGTGTGGTGGTCGTTTGAATTATTTTTGTCCCGCTGGCTTTCGCTCCGTGGAAAATCCGGAAATATACGTATCAAACTGTTTTCAGTTCGCAGGTGGTATACCGACAAAAGCACCGTCTCGACGTCATCTATTGATCCCAATATTACTCGCATTAGCCAGGACTCCCCATTGTGATTCGAGGTTGGATGTCTATTGCTGCGCATTATATTAGTCTGACTGGCTTGAACTCCGATTTTATCACAAAGGAAATTACATTGTTTTAAATCATCCGGCTGCTTATCCCTTAAGGATTTCGCCTTGGACTCAGGAACGTTGTTGCATATAAGTGACAAGGCCCCGTAGTTCCTCCTGGTCTTCGGTGATATCGGAAGCACCGTTATCGAGGGGTTTAGTGACGTGTCTTTATGTTGAACCTGGTCATAGTACTGGGTGAGGCTACTGTGGTCGCACTTTGATTATACTGAGCAGCAACGGTTGCATTGTTGCATCGGTCTTTGGATCGCTTCGGATTTCGTCAGTCAATCGGAATGGCTGGCTTTACCGATGTTGCATCAGTTGAGAAAGTGGATAAGAGTAGGTGGGCGGTGGGGCTATGCATGCTTCTATCGGTGGCGACGACGACTTGGTTCGTGGTTCCCAAGGTTTCTAGCACTGCGTGGCCGTGTGAACGCTTAGCCACTTTTCCTTGGTTTTGAGGCAGCAATTGAGGGAGACGGATGAGGTGCAAGATGCGCCATTTTCGCCTCGGACAAAGCAATTTTTGCATTCAAACGATGTTCAGTTTCGGCGACTAGGCTGTCGTAATTTCGTGTGGAGGCTAGTACGCATTTTACTAGTGGAGCACGGATCACAGATTCCAAGAAGGCATTCCACGCTTGATAAACCTGGAGGACAAAGAACTTTACCACTTTACAAACGGCTGTACTGCTCCGCCAGCTTGAGATGGTGGCCTCTCAGACTACTCTTGTGAGTGAGCTCCAACAAATAGCAGTACGAGCGGTTGGGATCTATCAAACTCTGGCAAGTGAAAATTAGGTCTCCACGCAGTCGCCGGTATCGTCCGCTGCAGACATCGGACACTCAGCAAGTGTGCATACAGTAAATTGTACAAGCCTTTAACATTCTTACTTGCCAGGAGTTTGGGTATCTTCAAAGCAGTGTGAGCTCTCTCTCAACCATGGCCGCCGGACCTGTATTGTGTATTCCATGTGTGGACGTATGTATAAGCCTAGAAGCTGCTGAAAAATTGACGGGTCGTATCGGCCGAATGCAAACCACAGGAGGCCTAACTTTTGATGCTTCATCTTGAAGCTTTTTCAGCCTGATACGAACAGTCAAGGTCAGCCTGAATCAAAACGCCCAAAGGCTTTTCGCTGGAAGCCCGGCGTAGATCTGATTGGCGGCTCCATGAGAATGCTGGCCACATTATGAGTCAACGCTGCTGACCGTAGGAAATTCCTTGACGAGATGAGCAACGGTTAGTCTGTCCGAATGCAGTTGGACACTAGCACAGATATCACGATTATCTCCGACAACCTTTAGTGTTCCTCTGTTGAAACGCCATTCTAGTCTACCATCGGATCTGTCACCATCCGCTGTGGTGGTCCCGTACAACTGATTATCCATGCGCAATGCTCTGTCGCCCTTCAATGCACTACATTCGACGGGATCTGCGTTATCTTAAATGCGGAGCCTCATTTATATTGTCTCAATGGGCTCGGAAAACTGGGTTTGGCCGAGCTGCACTTTCGTGTAATCAGCAGTGCGTTTCTGTCTCGGGTAGAGCTGATTAACCAAATCGTTATCATCAGACAATTCACCCCACTGTTCCAGCATGATTGGTTGGCGGCATCCGGTTTCGGATTTGCCTGTCACTGTGGTCAGCCACAGGACGCCTGCGACCACAGAGGGACCATGGGTGGCTTGTGTTGCACCACACACAGCTCCAACCACACACCCCATATCCAGTGTAAACCCGAAGGAATAAGACCGGGAGGCATGTGGATGGGAGCCAGGTTTCGTCAGGGGAGCCGGCACACACTCCTTCAGACAAACACACGCACGCTGAATTTGGGGAATCAAGCGCAAACAAGGAGATGACTGGAGCGTATTCCGCTCCACACTGGGTGCATGGAACCACTCTTTGATCCTAACACGCCAAAAGGACCGTGCACCCCGTCCCCTCCAGCAACGACCAACTGTCTCCTAGAGCCAGTATAGATGAGGTAGTGGGTAATAGACAGGTAGGCACCTTGTCAACATGCACATCAAGTGCAGCCACACCGGGGATATCAAGCAACAGCCAATCACTTGAGAGAAAGATAACAAAGAAAATAACTCGAGTAATGCATAAGGAAACGGTGACATAAATCTCAAATTAATGAGCATATGAAACAAGTTGTTCACAAAAGAATCCGAGATAAGTTCACGAGGTCAGAAAGTATAATGTACAGAAATGCCACAAACAAGAAAATGTTATCGAAATTAACTACAATTGGCTTAAGCGACGTGTGCAAGTTTATAGAAGAGAGTACAGGTAGACATTAATATGAGAAAGAAAAGCATTAGGACAAAATTGAAAACCCACCACCTAATAAATAGATTTAGCATGCAATCACGCGGTTAGTAAATCGAATGCAGCGTACCTACAAACGCTGCGCTAGTTCTGCCTACGTTCTCTGCAGGACCCGTCGTCGCTTCGGTAGTGGTCCCGAGTGGCCTCGCTCATGGCTCACTAGGCCTGCCTGACTCAGGCACTAGCGACCGCATGTGCTACAGCACGATGGGCTCGATGTCTATGGAGTACAACCCAATGGTGCTTGCCGCTCCCGCACCTACCGCCCCTACTCTGAATGCTTGAGGTCTTTCTCCCGCACTTCGGCAACTGCCTTCGTGATCAGATCGCGCATGCAAGCCGATCAACCGCCTTCGATTCCCATGACCTGCAATCAAGATTAGAACGTGAAAGGCTCACTTTGATCATGTCCTGGTAATATAACTAAATTCCAAATATGCCGCTTCCCAATAGTCAGCTGACCATATGAGTTGGTTTGGTATCGCGACAAATCAATACCGCTCACATGACCAAGCCACTACAAGTGTCTCATCAAAGTATGCAGTCCACTGCACACATCCCACTTTGTCGCAACACTTCAGTGTCTGCAACTCTGTCTCAACAACCGATGCGCAAACTTAGTCATAAACACAGCTGATGGAACCGCTCGAGATATCGCACATCCCGCCGAAACACCGGCGACGTTTCAATGTCATATAGGAGACCGGACAGCGCCATGGATTTGTACACCATCAGCTTCATACCAATGGTAAGCTGATTGTTGTTCCACACTCGGTACTCTAGCTTCCCGAATGCCGCCGCTGTTTTCGATACCAAGATACGCAGCTCAATGTTTAGCTGCTGGTCAGTCGACACCGAACTCCCAAGATAGCGGAAGCGGGAGGTGGTTTCCAATACTTCAACACCAATGCCGATTTGCGGCAACATTAAAGATTGCACCTCCGGTGAAGGCTGAAAGAGACAGACAGTTTTGCTTGTGTTGTTGGTGAGCCCAAATTTTGCCCCTGTCGAATCCAGAGCACTGGTCATGTGCTGCAACTCATCCGCGCTGTGTGCAAACAACACACAATCGTCAGCAAAAAATAACATACGGATAGTTGTCTCAGAGCCTAGAGTCCTCGCACCGAAAGGACAGATGATCAGCAAGCCACCATCAATACGGTGCTCCACACGAACACCGTAAGCACAAGCGGCATCAAAAGCACAAGACATCATTGCATGAAGATATATATTAAACAGGGCAGCAGGTAAGACACAGACTTGCATCAAACCAGAGACAACTGCAAAGTCATTCGAGGTATGTCCACTCCACTGCACCCTCGCCCGCATACCACTGTGCAGACATTCAATTAAACTTACAAACTTACCCGGACAACTAAACGTACCCAACACCAACCACAATGCCTCCCGGTTCACCGTATCAAATGCCTTGGTGAAATCAACAAAAAGCGAGTACAATGGCTGGGGTCGTTCTCTGCATTTCTCCTGCAACTGACGAGCCGCAAACACCATATCTATAGTGCTGCGACCCGAACGGAATCCACACTGCTCTTCCGCCACGTTACGTTCCACAACCTGACTGACGAGGCGGTTGAGCAGGATTCGGGCATTCATCTTGCAAACACAACTCAGCAAGTTGCTGTCACGATAATTCGTGCAACATTGCTTCATCCTTTTGTCCTTGTACAGTGGTTGCACAAGGGCATCCTTCAGCTCAGGAGACACCTCCTCCTCAATCCATACACGTTGCACCAAGTGGTGCAGCGCAGTCAACAACGCGGGATAGCCATAATTTAATACTTCGGGAAGGATCCTGTCGGCCCCGACACACTTGCCGTTACGCAGCTGAGCATGTGCTCCCTGTCTCTCATTCAGTGTTGGCTTTTCCCCCCCGATTCGTCTTCACATCGTGCTGCCTTAGAGCGTTCAAATTAGGCTAGTCTATCTGAACGGTTGTTCAAGAGACAGCCAAATTGGTTTCGCCAGATCTGCATTATGTCTGCAATCCGTGTGTAGGTAGCGCCTGAACTACCATCGATTAGCGTGCTCAGCGGCTCCAATCTCGGTCATTACACCGCCTTCAAATAGTCAAAGTATTCCTTGTGTTGGCGGCGTTCGGCGTAGCATTCTATCTGCTTCGCCTTCTTTATCCACAATCCATGTTTAGTGCGCTGCAACTCTCGGGCCACTCGTCGTCGAGGTTTGCGCAACTGACTACTATTTCCCAAGTCACTGGGTTCTGCCAGATTTGCAGCAAATGCTGCATTCTTCTCACACGCCAATGCGCCAGTCGTCGCACTGTTATCATCAAACCAATCAGGGCGCTTGCAGTTTGAGCGCCCGATGGTCTCCTCGTCAGCAGCTGTCACCTGTCGCAAATGTGGTGCTACAAGTCGCCCACTGTGGCTATGCGGTCCACAGCACACATGCTTGCAGCCATATCCTTCTCCAGCATGGTAGTTGCTTGTATACACGCACTCGCGCCTTGTTAGAGCTCGCCCACCGGCCCAACCGGTACTCCTTGCCTAAGGGCCAGTTAAGCGCTGTTAACAATGCTGTTACACAATGCAAAATATTGACACGCATTTCAGCAAAATCGACTTGGCAGGTTTTTATCTACAGATCGAAGTTTTCCACAAGTCTCAACTCCGTCTTGCGAACAACCCAGGCCACGGTCCCCAACAGCACACAAGGCTGCCGTTTAGTGTCAAGAGTGATCCAACTAATGTTAGCAAACGATGGAAGCGATGACCTCTAACTTTCCGGGTACAGTGGTGTACCTAGACGATATCCTCATTACTGGTTGTAGCCCAGAACAATGAACAGTGAACAATGATTTATGCCGGGTAAAATAGCAATTAACTGACAAGTCCCGCAGGTTGCTAGGGGTAAAACTACACTATCAAAATATATATGTGTTGTCTGTTTGAGAGATTATCCAGCAGATACGCTGCTGAATATCACTAGTATAAGTGGGAATTGAATGTGAATGACGAGGAAACATGGGGCACTTATAGATGATGTACTCCGTGAGAAAAGTAAAAACAAGCATACTCACTTCTTTACCGCCTCCTCTGGTTTATGTGACATTAATCCGGCTAGAAAGGAATAATTAGTATATTCCGAAGTGGCACAGTTTAGGCAACGAAGTGTTGGAGGGCCAAGGATAAGATCCAATCTTTTTTGAAAATTTCCAATGGTGGGGTAAGAAACAGCTAATTTTGGGAGAGTTCCATAGTTGGAAGAAAGGGAAGTGAAGATGAATTCCGCCGTAAATCCGGGAGGCTATTTGTTCACTCATTTGCAAAGGATTACCTCTGAGATTGGTGTTATGGCTGAGTTTCAGCAGGTGGCATACGTGATTAGGGTCACTCAATATTTGATAGACTAATATGAGATCGCTGCGCAGCCTTCGGTAGCGATCACTGAAAACTCTCAGTGACTTCAGCCTTTGTTGGTAGGACAGATTTCGTAGGCCCTTGACGTTCTTTGTGATCCTACGCTGTGATTTCTCTAGCACTTCTAAGTCGATCTTCAACCAGGGTTGCCAACCTTGGATGGCGTATTCAACGTGAGGTCGCACGTAAGAATTGTGCATCATGGGAAGATGGATGTGTCGAATCTGCCGAATGCTCTCCGCAGCAAGCCCACGTTTTGCTTGTCTCTCTTTGCAGTTGACTCTAACTGGTTTGAACAATTAATGTCCCCGTGATTGAGCACACCAGTTCGCGTTCTTAGGAAGTTGTTTGCAACAAATGTGACCCAAGTTTATCCACGCAGGCACGCCTATGGCGCAATTGCACAGCGTGAAATTTTTCTACATTGTACTGTAGTGTATTCCTAACTGAACCGTACGAAATCGTGCTGAAGTCACGCTGGAGCTATTCGTGGTCGTTCGGTTCTCTGCTCGCTCGCTATAATTTGATATCATCCGCACAGAATAAGAAATCGGAAGTAAATTCCTTCGCTAGATCGTTTATGAAAATCCTGCATAACCGGGTTCTGAGCAACGAGCCTTGTGTTACGCCGCACCCCATCTCAATTGCGTCGGACAGGAATTCTCGTACTCTCACCTCCAACCGAGGTTCCTGCAGGAAATTGCCTATCCAGCGCAGCAGTGTTTCACCAACGTCATACAGCTGAAGTTTATAGAGGAGAATTCGGTGGCCTAAGCGGTCGGACGCATTTTGCGAAGTCCAGGTACATGACACCAACTCCTGCTCCACTTTCAACTACTTCAGTCCGGCTATTGCGTGCAAATAGCAGGTTCGTAGTGTATGAGAGTTCTGGTCGGAAGCCACGTTCCTCTGGTTCTATCATGCTGTGATTTTCCAGATACCGCATGAGTGCATCAGCGATGATAGACTCCATACTCTTGGAAAGTACAGGGAGCAGCGTTATCGGGCGGTAATTGTTTGGCTCAGTGCGACTACCTCCCTTATGAATAGGAATGATGACCACTCGCTTCGCTATTGTTGGAATATGGTTCTCCTCCATAGAGCGCTAATAGATACAGAAGGACCCATGACTTTTCATTTGTCTTACAAATGCATGAATTTACCACCAGAGTCAAAAACGCGCAATTAACACGACGAAAAAATGAAGTACAGCCCTAGGGGCAAGCTGCAGTCCTAGGCAACTTGTCAAAATACTGCATCGTAGAACCAGTGACGGCTCTCCTCTGATTACCGAAATTGTTGATCGTGATGGTCACTTACTCCATGACCCAGCTGAAATCTGTGAAGCATTCAGTGACCTTTTTGCCTCTACACTGAGTCACGAAGCTGACCCGGTACCTGTGTGCACAGAGCTCAAAGTAACAAACCTCTTAAACAGAGTCGATATTTTGCTCAACGACATCCATCAAGTTATCAAATCAATCAGGCCATCTTCCGAGCTGGGATCTGATGACATTTCACCAACCACCATTAAACTAGGAGGGCCTGATATACCATTGCTCCTGATGAGCATGCTCACTCTATCGCTGGAACCTGGCCAATTTCCAGACCAATGGAAAACGCCATTGATTATGCCTCGGCATAAAGGAGGTCCCAAACAAATGATTAATAACTACCGACCAATCCACCACACTCCGATAATCGCTCGGCTATTTGAAAAGCTGGTCAGAATGGAGATGATGAACTTTGTTGATACTAGTGGCCTGATCAATAATCCGCAGCATGGTTTTCTCAGTAAGCGATCGTGCACCACCTGTCAACTGCATTACCTTAATCAGATTTCAGAATCAATCGATTCCGGCTATGCAGTAGTAATCTTGTTTCTTGACATACACCAAGCGTTCGACCGAGTACCGCACAAGCGACTGCTACAAAAGTTAGAGAACTTTGGGATCCGGAACCCATTACTAAGTTGGCTATCGCCATACCTGAGTGATCATCATCAGATAGTCACTTTAGGTGATTATCACTTCCCCGCGCTCAATCACCAGTGGAGTCATTCAAGGGAGCGTGCTCGGTCCCTTACAATTTTGCAATACATCAATGATAGCACCACATCTGCAAAACATGGTACATCATTTTTATTTGCTAACGATAACAAACTAGTCTATAAGCTTCGGCATGACGAGCTTCACGGGACATTACTGATCATACAAGATGATTTACATTCCCTTGAGTCATGGTGTTGCACATGGGTGATGAACATCTCGGCTAAGAAATCAAGCATCATGCCTTACGGCTGCTGCATCCCCGAAGGATCTATCACACTAAACATTGAAGGCATCCTTGCCTATCAAAGTACGCTGTCTTGCGAGTTGTGTAAACGCTCACTAGATCCAATTGAAGGTCACTGGTCTCATATTCACCAGACCATACTATCAGCAGGAAAATCCTCATGTGGTAAGTCTAATCCCCAACATGGGCATTGGGTCTCTTCGTAATCTCCGGAACTTATCGATTCTCGCCGGCATATTCCGGCTGGAAGCGAACACAACGAAACTCGCAAAGAGCTCCAAGCAAAACTCTGTGCTAGCCTGAAGACAGACCGCGAATCCTAGTGGTCTCATCGTGCATCAGAGATGGAAATGGCCGCTGCCCTTGGTAACCATCGTAGGTTATTCCGGCTGATACGGGAAACTGGCAGCAGGAGACCTGGTGTTAGTGAAAATATACGTGAAGAGAGTGGACAGCCTATCCACAACTTGTCAAAACGCTTGGAGCTTTTGGTTGAGCACTTTGGAAAGCAATTTAATCGGTCGGAGATGTTAGATTTCTCGCCGGCCACTGATCGCCCCGCTCCGTGGGCTGCCCCTTTGGATCCACCCTCTCGCTCTGAAGTCGAATGTGAGATCGAACTGTTGAAGTTAAATAAACCCGCGGGAGCAAATGATCTTCCATCAGCACTCTTCAAATTCGGGTGACCTGCTTTTGTGGATGATTTATACGAGTAACTAGTGAAATTGTGGGAGCAGGAGACTGTCCCAACCGACGGGAACCGCTCCGTCATGGTCCCAATTTTCAAGAGAGGCTCACGATCGGAACAATGAACAACAATGAACAATGATTTATAACGGGTAAAACAGCAGGTGCTTGGCATGTCCCGTTGGGTGTTTAGTGCGAAAAATGACATAGCGATGGATAATAGAGTCGTCAGTTTGGGCGATTACAGATGTAACTGCACCGTCGTATAAAGGGAGTTTGAAATAAGAATGTACGCGGTAATCATAGAGGGATCAGTCTGATCTCCATCGAATCCAAATTGCTTGCCTCTGTCATCCTTCACAGGCTGACTGTCACTCCTGAAAGCCATATTCGTGAACATCAAGCCGGGTTTCCTCGAAGTCGTCGCTGCATTGACCACGTCTTCACTTTGCGTCAGTTGTTGGAGCACCGTCACACATATTGGCGGCCCACCGTTGTCATGTTCCTCGATATCAAAGGTGTATTCGATTTGGTGGATAGAAGTGTACTTTTGGACTGTCTACTCAGGAAATGAGCACCTGAGAAATAGGTAAATATTATCCGCTAATTATACGCAGGTAGCTCAGAGAGAGTGAGGGCTTACGGCAAGCTGTCGTCGTCCTTTAATATCTCCAGCAGTGTGAGACAAGGATGCCCGCCGTCTCCTTTCCTCTTCAACTTCGCTATTGACGAAGTAATGGAAATCGCGTTCACAGGACACGACTTAGATGGTGTGGATCTGCTCCCAGGTGAACGACTTCTTGACTTGAAGTATGCTGACGACATTGCTTTAATCTGTGACAGCCCACAAACGTGCCAAGCGGCACTGGACAGATTAGCACTGGCTGTCATCCCTTTCGGGCTTTGCTTTGCACCATCGAAGTGCAAAGCTTTCCTCCAAGATTGGTCTGGACCGCCTCCTTCGTTGACCCTTGGTGGGGATCAGCTAGAAGTCACAGATAAATTCAACTAAATGGGAAGTTGTATCAGCGCCCGTGGGATCGAAGACGAGATCACGAACGGTAGAACAAAACCTCGAAACGCTTTTGCTAACCATCGCCAGTTATGGTGCCGGCGCGACATCACACTCGCCCTGAAGAGTAGAGGGTACAATGCAGCGGTACGTTCGACCTTACTGTACGGTTGCGAAGCCAGAACCCTTAGAGCAACGGACATAAAGATACTAGTTATGTTCCACCACCGGTGCCTTCACAATGTAGCACATTGCTGGTAGGAACACCGTGTGAGCAAAGATCCTGTTCGACGCCTTGTTTACGGCACAGGAAAATGAAATGAACCGCTCAGCATCGTCATTTCACGCACCAGGCTCCGATGGCTCGGCCACGTGTTACGCATGCCAGCCCACCGACTCCCGCGACGTGCGTTGTTTGCGCACCGGGGGTGTGGATGGAAGAAGAGGAGGGGTAGCCAAGCGATGACTTGGTCGAGAGGAATGAAGGCCGTCACTTTAAAACTGGTCTCAGTTGGAGCGTCTCGGCTACCTGGTTGGGATCCGAAAGAGGATGAACACCTTTAACTGGATACACTTGTTGACATGGCTGGGAGCTTACCTCCATTGCGTTCGTGCTGTGAGTGTCTTTGACCCACTCCATCCATTTTAGGCTACCCCTCCAACCACGATCTCACTATCTAGCCATATATAATTTGCACTGTAAATTTTTTTCTACATAGTAGACGAAACGATGCGCATCCGTTACCAGTAGCTCAGTTGGCCTGCTGCTGTTGCATTTTCCCCTTTTTTCTTTCTTTTATTTATTGCGGCAAAGTAGCTGAGGTATTTCCAACCTCTGGCTAACATGTATAATGATGATGATTATGAGGAATGCGTCCCTACACAGTTGTTCACGTGAGATCTTGAAATTACGTATTCGTCCACCTTCCATTTCTCCGAACAGGCGCAATACCAAGTAGCACATACCAGACAGTATATGTTCAATATATCAAACAAAATACACACAACTCGTACTAAAGTTGAGCTTTTCAAGCTAGTTAGTCGCGCCATCCTCGAATACTGCAATATAATATAGGACGAATTGAGAAAGAGGGACAGAATTGCTGTGGAGAACCTGAAGAGGTCATTTACTAGACATCTGTGGTAAACACTCTGCTATGTGCTATCGAGAACGTTGCAATGAACTTCATCTCGAACCACTTTGGATTCCACGATTGAAGCACAACCTGTTGCTACTTTTCAACGTATTACGCAATAAGACTTATTCCATCCTGCCTACACTCAATATACAACATTGCTCAACTCGAAAGCTTCGCAAGAAAGACTTTACATTAAATATACCGAAGGCTAGAACGTACGTCGGCCCTAATTTCTTCCTGGTCAGATAAAGCTATCTGGGGGATGGTTGGCGGCATCCCGTTTCGGATTTGCCTGTCACTGTGGCAAGCCACGGGACGCCTGCGCCTACAGAGGCACCATGGATGGCTTGCGCTGCACCACCCACAGCTCCAACCACATACCCCATATCCAGTGTAAACACGAAGGAATAAGACCGGGAGGCATGCGGATGGGAACGACGTTTCATCAACGGAGCCGGCCCACACTCCTTCACAGGCAAACACAAGCACGCTGTATTTGGGGAATCAACCGCACACAAGGCGGTGGCTGGACCGTAGTCCGCTCCACACTGAGTGCATGGATCCGCTCTTTGAGCCTAGCACGGCCACAAGAACCGTGCACCCCGTCCCCTCCAGCAACGACCAACTGTCTCCTGGAGCCAGTATGAACGATGTAGTGGGTAATAGACAGGTAGGCACCTTGTCAACATACACATCAAGCGCAACCGTACAAGGGATATCAAACAACAGTCAAACGCTTGAGAGAGAGAAAAAGAAAAAGAGAAAAGAAAAAGAGAAAAACTCGATTAATGCATAAGGAGACGGTGACATAAACCTTAATTAAATAGCATACGTAATAATTTGTTTACAAACAAATCCTAGCTAAGTGCACGAGGTCAGGAAGTATAGTACACGGAATGCCACGAACACAAAAATGTTATGGAAATCGAATGCAATTGGCTGAAGCGATGTGTGCAAGTTAATGGAATAGAGTACAGGGAGGTATTTATATGAGAAAGAAAAGCATTAAGGTAAAAAGTGTAAACCCACCACCTGAAATAAAGAGACTTAGCATGCAAGCACGCGGTTAGTAAATCGAATTCAGCGTGCCTACAAACGCTGCGCCGGCTCACCGTAATTCTTTGTAGGACCCGTCGTCGCTTCTGTAGTGGTCCCAAATGGCACAGCTCATGGCCCACTAGACATAAACTAGGGATAAACTACCAATAACACTCATGTCATGTGACAGTGTGGCAACATTTAGTAGCCGACTCGCCAATTACCTTGATCTAACTACCCTAAGCTCTATATTCACACGGGAAAATCCCTCGATGAGCTATTCCAAGAGAAGCCCAAAAACATGTAAAAACCAAGGTTTTCATAACTAGGCTTTGGCCTCAACCATCAGCCAGAATGTTAATACATGAAACCCATATCCCAATACTCCACTTATGCTAGTCACCCATGCAAGAGCACGGATTCTGCTGTCCAAATTGATCTGTGCCGCTATAGACCCAGTTTCTCACATCAATTGAAATATACGTATTATTATAATTTAACCCTAGGTTCCGCCGGATCAGTGGCTGCTGCCTGTAAATACTTCGGTCGAATTTTATCGACCTCAGGAGAGTTGTGGTTATGCACAGACAACAGTTTCTTTAACATTGTTTCTGAGGTAAAGTGATATTGCCTAAAGCTGAAGGTGGGACAATCGAAACAGGGATAACTTTGGGTCTGTTGCTCTCTGGAACGTATGTGATTAATGGAATCGTAACAGATCGGCTGCTTCCGTTGCTGATCTCGTCCACCCATCAGTCGTGCTCAGTGCTAGAATAACGGTTTGCAACTTACGAACACCATTAACTTGTCTGTATAAGAGTTTACGGTTCATGCAGAACCTCTTCAATAACTCCTGCTGATACCTCACCTTGTTCTCGCGGGTCAAGCTCACACAGAGATTACGCTGTGCCACGTAGGCAATCCAGGTTTTGGAATTCGGGGAGTCCTTGTGAGCTCTCCATGGTACGTCCCTTAATGACATCCATTTGCGTGTTCTACTCCTGAAAAATGACGCTTCTGCTTTGACGATGGAAGGATTTCTGCTCAGAGGCGTGCGCTACTAGTGTGGTATACGTCCTTGTGAAAGTGTCCCCGGCAATTTCTGGTGGGCTTACAGTTAAGAAGGTCCAAGCTGCCTCCTTAAGACGCCCGGATAACATGTTGTAGTGCGCGACAGTATGCACTTTATCAGCCTCTTCCTCAGGATATTCCGCATTACATACATTGTTAAACGGTAGGGTGACATGGTCAATGCGACCCAGTGGTGTGCTTGTAATTATTCCGTCAAGCATGAGTACTTCTTTGGGGAGCACAAAACCAAGTACAGAAGTCTGGTTAGCAGTTCGAAATCTATTGGGAGAGGTCATGTGGTCGTACAGAGGATAGCTAAAAAATAGTTCTTGTTAACATGCTTTAAACTGCATGCTATCGGTCGCCGCTATTACTAGGTCGTGCGCATTAAAGTAGCCTGCGATGAGAATGTGACTGCATGACTTTCTCAGCAATCTGAAGAAGATGGCGCAGTTTAGATTCTATTTCATACATAGAATTTGGTGGACGCCAAATCACAGCTAGAAAACATGCCTTTGTTCCGCAACCATGGCCCGCACCAAAGTGAACCTTAGGCAAGGATTTCTGGATGGTCAATAATTTCACATCGGAGGTTTGCCTTGTAATGGATAATTAAGGCACCACCACTTCCAGATATGTAATGCCGTAGCAGCGACATCCCAGGTAAACTGACCTCAGAATCTGCTAGCTCAAGGTTTAACCAAGCCTTCGTAATCATAATGAGACCCCGCGGGTGTGGCGCCTGGCTTTCTCCAAGTTAGGTTTAATTTATTAAGAAGACCTTCAGCTATAGTATACCAACATGATAATGATTTTGTTGTTGAAAGTGTGTGGGCGGACGATAAGTCCGTGTTTAGTTTTAAACCCACCATTCGTCCGTCGGCCGCTAATAGCTTTTTGCCTGGGTCATCGGTTCGTGAATTTCAGGCAGACTAGATGGTAGCACAAAGCATTCCAGATTGAGATCGTCTTTCGGTATCGTCCTATCCCTTCAGGTGTCGCGAGTGCTATTTTGTCAACAACTCTGCAGGATTTTGGAAGCAAATATTTTATTTAGGTTGCATGTTCCAGTGAAGTGCTGAAAACTTGTGACCGTGCGCTTGTCATTTTTAGCTTAATCTCGGTAGTCAACCTGGAGCGATGCTTCAACCAGCTATCCAATAGGACTCCTGTCATTATTTCTGAGTGTAGCAAGACTTTCAATATTTTTGGACCGCAGCCCTTGTAGTTTGATGATGAAGGAATTATCCTTACTGATTTATCGATAACTTCGTCCAGAGAGACTGCTTCACGAATGTATTTGCGCTTCGTGATCAGGAGAGCCCAGTAGTTCAGGAGCACCATGAACACATTCGGTTTTCTTGCTTCCTTTCGTTTTCTTTTTCCTTCCACCGCCCTTTCCAAGGAATATCGGATAGTATGCCTACCCAACTTGATGAGTTGCGAAGAAGAAATGCTGAGAATAGGATTATCTTTGTTTTCTTATTTGAGTTCAAGGGTACTCAATGGAACAATGGAACAATGGTATATGACGGGTAAAAAAGCATACACTTAACGAGTCCCGCACGTTGGCAATAGAAATACTAACAGATTGGCAAACCACATATGTGGTTGAAGTAAGGAGCGTCAGTGAGATAAAAAGTAGAAGTATAACAGTTTTAGGGGGATAAAGTGGTACGACGCAAAACTGGCTAAGAAATTGTTATCGTTGGTGGTGGTAGCAAATAAAAATGGAGTACTCACCGGTTCGCACAGATTTACGACCGTGAATTTGGGGTATAAATCCAAAGAGGCTGGTCAGCCTAAATATATACAAGCGTTTTCGTTCATAAAACACAGCGCAGGGGGCTCAGTGCGACGTCCAATCGTTTTTTAAACGTATCTAAAGTGGGGGCACAAACAACTGAGTTTGGAAGAGCGTTCCAGGGCCCGCAGACCCGGAGGGAGAAATAGATTCTCCGACAGTCTAGACGACTGTACTGATGGCTCAGCTTTAAACTGTTACCGCGAAGGTTAGTGTTTGGGCTGAGCTTCAAGAGGTGGCGGCATACGTGACTGGGATCGCTCAATATCTGGTACACTAGTATGAGGTCTCCACGAAGTCGCCGGTACCGTCCGCTGAACACACCGAGTATCTCCAGTCGTTCCTGGTAAGGAGTGTGGCGCAAGCCCTTGACGATTTTCGTTGCTCGACGCTGTGGGGTCTCAAGCGCTGCAAGGTCACGTTTTAGCCAGGATTGCCAGGCCTGGATTGCAAATTCGACGTGAGGACGCACGTAGGCATTCAGCATCAAAGAGAAGATGGATGGATCCAAAATTCCGAATGCTCTTCGCAAGAGTCCAACGTGCTGGTTGCCCCTTTTAGAAGCGGAATCTGACTGTTTGGAACACCCGAGGTCTTCCTGTACCAGCACACCCAAGTCGCGTTCCTGAGTGGTGGTCTTCAGATCGTGTGCCCCAAGCTTGTAGACGTGGACTTGTCGATGGCGGATATGAACAACGCGACATTTGTTCACATTAAACGGCAGGGCGTTTCTCACCGACCGATTCCAGGCCTCATTCAAGTCACGCTGTAGGACTTCATGGTCGTCCGATCGTTTTATCGCCCACCAAACCTTGAAGTCGTCCGCGAAGAGTAAGAACTTCGACGTTATAACTCTTACTAGAGCGTTAATGAAAAGCAGGAACAAACGAGGCCCAAGTACCGAACCCTGCGGTACGCCGCATCCCACTCGAATCGGATCGGAAAAGGGTGATCGAACTCTAACTTCTAACTGCCGTTCAGAGAGAAAGTTACCGATCCATCCTAACAACGGGTCTCCGATACCGTACTGTTGGAGTTTAATGAGCAGGATTCGATGATCCAGGCGATCGAAGGCTTTCGAAAAGTCCAAGAATGCAACATCGACCCCTGTTCCCTCATCGACAGTCTCGGTCCAGTTGTCACGAGCTATCAGCAGATTCCTCGTACATGAACGATGTTGACGAAACCCATGCTGTTCTGGCGCAATTATGCCGTAGTTTTCCAAGTATCCCATTAACGCATCTGCTATCACCGCTTCCATGACTTTGGCGATCACAGGCGGAAGTAATCGGGGCTCAACGTAGTGCACTGAAGTTGCCTGACGTGCTACGCGTAGTAGCTCAGTTGGCTCAACCCGAATACTAATCGCATCGCCGATGGATTCCACTGGTTGCGATCATCTACCAACTTGACCTTTAGTGGATTTGAACATTAGTGCACACGACCGTTAACGCACCGTAGTACTGTGTTACGAATGTCGATTTAAGTGTTGTGACCGGTAACTTGAACTGTTGTGTAAGCACTAATTGACCAAGTTCGTGAAGAAAATGGTGGAATATTGCTACTTGCACCATCGTATGAGTATTTATACTTCCTACATTCTTTCTGGGTGCTCTTGTAGTTAGTTGCATTTGTTTGGTCATTCCTTTACCTAGGACCTACATAGAAGGGTCGGGTGTACTCAGTGAAATCAATAACTGCACCACACTATGTAGAGATAAGCTTTCGTATGAATTGCACACCTATTCTCTCAAAAGAAATGGGTCACCACTCATTCGGCTGTTATTAAAAAACAGACGTGTTGTTGTTACAACTCATCTTACCGCGACCGCAGTCAACGTCCCATATGTTGGACGGAACTTCTCCCAGGTCTGAATGATCGGATTCGACTTACTTATAAGTGGGAGAAGATTACCACAAACATTTTCGTCTTGTGGCTTTAGGTTGATGTAATTGCGATATCTACTCACCAGTGAATAGTGTTTTCAGTACAACCGTACTGTGGAAAGTGACATTCCGCTGAGCTAACTCCTAGTTCCAGTGCATTTACTAAGGTGCATTAAACTATGTATGTTCCTCAACGACGCGAAAAGCTGTTTCTTAGAAAAAACAGAACAAGAAATGTTACAATCATTTCATGTTATCTCATAATTTGCTGTATACGGGAGCAACAGAGAGTACTCAGAAGTATTTGCTGGACTTTTGAATTGTCGAAGGACTAGTGTTCTTCAACAAAACAAGACAGTTGTTCGAGCCGTGAAGAAACTGAGGCGAAGGAGCCATGAGCTAAAATATGTTGTGCAGACGTTCATTTGGTCCGAATACATGTGTTTTTCTAATTTTGTCAGACACCATCGATGCCGTAGTCGAAAGCAATATTCAGGGACTGTGTGAGGTCCCAACCATCTTTCCATGTCTAGTACAATTAACTGACCATTAGACTCATGCTTGCATGTATACAGCTGTTGGAAGTCTTCCAAATCTTTGAGTAATGAATCAGAAAGAAACGATCTCTGATTTTCATAGGGAACTTCTGATTCGGGACCTTTGTCTCCTTGTTGTGTACCCGGTACCTAATGTTCAAAGACGTGAGAATAAATGAATAGCTGATTACTCCACGCAGCCGATGATCCATCACTTCCAGCACAGCATTTTGCTCCACGTCACTAGGAACAAAGATGATGGCAACCATTGCATCCATGTATTTTGGTCACTGAGTAAGCTATACACAAGCTTATCGCATGTTACCGGGAGAAACCAATCATTTAATTTACTTCACCGCCTCTTGTACTCTCCTAAACAACTGAACAGTTTTCGAATATTTCTGAGCGGCGTTTGTTCACTGTTTGTACATGAGTGCACCTTTGGATAATATCTGAATAAGCATATCCGACACCGTCGGTAATGAATAATTATTTATTTAAAAATGTAATTGGACAAGCGAAGTTGCCAAGCATGATACCATGTGTACAAAGTTGTCGGTAAATCGTAGTTTTGGTGCAGGCTACAACTTCATGAGACCTAAGTTCGAATCCGTATATCCACACACCGTGACATCTTTCCGGGTATATTCGTCCCTACGTTGATTACTCGGTTCAGGCCTGGCGTCCATAGTTAGAAGGAGACATTTGTCTCTTGGAGCAGCCCCAAAGAAGAGCCATCAAGATAACACGTGGCCTACCAGGCCAGTTACGGACTGCGCATCTGTCTACTCGGTGTGTTCTCCTCAGAATTCCGACAGTTTCGCGGAGACTTAATTCTGACATACCGATTACTTACTGAGAGCGATTATCCGTCTAATTCAGTGCTGACCGTAGCCCATTACAAACAATGCTGAAAGCACCACCTGAAGCTCACAGCCTAACAAACCCGCTGGAACTGTAATAAGTGTTTTTACTCTTTCAGTGTCTGTTCCCACTGGAATGCACTGCCAACATATGTGGTGAAAGCATCAAACATCACGACACTCGTAAGACTAGTAGACGTACATCTAAGTGATAAGTGCTACACAACATTATATAAATGTACAATGTCTAGACTACTAATATTTCCCGTTCCACGCCGGAACACTCTGATTTTGACTTCGTACCTGACGCCATTTGGTGTAATTTCCGGCTGAGAGGGAACGATCTTGGCCTATTGGTTGTTGTTTACCGCCCTCCATCGTCTACTCCTGAGATGGACTGCAATTTGATGGCTGCGTTGAGGCAAGTGATAAACAGGAAGTACAGTCACATTCTAGTCACCGGTGACTTCAACTTACATGCTCTCGAATCCATGGCCACACCAGGAGAGCAATTCAAAGCAGATTTGCAAGATCTGGTTTCAGACTTCCCGCTTTATGGCCACGTCACTACGCCCACCAGGTTCAGGGGAACTGACAGGTCATCCATATTGGACCAAATATTCACCAAGCAAGAACTGATGGTCGAGAGAGTGATAACCCATACTCATTTGGGCCGCAGTGATCATGTGACGCTAGTGTTTCATTACATGTGTTACGCAGATTATCCTAAAGAGCATGCCGAGGAACATCATATCGTAACGAAATATCACAACATGTCCGACCTCATTGATGCAACCAGCTGGTCGCTCTTAGCTGAAGTAAACCCTGAGGTGGTCTGCGGTGAATTCGTCAACATATTTACCAAGCTCGCGGCAAGGACATCTGAAACCGAACTCTGCCGGCCTAAAAGGATGAAGTCTTTCGTAAGGAGCAGGACAGGTAAGTGTATGGCATTAAGGCACTTAGCATGGCACACCTACATAGCCTCCCCGAACGACCATACCTGGGATGTCTACACACTACAAAGAAACCACTGTGTCAAACTCGTCCGGGTGGATAAAATGAAGAATTAACAAGATCTAATGGAAACATTCTGCTCCAATCCCAAACTGCTATACAGACACGTAAACAATTCGCGCCGTGTTAAGCGCGGTAATCTTGCACTAAACACAGCATGCGGATTAGCCCAAACCGCACAAGAGGCGGCCAACGTTCTTGGACAACAATTTGGCCTTACCTTCCAAAGCGTGCAATCATCATACATCCTGACTAAGCAGATAATGCCGCCATCAGGGCTAAAACACATGTCGTTCACCTCCGCAGCTGTACTGAAGAGGCTGATGTCTCTGCACGAGTTCAGCTCCCCGAGTGCGGACGGCATTCGCCTGAAGGCGTTGAAAGTTGCTGCCATGAGTTTGGCAGGACCACTAGCAATTTGCTTTCAACGATGTATGAACGAGATGCACGTCCACACGATGTGGAAGCACGGAATCATCAAGCCTATCTACAAAAGTGGCAGTCGTGCTGAACCAGCAAATTATCGCCCGATAACACTACTTCTTGTGATCTCCAAGGTTATGGAGTCCATTGTAGCTGAGGCTTTGATGGGGTACTTGGAGAACAACAAAATTCTCGTTCCGGAGCAGCACGGATTTCGCCAAAATCGCTCCTGTACCACTAATCCGTTGATTGCCAGTGCAAGTTGCACGGAATCTGCGGACGCTGGTGTAGGAGTCAACTGCGGCCTACTTGGATTTCTCAAAGGCATTCGACCGTATAGACCATCGCATTCTAGTCCAAAAAATCTAGAAATATGGAATCGGCGATCCTGTTCTGGGCTGGATAGGAGACTTTCTCGTGCAACGTCACCTGAATGTGAGGGTTCGAAGCAACCTATCGGAATCCATCGAAGTTCAGTGCGGCGTACCTCAAGGCTCGGTACTTGGAACCCGCCTGTTCCTGGTTTTCATAAATGATCTCGCGAGCGTGCTATCTTCTAACTGTTTGCTATTTGCTGATGAGCTAAAGGTATGGCGCACTATAGCTGCAGTGGAGGATCACACAGTGTTACAGGAGGACCTGGACAAAGCGTACACATGGTCCATCGAGAACATGCTGCACTTCAACTTCACCAAGTGCAAAGTTCTCAGCATACGGCACAAGAGTATGCACAAGTACCGCCTAGGACCACAAATTCTACAGCGGGTTACTCACGAGTGCGATCTCGGCGTGATAGTTCAAGATGACCTCGGTTGTTCGAGGTAGACTGAAAAGGCAGCTAAGAAAGCAAACCAGTACCTCGGCCTTCTTCGCAGAGCCTTCGGGAAGTTTGACCCTTCGATCTTTCCAAAAATGCTTAGTGCGTACTTGAGGCCGCAGGCGGAATACGCTATTCAAGCGTGGCAACCCTGGCTCAAGCACCATCTCACCGCGCTCGATACTGCACAACGTAGGGCAACGAAGAGCGTCAGAGGTTTGACCAGCCTCCCCTACCCACTCATGCTGAAGACCCACAAAATATACAGTGGACGTTATCGGCGTCTAAGGGCGATCTCATAATGGTGTACCAGATCCTGCGAAACCCCAACCACCCATGACATTCACTTCTGATACTCAGTCAAAACACCCCTCTAATAGGTCACCAGTTTAAGTTAGTCACGCAGTACAGCCGCCTGGAATGTCGGCGAAACTATTTCTCCCTTCGAGTGTTACAGCCTCGGAACGCCCTCCCTGAACATGTAATTAATGCACCCACCCTATCCATTTTCAAAAATCGCCTTGATGATACCCTGTCACATTTACACTACGTGCTATAGCCCATGAGCACCAGATGCTGGCACTAATGCACAACAGACAGTGGATAGTGCCATAACCCTACTCGAGAATGAGTCACTCCAAACCCCTTGCACGAAATTTGATAAACGCCACTACTATAGAAACTGGATATTTCTGTATCCTGTCGACCCAAGTTAGTTGCACACGAGTAAGCGTGGCCTTTGCTACCTTTTTTATTTTTTCTCACCTATTATGTGTTCATTAACCACTCCCATTACTGCTTTGTGTGCGTACATTCTCATTTCAAATCCCCTTTATACGACAGTGCAGTTAAATCTGTAATTGGCCGAACTGACGACTCTATTATCCCTTGATCTATCATTTTTCACCCTAACCACCTAACGGGACATGTCAAGCACCTGCTTTTTTACCCGTTATAAATCATTTTTCATTGTTCATTGTACTATTTTCCCATCATACACTACTGAACTATTGAACCAATTCACTAAGTTGTTGTTCACACAAAATATGCTGAAGCGACATGGCACTTGGCAAAATATCATCAACAATCGTTACTCTCGAAGCCATACCAGTTTCCATCGTTGCTTTGTGCTACCAGGGCCTCCAAAGTACGGGGCTGCATGACGGGGGAGATACAATGAACATCCTTGTTAGCAGTCTAACTCCAGTTCGCCTTCCCTCCAAAGGTGCTAAGGTTATACGTACCTCCGCGATAGGTTTAAAATACAACCGAGTTTCAAATATTCCAAATGATTGCTTCTACTACTGAGAGTTGCCAGCATACACGGGTCCAAAGTGTTTGTCAAGGGCGTACATTACATGTTGATAAAATGGCCTCTGGTTGTTGGGGAGGTAAGGACAGCACACGAAGATTCAACATCCCGATATCTATTGAATCGGTGGTTAGAAGAATGCAGACAAGCAGGATGACTGTCCGCTGTGTCTCGGCTTGTCAGTTGGCGGGTGTAGAGGATTTACCTACCTGCCTCACGTTACACATATAAAGACACTTGGCAACTTTGATCACATTGTGTTTTGGGGCTATCATTTTCTTGACGTGAGCAAATTGGTGAAATCAACAACGGAGTGCTGATGACACTTGTGTCACGTTGCATAAGAGAACTGAGTTAGTGACATCGTCTGCTAATCTATCCTAGACCATTCCTCGCAAAATCCAGCTCAGTCGCTTTATTGTGCTTACAATACAGCATGCCGAAAACTAGACCAATGCAAGCCTTATTTCTTGGATTTCATTTATAGTGTCTTTAACTTCTTACCTCCAAATACGTCAAAGGAATGCGCCACTTTCCACGATCGCAGTGATTGGGGAACTCGGGGCGTACTCAGCGGAAGGGTGTTGCTAATTTCAATGATAACTTAATTACGGCTGCTGAATCCAAATCATATGTGCCTCTCCTTACCACAATTCAGCAGTTTACTAACCGGCGAAATTGCTTCCTAAAAATGAGCGGGTAGTGCACTCTCTTGAAATATCATGGAACGTTTTCTCTCTTGGCTTATGACATCGTCTGAACGCACTCCTGAATCACTTATTTCTGTGCCGAAACTAAACTTACTTAAAGTGGTGGTTGGATTGTGCGCTGAGCCACCTGCAGTTTGTTACGTGGCATCGCTCCTTCTCACTTTGCGTGGTAAAAACCCTGGTTTTATTAATCGGCACATGGTATCATACACAGTTCTAAAATTTGCGTAAAATAGATCAGTTGGTTACTGGCCAGAAACAGTACCATCCGTTACCTCTAGTTGTGCTCATGGAGACGCGCTGGAATACACAATAGGGCTTTTAAAGCAAAACATTCTTCATTCGTCATAAATCATTGTTCATTGTTCAGTGCTACATCTCGCTAGCTACTGTAAACGCAGGAATTTGTGTGCGAGCAAGTATGATTCGCCAATAACATAAAGCCAAATGTTCTATATATCATTTGTTACATTGCGGTGTATACGCTGATCGCTTCGGTACTGTATCAGAACCCTATACACCACTCATAAATCTTAATAGAGTGACATACTTACATTGCCCTTACCAGACAGTGTAGATCTGGTAAATTAAACATGCGGTATTGATTGTTGGGCCGTCTGACTCAGTAGCTTCAGTTCACTTGTTCTGAAGAAACTGACCAGTGCTTTTCACTAGTTTTAGTTCTGCCGCTATTGAACTCAAGATCTGGGATCACCATCTGCTTAAAATATATTGCCACATTTGAGATCTCATTTGATAACCCGTTAACGATTTTACTTAGTAAGCGGTTACTTGGCGGCCAGTAGTTAAATGGCTAGGAAAATGACGAGCAATCGCCAATCAACCAGGGTGGATTTTGGATGGAAAAACCTTGTGTTACATGTCTTACTCCGTAGTAGAATGGAAATCAGTAAAATGGAGCCCGAAAAACCGCAACTGTGAACCTAACGACTAATAGTTGACCCGATAGAATCGTGAATCAGACATTTGATGCCTTTAGCAGAACAACGATGGATTTCTACCGGTTATTTGAATTTGTGTAAAACGGTAAGCGGGCAACAATCACAACGTAGAATGTGAGGATTTGAGGCGCATCTCGAACTCAAGGTCCTCCATATTTTCACATCCGTGTTCGGCTTTGCCCTGTGAAACTTACCTTAAGTTGGGTTTTAGCGACCATCTTCGCGAACAGACAGAGAGCAGTTATCCTACACACCTTTGTTTAATCGAACCGTTCCCTCACACTTCTTGAACAGAAACAAAACCATTTCCATCTCAGCCTAACCGCCATCTACCTAACCATGTGTGGTCCAAGGAACGCTGTAACTGGGTGAAAATTAATCACACAAAGTCCAGTTGGTCCATCGTTATCTTGATTGCTGCTGGTTTAGACTCCGTTCCTGAAGTTGCTATTGGACTGGAAGCTATGGTGTTCGTACCCGACTGAAACCTCGTCATGCTGAGTAGCAAAGCCAAGTATGAGTAGGTTTTAAAAGTCTACACTTTCGAGATGCGTTCGCTCTAATATAGGAGTAACCAGAATTGACATGGGAGTGACAGAAACGCTGCGTCACAGATTATCACCTGTTCTCACTATTCTACTCTTGCTTGGCTACTAGCTACAAAGCGTGAGCCAAGTTAATATTGGAACCTTCTTCCAGTACCCTAACCATTTTACCTCCACCCTCCGTTAGCATCCTCCTCCAAAGTCTTGATGTAGCTGCTCATTTCAGTTTATAATTTAATCGAACGAGGTCAGCCGAACAAGGACAGTCGCAATTCAGGGAGCCCAACCTAGTCCTCTGTATGTCGCAAACTTACATAAAGTGGAGAATGAGTGTCGTGATACATGGCAGCCAGTTACTTAATCACTGTGTCTCTCGCTCATACTCGCGTCACTTAGTGATTTTAGCCACTAAGTTCTGAAAATCAGGTCCAGTGCTCGACCGGATAACCGGAGACTGTCTAATTAAGCGTACCTACAACGAACAGCCCTCAAACCTTAATGCAGAATTAGTCATGATTGACATCGGATCTACTTTACCACAGCTACACTGCCATAGTTTAATTTCCCAGTCTTGGATTTACCCAGTTTCAGAACAAATGCGGCAATCTTCTTAACTCTTGTAGCTAATCTCTGTTTACTAAGGCAAATACTCCTTCCGCTGTTCCCTATTTACAACGCCCTTAACAGGTTGTCGGCCCACCTTTATCCGATTTTATACGTAGTAAGAAACGAGAACGGTGAAGACTATCTCCATGAAATACCTACATCCTCTCATCTATCTAATCTTTTCTGTCGAATCTCACGGGCGTCTAATGCAAGCTAGAATCAATGCACTTGATTCCTACTGCCTGGGTCTTCCTTATGCGAGGATTTCGACTACATACTCGCTGTATTTGTGTCGGTTCATTTTGTTGTGTTATTTGTTTCTGTGCATAAATCAATTTTAGACCTTTCCGCCATTTTGATGCAGCTTATCGCAAATAAAATTTTTCAGTCTAACCAATCGCTTTTGTATGTCATCATCTATGTTTTTTATGGTACCGAGATGAATTGTTTCGGATTCAAGCAAGAAAGAAGAATATACCGATTAGCGACAACTTTTCGTCTTTACGGCTTTTTCATCCTCTGTTAGCTGTGAACAATTAAGTGTTATGTGTCTGGGTGACCGCAGAAAACCGTACACGGAAACAAGCGTACACGGAAAAATACGTACACGGAAAAATGCGTACAAGGAAAATTTCACCCTCGGAGAATGGTGCACACAGTATACGGAGAACACGGAAATACACCAGTTTGATCGCTTTGTACATGAACGACTGCCCAACTTGCTACATCCCCCATAACTCCTTCAGAATACTCAACAGACAGAACACTGCTCACCTACTGCAATTTGCTGAAACCTCAGCGATGACTCTAACGCACTTGGTGTGACCAATCCGAGTTTGTGGTTATTCTAGCCTTGGCTTGATGAGGTTGGTGACCTAGTCAGATGACCGATAGCCATTTTCTCACAGTGGTACTGCACATGGAAGGAGGCCCACATAGTAAATTACCCACCCAAAAATAGCTTGGACGGAAAAATGTTAGCAGTCTGCAGATGTACCTGGTTTCTTTGAGTAGAATGTATAAAATTGTACTCGAACTTACTTCTTCCGTTGCACACTAAGACGACCGAGGATAAATGTGGACTGTCAGTTCAAGACGTTTCAATAAACCGGAAAACACACCCACGGCCGGATCCTTCACACATCCACACTTCCTAGCAATTGTGCTAGACGGTCTAAGATTTGAATAAGGTAAAACCTGTTTAATGTTTAATAGAATCGGTAGGAAGGTTCGAACTAGCGACAAGGAATCCTGGCTGTAAACAAATAGTACACGAAGCGCGACGACCGAAATATAAGCGTATCAACTGCTGCGAGACGACATGCATGTATGACCGGAACACGAAAACGAAAGAGCGAGATGGAAGCGTGTGCATACAGTAGCACGACCAGAACAAATATGTCAACCTGTTCAAGTTTAGATAAACAAGTGCCTACGGTAGAGATCGACAACGCAGTAGAGGTCAAACAGTTTGTTTCATTTGTGCATTCGTTACACATATACCTACCAAGGAAATGAAACTGGCATTAAAAATATCCTCTTCTTTACACTGAGCAGTACGGTCCCGTATGCTTTATAAAAGACTAAGTGGTATCATACGTGCTATGTAACGACTAAGACAAATTAGTCGATCCAAGCATAGAAACAATCCGAATAGATTCCAAACAATGAGTATCTAAACTCTACGGTAGTATTTACAAGGAACTAATGACATGCAAAAACAACCATAACTACATATTAATGAATGAATAAATAGTTTATTTTCGAGAGTGCGAGACGCGCCTGCATCAGCCTGATAATAGTGAAAGAATAACGGATATCAGGAACGGTACAAAGGTCGAAACTTTGCCGGCAATATAATGGATACATGGTGCGTATCTGTATATCTGTGTCTTTATATGGTGCGTATCTATATATCTGTATATCTGTATCTGTATATCTCTATATAGGCGGGTGAGCCTATAATGCGCTGAGGATGGCGGTGGCTAGAACTTGGCAGATGGTCTACCTACAGCTGCTTCTGCAGTGCCATGGGCTCATGTCCTGGACGCCTTTTCGTGGCCACCGTTGGGTGGGAGTTAGGTTACGCCCTTCACCCAGGACACCAATCCGCATTAGTGAACTGACTATATGCTAGACCCTCTGCCTTTCGTGTGTACATTTAATAGAAGGCTTTGGCTGAGGACCATTCAAGTGTGGGCGCCCTGCCAGTATACAAGTCCAAACCCCATCCTCTTCGGAGGTTATGAATTGCTCGATGGCCCACTTCCCGTAAACCCTAGTCATGGGAGACAACAGGTCCGCGTGTAGTAAGCTCACCGCTCGATTGGCGTAGAGCACGAACGCCGTATGTTGTCTCTGATGGTAAGAGGATACCTTCCGTAGCTCAATGGTTTGTTACTGCCAGCCTCAAGCAAGGTAGCCCCCGGTCAAATTGGTGCAAACTGGCCAAAACCCACCTGCGTCTGGCCGTGTCGCAGATGCGTATCCTACTATGGCCGCAATATATATATATATATATATATATATATATATATGAATTGCTTCAGAACTTCAAAGGCTGCGTGTGACGGACCTCAAACAGATCCCAATCTGTCGCTGCAATCACATTCCCGAGTTGGATCAGCACCCCATTGTCTTCCTGATCACGCTATTGAGTCAAAGGCTCCGGGCGGAGTCACTCAAGCAAACCTCCGAACCACCCACTGCATTGTGGGTCAGGCTATGAGCCAAACGCTCCGGGTGGAGTCCCTCAAGTAAATCTCCGAAGCACAACCAACACCACCACGCATGGTTGGCCCACCAATGTAATCTTATGCTTGCGCGTAAAGCACTCAGCATCGGGTGCTGGAACGTGTGCACACTACTGGACCGAAACTCGTGTGAATGCAATGAGCGACGCACTGCACAGGTCGCAGTGGAACTGAAGCGCTACAGTATCGGTATTGCGGCGCTCAGTGAGACCTTGCTGGTTGAGCAAGCGAATTTGCATGAAGCTAGAGCCGGCTATACGTTCTACTGGGTGGGCAACACCGCCACATCACCACGTGAACAGGGGGTCGGATTTACAATATCCGATCGCCTCCATGGCCAGCTGGTGGATGAACCAGCAGGCATCAGCGCGCAAAGAATGACTGTAGGTCTGCGACTCTGAAGTGGTCAGTGTGCCACTTTTATCAGCACAATGTGTTAGCCTGAGGACAGACGTGAGTAATTCTACACTCAGTTATCCTCCGTGTTGCAGTGCGTGCCGAGGAGCTACCGACTATTTCTGTTGGGTGATTTCAACGCGCGTGTTGGGCGTGGTGCATCGGTGTGTACAGATGTCATCGGTCTGCATGGCATTGGTTCAGCGAATGCGAACAGTAACACGCTGATCTCAATGTGTGCCACACGCGGTCTGACGATCACGAACACTCGGTTTGCACTGAGTGCGAGTGCTATGTCAACTTGGACGCACCCACGGAGTGGTCACGCTCACCTGCTCGACTATGTCATCGTTTGTCAGCGTGATATGCGTGAAGTGCGCATGACACGCGCAGTGTGTGGAGCTGAGTGTGGCACTGTTCACAGATTGGTGCCGACCAAACTTTACCTATAGTTTCTTAAAGCTATATGTTGCACTCCCGCCGTGAATCGGCATAAATTTAACATTCTCTCCCTCGGTACTGTGGCGAAACGTACTGAGCTGGAGAAGGCGATGGCTGCACGCCTGTGTGCTGTGGAATGTATAGCCACAGTGGGCGACCTGTGGTACCACATTCGCGACCAGGTGACAGTTGCTGCCGAAGAGACCATCGGGCGCGCAAACTTCAAGCAGCCCTATTGTTTTGATGAGCACAATGCGACGATTGGCGCATTGGTGCGTGAGAAGAATGCAGCATTTGCTGCAAATGTGACAGACCCCATTCACTTGGGGAAGAAGAGTCAGTTTCGCAAAAATCAACAGCGATTGACTCGCGAACTCCGTCGCATTAGAAATGCATGGTGGACGGAGAAGGCGAAGCAGATGGAATGCTACGCCGAACGCCGCCAACACAAGGAATACTTTGACTCCTTGAAGGCGGTGTAATGACCGAGATTGGAGCCGCTGAGCACGCTAATCGATGGTAGTTCAGGCGCTACCTGCACACAGACTGCAGACATAATGCAGATCTGGCGAAATCAATTTGACTGTCTCTTGAACAACCGTTCAGATAGACTAGCCTAATTTGAACGGCCTAAGGCAGCACGATGTGAAGGCGAATCGGGCGTACACGTCGATATTGAATGAGACGCAGGGAACACCTGCTCAGCTGCCTAACGGCAAGTGTGTCGGGGCCGACGGGATCCTTCCTGAAGTATTAAAACATGGCTACCCCGCGTTGTTGACTGCGCTGCACCACTTGGTGCAACGCGTATGGATTGAGGAGGAGGTGCCTCCTGAGCTGAAGGATGCCCTTGTGCAACCACTGTACAAGGGCAAAGGGATGAAGCAATGTTGCACGAATTATCGTGGCATCAACTTGCTGAGTTGTGTTTGCAAGCTGATTGCCCGAATCCTGCTCAACCGCCTCGTCATTCAGGTTGTGGAACGTAACGTGGCGGAAGAGCAGTGTGGATTCCGTTCGGGTCGCAGCGCCATAGATATGGTGTTTGCGGCTCGTCAGTTGCAGGAGAAATGCAGAGAACGACCCCAGCCATTGTACTCGTTTTTTGTTGATTTCACCAAGGCATTTGATACGGTGAACCGCGAGGCATTGTGGTTGGTGTTGGGTACGTTTGGTTGTCCGGGTAAGTTTGTAAGTTTAATTGAATGTCTGCACAGTGGTATGCGGGCGAGGGTGCAGTTGAGTGGACAGACCTCGGATGACTTTGCAGTTGTCACTGGTGTGAAGCAAGGTTGTGTCTTAGCTCCTGCCCTGTTTAATATATATCTTCATGCAATGATCTCTTGTGCTTTTGATGCCGCCTGTGCTTACGGTGTTCGTGTGGAGCACCATATTGATGGTGGGTTGCTGAACATCCGTCGTTTCGGTGCAAGAACTCTAGTCTGTGAGACAACTATCCGTATGTTGCTGTTTGCTGACGACTGTGCGTTGTTTTCACACAGCGCGGATGAGTTGCAGCACATGATTAGTGCTCTGGATTCGACAGGGGCCAAATTCGGGCTCACCATCAACACAAGCAAAACTGTCTGTCTCTTTCAGCCTTCACCGTAGGTGCAATCCTCAATATTGCCACGAAACGGCATTGGTGTTGAAGAATTGGAAACCACCTCCAGCTTCCGCTACCTTGGGAGTGCGGTGTCGACTGACCAGCAGATAAACAAGGAGTTGCGTTGTCGCGTGTCGAAGGCAGCGGCGACGTTCGGGAAGCTTGAGTACCGGGTTTCGAACAAGCATCAGCTTACCATTGGCATGAAGCTGATGGTTTACCAATCCATGGTGCTATCCGTTTTCCTATATGGCAGCGAAACGTCGCCGGTGTACCGGCGGGATGGGCAATATCTCCAGCGGTTTCAGCAACACTGTTTTCGACGGATTCTGAGTATGGGTTGTTGCGACAGAGTTACGGAAACGGAAGTGTTACGTCAAAGCGGAATGTGTGCAGTGGACCGCATACTATTGCTGAGACACCTGAGGTGATTGGGTCATGTGTGACGTATGGATCCGACGCAGATACCGATCAGCTATTATATGGCCAATTTCGTTTGCGGAAGCCGCATGTGAAGAAACCGAAGCTTCCTTACCATGACATAATCAAATTCAGCTTCTTACGTTTTAATGTTTTTGCAGAGCATGGGAATCGATGGCGGTTTATCGGCGTGCAATACGCGAGCTGGCCATTAAGGCAGTTACCGAGGTGCCGTAGAAAGCCCTCTTGCATGCAGAGGAAGCGGTAAGTGCGGACGCGAAATTCACCGATGGGGTGTACTACATCGACATCGAGCGCATGGTGCTGTAGCACATGCGGTCGAGAGTACCTGAGTCAGGCAGGTCTAGTGATCCATGAACGAGGCCACTCGGGACCACCACCGAAGTGACGACTGGTCCTGCAGATAAGGTAGACGGAACCGGCGCAGCGTTTGTAGGTACGCTGCATTCGGTTTACTAACCGCGTGCTTGCGTTCTGAGGTTCTTTATTTTAGGTGATTGGCTTGCTATCTTGTCTTAATGCATAATTTCTTACCTCATTTTAATGTCTGCTTAAATAGGCTATTAAATTTCAAATGTCGCTTGAACGAAAGGTGCTTAACATCGTTTGTTTTCTCCATTATGCAAAGGTTTTTGATCTCTTGGTCTGCCACGTTCCGTTTATCGCAGCTATGTTGATAATCCATTTATATAATGTGGAAATTAGGGGTATATCCGTATGGTGTTTTCGACCTATTTTATTGGTTATGTCATTTCATATGATTGGTTATTGCTTGACATCCCCGGTGTGGCTGCGCTTGATGTGCATGTTGACTAGATGCCTACCAGTCTTTTACCCAATACCTCGTCTATACTGGCTCTAGGAGACAGTTGGTCGCTGTTGTGGGGGATGGGGTGCACCGTCCCGGTGGCCGTGCTAGGCTCGAAGAGTGGTTCCATTCACTCAGTGTGGAGCGGACTACGGTCCAGCCACCGCCTTGTGTGCGCTTGATTCCCAACTACAGCGCGCTTGTGTTTGCCTGTGAAGGAGTGTGGGCCGGCTCCGTTGATGAAATGTGGCTCCCATCCACATGCCTCCCGGTCTTATTCCTTCGGGTTTACACTGGATATGGGGTGTGTGGTTGGAGCTGTGTGTGTTGCAACGCAAGCCACCCATTTTCCCTCTGTATGCGCAAGTCTTCTTTGGCTGTACCAAGCAGGCCATAGTGACAGGCAAAACTGGAACCGGATGCCGCCAAGCATACATAAATCGGTGCTACCTGGATTGGTAAACGTACCCTACAGTTTCGCTTTTATTAGATCGCGTCACGAAATGGAATATTGTACCGTGCTGACCGGATCCTCTATGAGCTCACATTGAAGCAGCATTTCAGACCCAGACATGACATGTAGGCAAAGTTGCCAATTGTTGAACTAATCTGTTGGTCCACTTTGAGTTTAAGTAAATCAAGTCCACCGAGGCACAGGAGTGCCAACTGCCTGACCGGCCAGTATCTGAGCGCCATTGTCAAAATTCGATTCAGTGTTGCTGCCAGTCGTGAAAAACCAAGTAAGTGGTCCTGGTCTATTTCACCATAATTTCATCCCAAAGTGACCACAGTAGACAACACAGCCGAACAACGCATGATAACGAAAAACGAGTCACTGTTACATCACTCCACAGAAAGCATGATAAAACTCTCCCGGTCGCGCAATATGGTGTTCTTGTGCATCTTTCTAACGTTTCGTTCTGAGAGGTTGGATGTTATTTCCTTATTAATGACTGGTACCTCTCGAACATGGGTTTACACCAAAACACAGTGCTGGGTCGTGTGCTGTTCCTGATCTACATCAGCAACTTATAAATACTTCGCCGGTCGCGTGTACCCAGTTTCGTAATTGAATATCACCATCGACGACTGATGCCTACTACACTAAAGCCCCAAGCGCTTTTCTATGTGATCAGCAGAATGCTGCATTCCGGTCGGACAACACAAATTAGTATTCATGAGCCTGAGGAGAGATGCAGAAGTCTCGCACCTACACCGCCGACGGTCAACCGCTAATTACCAAACCCTGCGTGAAAAGTCTGAGCGTGCTCAGTCTTAGACAGGTAAGTAAACATTTGAGGGCGTATGTTCTATGGTGCCCCTAACCCATAGTAATGACGCACGATATGCTCAACAGCCGACTGAACATTCTGCATGACCTTTACGGTTGACGAGAGCGGTGTGTGTGCGTTCGTGCGTGTATGTGTGCTCTCCATCAACATGAGTGGATTGGTGTTTGACCTTTGTGCGGACATCCCTCACACTCATGGCTGTCGTCCCAATCCCGGTTGAGAAAGATCAGTTAGTTTGGGAATGCGGGTCGATCACCTCGGCAACATCTAGCTGGCTTGTTCGTACTTTTCATCCTCAGTGGCTGGTTCTTTGTCTGTATACAACTCATTTTGTGCCTCGGTTGATATATCTGCTAGGTGCACCAACGTGGTCAAGTTTCGCTGATGTATAAAACAGACATTTGAAATTTGGACGTCTTCCTGTCTTCTCGAAGAACGAATAATCGTGGCAGATTGCCGTTGCGTTTCTTATGGCAATCTGGTGCAGACTAAGTCAATTTCCCAGAAAATTAGTCCTTCTTTAGCTCTTTTGAAAACACTGACCACATTGTCGCTCTCGTATTCCGAAGCCTGGATTTAGAAACGTAGATTCAGTCTTGTCCTGACGTTTCTGCCAAACGTCAGCTTTGCATGAGACTTACCAGTACCTAAGTGGGTGCGATACGAAAGTCAAGTAGAACCTGATCCAGCGTTGTCTGTTTTGTCCCTTCTCGCTGTTTCAACAATGGTGTCTTCACTGTCTGGATTTTCCACTCTGATAAGCGGCCGATTTTATATGCTGAATTCCGTTGTTAGTGACGAATCGGTTGAAATCGGTGCTAACAACAGAGGAGCCACTACCTGTGGATAGGTTCTCCAGAATACCGCAGGTGACGAATAATGAACGCATTTTAACAGTGGTGGTTCCGAAGGTTACTTGCGTAGCGGAATACACTTGAACGTACTTAGATTGGGTGTCAATGAATAAAAGAATCATAGTCCCATTAATCGGTCCGAGGTGATCGGTGTGGGTGCGATGCCACTGATTGTTGGGCCAGCGCCACGGATGTACTGGACCGGAGTTTTATTGAGCTGGTGCGCCTGACAAGTGTCACAATTCTTCTGCTACCAGTAGTATCCCCTCACACATACTCTCATACTTGAGACGCCTGGATGAGCACTATGGAGCTCGTGCACGGTCTTTGCGCTTGCCTTGCTAGCAGGGACCAACCGGGAACCGCAAACCACACAACCGTCGAACTAGTTAAACACAATACCGCGTGATATACATGGCTGCAAGTCGGAGGCTCCTTCGGAAACCGTCTGATGGTTAAGAGTGCGCCACAACAGCTGAAGTGCGGCAAGATAGCTGTGGAGTACGGAACAATAGCTGAGGTGTTTCCCACATCTAGCTAATGTGTAGAATGATGGTGATGATTGTTGAAAAGCTGAGTCTTGATCTGTCCATTGTCGGATTGTGGAGCGTCGTATCAAATGAATGAATCCACAAAGAAACTCAGCATCATGTGACGTCCCTGACACTGGTAGTTGACGCAGAGCATCAGGTGTGCGGTTGCTTGTGACAGAAACGTAGGTTGGTTTGTAAATGTATGCGCCCAACGTCGGAGGCAATTTCTGAATTCTTGATGAACGCATTCCTTGTCCACCTTCGGGTCTCCCATAACAATGATATAATTTGCTTGTGATCTGTATGAAGTTTCCAAGAGGTATTAATGGAACCTACTCATATCGAAGATTACGGATAAGGCTTTCTAGTCTAGCCGTGCGTAGCTTTTTTCTCTTACTGCAGAGTGCGTGCTTCAATCATTATGAGGTGCAAATTTTGTTCGCAATGTTTCGACGATACTTTCCTTATGGTTATCCTTTAAGCAGCCGTGCAGTGAAAATGCCACTAAGCGAAGAGGTGAAATGTTTGCTACTAAATTACTCAGCTCTGAGAACCAAGTAAAACCTTAACAGTTTGTTCATTCGTGCAGTGGCCCAGGACACTACCCACACCCAAAGAGTGCGTCACATTGGAGAACGAGGGAATTTCCTAGCATCATAATGAACTCACTTCGGTTAGAAGGGGAGGACCTGTTTAGTGTTGCATGAGACACCACGGTACTTGCTATGGAGGAGTGCAATTCGTGAAGATAACATAGTAGATGCATCAAGTAAGAAACGGCGGTAATGCATAAGCATTCGTAAAAGCGACCGAATCGCATCAGTTTTTCGCAGTTCAGGACTTTCTAAAATGGGTTTTATCTTTTCATCTAGAACATGCGTACTGACCTTATCAAACCTATATCCAACAGAGCATACAGGTGAGGAAAGGAAACTCCGCAATGTGTGTATGGTGCTGAACGTAGATTGGAAACGGTATTCAGCCGTACAGTGTAAGTGGTTGGTTCTCTTTACAAAAACCCACTGCTTTGATTGCTTACGCTCATGGTTTATACAATTCCGGGTGCAGTTTGACCAACTTGCATACTCGTGCCAAAGAACGTACATACCCACAACTTCGCAACACAGTTTTCTGTGGTTCAACGTTAGATGCGCATTCGTGTTGATGGCATACAAAAGATTTGACGTCTACGGAATTCTTTGTTAGATATCTCCGTCTTTTCACCAACCGTACAGTACCGGACGGGGTATGCGGAATAAATGTGGACAGTTGTTGCCTCAGCTTCTCTCTTTGACGGGTAACTGAACGAGCGGTCATCCAATTAAGTGTGCTGTCATCCTGTGCAAAGATTTTCCCCAGGTAGTCTGGTCTGAAACGCCACCTAGCAGGCATTAAAGTAGCCCCATTTCAACGAATTTCGCCGGATCAACGTCACTGAATCTGCAATAAGGGGTTGACTAGGTAGAGTTCGTAAAAATATCACTTGGTCATTAACCGCTTTTTTCGAAAACCCGGAAGCACACTGAACGTATCGAAGGCCCTGGCTGCGTTTGCACACATCATCAATACGACGGGCGTGGAAATATCACTGGCCTTCTTCCCCAAAGAACTGTCGGAAAAGTTTGAGCTTTTATTGCTTAGTAAGCGATACTAGCGTATTCAAGATGGGGAAAATACCAAGTAGTCATAACTATTTTACTCCATCTATCCTAACTGGCCATAAAAGGTATTTCGGCAGAACATGGCTAGAACTGCGCGGGTACATTCGCAGTGGACATGATAATCTCCGTCGCCAAATTATATGTCTTACTCTAGGCAAGTAAATGTTCGAGAACGAATGCTCTGTATGGTCTGTAACCCTCGTTTGAAAAGAACATGTGTAAACGGACATAACGTAACCAACAACTGACTGGACTTTCTTGATGACCTTTCCTGGGGACAGGAGGTGAGTGGTATGTGTTTGAGCGCGCGCGCATCTGTGTGATTTCCCTCAGCTTGGGTGGATTACGACTAGAGCTTGGGTGAACATGAGATATTTGGAAGCTGCGAATTGAAGTACGTAGACAATACAAACAGAGTACACTGAGACGGACTACGCAGGCCTCGGTCGCTCAAACGCCCTTACTACATTTGGTCTGAACATATTGCCACTGACCTCTTGTCCTACATTGACCGACAAATGCTAGTGCACTACTTGCCCCACTGTTTCCGAAACCACTCTCAACGACGCGCAGAATATAGAAAGGATCCAACACGTTGCAGTCAGGCTTATTCCTCTGTTGCGAGTTTGCCGTATGACGACAGGCATGAGACGCTGGAGCTTTACATCATGTCAAATCGTCAAGCATGATTCGGCCTCACGATTACGTACAGTATTATACATCTAGGTGTCTTACCCACTGAGGTTACTGCTCCATTTCCGAACATACTGCCCTGCAGTTCACAATAGTGTTGGCCTAACATATCTCAAATGTAGGATTCCGAGAACGATTACCCACTAAAATGGGCTTGCCCCATCTGCGAGTCTAAGCACCAGAGAAGAACTAGAAGAACGAGTTGAGTATTGACCGATGGCAGACAGTTTTTACGTTTTGAGCATATATCGATGAAGTTGCATAACTTTGAATTCCCACTTGCTCCCACCATATCATATTTAGTCGTCGGTAAGCTGTATTCCAGCGACAAAATGTGAAGTGAGTTTCAAGTTATCGCTGGTCCTTCAGTGATCAGTATTTTGGCCAGTACCTGAAGCTTAGCTCCCCATTGGTAGTTGCGTATTCCATGCAGGGTTTAATCAGGCACCGGCACCTAAAAGCTTGCTGTCTTGTCCTCCTCCGAGAAAGCAAAACGCAACCTCCGCTTCGATAAAATCCATTTGGACAAAAACTACACCTAATTTGTGTGGTACGCTGCATCACAAATCCCTTGCGTTTAGAGACTGGCGCACAGCACATTAACACCTACGCAATTCCGCCTACAGGTTAGTGATCGAGTGGACACGAGCTCCTCCACAGTAGATACGTGCACTATGGATGAGCGATTAGCCTTTCGGTCGCGTGACGTAAATTGGCCGGCTGTTCTATTTGCTTAGCTTTCACCGTGACAAGCAGGTAGTGTCGTTTTGATACAGTGTGAATATTTTCCACACTAAAAGTTTGGAAACTATCCACCCCACGTACTCGAGCTGCATTTTCACCTAGTTCATAGCAGTTGGGTGGGGTTTGACAAATAGCAGTGAGCCACGGTTACATGGCTGAAGGAACATGAGGTCGTTTCCGTACGCTCCACGACACTCGATATCTTTGTCGAGAACAATAGGAGATTCTGATGCGGTTTTGATTTGTTCTCCGAGGCGAGCAATTTTGTCTTGGACGTTCCCCTAGCAACCGAGGTGGCATGTTCAGTGCGTCGTAATAACTGGCTTATTATCACATAATAGGCCTGGAGCAAATATGAAGCCTAATACCGTGGGCTACGGGATTGTGCTTCATATACGTTTCAGGCGTTATTAAGCATACCTTTGCTGTACTCGCCCTTTGTTAGAGTACCCAATATTACCTGGGCGATTTTTGTACCCAAATGTGAAGCGAGTTTTGACCTAGGATAGTTGTACAGCTTCATTATTGAAATAGCCATGCTGTTCATAGGACAATGAACAATGAATTTATACGGGCTAAGGAGCAATACTGTACAAGTCCCGTTGGATGGCTTGATAAGATTGTCCAATAGTAATAATAACAATAATAATACAAATATAATTAATACTTTAGGTTAAAAAGAATGACCCATCTTTTTTGATGCTGTCGTCCTGCAATCCGCGTAGTTTCGCGGCACTCAAGTGTAACAGCACACAAATCCAGGGTACACTCCTGGTGTAGGATATGGTTGACGGCATCCGGTTTCGGATTTGCCTGTCACTGTGGTCAGCCACAGGAACCCTGCGACCACAGAGGGACCATGGGTGGCTTGAGCTGCACCAACAACAGCTCCAACCACACATCCCATATCTAGTGTAAACCCGAAGAAATAAGACCGAGAGGGATGTGGATGGGAGCCACCTCTCATCAACGGAGCCGGCCCACACTCCTTCACAGGCAAACACAAGTACGCTGTATTTGGGAAATCAAGCGCACACAAGACAGTGGCTGGACCGTAGTCCGCACCACACTGAGTGCATGGAACCACTTTGATCCTAACACGGCCACGGGGACCGTGCATCCCGTCCCCTCTAGCAACGACCAACTGTCTCCTAGAGCCAGTACGGACGAGGTAGTGGGTAATAGACCGGTGGGCACCTTGTCAACATGCACATCAAGCGCATCCACACCGGGGATACCAAGCAACAGCCAACCATTTGAAATGACAGGAAAAATAAAATAAATCATAGAATGCATACAGATACGGTGACATGACTCGTCACTAAATGGTCATATCAAAGAAATTGCTTACGAACGAATCCGCGATAACTTCAAGACGTCAGAAAACAGATTTTAAGAAAATGCCACAAACACGAAATTGTAGGATAGAGACATATTAAGTAACAGTGTGTAAGTGGATGAAAGTATCATCCAATCTCCTTTTAAGTTTTGGTAGTGTCGATGTGTAGTTGACGGATTACGGGAGATCATCCCACGGATGATACAAGCAAATAGAAAAATTTCCTACAGCCCTTCAAAGGGCTATACTGTTCTGCGAGTTTTACTGAGCGAACTCGCAGGTTTTCTTCCTGCTGAGTTGCGGTAAGGAGCGGCACACATGATATGTTTCGTGCAGAATCAATAAGGCCATTCTCAGGTTGTTTCGTAATCGTCGATGTCATCCACAGAATGCCACCAATCATTTCAGCCTCCGCTCTTATGAGAGATTGCACATTCCAATGATGTACTTGAAAGTATGACGTTGAGGCTGCCCCGGCGCATAAAGCTCGTGTTCAGCCATAGATGCCAGGCTTAAATTGCGTATTCGACATGGGAGCGAACATACACATTAAGCTTCTGACGGAAAACAGAGCTGTCAGTTTGTCCGAACGCCCGTGCCAACATCTCGAAGGGTGGGCTATCAGCTTTCGATGTCCTTTCGGATTGCAGAGAACAACCCAAGTTATCTTGAACCAGCACGCCCAGGTCGTGTTCGACGGAAGAACGCTGCAGTACATGCCTTCCGATGCCCTATGACTAGGTAACGTGGTATCGTATGGAAAGTACCTTGCATTTGCTCTGGTTTAACTACAGCCGATTTTAGGCTGACCACTGATGTACCTTATCTACATCACAATGACGCAAATTCTGACAAGCATCCGCCTAGAACCGACACCATATCTTTATGTCATCAGCAAAAGTTAGGAAGTTTGAAGCGATTGCCAGTGCAAGGTAAGTAATAAATATTAAAAATCGTGGCCATAGAAATATGGGCTGAGTCACTTCAGATTCAAATGGGACGGGGAACTCCGGACTTTGACTACTAATTACCATTGAAGGAAAAAATTAGCGATCCAGCCTAAAAGTGGGTCACCGGCCCGGTAGTAATGGAGCTTCGAAAGGTGTAGCCGATGATCTGGACAATCGAATGCTTTGGAAAGCTTTGGAAAATCAACGCGCTCCCCAGTGTCAGCTGACCCCGTCTAAGTATTCCGTGCAATTAGTAAATTTGTTGTGTACGATCGCTGTTGACGGAAGTCGAGCTGCTCGTCCGGAATGATGTTGCAAGTTTCAAAATCGCACACCAGCGTATCAGAAATAATGGATTCCATGACTTCAATAGTTCAATAGTGTATGATGGGATAAAAAGCATTGGCTTTACAAGACCCATTTGATGGTAAATGCAAAATAAATAAAAATCATTAGATTTTCGACATGGAACTGAAATACCAATAGTCTAAACCTAGTACATCACACCACAATGTGTTGTTTGTCACTCAGATGAATGTCTAACAATTGTTTGAAGGCTGTAATGTTCGGAGCGTTTACCACATGCGTTGGCAAGTCATTCCATTGTAAACAGATTCTAAGAGAGTAAAAATATTTTCTACAGTCTAATCGGGAGTGTTGGATTATCAGCTTGAGGTTATGACCTCTCGATCGCTTATATGAGGCTAGGGTGAGCAGCGATTTGCACGGGTGATCGTTTTCCGTTAATATCCGGTATGCGAGAATGAGATCTCCGCGTAGTCGTCGGTATTCGGAGGAAAACATTCCGATTAAACTGAGACGCACTTCATAATTGAGACCAGATAATCCGCGTGTTGCCTTGGTAGCTCTTCGTTGGGGCTGCTCTAAGAGATGAATGTCCCGTTTTAAACATGGGCACCAAGCCTGGACGGCATATTCGACGTGGGGACGGATATAGGAGTTGACAAGCATGGGTACCAACCGTCGTTCAAAAACACCAAAAGCTCGCCTCAAAAGACTCAGATTCATGTTCGACACGTTCGCTGTTTTTGAACATTGGAGCGAATTCCCCAGACTTTCTTGCACAATGATACCTAAGTCTCTTTCTGTGGTCACGCGCCGTAAAACGTACTGCCCCAAGATGTACGAGTTGGTAAGATTGCTGCGCAATGACAGTAGGTGACACTTGGCAGGATTCAGGGGGAGGTGGTTTATATCTGCCCATTTGTTGATTCGATCCAAATCATCCTGGAGGAGGGCACAGTCTGATGTTGAGCGAATAACTCTCCAGATTTTTGCGTCATCTGCAAAAATTTGCATCGAGGATTGAATATTATCCGGAAGGTCGTTAATGTAGAGCAGAAAAAGGAGGGGACCAAGGACGGATCCTTGAGGAACACCGCTGGAGATGCAGAGGGTTTCTGAGAGGGCATCGGCGACTCTGACCTTGATCGTTCTGTCATGCAAATATGCTGCTAGCCAGGTGAGTAGAGAACCATGGACACCGTAGGCACGAAGCTTATGAAGCAGAGCTAAGTGATTGACTCTGTCGAATGCCTCCGGAAATTCTAGGTAAATCACATCAAGGGGGGATCGTTCATCAAGCGCTTTGGTCCATGAATCCCGAGCAAGAAGCAGATTTGTGAGGTAAGATCGTTTGCGCCTAAAGCCGTGTTGGAGGTGAGAAATTAGCTTCAGACTCTCAAAATATCGTGTAATTTCATCTGCAACTAACGATTCCATTACTTTTGATAAAACAGGGAGGCGAGTAATGGTTCGGTAGTTGGCAGGATCCTTACCTCCTTACCTCCTTTGTATATCGGAGTGACTATCCCGCTTTTCCACTCAGACGGACATGTTTGGGAATTGAGTAGACTTTGGAAAAAGCTTGTGAGGTGTGCTGCTGTGGTGGGAGCAAGAGTTTTAAGAATTTTGGGTCTGATCTTGTCGACTCCCGGAGCGCTATTTTCTCTTAGAGACCGTAATTTGCTAGCGACAGCTGCTGAGGTAAAAGTGACAGTTGATATGCCGACCACGTTGGGTGAATGCTGGTTTGGCAAAGGTTCTATGGCGTTTGCAGTCACTGTGCCAAACTGCAGAAGTAATGCGTTCGCAGCATCCACAGCAGTAGTTGTTAGACCACCATCCGTCTTGAGTGGTGGTATTCCTGTTTTAACTTTCCTTCTGCTGTTCACGTACCTGTACAGCAGTTTTGTATTGTTCGTGAATTTACGTACCATGTTTTTTGCCATTCGTACTTATCGGCTCTAATCAGTGACGTGCAATAGTTCCTTACTATTTTGTAATTCTCCCAGGTGGCGTCGCAATTGTTCAGCGCGTATTGTCTCCAGATCTCGTCTCTGGTGCTAATCCATTTACACGTTCTGCTTCGGATCCAGGTGATGGTCCGGCGCGGCACTCGTAATAGTATGACTTTAGAGACTGCTTGCGTGACACAGCTAATTTTGTCTTTTAGTTCGTCCCACACGTCGTCTGCCGTGCTCCGCAGATTGAAGTCCCAGTTGACGGTTGTCGCTAGGCTGTGAAGCGCGGAATAGTTGGTTATAGTTCGTCGGTTTTCATGTCTGATTTCAGTAGTATTGGCGTAACACACATAGGCAAAAGTTAACACTGAGTGGTCACTGTTGCCTAATGGTGGGTCGTATGAATTTGTCTCAATCATCATCTCTTAGTTGGTTAGGATTAAATCCAGAAGCGATGGCTTATTTGAACCGTGGTGTCTAGTTGGTCGGTGCACGTGGTTGTACAGAGCTGCTGTATCCATAAACTTGAGAATCTTTGATTTGAAGTAAGGACCACTAGAAGTCGCTGAGACAATTGAGGGTACATTAAAATCGCCCATGATTAGACAATGTGATTACTTTTTAGAAACTGCATAATGAAGCACTTTTAACCGAATGTCATCTCGGTCTGTGGTAGCGATGCTAGGTGATAGTTCGAATGCTTAGTTCTGCCTTCGACATTGCGAGTCGAGGTTATTATTCCAATCTGCCACATGGCAAGAACTTGGCTCTGGTCTAAATAGCGCTGGAAGAAGTCGGCCACAGTTGTGCAGGTTACCTTGCTGCTGCTCCCAGTGATCATGGACGAATAGTATCGACGCATAGACACCCATGGTTGCGCAGAGACGTCGGTTTTTTAAAAGAGCGCTTCAGAGTTTAGAGACATGTGAGTGTCTTGGCAGAGACGTGACAAAAGACGAAAGATCGCTTATGGCATGACCTCTTAAATATGATGGCAAATTGCATCCGAAGCGCGTTCGTTGCTTCCATAGCAGTTATTGTTTGGCCATCAGCCATCCGGTTTGAAGGAAATCCCTGCCTCACTTTTCGTCGGCTATTGAAAATCTTGTACAGCAGTTCGTGGTTAGTGCTGTGGGTTTTCTGATGTTCTACTGATATTCAACCATTTTGGGTGTATAAAGCATTGGCTTGACTTAACTTGATATGTCGCATTGCGTTATCTGAGCATTTGCGTGGTGTGACTAGATTGGAATATGTAGTAGCTCCAAAATTCTGGCGTTGAACTTACTCTTTAGGCTCGTCATGCTGCGTTACTTCCCGGCATCTAATTTCGCTTTCTACTCCTAATGAAAGAAACCGTTTTAAACCCATTGCAATCTCTTGCCTTTGAAGCATCTGTAATCAACTGACTGAAGTAGTGGACGAAGACGAGTCAAGTGACTTTTGGAGGGCTTTCGACGAGGTACGACCAGGTTGTTATACATATATATATATATATATATATGTGTGTGTGTGTGTGTGTGTGCAAATAAGCTGGTATTACCTCGTCGAAAGCCCTCCAAAAGTCACTTGACTCGTCTTCGTCCACTACTTCAGTCGGTTGATTACGGATGCATGTCAATAAACTGAGTTTGAGCCATTGAAAAATCATGAGGTACAAACTAAAAATACAAATGTCCGGAAAAGGGAGCAAATATTATGGGCTCTATGTCTTTTTCACTCGCCATTTTGTTCTTTTTTGCCATTTTGAATGGCATAACTCTTATCACAATGTACAAAACATTCAAAAATGCAGTCCAGTCACTGATTCCCGTTCCGCGCCATAGCACCAGGTATGCCGAGCCATTGGCATTCCTCATCCTTGGGCCCCAACCAGGGAGACGTACAGGGCCGACCATGGCAAAACGGGAGGTCGGCGATTTCATGTTTTGCCGACATGTGATTGGCTGACCTCCACGTTTTCCCTTCCAATTCAATCCCGTACGAGAAGATAAAGTACGACGTGGCAAGCGCTCGCATGACATACCTAGAACGTGGCTAAGCCACCTCAATTGACGCAGTGCAACAAGGCGATCAAGCGGAGGACGTATGTTTCCCAATACGCGACACCTGACTTCATCGTAGTGAACCTGGTGCTGCCACTGCACACGGACTATCGGTCGTAAACATGTGTTGTCGAAGGCCAAAAGTCTACGCATGTCATCCATGCGAATCGCCCAGGACTCACTTCCGTACAACAGGACCGCACGGACACAAACGTTGAAGATCCTGCCCTTTAAGGAGAGGGATATGTCCCGACGACGCCACAAATGACTCAGATTGGTAAATGCCGACCTGGCTTTGGCGATGCGAAGAGATACCACTTTCCCAATAGTGCCAACAGCAGAAATACAGCTTCCGAGGTAGACAAAGTTGTCCTCAAGCTCTAGCTTTGTTCCTTCAATGGCGTGTGGGAAGCAGACGACTTTCAGTCCTTGAGTAGCACTTTACACTTCAAAGAGGAAAGAGGTGCAATCGCCAAATAGTTCAAAATGAGCTGTACACTCTGTGTATCGTCTCCGTGCAGAACGATATCAGCAGCATAATCTAGGTCGGTCACGTCATTGCCAGGAACATGCTCAACATCAAGCTTTTGGGGGCTTTCCAGAAACCGGACGTCTTCATTTACAAGGTTAAAGAGGAATGGGGTCATATAACAGCCTTGTCACATAACACTAAAGATAGCCAAGGGTGAGGAAACCAAGCCGTAGACCCCCACTCTACCTGACACTTAAAAGTAAATGGGCGGAATGAGGGAAGTGCACTTTTCGGAGACTCCATTTCTTAGCAAACAGTGTCGTAAAGCAAGCCGATCGACCGAGTTAACTGCAGCTCTTATGTCTAAGAAAACGACCACCGTTGGCTTGTGGTAGAGATGGCGGTGTTCAAGAATTTTGCGTAGTGTGATGATCTGGTCCCCACATCCTCGACTGGGGCGAAAGCCAGCTTGTTCTTCTCGACAAAACAACTCGCGGATCGGGGATAGTCTGCGGAGTAGAATGGATGCCAGCAGTTTAGAAGCCAGAGGCATAAACTGACGCACTGATTAGCACCGGATGTGTGAGTACCTTTTTTGAAAAGAGGGACTATTGCTGACTCACCCCAGGAGGATGGAATCTTCGCTTCGTTCCATATCTTGGAAAACAGCGATGTCAAGTGCTTGACAAGCTCTGGTCCACCATACTAGAACTTCTTCTGAGGAAGCTTGTCCGAGCCAGTAGCGTTTAATCTCTTGAGGTGTCGAATCTCGACGAAAACCTCCGCTTCGTTAGGTGAATCCAATGAAATGACCCAGGGCATGCAATTGGGTGTACTTGGCGTGCAAACGGACAATGAAAGTGAATTGAATAGGAAGTGCAAATGTTCGGCCCAGCCCTCTGCGTTTCTTCGCAGGTTGTTGATTCGTGAGCCATCCGCTTCGCAGATAGTCTCGCTGACACCAGTCCATCTGAGGTCATTGAATCGAATGAGCTGGAAGGGATGGCGAACATTGCCGGAGAGAAAAGCGGTCTCCATCTCCAAGGCGCGCTCAGACTATCAAGTCTCGCGGACATTACTCAATTTTTGTTTGAGTTGCCGATTAAGCGTTTGGCGCATATGATTATGAGCTGACTCTGGTGTCACATTTCGACGGCAGTCCTAGCGAGCGAGCGGGGACCCAACTCTTCAATGAGTGTTGGGCGAGATCACAAAGCGATTGCCCAGAGGAAAGCATTGTTAAGTGCAAACATGCCGAATGTTGTTCAACATCCTGGGGTGGACTACAAGTGAGAGCATCCAATAACGCAGATTCATAGTTTAGTTGGACAGGGGGTTAACTAACTTGTTTGTGTCAATCTTACGATGCCGTTGTTTCGGGGCCCACCGAAGCGCATGCAGATGTCCACACAAATCGACGCATGATCTGAGTCAAGGAAGGTTGGCCAGCATGACCTGCAGAATGACCAATGTATACTACCTCGCCAACGGAAACTGATTACTGTGTGATCGATATGGGACCAGGGCGGTGTTGACGACAGAAAGCACCAGGTTACGGAACGTTTCTTGTTATGCCTGAAATTGGTGCTGGTGAGAAACAGGAGGCTGTCCTTGCACAATGTGGGAAGTCAGTCTCCATTATCTGTGCGTCTCTCGTTAAGCGCGTGCTGACCTCCAAGGCTGCGGACGACTGACCCGTGCATTAAAATCACCAGCAAGTATAGCAACATTTGACTTGTCCATTTTATTCAGAAGAAGGTGAAGTTCGCGGTAAAAGTCGTCCTTGACAGGGTAGCTGCTGCAGTCAGTTGGGCTGTAGGTAGAAACAACAAACTAGTTTCGTGTTACTTTGCGATTTCTGTTGATATGAAATAACCCCTGAAGCCGAACTGCGCACCGCCAGCTGTTAACTGGTAACCAGTCTAGCAATTCAGATTCGGATTTCTTACTCAGTGCTACCCTAACCCCAGCCAAACCCACTGCAGCGGCTTCTGCGTCAGCTGATAAAGACAGTTGTTTTATGGTTCCGCGATTAGAAGGGGATGTCAACCTGAGTACGCTGCTGCGATTCTGCATCCGGGTTTCGGAAACGCAGCAAACGTCATTGGCGACAGACTCCAGGGTACGCGTCAGGCCGGCTTGTTGACCAATCTGCATAAGCATTCGTAGGTTGAAGCAGGCCAATCGAAACATCGATCGAGGATGACGTATGGCTGTCCATTGAGTTTCTCGGTTGTCGGCAAAACCGGGATCGAAGGCATGGTCAACGGAGGTGGGGTTGACAACGATTGAAGCGTTGGCGTGTGATGGAAGTTGGCGGACGACAAAAGCAGCAGTAGCGGAAGCGAGAAAGGAAGGTAAATCCATGGTTTTCTTAGCGGTTATGCTACTACTCGGTTGTACATGCCGAGGTAGAAAGTTGACTTAGGGGACTGTGCACTGAAGCTTTGGCTCAATAGCCCACGCGCAATGCAGCGGGACGAAGTTAGGAGATCGCATCCATTTGGAGCAGGTGGCCGATTTCATGGTTCATACGCCTTATGGTCGGTGATCTGCCAAACTGGGGTCAATTTCACCCAGAGATGCAGAAGCCATCTAGGGAATTACAAAAGTTTGCTAAAGCATAGCAAAGGGCAGTGACTGTAATTACTATCGAGTCACATCTACCACGTCACCGTGTTTTTAGACGGAGATTTTTGGCTTTTTATAGGCAAAACGCTTTCCAGGCGAAAACCCGCCACCTACTGAGACACGGCCGTCGAACTTTCCGCTGGAACGGGGTAAACCCGATCCACCCAATTGACACCACAAGGAGGTAGTTCGGCAAGCCAGCGTTGTTGCGCTAAACAACTGGACTAATCGAACTTAGCGTGCGATGGTTCGTACCGGCTCATTGTTCTCAATCCGATGTTCCGTATAGCAGACGAAGTTGAAACTAATAACTGCATGATCACTGTGACCCAAAGGGCAGTCTGCAACCAACACATCAATCATCTTTTCTTTGTTGGTAATCACAGTATCCTGTAAGGATCGTCTGTTACCTGTTCTGAATCGAGTGGGCCAAATTACATGGTTGTAAAGTGGCATATTGGTTACGAGCTTAAGCAGCTTGGCTTTGAATTGTTCTCCGATTGTTGCGGGGTTTCTAAACAATGTATGTTGAAATCAGCTATGACTAGAATATGAGTGCATTTTCCTTTTAGAGTGCGTCTTAAAGAAGTGGGATGGTAGCCTTCCTTTTCGGGTGTAAAGTTAAGGGATGGTACACCAACGCAAGTTCTTCTGCCCTTTAAACGACAGGCGGCACCAAAGAGAATTGACGAATTGCGAGTCTGAATCCTTCAGGGCTTCTCAATAGAAGTCGCTTCGGTAGTTCAGAATGACCCCTCCTCCCTTCGTGGGTTAATCGTTCCTGATGAGCAACATGTCCGATAGCGAAAATTAAATGTCTGTCATTTTAGTGTTTAATTACGTCAAAGTGATACCAGTGCTATCGCATGGCTTCGAGACCTGGCGATCTTTCAGTTCGGCAAGCATATTAAACGGACCTTGAGCATTTATATACAAGCCGGCTAGGTTCTCGGTCTGTTGGAGCCTACAGATCGTTAAACGGGTCAGATTTGGGAAATTACAGACCGCTGTGAGGTCAGCCGTTACTTGTAATTTTGGTGGAATACTAATACCTTATTTGGAACGTACTTTGTCCCAAGCGAGTCCAAAGCCTCGTTTCGGAATCCGTCAGAATCTAGTAAGGGAGTAGTCAAGTGAAGTTTCTGTGTAAGTGCCGGTACGTTTGCTGTTTCAGATGATTTGATAGCTGAACTTTGCGAAGCTTCTACAGCCTTTAACCGAATTGCAGATGGGAGGCATTTTCGATTTCTGCGCCATCAATCTAAAACATCCATCGCTCTGATGTTCACTCTAATGGAATCATGCGTCCAAGGTTTCTGGTCTGGATCCTTTAAGTTAGAGTGGTAGCTTTTGAGCGATTGCACCACAACAGTATCCAAGAAAAGTGTTTCACGAATGAACCGCCACCGTTCTAAATCCTGTGTTCCAGCTCCTGGCATATCGTTGGAAAGGAGCTCTAGAACATCATGGATGAAGATTGTGTTTAGACAAGCTTGCTTGCTGTATCCTCTATCGGAGTTTTTTTCGCTTGTCCTGCCCTTTAAGTGAAATCAGGACAAATGCGTATCCCACAGGATCCGTGTAGTAGCGCACTTGCAGAGAGTAAAACATGTTTTACATAAGTGGTAGATTCTACTGTCACCCCAATAAATCTGCCTTCGCTATGGGGTGTAGAGTTCAGGAGACAAGGAATTCTTATTAGGTTTGTTGGCTAGGTTTTGACGTGCATCAAAACATACAATGAGTCCCACTAGTTTTTGTCGTCTGCTAACTTACCATGTATTATGATGGCGATAGTTTCGACGTTTGAGCACACAACAGTCAGGGTGTTATTGTTAGATCCCTTTTCTCTTTAGCTGCCAGGTCTGGTAGAGCTTTGTACTGATCCACTGACAAGCTAGGAATGTCTACTGTTGTTTCTTTGCTCAGTTTAATGGTGTTCATAAGAGAGACACCCCAAGAGTAGCCTCCCGCCTGATTTTCGCAACAATCTCCGCATATGTGACCGTTGTCCCGGGAGACTATGGCTAGACAAGAGACCCTTGAGCTGTAGATGTGGAAGGCTGGCGTTTGCCTGCTTCATCCTTGTGTATGACAGATATGCTCAAACTATGAGAAATTGATTAGCCACATGTTTCGGGTGGTGTCTTATCATTGTTTTCATAAGTAATGCTTGATGCTTGGAGGTACGGTTTAATTTCGCCAGACGCTGTGCCAAAGGTGGAGAAGAAAACGGCGATAAGTACCTGACTGATTTTGGTTCAGAGGAAGCGAATTGTGCAGCATTGCTTTGCTTAGAGGCCACTAGGTTTCCCTGATGCATACTCGCTTTCAAAGAAGTAGTCTATGTGCTCAATCGCTGTTAGACTTTCGCTGCTAACCGGTCAACCTTTTGACTAGGATAACCTTGAACTTAACCGATGGGTTGGTAGAACAACCAAACCAGAGGTCTTCTTAGCTGCAGCTCCTCTCTCGTAGTTGTTGTTGGAATAATTAAGTACACTTTAGATGATACCACTTGAAAAAATGCTAGCAACCTAACTCTAATTTGAATAATCGCTGACATCTGCCTGAACTCCAGACACCTTTCACCCGGTGCCTCTTTGGATGCTCATTTACTTGGTTTCTGGCGTTCAGCGTATTGTCGTTACCTGATCCATTGAGTTGGTTGATTTTCTATACTCTTCCGATCTGGGTAGCGGTAGATATCAGTCAAGCCATCGTTGTGGTTATATAGGTCAAGTTAGAGCAGACTAACATAGGAGGTAGCTGCGCTGGTCGGTATGCTGGTTTAGGCCGGGGTACTAGATTGACAAGGTCCCAAAGAATGGTGAGTGGTTTCGATATTGATCCATTCCGATTGAATGGTGGGCGAGCAGTAAGGTACCGCAAAATGCAAGATAATGATTACAAATGGTATTGGCGAAGCCTGATTTCCACATAATTCGATCGTCTCCAGAAAGCACATTCAAATGAATGAAAATGTTCAAGTGGTACTTGATAACTGAAGGGTTTCAGGCGTGGATGTGTGCAACAAATCAGTCACAATCACCGATGTGAATTAGACGTTGAAGTCATAAAATTAATCCAAAAAATAGCTGCCCACCTTTTGTAGCTGCTAATGAATGAATGTAAAATGAATGTAAACGCAATGGTGTGTAGCAAATCGATGATGGATAATCCACGAAAGGCAAGGGCGACGGTGCAGTACAAGCGCAGTAGCTCAGCATTCACAGACACAGTTGCACTGGATGTTTTGCGCGGTTTTACATAGCTGGATTCTGTTGGCTCAAATTACGGTATTCAAACCGTCTAATCCCTTCGTAATTGCAGCGATACAGGATCGAGGTGGATGCGTTGGTTTATTGAATGCTTTATGGAGTACCAATTTATGAAAAATGCTCTTCTCTTCTTGTTTATTCGTGCGTCAAAATCTATGTTTTACGAGGTGCGTTCTAAAAGTAACCGAACCTTTGTAATAGCGCGCCAACTGGCAGAGGGAGTGCGGTGCGGCCACTGAGGGCATGTGTATGCTTGTTTAGACAGCAGACTGCCATATGCCGAATTTCGCTCTGTTAGTTGACGAGTTACAGCCCTGGAAGTGAGCACGTGCACAAACTGTTCGTCGAATTAGTGACAAAGAAACATTAAAATAACCAGAGGAACAACCTGTGTGTGAAAATTTGCTATAAACTTGGCAAAAGTTTTACAGAGGCATTCCAATTGCTTAGCCAAGCGTACGAGGATGACTGTATAAGTCGCACGCAGTGCTTTAAGTGGTTTAAGTGTTTTGAACACGACAGGATGTCGCTCGTTGACGATTCCACGCCTGGAAGGCCTTCCACATAAACAGAAGCTGGCCATGTCGAGCGAATGCTTGCCGTGATCCGTGGAAACCCTAGTGTAAATGTTCGAGGTTGCTTATGATGTGAACATCATTGATGGATCATGCAATTTAAATTGTCAGCGACAAACTTGAGATGCGTCATGTCAGTGAAAAATTCGTGCCGCGTTTTTTGACTGACAAGCAGCAACAGAGCTGTATTGAAATCAGCCAGGTACTGTTTACTACAACCCATGACAATGAAGACTTCCTTGCGAACATCATAACAGGCGATGAAAGGTGGGATTATGGCTAGGAGATTTGTACAAAGGTGCAGTCATGGCAGTGGATGGGGAAAGGGTCATCTCGCCCAAAACAGCACGCATCTGTTGAAGAGCAAAGTGATATTTGTTGTGTTTTTCGACTGCAATGGCATCGTCCATCAGAAAGTTGTACCACGTGGTCAGATGTTAACCAAGGAAGTCTACCAGGGTGTTCTAGGGCGTTTGAGGGATGTTGTGTGCAGGAAGCGGCCTGAAATATGCAGACCAGACTTGGATGTTTCATCATGACAATGTGCCGACTTACGAATAGCTCCTCATCCGCAGCTATCTTGCAAGACATCACAATCACGGTTTGGCCCCAACCACTGTATTCTCCGGACCTAGCCCCAGCAGAGTTTTCCTGTTTCCCTAAATTAAAACCACGTTGAAAAGGCGTCGTTGCCAAAACATAGAGGTGACTCACGACAATGGGACAAGAGACCTGCACACCATCTCAAACAGTGCGTTCTAGGAGGAATTCCAAAATGTAAGCACTTTTGAGAACGGTGTATTGCCAGTAGAGGTGGGAAATGCTTATTTTTGTGGTTTCCGCTGACTGTACGGATAAGCTGCTGCTATCGCACAAGCTGACAGGCTGACTTTCCAGATAAGAAAACAAAGGCCTCAGGCACAAACTGTATTGCGCACCCGCCAAGTAGTATGAGCAAATTGAATAATGGGGTCGAATTAATAGTTAATAAAGGAATGGCCTAGTGCTCACTGGCGGGCTTCAAGGTAGACCGTCCTCATTGGTAGCTTTCAAGGTGAAGCTTCGTCGTCAGCTTGCTCACTTTGGTTGGTCAATATGCTTCGGCCTGCGTCATGGTCAACCGTTCCGGTTGCTGGGAAATGGGTGCCTGCCCCGTTAACACTCATAATGTTGTGCGATGAACAATAAAGATGTTTTAGCAAAAGTTCGATTTCTTTTTGAACACATCTCCTAGTTAACTCGACACTGTGTGATGAGATTAAAGATGACAGGCAGCAGCTCATGAGGATTTGTTCACTTTCCGTATTCTCATAGCCAATTACCTTCCGGCTTGACCTACATAGTTTATCCCACAATCTTAGCACTTTATTCGGTTGAAAACACTTCATTGCGCTTGTATCTTGGCCTTTCCTTTTGGTTTGAACAAGATGGTCTTCAGTGAGGCTTCTGGTCTGTGAACAGCTCTCAGATTCTGGGATCTACGGAGACAAGAGGTTAGCTATAAGCCATTCTTCACCATTGGCAAGACAATCCCTTTGTCTTTGTTGGCGTAGATGAAACGTTTTTAGTTCCTCGATGTATGTGTCTTCGGAAGCAGTTGTTTGGGTATTCGTAGCGAACATACAACAGATGCAAATGACTCTCTTCTCAAGGAATTTCTCATACACTGTAGCAATGCGATTCTATCCTACGCAATGGAGTCCGTAGGTAACTAATTCCCAGACCTTTCGAGTGATTTTCGTTGAAATGTAGGATTCAGTATATACAGGTGCCTTTTCTGCAAGACGATATGGATAGTACTCCATTCACTAGTTTGGTAACCAGCACCTCAGAGAAATGTAGATGTCTTCCATTTCTGATTCCTTGGTGGAACGATTGATGTGCGTTGCATGCTTAGAACTTTTGCGCGAATTTTGGTCAGCTGCGTTTAAGTATGACAAACGGGTCGCTGACATTTCCAGCCCACAATTTCTGGTTCATGATTGGGGGCAGGTTCTCTTCCACCTTCCCTGTGACTGTCAGTAATGGGTCCGGATATTAGGATCTCCAATGGGATCCTTCCACCTGCTCACAAAACATTCTGTTGGTTAAACTATATGGTGAGATACGATCTGCGAAACGCGTTTACCTTCGGTATTTAGCCTCTGAATGACTTCGTAGCCAATGTTTAAACATTACTTAATTTGCTTCGTCACTTGTAAGTTCAGGTAGGCGAACTTGGCGGTAACACCAAAGCATATAACTATTTATGTAAATGTATACAGACATCAATTACCTATGCTTGACCAACACTAATTCATTTGTGATTAGTGCGTGTTGACTCGTCCGGGTTGCAGTACCTCCTCACCAGCGTTACCTGTGTGAGTTCTGTTCGATTATTTTATTTGCCCGGCAAAGATACCTACTGTCTGCTATAATATTCAACAGACCGCTCAAGTAAACACAAATGTAGTGGGATATTTACTCTAATTTTATATACGCTCTGCACCCACTATGCTTCTCTATTGTGCGACCGTATTCTCGCTGCTCTCATACTTCGTCCGTATTTACTCACCCCATTATTACCGCACCTATTCGTGGTTTACTTGTTGTTTCCTCAGCTGAGCCTATGCATTCATACAAACCATCCAACCGGACTTGTCAGGCCTTGACATTTCACTCGTATTACACCATTGTTCCATTGCACAACCTTCATGTATCACTTGTTAAAACAAAATGATCGCATGCGCTGCCCAACTGGTATAAGAACCGTTGTCACATGCCCACTAAACAGTAATGAGTCTAGGTACTGGAAGCGGATAGGTTTCAGTCTTGTTCGCATCAGAAACTGCACTCCGTTAAGACCAGTTTCTTCCTTGCATGGGCACATCAAGTAGACGCAGCCGGAGCTAAGATTGGAACTCTGGGCTTAATGGTTGACAGTTGACACATTGATCACTAGGCTCCCTTAGCTGTGGGTAATGTTTAGCACCGAGGTTAATAATTAAATGACCCATGTCGTGCGGCCCCGATTATTCTTATTACGACGACCGTATTTGAACACTGAAATACAGTGGTGGGGGTAAGAAACAGCGAATTCTCTCCACTTCGGATACAGTCCCAGTGACGGCAATAACCGGTACACTTCAATCGTAGGTCAATCGGAACAAACTCACTACAGCTATGAACATACACACCAGTTACCGCCTTCACTTAATGTTGACATTCTAGAGACCAGAAGTATTACAACTCAATTTACACAAGACTGGGAAACCTGTTGAAAGCAGTCAAGTGATTGTGTCCATCTTTTCATCAGTAAAGGATAGATTGGATGTGAAGTTCATAAACGGTCCACCGTAAAAACTAATATCAGATTCACGAATTATATCCGCAGCGAGATTCGATTTAACGCTGGGTGTAAGCCTGTTGATTCGTGTAACTGATCCACTTGTGGGATCCCTATTAGTTAAGTTCAATCAACTTCGCTTCACAGATTCCAACGCCGTGGAACTGGTCGAATGTTTTTTGTCGTATGTACGATTAAATCATTCATTTGGGACTGAATAGTTGACAAAATCAACTGACTTCTACTGTGCTTGCTCTGTAGGCACCGGAGTAGGCCATCGTTGCACAGTGTTGCTGCTGGGTTTCGCCAAGCTCGGACTAGCAGTTGGAAGTGTTAGACAGTACTAAAATAGAGGACCATCGATTCTCCAAGTTTAACCGGAGCATAGTTTTTACGAACATACGTCATGCAAGTGATCCAGTCGTTGTACTGGATTCAAGAATGGAACCAATTCACAAATTATGTTCCTTTTGAAACACAATCGAAACTACTCTGTCGCATCTACCAGAGTGCCTCATGTTAACTGAGATATCCGTACTACGATACTGACCCCCATCTTACAAACCGCTTTCCAATGCATTGGGCGTTCATCTGTCTGTTGGCACCTATTTACTGTTTCAAGTTCCCTCAGTTTTACCTTCCTCGTTTTGGCGATAATTGAACCGTTACGTTTTGCTGCTCTCCCTCTCTGGAAATATGCTGAAGGCCTAGGCAACCGCGATTGAAAGATTAAACATTTAATCTGCCACCCAAACTTTCCCCACAAATGCCTTGCTAAGGTCTTTGTCTTACAGCCTGTGGCGCTTGTTATATACGCTTCACGTGACCTACTCAGTCTTAGCTTAGTTAGGCCATACCAATTTAATTCGTGCTTTTTAGTATAACTCAACAAAGACTACCCTCGAAATGATACCTAGTTAAATAATCTCTTTGCCCCCATTAAGTAAGCATTCCGGCAAATTTTCCACATGGCGATGTCACCTGGAATTCTAATTGTTAGATTAATTGCTCACGTTTTCTAAATAGATCGGTTGTTACTTCTAGGTATTACGTGCCTAAGCGCAATGCGAGAGACGAAACAAGCACACTCAAATCATTTGTATTCCATGGGACTCTATATTCCTGATGTACGAGACCGATAGTTACACGCTCATTTTGCTTCACAAGTGATACCATTCACAATTTCAGGCATGAAAACTCTTCGGGGCAATGCCTGTACATGGTGCAGTTGTGGATGAGAGATTTTATAAGTATACGTGGACGGCACTGTCTAGGTTTGAGCGGAAATCCTTCCACTGTCAAAGGAGAAGCGTCATTGTTCAGGAGTAGAACACGCAAATACATGTCCTTGAGGGACTTAGCATGGAGAGCTCACAAGGACTCCCCGAATTCCAAAACCTGGATTGCCTACGTGGCACAGCGTAATTTCTGTGCGAGCTTGACACGCGAGAACAAGGTGACGCATCAGCAGGAGATACTGAAGAGATACTGCAAGAACCGCAAACTCTTATACCGACACTTTAATGGTGTTCGAAAGTTGCAACGCGGAATTCCAGCACTGAGCAAGACTGACGGGTGGACGAGATCAGCAACGGAAGCAGCCGATCTGTTACGGTTCAATCAAGCACATACGTTCCAGAGAGTAACAAGCCCAACGGTTATCCCTTTTTCGATTGTCCCACCGGCTGCTTTATGCAATATCACTTTACCGCAGAAACTATGTTAAAGAAACTGTTGTCCCTGCGTATCCACAGCTCTTCTGAGGTCGATAACATTCGACCGAAGGCTTCACAGGCAGCAGCCAGTGATCCGGCGGAATCTCTCGCTATATTCTATTAGCGCTCTATGGAGGAGAACCATATTCCAACAGTAGTGAAGCCAGGGGTCATCAATCCTATTCATAAGGGAGGTAGTCGCACTGATCCAAAAAATTACCGTCCGATAACGCTGCTCCCTGTGCTTTCCAAGATTATGGAGTCTATCATTGCTGATGCACTCATGCGGTATCTGGAAAATCACAGCATGATAGCACCAGAGGAACGTGGCTTCCGACCAAAACGCTCATGCACTACGAAGCTGTTAATTACACACAATATCTGGACTGAAGCAGTTGACGGTGGAGCATGATTTGATGTCATTTACTTGGACTTCTTCAAAACGTTTGATCGCTTAGACCAATGGTCCCCAACCTTTTTATCGCCGCGGACCGGTCAACGTTAGATAAGTTTACAGCGGCCTGCTAAGGAGTGGGCCTTGATTGTTTACATTTTAGGTTGCCTTTATTTAATAATTTTAATTTAGCCTTATCTAAGTATGCCTTAAAAATAAAATACATTTACACCAAAAGATGAATGTAAAGTGAATACACATGTTAATTCACTGGGACGCTACATCAATGCGAATGCTGAGCTTGTTTCTCTACAACGAGACTGTTCCATCTGGAAGTGATACGAGACAATGACATCCAAAGTGTGTTACTTATGCCCAGTTTATTCCGTAGTTTTGTTTTGGTTGTTGTCACTGCAGAAAAACCCGATTCACGCAGATAGGATGTCAGAAATAATAAGAGGGATTTAGCTGCTGTGGTGGCAATCTGAGAGTAATCCTCTATGACTTTAATCCAGCACACCGGCAGACTTGTTACTCGTTGTTTTAAGGCCGCCGTCACGTGTAATCTCCAGCAGTTGATCATCTTGCACAGATAGGCTAGATTAGCCTAGTTTGTTGACAAATGGATCACGGCCCCATTCTTTGCCAGTTCGTGTGTCTTTTGTGGTTGGGAAGTAGAGATCGAACTCTTTGAAAAGAAAAGACAGTTGATCGTTCAGCAACTGGGTGAATGAATACTTAGGGTCAGTCTAGCCCAAAATTCCCGCTAACGTTTGGAGCATGTCCAGAATGCCTCCATTCACGCGCAGTCCCCACAACTCCAGTTTGAGGTTAAATGCAGCTATTTCGCCTGCTAAGTTAAAAACAGTTGTCATTTACCCCTGAATGAAGAAATTCAGTTTATTGAGCAGCCTGAATATGTCACACAGATAAGCCACTTTGGCGACCCATAACTTATCACTGAAATGTGCTGCCAGTGGTCACTTCTTTCCTGAGAGCGATCATTGCAATGGCTCTCGTGATTCAAGTAATCTGGTTAGCGATTTTCCTCTGAATAACCATCTTATTTCTGTATACAAGCCTCTGTGCTCTGCGTCCATCTACTCACAAAGCTGCTCAAACAGGCGCGAGTTAAGGACGTGTAATTTGATGTGGATAATAACTACAGCAATAGCATCCAATAAGCCCTTAAATTCCGGTGATGCTTTTTGGCTTGCCAGCATTTCCCTTGGAATGATACAACACGTAGATTCATCCTTAGTTGCAACCTCCTTAATCCGAGCAGTTAGACCAGTCGATCGTCCGATCTGTGCATATGCCAACACAAAAGGATGATTTTAGTTGTCCTGATATAACCATCCAGTGACTAGAACAGTTCTGCTCCCGTGGACTTGATTGACAAAGATTGTGCACATAACAAATCCTCCTGCATATCGTCCTGGTAAAAATATCGGACATAACCAAGTAGTATTGCCTTGTTTTCGTTTCCCGTAGATTCGTCAACCTGGAGTACAAATCACGGGGATGTATTAATCCTCTCCAACAATTGTGTCGTAATGTCTTCGGCTATTTCTTCAATTCGTCTAATCACAGGGTTAGTCGAAAAAGACACAAATGCTATTTTTCTAACAACAGCCTCTCCTGGAAGTTCACTTTAAATGTCTTTAGTGGAGGGCAAGATCAATTCTTATCGAATAGGGAATAGCTTTTAAGTCTCAGCAATGCGCTTAGTCAACAGATACGAAGATCTTAGTGCATTCTCCTTTATTAATGTGGTGTCCTTCGTGTCCCATTTTTTAAATACTCCAGGGGCTTGTTTTTGAAACCACGGTGATTGGTATTCAAGTGGCGGAGCAGTTTTGCAGGTCACATCACATCATTAAAGATTCGGTCGCCGCAAACTACGCAGAGCGGGGATGGTCTGTGGGAATCATCTGTCTGGCGAAATCCATATTCCAAGTAGGACTCATGGTATGGACTGGCAAAAGCCTTACCATTCTTTGCTGTTGGAAGCATTTCTGTCTGCTCACTGGGCCTTTTCTTTTTTTTAAGGAAACTTTTTAACGACGTCTGTTTTGTACTCCTTTTGCGAAAACATGGGTTAAATTTGAGCGCTCAAGTGAGCGAGATGTAATCAGGAAAATAAAACATCGTTAAACTCAGCTAGTAAATGTGGATGAAAAACGCAAAAACATAACACAATATACACGCACACCAACTACGGTTAAATGTGAGAAAGCACCGGTGAACAGTGAGAAGAGCGACACACACCTCCCCACCCAAAAATACAACGCCACTACCGCTCGTAGCCGCTCCTTTCCCGGTTAACTTTCCTCCATGGAAAGTCGCATAATCCTGAGAGAAACACACCACAGGAAATAAAATGGGAATGAGTCAATGTTTCTTTGGCGACCCAGCGGTTGGGGAACACGGACTTAGACCACCGTATTCTCCTCCATACAATTCAGCTGTATGGCACTGTTGACACACTGCTGCGTTGGATAGACAACTTCCTGCAAGTACGTCGGTTGGAGATGAGAGTAAGTGAATAACTGTCCGACGCAACGGAGCAGAGTACGGTGTACCAAAAGGTTCGGTGATAGGGCCCCGTCTATTCTTGATTTTGATAAACGATCTGACGAGAGAAATTAATTCGGATTTCCTAATCTTCGCGGATGGTATCCATTTATGGCGGGCCATCATGGAACCGAAGGACCACGAGAAACTCCAGCATGACTTCAACATGATTTCGAACTGGTCAGTTTTGGAATACCCTACAATACAATGTAGAAAAATTTCACGCTGTTCAATTGCGCTATACGCAGGACTACTTGTGTAGGCTTGGGTAACATGTATTTCAAGTAACCGTCCAAGAACGCGAACGTAGTTTCCTCGTGCAACGTGATCTTGACTGTTCAAAGCAGTCAGAGGCAACTGCATAAGAACCAATGAGCATGTCGGTTTGATTCGGAGAACATTCGGAAGATTCGCCCCATCCATCTTCCCCATGATGCACAATCCTTACGTGCGTCCTCACGTTGAATACGCCATCCAAGCATGGCAACCTTGGTTCAATCGTGATCATGAGGTGCTGGAGAAACAACAACACTGGGTCACGAATAACGTCAAGGGCCTACGAAATCTGTCCTACCATCAAAGGCTGAAGTCACTGGGTTTTAAGTGATCGTTACCGAAGGCGGCGCGGCGATCTCACATTAGTCTGGCAAATATTTTGTGACCCTAATCACGTATGCCATCAGCTGCTGAAACTTAGCAATAGCACCAATCTGAGGTAACCCTCTGAAATCGTGTAAACAATATGGCCTATTGCAATGCCGGCGGAATTACTTTTCTCTTCGGCTTTGCCAACCCTGGAGCGCTCTCCAAAACTTAGTTGATTCTTCTTCACATTGGATCTTTTCAAATACGATTGAATCTTGCCCCTGGCCCCCATCACTTCGTTGCCTAAACTGTGCCACTTTGGAATATAGTAGTTATCCCTTCTAGCCGGATTAATGTCAGATACATCTGAGGAGGCGGTAAAGAAGTGAGCATTCTTGCTTTTACTTTTCTCACGGAGTACATCATCTATAATTGCCCCATGTTGACTCCTCGTTCGCAAACAATTCCCACTACACTACTATTATCCAGCGGCGTATCTGCTTGATAAGCGCTCAAACAGACAACTCACATATTTTTTGATAGTGTAGTTTTACGCCTACTAACCTGCGGGACTTGCCAAGCGACAGTTTTTTACCCGACATAAACCATTGTTCATCGTTCCTCTTGAGTACCGCCTTTGCGAGCATATACTCGTAATCCATCCGGCAAACCAAAATACTGTTTTGCCTAAACGATGCTCTGTGATAAATTAACCACAATTCTAAATAGCAAAATAATAACATATTTCTCAACAGAAAGTCATGAAACCGGTGGTGGGACTTTGTAGTCTGGGTGAGTATCACCTGAGCAACATCGGTCTTGCATGTTGTCTCCTCAGATTTTTGACAAACGTGTTCTTTTTAAGTGTACATGCGTGTTCACGTTTACCCTCCCTCAGTGTGTCCGCGCAAGTTTATATATCTCCCCCGTCCCCTGTGTCATCAGTTACGCCCCGCTTTCAAAAGTGACCTGGAGCATTCATTGTAAATCCACTCCCCGTCCGTCCGGGTACACAGACACGCGTCGTATTACCTTTTGAACCATGTGTTCATTCAGCACACAGATCGTGTCTGCCGCACCCTACTGTACGGTTGTGAAATCTAGGCCCTTAGATCAACGGACATAAAGAGACTAGTTATGTTCGACTACCGGTGCCTTCGCAATTTAGCACATATCTGGTGGGAACACCGAGTAAGCAACGAGCGTGTTCCACGCCTTGTTTACGGCACGGGAAAGAAAATGAACCGCTCAGCACCGTTATTTCACGCACCAGACTCCGATGGCTCTGCTAATTATTACGCATGCCAGCCCACCGAGCCCTACAACGTACGTTGTTTGCACACCCGGGGGTGTGGATGAAAGAAGAGGAGGGATGGCCAAGCGATGGCTTGGTCGAGACGAATGAAGACCCTCAGTTCGAAGCTGGCCTCGGCTGGAGCGCCTCGGCCCCCTGGTTGGAGTCCGAAAGATGTTGAACACGTTTGACTGGATACACTTGCTGATATGGCTAGGAGCAGACCTCAGCGGCGTTCGTGCTGTGCGTTTCGTTGTCCCACCCCATCCCTCTTGATCTCCCCCTCCAATCACCATCTCACTATTTAACCTTACATAAATTTGCATAGCAATATTTTTTGCAAAATAGTAGCCGGCTGGTAATTTACCGGAACGATGCTCATCCGTTACCGGTAGCTCAGCTGGCTTGCACCTGTTGCATTTTATTCGCTTTTTTCTTTTATGTATTGCGGCACAGTAGCTGAGGTGTTTTACACCTCTAGCTAATGTGCATAATAATGATGAACCCCATCTCGCCAGTTAGGAGAATGAGCGCGAATCTACACACTACTATAGTTTACCGGCACTGAGCCAACCTGTTCACTAATTTTCACTCAAACTTCAGACAAGTAGTGGCGTGACGAATTTGTATGTGTTGGATCATTTGGGGGGGGGGGGGTACTCGTGCAATTTGTCATCAACCAAAGAGCGTCGAATAACCTGCCCGTGGTGCCAGCTGGGTGGTTCGAATTTACGCCGTTCCAGCAAATACTGCAGCGGCAGTGTTAATATACGTGGCGGGTTTTCAACAGTTTAACAACCCTGAGACCTGGCGGATGTGACGCGACAAATGCTAAAATGACTGCCCCTTGCTTATCCAGGCGAGCATAAATAAATGAATAAAATGTATATTAATCATCGGTGCGAGGCAATTACGTGGTCTGATCAATGCATATCCAATCCACGGGCGTCAGTCATCTTTCTTGGAGTTTCTCTCTAATCTTTTCTGTTCTCTTTTCTTCTCTTCCATGACCTTTGAAGGAACCGGTATTAAGATTCTGGGACAGTAGTTTTCTGAATTGTGAATTGAGTACAGTGGTTACTTTGGGTCGTATAGGCCATTCAGTTCTCGGTGCTGGGGAAAAATTTGTAGGTATACTAGCCTGTTTCGCACCGCTATACATTTGCCTGTCCTACTCCGCAGAAACGGGATCACGTTTCTCTGGTGGGAGATCTTAGTGGCTGACTTTTCGGCAATCAGGGAGTTAAACTGGCTGACGAAATGTTCCCATGTAATAACTGGTGCCTCGTCTGCTAGAAATGTCCAGCTCACTGTCTCATCTAATCGAGCTAATAGTTCTTAGCTCATAATCGTTTTTGTTGCATCGGCGATTTCCACAGGATATTCTTCGTTGCAAATATATTCGTGGAGTAGGACTACATGATGGCTGCGACCCAAGGTAGATGTCGACGATCACCTTGTCGACCATCATTTCTTCGTTGGTGAATATCCGATCCAGTATTGAAGGCCTATCTTTTTCGCAGATCCGGGTGGGAGGGTTTAGGTGGCCATACATCGGGTAACTGGAGACAAATTCTTGTAAATCCGCCTTAAACTCTTCTCCGGGAACTGCTTGGGATTCCAGATCGTGGAGGTTGAAATCGCCAGTAATGAGAATGTGATTGTAAGTTGTGTTTATCACCCTCCTTATTGGAGATGCCAGATAGAATTCCATCTCAGGCGTGGAGGAAGGAGGGGTAAATGACCGCCACTAAGAAAGTGTCGTCGCATTTTAATCGTAGACGGAACCAAAGGGAATCCTGTACCGTGCTGACCGGATCTTCTATGAGCTCACATTGAAGCAGCATTTCAGACACAGACAGGACATGCAGGCAAAGTTGACAATTGTTGAAGTAATCTGTTGGTCCACTTTGAGTTTAAGTAAATCAAATCCACCGAGGCACAGGAGTGTCAACTGCCTGATCGGCCATTATCTGAGCGCCATTGTCAAATTTTCGATTCAGTGTTGCTGCCAGTCGTGAAAAACCAAGTGAGTGGTCCTGGTCTATTCCACCATAAGTTTTTCCCAAATTGACCCAATAGACAACACAGCCGAACAAAGTATGAGAAGGAAAAACCAGTCACTGTTACATCATTCCACAGAAAGCATGATAAAACTCTCCCGGTCGCGCAATATGGTGTTCTTGTGCATCTATCTAACGTTTCGTTCTGAGAGGTTGGATGTTATTTCCTTATTAATGACTGGTACCTCTCGAACATGGGTTTACACCAAAACACAGTGCTGGGTTGTGTGCTGTTCCTGATCTACACCAGCAACCTATAAATACTTCGCTGGTCACGTGTGCCCAGTTCGTAATTGAAAATCACCATCGACGACTGATGCCTACAACACTAAAGCCCCAAGCCCTTTTCTATCTGATCAGCAGAATGCTGCATTTCGGTCGGACAACAATTTCAATGCGCGCTTTGGGCGGGATGCATCGGGGTGGACAGCTGTTAGCGGTACGCCTGGCATTGGTTCAGTGAATGCGAACGGTGACAGGCTGCTTTCACTGTGTGCCACTCACGGCTTGACGGTTTTGATCACTCGGTTTGCACTGAGTGCTAGTGCTATAGCAACTTGGACGCACGCAAGGACTGGTCACGTTCACCTGTTCGACTAGGTCATCGTACGTCAGCGTGATATGCGTGAAGTGCGCATAATACGTGTACTGCGTGGAGCTGAGTGTGGCACTAATCATAGATTGGTGCGGACCAAACTGTACAGATATTTTCGTAAATCTATCTATTGCACTCCCGAAGTGAATCGGCGTAAATTTAACATTATCTCCCTCGGTACAGTGGAGAAACGTATTGAGCTGGAGAAGGCGATGTCTGTACGCATGTGTGATGTGGAATGTATAGCCACAGTGGGCGATCTGTGGCACCACATTCGCGACCAGGTGACAGCTGCTGCCGAGGAGACCATCGGGCGCGTAATCTGTAAGCGGCCTGATTGTTTTGATGAAAACAATGCGACGATTGGCGCACTGGTGTGTGAGGAGAATGTAGCCTTTGCTGCACATGTCGCAGACTCCAGTGACTTGGGGAAGAATAGTCAGTTTCACAAACTTCTCCGCCGACAGACCGGAGAGCTCCGTCGCATTCGAAATGCATGGTGGACGTGGAAGGCGAAGCATATGGAATGCTACGCCGAAGACCGCCAACACAAGGAATACTTTGACTCATTTTAGGCGGTGTATGGGTAGAGGTTGTAGCCGCTGAGTTAGCGCAAACCGCACAATTGGCGGCCAATATCCTTGGACAACAATTTGGCCGTACCTTCCAAAGTGTGCAATCATCATACATTCTGCCTAAGCAGCTAATGTCGCCATCAGGTTTTAATCACATATCGTTCACCTCCGCAGCTGTACTGAAGAGGCCGAAGTCTCTGCACGAGTTCAGCTCCCCGGGTGCTAACGGCATTCGCCCGAAGGCGTGTAAATTTTCTGCATTGAGTTTGGCGGCGCCACGAACAATTTTCTTTTAACAATGTCTGAACGACATGCACGTCCCCCGATGTGGAAGCAGGGAATCTTCACGCTAATCTACAAAAGTGGCAGCCGTGCTGTACCTGCAACTTATCGCCTGATAACACTGCTTCCTGTGATCAAGGTTATGGAGTCCATTGTAGCTGAGGCTTTGATGGGATACTTGGAGAACAACAAAATTCTCGTTCCGGAGCAACAAGGATTTCGCCAAAATCGGTCTTATATCATTTTCTTTTGATTGCTTGTGCAAGCTGGACGGAATGTGTGGACGCTGATGTAGGAGTCAACGCGGCCTACCTTGATTTCTCAAGGGCATCCGACCGTCTAGACCATCGCATTCTACTCCACAAAATCCAGCAATATGGAATCGGCGATCCTGTTCTCGGCTGGATAGAAAACTTTCTCGTTCAACTTCACCTTAATGTGAGCGTTCGAAGCAATCTGTCGGAATCCATCGAACTTCAGTGCGGCATACCTCAGTGCTCGGTACTTCGACCCGGCTATTCCTAATTTTCATAAATGATCTCGCGAACGTGCTATCTTCTAACTGTTTGCTATTTGCTGATGACCTAAAGGTATGGCGAACTATAGCTGCAGTGGAGGATCACGCAATGTTACAGGAGGACCTGGACAAAGCGTACATATAGTCCATCGAGAACATGGTGCATTTCAACGTCACCAAGTGCAAAGTCCTCAGCATACTGCACAAGAGTGCGCAAAAGTACCGCCAAGGACCACAAATAATACAGCGGGCTTGGCACAAGTGCGATCTTGGTGTGATAGTTCAAGATGACCTCGGTTGTTTGAGGCAGACTGATAAGGCAGCTAAGAAAGCGAACCAGTACTTCAGCCTTCTTCGCAGAGCTTTCGGGAAGTTTGACCCTTCAGTCTTTCCAAAAATGCTTAGTGCAACGTGAGGTCGCACGAGGAATACGCTATTCAAACGTGGCAACCCTGGCTCAAGCACCATCACACCGCGCTCGATACTGCGCAACGTAGGGCAACGAAGAGCGTCAGAAGTTTGACTAGCCTCCCCTACCCACTCAGGCTGAACACACTCAAAATATACAGTGGACGTTATCGGCGTCGAAGGGGCGAGCTCATAATTGTGTACCAGATCCTGAGAAACCTCAACCACCCATGCCATTCCCTTCTAATACTCAGTCAGAACACCCCGATAAGAGGTCATCAGTTTAAGCTGGTCACGCAGTACAGCCGACTGGAAGGTCTGCGAAACCTTTTCTCCCTGTGAGTGGCACAGCCTTGGGACGCCACCCAGGAACATGTAATTAATGCTCCCACCCTATCTCTATACAAAAAACGCCTTGACGAAACTCTGTCACATTTACACTACGGGCTATGGCCATGACCACAAGATGCTGGCACTAATGCATAACGGACAGTGGACGGTGCCATAACCCTACTCGAGAATGATTCACTCCAAACCCATTACACACAATTTGATATACGCTACTACTATAGAAACTGGATTTCTGTGTCTTGTCGACCCAAGATAGTTGCACACGAGTAAGCGTTGTCCTTGCTATCTTTTTTATTTTTTCTCACCCATTATGTGATCAATAACCACTCTCTTTATTGCTTTGAATGTGCACATTTTGATTTCAAACGCCCTTTATAAGGCAATGCAGAAAAATATATAATCGCCTCAAACGACGATTCCATTATCCATTGATCTATCTTTGCTCACGCCAACCACCCAACGGGACATATCAAGTACCTGCTTTTTCACCCGTCATAAATCATTGTTCATTGTTCTTTGATCAACGGTAGTCCAGGCGCAATCTGCACACAGGTCGCAGACGTAATGCAGATTTGGCAAAACAATTTGACTGTCAGTTAAACAACCGTTCAGTAGTCGACTTGTCTACCATGAACGGCCTGAAGCAGCACGATGTGACGGCGAGTCTGGCGGACACTTCGACACTGCATGAGACGCAGAGAGCACTTGCTCAGCTGCGCAACGGCAAGTGTGTTGGTGCTGACGCGATACCGCAGAAAGTATTTAAACACGGCGGAGCCGCGTTGGTGAATGTGTTGCACCACTTGGTGCAATTCGTATGGATTGAGGAGGAGGTGCCTGCAGAGCTGAAGGATGTCCTTGTGCTACCACTGTACAAGGGCAAAGGAGCAAACCACGTTGCACGAATTATCGTGGCATTAATTTGCTGAGTTGTGTGAACAAGATGATTGCTCGAATCCTGCTCAACCGCGTCGTCAGTCAGGTTGTGGAACTTAACGTGGCGGAAGAGCAGTGTGGATCCCGTCCGGGTCGCAGTGCCATAGATATGGTTTCTGCGGCTCGTTAGTTGCAGGAGAAGTGCAGAGAACGACACAAGCCATTGCACTCGTTGTTTGTTGAATTCACCATGGCACTTGATACGGTGAACCGCGAGGCATCGTGGTTGATGTTGGATAAGTTTGGTTGCCTGTGTAAGTTTTTAAGTTTAATTGAATGTCTGCGCAGTGGTATGCGGGCGAGGGTGCAGCTGAGTTGAGAGACCTCGGATGAATTTGCAGTTGTCTCTGGTGTGAAGCAAGGCTGTGTCTTAGCTCCTGCCCTGTTTAATATATATCTTCATGCAATGATGTCTTGTGCTTTTGATTTGGCTTGTGCTTACGGTGTTCGTTTGGAGCACCGTATGGATGGTGTTTTGCTGAACACCCGTCTTTTCGGTGCGAGCACTGTAGTCTGTGAGACAACTATTCGCGTGTTGCCGTTTGCTGACGACTGTGCGTTGTTTGCACACAGCACGGATGAGTTGCGGCACATGGCTAGTGCTCTGGCTTCGACATCTGCCAAATTCGGGCTCAGCATCAACACAAGCAAAACTGTCTGTCTCTTGCAGCCTTCACCGGAGGTGCAATCTTCAATATTGTCGCGAATCAGCATTGGTGCTGAAATATTGGAAACCACTTCCCGCTTCTGCTACCTTGGGAGTGTGATGTCGACTGATCAGCAGAAACACGGGGAACTGCGTATCCGCTTGTCGAAGGGAGCTGCGGCATTCGAGAAGCTAGAGTACCGAGTGTGTAATAACCATCAGCTTAGGATTGGCACGAAGCTGATGGTGCACAAATCCATGGTGTTGTCCGTTCTCCTATGCGGCAGCGAAAGGTGGACGATATATATATATATATATATATATATATATATATATATATATATATATATATAAATTCTGATTACAGATAAAGTGCCATCAGAACTGCTTCGAGATAAATGGGTGAAATAAAATACATGACTAGAAAATTAATTTTTCGGTTCTTCACTCGGCTTTTTGAGACTTTTATATTTCCGTGTTTTACTTTATGAGACTTTAATTTGTAGCTTATACGGCCGAACAGCACTGTCTCCACTGATGATTTTTGCACGCCATACTATCCAACCTTTATGAGCGCTGGCAGTCCGAATCGCGTGTTTCCCACCCTAGAAGGCGGACGTGTCCGACGGATGCTAGACTTGCATTTGACTTCTTCTTGCTCCTTCTTCACCCCATTAGTTATCCACAGCGACACTTTTCCCACACGCTTCCGGTGAGCGCAAATAACGTTCCACGGGGAATTCGATAGGCTTGCATGGACGAGCCAACGCATGCCGTGTCGGATAATAGCCTTTTGGAGGCATGGCCCTTGGCTCCCAACACTCGCTCACGGAATTCTATGTTAATCACGTAATGCTGTCACGATGCGCGAGCTTTCTTACGCAGAAAACGATTGTCAAAGTTGTCAGTGCTTGTATGTCTTCCGAGCGCGTCGGCGAAGTCTCACAGCCTTACACTGCACGGACAGAAGCATTGTACACCCTGACCCTGACCTTGAGACTGATGTCGCGATGTCGCCATAGGTGTCTCAGTCTGATGAACGCAAGGCGGGCCTTTGAGATCCGTTGTGAGACCTCATCTCCTATACAGCCGCGAGCTGTGATGCAATTCCCTACATAAGTAATGCAGTGGACTTGCTCCGGGTCGTCACCAGCAATGGTGAGGGTAGGCACGGGCCTCTGACTATCCTGGAGTAGTATGACATTTGCCTGGCGTGAAACACAGACCATACTTAGATGCTGATATGACCTGAACTACTCCAACTAGGTGAATGAAAGACTAGATCGTGGGTATGACCAGGGAGTATGGATACAACGAGATCAAGAGTCATTAGTTAACATATGTCCCGTAATGGCTGAGTTATACGTTTCATTAATGGTTACCTCACAGATGGTCGCTTGGGCGGTGGCACAATCTGATTGGATAGGGGGATAGCTGGGATCAGGTGATAGCTGGGATCGGGTAATATGAAGCAAGTTGGGTTACACTTCCGTATATGACAGACGCGTCTACTGCTAAGCAGTTCAGAGCTTTCTAGACGGCTTGTGGATCGTCCCCAAGCCAAGCGATATCATCGGCGTAGTCCACGTCCGCGACTGTCACCTTGGAGAAGCTCAATACCGCGGTTTTGAGGACCTTCCAATGCTCCTTAGACGAGATCTTCAATGGCGAAATTGAAGAGGAAAGGTGAGATGGGACAACTTTGGCGCTTACCACTGATGGTCGCATACGAAGAGAAAAACGTTCTTCAAGCTATGATTCTGCCCGACTTGTTACTGTAGAGATACTTCGGGATAGTTACAAAGTTATCGGGTAAACCTTTCCCTAGTAGACAGTTCCACAACGCAGAACTATCTACTGAGTCAAAAACCACTTGAAAGTCCAAGAATACTACAATTAATGGCCGTCGGTGGACGTGACGGAGTTCAAGAAGTTTACGGAGTGTGAAGGTGTTATCCATCCAACCTCGATCTGGATGGAAACCTGCTTGTTCATCTCGGGAAACGTCTTCTCGAGTCGCTATGGTCCAGTCTTGTCGCGAGCTCGATGTCACTAATGTATCGTATTCAAGTGATGCCGCGGAGGACATTCCCTGTGCAACCAAGTCAGAAGGTATTATAGTCTTGTAGAAAGATACGCTCAAAGCTGTCAAGCATGTCAGTAAGTTAAGCAGTGAACAATCTACGCCAAATGATAATAACAAACTAGCTGATATCCAAACCACAGAATCAAAACTTATCGAACTGTTGCTAAAAGTGGAAAGGAATCCTTTCCAGAGGAATGTGGGCCCAAGAAAAGTTTTAACTTTAATATACTTACTGAGTGTACAAAATAAGCGATCTTCTTGTGATACCTAGACTGAACCTAAGTATAAAGGGGCCTTGGTATCTGGTATAAGACTTCAATCATCGCCTGCGGTTCACTCTGCTCCACCGCTCCTCCGTTTATCAGATTCATCTGGCATTAAATCGTTGTACTCCCAACGTCAGACCCTGAGACTGCTCGTGCTAGTTAGTGATCTAACTTGTACGTCACCAACAGGCAATATACTTGATGAAACACCAAGTAGCACCTACTGCCCCACGTAACCTTACCGGTCACCAACAGGTGCAACAGCAGTTTTTTGACAACGGCCGGAACCTACCGCCGCCACCCTTAGTGCCCAGTCTTGCCAGTCTTGTGAAGCATCTCAATTGTAACAAGCTTCTAAATGTAGCACAATTATACCAGTCTTACGGCGGCCATCATTCACCACCACCCCCATCATGACAAACGAGGCATTCAGCAGCAAAGCCATACCCTTACATATCAATGAAGTCCTAACGCTGCCACACGAGCAAGGCACTATCAAGTCGCTTTTTATCATTGTTGGCGCTCTACATAATAAAATACACACTTCAGCACATCTGATTACTCTCCTAACTCCTGATTTACCACATATCACTGAAACATGGCATAACCCTCACACTCCAAGTGAGTTCTAAGAAATAGTGGGCTATTAATCATTCATGAACAGCCGACAGCTTGGCAAGGGAGCATGTGTGCTAGTTATGCTCTGGACCAGCTACGTATTCAAGTAATAATAGACCCGCAACTCAGTATCATAAATGAATCCGTATGGATCTCCATAGAAATGAATTATCCTGTAATTTTGGTCGGATGTATTTATAATCCACCTCGTTATGTCGCATTAATTTTAGAAAACCTTACTTACGCTTTTGGGTTTTGTTTATGAGCTGCATTTGCATAAAATGATAATCAGAGGTGACTCTAATTAACCAGAGTATACAGCACTACCAAGACTATTGAGCATCGTTTGTTAACTTCGCGCCAATGGATGGACACAATTGGTTCACTAACCTATCAGAGAAAACGACATTTTGGATGTCATTGCATCCAAGACATACAATTCCCATGTTTCAATGTATTATCTCGTTTCCCAACTACTGCTCATAGTTCGCTTACGTTAGTTTGGCGGCAACCGATCAGGCCAGCATTGTAACACAATACTGTAAGCAGAAGCCTGTAGGGAGTTTAGAAATGTAAACTGCTATATATTTGCTCTACTACTTCAAAAATCCAACTGGGGTCTCTGTTTATTCACCAGAGATCCACAGATTTCAGCCGATGAAACATACACTAGTGTCCATCAATATTTTCATGAAAACTACGCGTGAAACACATTTCCTGTGTAAGCTGTAAATACTACCTTTAAAAGTAAGATAAACACGCAACTCCTCTTGCAAATCAGACAGGATACACTATTTGAACATTTCAGTGGATTCGTTTCCCAAGGTTACTGTCAGACGAAGATTGAGCATTGGCACATGACAATAAATCTAAAGACTTGATCAAGCTACCGAACGCAAGAAACGACAGTAGCAATTATTAGGTATTACGAATCGTACTACCTGAAAGATCCATGACCAGAAACCCCACCATAAGTAGGTACGTCATGAATGAACGCTTTCCTTCTGTTTACTACCTCAAGCATCACTCATAAGATTAGCGCTCCTACTGATTTTGGCAAGCTGAACACAGTGCAAAACGATTGCGGCATTATTCCATTTCACAGCGCTCCACTACCGTCTTCGTCTTATCCTGGATTCGATAGTCCGCCGAATTCGCCAATAGAGTTTAGTGACCACGATATATAGACTTTGTTTCGAAACATGTTCATAAATCTAAGAATTTGGGGATCTTCCCGAATCCATGGAAACGCTGTATTAACGAGCCTATATATAAGAATGACTCAACACTAGATATTAAACATTTTCGCACAATTAACTACACACGGATAATTTAGAGAAGAATGGAATCTATTATGAAAGAGAAAACGGTTATTTATATGCTTTCAATTTAATGCTTTCAATTTAATAATACCAAATGAACATGGGTTTTCGCAAAGACACTCATGCTAGAATTGTCGGCTAACCTTTATAAACAATCGGACAAGCTCCAATCACAATGTCGAAATGGCCACCATTCCCATTATTTGTATGCAGACTGCTTATGACAGAGTGGGTAAGACAGTCTTTTGGATCACGATCGGAAGGTTCAAGTCTTATCTTTCTGAGCACACGCAACTGGTACAAATACTGCATACTAAGATTAACGGTGTGGTGATTCAAGGTAGTGTGTTAGGTCCCTCGCGCTTTCTAATGTATATCAATGATATAGCTGAAAAACAAAATTTGGGACACCACATATCTTTGTGGATGATATAAAAATAACCTCCACCTTCGATATCCGGTGTTTGAGCGATAAGCTAGAAAACCTTCGTATAGACCGGCTGGCCTTACACCGATTGGTAAACGACATTCTCAGCGGACAAATGCGGTGTGTTGACATGCGAGTGCGAACTTTCCCCAACTGCGCTTTACGTTGGTGGTTAAACCATCCGTGATTTAGGCATCAGTCATCATCGTTATACACGTTAGCTGCAGGTGGAGGACAACTTAGCTATGATGCCGCAATACAAAAGACGGGAAAAATACGACAGAGGCACGCCGGCTGAGTCCCCATAACGGACGGACATCGTTCCGGAGAGCTAACAGAAGGCTATCCTGTAGCAAAATGTTATATCATGCCTAACGAGTGAGATCGTGATTGGAGGGGTGACTAATCAAGAGGGGGATGGACAAAGGAACTCACAACATAAAAGCCATTGGGGCCGGCTCCTAGACATCTCAGCAAGTGTGTCCAAGCAAATGTGTTCAAGTTCCTTAAGACCCCAGCCAGGCAATCGGGATGCACCAACCGACGCCAACTTCGAAGTGAGGGTTTTCATTCCTCTCGACCAAGTCATAACTTGGCCTCCCCTTCTCCTCCTCCAACCGTACCCCCGGCGCGCAAACTATGTACGTCGCGCGAATCGGTGTGCTGGCATGCGCAACACGTGGCCTAACCATCGGAGCCTGGTGCGTGATATAATGGAGCTGAGCGGTTCACTAGCTCTTCCTGCACCAAATACGCGACACCGAACACGCTCATTGCTCACGCGGTGCTCCCATCAGACTTGAGCTAAGCTGCGAAGGCAGCGACGATCGAACCTTGCTAGCTTCTTTATGTCTGTCGACCTGATGGGCCAGGTTTCATAACCGTATAAGAGGGTTGAACGGACGGCTGCATTATAAACTCTGCCCTTCAGGGCGAGAGTGATGTCGCGTATTCACCACAGATGGCGGAGGTTGGTAAAAGTACGGCGCGATTTTGCTGTACGGTTCGTAATCTCAGCTTCGATCACACAGGCCATAATATAGCTGCCCAGGTACTTGAATCCCTGAAAGAGTTCTAGCTGATCACCACCAAGGGTCAGCGCAGTGGTGATCCTTACCAATCTTGGAGAAGAACTTTGCATTTCGATGGGGCAAAGCATAGCCCAAAACGATTGACAGCCAGTGCTAATCGGTCCAGTAGAGCCTGGCACGTTCGGTCGTTGTCACAGATTAGGGCAACGTCGTCTGCATACTCCAAGTCAAGAAGTCGCTCACCAAGAAGTAGCTCCAAACTTCTAGGTCGTGTCCAACGAACGGTGTTTCCATGACTCCATCAATAACGAAGTTATAGAGAAAAGTTGACAACGGACAACAATGTCTCACAACGCTGGAGATATTGAAGGACAGCGACAGTTTGCCATAAACCTGCAGTCTGTCCGAACTATGTGCCTATAATGCTCGGATAATATTTAGATATTTCTCGGGCACACCTTTTTTGAATATACAGCCACAAAGGGGATATCGATCAACCGAATCGAAGGCACCATTGATGTCGAGGAACACGACTATGGTGGACCGCCAATATGTGATGATGCTCTGACAATTGGAAGCAAAGTGAAAATATGGTTGCTGCAACCATGACCCCGACGTCCGAAATGTAAGCCTCCCTTGAAAATCGTGGCTATGACGGAGCGGCTCCATTCTCTGTCGGGACAGTTTCCAGCGTTCAAAGCTCCATTATCAACGTATGTAAATCATCTAAAAGAGCGGGTCCACCGAATTTGTGGAGGGATGGGGAAATTCTATCTGCACCTGCGACCTTATGTAATTTCAACAGTCTGAGCTCACGTTCTACTTCTGCGCGTGAGGACGGACCTACGGAGACGGCCCATGGAGACGGGCACTCAATGTCTGAAAGAGAAAGCGTTAAGTCAGATTGGTTAAACTGCTTTGCTAAATGTTCGGCCCAAAGTTTCAAGCGTTTAAAATGGTGTGGATCGGCTGTCCACTCTCCTCGCGTATTGTTTCGCTGACACAAGGTCTCCTGCTACCTAGTTCCTGTATCAGACGGAAGATCTTACGATGATTACCAGCGGCAGCGTCTGTTTCCATTTCAGATGCATGATGAGACCACCTGGCTCCGCCGTTTTTCTTCAAACTAGCACGCAATATTGCCCTGAGATTTTGCTTTTGTTTTCGCTTCCTGCCGGAATACGCCGTTGAGCATTCATAAATTCCAGAGACATTTTGGAGACCCAGTGTGCCGGTTGGCAGTTTGATTTGTCACATGAAGACATGCCTGCTGATAGTATCGTTTGACGAATATGAGACTAGTGATATTCAATGTTGTTCAGTGGACGCTTACTCAGCCCAGATGCCATGGTAGCTTGATACACTTCAGAACACCTGGCTTCGCGTCAGTGCGCTCAGACCGACATTTCGGACGTCCGCCGAAACGCACTCGCAGATCAGCACACACAAGAGCCTGATCGGAGTCCACGCGGGTGATCCAAATCGAGCGAGAGTTTTGGACGCAGCCTCCCTAGCGGTAACCAGTAGCGTTGTGATCGATTTGCGTACATGACTGGCCCGAGGGTGGTGGGCGCCAAGTCACTTCCTGCGAGTTCTATGTCGAAAGTTGGCACTCGCGAGAGACCAGCACCTTAACACGCGTGTAGCAACAGCTCACCGTTATCATTACGGGAGTCTAGACGATGCTGGCCGCCCAGATGAAGCTCATCAGAGGACAATTTTCTGACTCGGGCGATTAGATCATCATCAGGCACCACAGTATCCGTGCATTTTCTATCACGAAGAAGATCGTTAAGTAGGAGGTAGAAACATGCTTTCACTGACTCAGGACTGCAGTTTGTGGGGGCTTAAACCGCAACGACAAACAGACACCGTTTGTCGCCGCACCACTTCGAGGCCTGAAACGAGCCAGCCAATCTAACGGCGCACATCCGGCTGTTGAATAGGATCTAGTCGATCAGTGAAGCTCCAGCCCGGAGACTCAAAACAATGCCAACGTCACCTTGACCAGCATTTGAAGCTACGTCATCGCCAGACAGGCGCAATGAGAATGTGCCGTCAGGGTCGCATGTGGGGGATCGCAGAGTAAACACGGAGCTCGAATATTGCAGGCGCTTTCCTGACAAACAGCAAATATCTATCGTGGGGGTCTCGATTGTTCGGTCAAGTGCTGCCTGTTGGCAAAGCTGTAGAGATTTGTGCAGGTTGAATTATGCCAGGCTTAGCGAGGATCGAGGACTCCAAAGGAAAACGGATAAAATTACTTTGTCTGCTTGTTTGAACATTGACTTGCCGAGTGGATTGGAACGATGTCCAGCGATTTTGTGCGAGTTGAAAATAGAAGCCAAGCAACTATTCAAGCAAGGTGGGGTGGGCCAAGAATGGGGATATTGAAAACAACGGGATGAAACTAAAATTGGAACGGGACGCTAAGGATGGAAAAGTCTTAAGTGGGGAAATAAGAAGACGGGAAGGCTTGAGCAGAGGCATCCTCACCCGTATCCACCCTGATCGATGCAGCAGATAGGGCGTCCTTTTTTATCCTCTGCGACGGCCAGAGCCTCAGGGGATTGTTAACAGGAAAGGTCATGATGTGGTGTTTGGGCGGGACACTGTCAGGTTGCTCATGCGTAGATGGGAGAAGGATAAGGGTTCTAAACCAAGGCATTTGGTTCATAAACCTGACCGCAAGGCAGCGGGTTCCGCGTTGGGCTACAAGGAGTCCATTTTAAGGAATAAGGATCCACACTCACTCCAACCCCCTACCTGGAGGGTCAGATGACTGGGTTCGTCTGGCCTCTATCAACTTACTTATTTGGTGTGATTGGCTCCGAAGGTGTTAAAAGGCACCACGCAGCATAGGTAAGTCGATCAGTGAGGTACACAAACCATCGCACCACATGAAGACTCAGTCTCATCGAAGTCTAGGCATCCGGTACTCTAGCACTCTGAATTATTTTTGAAGAAGTTGAATTCATAATAGCTTGATCATCTAAAAGTGCAAAAACCATCTTATAATCATTCTCGATGCGTGAACCTGAAATGCATTTGCTTAAGACTTGTGTTTTACTTGTGTTTTACTATACCGCTCGAACGATTTTACATGCGTCAGGACAAACCATCGAATGTGCCTAGAAAAGGTGCAATGTTCAATTCATCGTCCAAAGTTAACTACACTGAGGGCTGTAAAATGCTAAAACTAGAGCCAGTGTGGCTAAGATTCATAAGCGTGCATTCGCACCAAATAGCACAATTCAATCCGAAAGAAGGTAGATACGCAATTAGGGATACCAAGAACTAATTGCCGGTGTCCATGAGGAAAAATAGTGTTCGAAGAATATTTTACCTAAACAAATGAACTGACATCTGGAACAGCCTCCCTATTGGAATAAGAGCATGCGAATCGCAACCAGTGGTTAAAAGAGAATTCTTAAACTGTCTAACGGTGCAATGTGTATAGACAATGTTCAGATAAATTACAGTGAAAAAGGCTGTTAAGGAGAGGTCCGAGAAATATGATCATAATAACTATACATAAAATGGCTACGTAAAGTGTAGTTATTTGGCGAAGCCCTCTTGGTGGAGTGCATTGAAAATAATGTAAAAATTGACAGAACCACCCTCACTCTTTAACCGACCATATATCCTATTTTACTCAAGAAAGCATGCTTACAGGCACACTAATATGTGTGAGTTACAGATGAATTGCAGAGATTGGGATAACCATTTTTATTCCCACTTCTTATATGCGCCTCACTCAACCACGCCCATCTTCCAGACATAGCAGAAAGTGTCAGCTAATGAGGCAAAGCTGAGTGAATGTATCGAGTTTAATTCACTTTTAGCAATCATACGTTACTTCGTTAAGCTTCCCTTGTTACTCTCATGTAAACATGTTAGGCAGCAGGGTGTGTCTAACCGATGCTGTTTCCAAATTTCTTACTCGTCTAAGCCTAAATAGCTGTCGAATCAAAGCGCCCGAGGCAGTTGACCAAATCCAACCACCTCCGTTTCACACACAGCAAATAAATCTCCAATTCTAGCTGTATTGGCCTACGTACACAGCTGCCTAAGTGAAAAAGAATAAATACCTTTGCCATTCAGTTCTAACTTTTAGGATATTATCATCATTATATATTATACAAGCTGTACTTCTTCACGAGTGACGCGACGATCGCAAGTCGGCAGACTCACGCTCTCGAACTGTGGATGCACGCCCTACTACTGCATACTAAACTCAGCAGCTTGATTTGAAAAACGCTCCCTTTAAAATAAAAATGCGCATTAACAAGCAAGAAAGCGGTATTGTTGGAGGCCGCCAGTTGATGAACGCTTGCCCAGGTGCTGGCATTTTAAGGTCGAGCTTCTTATTGAAGACGAAGTTTGTGTAGCCTTTTTGTGTTGCCATCCCAACGGTCGCTTGAGTGATCACAATAAGCGTTTGATCAGGCGTCAGGTTAGTCAGTAGACGTCTCGCTGCTGCTTTTAAGGTTTAAAACACCATTGCCGCTAGTTCTGTCGTCTACCATATGGGCGACGTGGACCACAACTGAAAAGAGGAGCACAAGAACTTCTTTAAATCGTACAGTTACAGAGGGTAGGATGTTGTCTATGTGCATTGATGTACCGTTCATCTTCGCACTCGAGAGTATTTGCGCCACAAGTTCCTCGACGAACGTCGGGAACTATGCATCATTTCAAGTGTTGTCGTCGATGACTATGTGTGAACGATGCCTTGATTGTTCATTGCCATAATCCTTGTCACCATGCGGCTCCTCACTGTGGGAAAGTGTACGCTCACGCACATCCCTCTCGTTGCGACAACCTACGTCCGCCTAAGATGAAGATTGAAACCGCTCTCATCTGAGCGAATGTCATTCATTTTGTCATGCGGGGAGTGCAACGTGATGTCGAGGACGCAATCGTGCAGGTCTGTGGTTGTCGGATTACTGTTGACCAAGTACAGCTCGTAGTGACACTGCTTGAGCGTAATCTTTAGCCTTATGAAGGCACTGAAGAACGGAGATACAGAAAGCTGAATGCCGTTCTCTTACGGTCGTTATGGTAACTGCACCCAATTGTCTTCGGAATGCCATTCAGCTGACTTTTCCATGCACTGCGTGATAAACAGAATCAGATTCTCCCTGTTGTTTCCTCCAAATTTGCGCTGAGTATTTGTATCTTCTCACCAGCACGTATTACTGATTTTGCCTACCGTGCTCCCCTTGACATCAGCGATATTAGCAGCATCACGGGTGGTATTTCCGTTGAAGAAGACGAGCTTGGTAAAGACTTCTTTGTGCGTCGATGACTTTCGCTTGCGCCGTCGCTGCCTCGGAGATTTGTTTTATCATTGTTCTTCACCCATATTGGTCGTTCCTGCAGCACTAGGCTAATAAGCTTAAACTGGTTTTGGTGAAGTTATTCAGCATACACTGTTCCGACAGTTGCGCAGCTGCATAGGTTCGCTCACCCACGCACAAAGATATATGAGTGCTCCTAGAGAGGCGTAGAAAAACTGTTTCACCAGTTTGGATCGAGGTGAGCTATCCTCATGCTCAACAGAAAGGTTTGCGAAGTCGCCCGCTGTTTACCTAGTTCGGGCTGTATATTATCGAAGCGGCAATGTAGACTGTATCTCATCCATTCCCCTTACTTCCCACTCATTGCTGCCAACTTGATGACAGTCTGCTTAAGACACACAGTATTCAGTTTTGTTTCGCAAAAAGTCAATTTTACTTAGCAAAACATTCATTAAATTTGCTGTTCTTCGGTTTGATTTGCATGTCGTCCAGTTTGTGGGATTATTTTCTATGTATATGCATATTACCTACAAATATATATGATATAAATATTACTGTTGTTCGAAATATTATCTTACCGGTTTGTTCTCCTAAATAAAATTAACCTTAGCGATCTGTCTTTAAGTCGATATCAATAGAAATATGCCTTGTCGAAATATCTTGTGCTGATAGAGATACAGGAGCTGAGATTTTGAATCAAAATCAAAATATTACCCTTTAAATTGACTCCTTTCCAATGTGAAATTTTGTGTCCACTGATGTAACGATAATAGTAGAACGTCTTGGAAATGATAGAGAAGAGCAGCACATTTGGACGACTGAAAATTTCTTCATGCGGTGTTTTATTGCCTTCAGCTTAGGCGTATACATGTGATATGTTTGTTTACCGTTTCAATTTTCATCCAAATCCTACAACCTAAAGGGATGCAGAACGAAAGAACAATATGATAACAGAATAGTCTGAATGTACTTATTTCACGTTTGTTTCTATAGCTGTTTACAGCCAATTTGGGGAAATAAAATTTTGCGCCCCACAGTAGAAAGGGCGCACGGTTGTTCTGTTCAAATGGAGGCATTGGGTAACATTACCATGTAAAGGAGACAGTAGCCACAGACCTCGTCTGTAAGCATGACTTGCATTTCAGGCGACGAAATATCTTGGTTTCTGTAAATGTAGGCAGAAGAGCAATGCTGTGTTTATTAATAATCCTGAGCTATTTTCGTGGATGTGGCATGTAGGGCGCTCACATCCATTTCGAGCGATGAAGCTATTAAGCAAATAAGGGACTTTTTCCACCAGGTTATTCGGGACACGCTTTCATGCTATTTCGAAGTTTATCAACGGAAATCGCTGTATTAAGTATGGATAATAGTACTTATACTCGTTTTATACAAGGCACACTCCAGTCAGCGTTGTCGCTTCTTTATGGCAGAACCCACATATCAGTGTGAAAAACGACCATTGCAATTTTGCCGTCATGCACCAGACTGCTCGACTATCTGTTCCATCGTAGACACTTTTCACCCGTTCCAGAAGAAATTAGCAAGATTCGAAAATTATTAACACGACACTACCAATTGCATAAAGTTTAGCTCCCATCAATCTATGCATCAGCGGAACAACTTGGTCACACAGAAAACTGACTAGAATCAGATAGGGTACAATTAAGTCTGAGGATCCTTTACACATTTCGTACTTGGAGAAGGCTTATAGTGGCGCGAATCTTTCCCTGGTTCACCTAAGTTCGTTTTACAAAATTTTGAGTAAATTTGCAATGACAATGTACACTTAGACGATCTGTATCAACTAGAACAATGGGACGATGGTGTATTGAGGGGAAAAAGCAACGCTCAACAAGTCCCGTGGGATGGAAATTATTGCGAAAATAAAAATGTGTGATAAAGTAAACAGCGTTTTGGTGGACTCATCATAGACTTATGTAGCGGAGCAGAGACGTACGAGTACTAAAAGCATAACTTCATAAACCCGTTGCTAGTGAGTTTGATAAGACACCGTTTGATTGCGGTTTGTAGCCCCTGGCTAACAATTCATGAAATGAAATGCAGATGAGACAAAGCAACAACAACAACTCGTTTTTTTAATATCGCCAGATTGGAAGCAGTAAGGACAAAATTAGGGAGGGCGTTCCAAGGTTGGCACACGAGGAGGGAAAAGAAATTTCTACGGCATTCCAGCCGACTATGCTGTATTGTCAGTTTCAGAGGATGACTTCTTAGGTTAGTGTTGTGGTTCAATTCCAGCAGCGGGCAGTAAATGTGGCTTGAATTATTCAGCATCTGGTAAAACATTATGAGAGCCCCCGCAAAAGCTGATATAGACTGGGGTACATGTTTAGAATTTTCTATCTAAGCTTGTAGGGCAGATGGAAGAGGTCCCTGACGTCCTTGGTTGCCCTTCGTTGAGGAGTCTCAAGAGCAACCAGATCCTGTTTCTGCCAAGGCTGCCATGCCTGGATAGCATATTCCACATGCGGTCGCACGCAAGCGTTAAGCATCTGCGGGAAGATTTTGGGTTCAAATAGACCAAAGGCTCCGCGAAGCAGACCGAACCCGCGGGCACACCGCCCACGTTGCGCCATGTTAGGAGTACGAACACAGCTGTGGTATTTGCAACGTGGCTAGCTCTCCGCAAACTACAGCCGGTTTCTACAGGTGTTATATTGTCCGATAAAACCCGAAACTGTTTCCTTGTCTGTCAGTAAATATCTGTCTCAGCGGAGATTCGTTCGAGTCGATACACCTCCGTGGAAGCAATGAATGGCTGTTTTCCTCTTCTTGGATCTATCAACCATTCGAATGGCTCAAACCCACATCCGTTCGGTTTTGAGTCGTTGGTTAAATTCTTAAGCCCAAGGGAGTGACAGAAGCGGCCGTGATCAAGCAAGTGACCGGAATCAATTGTAGAATTTTAACACAACTACACTCAGCGAGACAGTCACCACAAGCCCCCATAAGCACCATAAGACTGTTGCACACCTTCGGGAATCGTCAGCAGTGCGCATTCTGTCTAACTCTTATGGGACTAGGATCCACAAACCGACGGTTACCACTTCCTGGTGAAGAGCTTTGGGATAAGGAAGACGGTACCGACCGAGGTGACTAAGTTACTTGATGTGAACTAGAGCAGCTCTATCCACTGATTTGCACGTTACTACCGTGCAGAGAACAGGCGAACTCCTTTACTGAGCGACGGACTTAGCAAACTTAACTAGCCAATTAGCTTATTGCATTATAAGCATTTTACTCTGTGCACTGGTTGCTGATGGCTGTCTGACTGAATCTATATGTGCTGAATTAAAACAATTTAATTCTATCACTGCTCCTTTTTAACTGATGTTAATCCAATCCTTTATCACACTATTCCCTGTTAGTTATAATGACACAAGCTTGAGTCAGCCATCCCTCCAAACAGGGTGGGGGGGGGGGGTGAGTCCACGTATGTCACCGTCAAACACTCGGTCACAGTTGCTTCAGCGTATCTTCACTGGCACACTCGTCCTAACGATTGACCATTGAACGGTTGTGTGTTCTAGCTCCGCAATGGAAGTATTCCCGACAAGTTCAGAAGGAGAGCAATGACTACCCATTGCTCTTCAGCATGCATGATAGGTGTCAGACTAGGTGTACTTGAGATTGCTCCTCTTTGAAAATACTATAACTCCCCTTTTACATTTATCCCGGTGTTATCGGAAACTTTCGCAAATTGCTTTGACACTAACCAGTAGGGGATGTAATACAACAAATCCATCACTGCAAACCATCCTCTCCGATAAACTGTTGATGGAGCCGCGTGTGTATTACGATGTTTCATGCGGCAAAAATACTTTTAGGTAACATCACACGTTCAATGCGAAAGATTTCACGAAGGACCATTTGCAGCCCTTAAAAAGATGGCGCCGCAGATCATACCGCCATGTAGACCATTCATGCATTCCTTCATTATACACGTTAGTTAGATTTGCAAAACACCTCGAATACCGTGCCGCAATAGATAAAAGAAAAAAGAAGATAAACACAAGATTTGCATGCCAGCTGAGCTACCAGCACCGGATGGGCATCGTTCCGCAAAACTACCAGCCGGCTACTAGACAACAACAAAAATACTATGGAAAATTATATTATGCTACGAAATGAGATTGTGGTTGGAGGGGAGTCTAAAAGTGAGGAGGGGAAAGGATCACACAGCAGGAACGTCATTGAGATCGACTCCTAAACATGTCAGCAAGTGTGTCCAGCCAAACGTGTTCATCGTCCTCAGGACCCCAACCTGGGAGCCGTGAAACTCCAAACGAGGCCAGCTCCGAAGTGAAGGCCTTTATTTCTCTCGACCAAGTCATCGCTTGGATACCTCTCCTCTTCGTCCATCCACATCCCAGGTGAGCATACAACGCACATCGCGGGAGCGGTGAGCTGGCATGCGTAACACGTGGCCGAACCATCGGAGCCTGGTGTGTGAAATGACAGTGCTGAGCCGTTCAGTAGATTTTCCTGTGCCGTAAACAAGGCGTCGAACACGCTCGCTACTCGTGCGGTAATCCCAGCAGATGTGATCCAAATTGTGGACCCATCGGGAGTAAAACGACACTAGGCTCTTTATGTCTGCTGATGTAGGGGTCAAGTCTCTCAACCGTACAGTAAGGTCAAATATACGGCTGCATTGTACACTCTATCCTTCAGACCCAGAGTGATGTCGCGCCGGCGCCATAAGTGGCGAAGGTTAGCAAAAGCGCCTCGAGCTTTTGCTATACGGTACATGATCTCATCTTCGATCTCAAGGGCGCTGTTACAACTTCGCAGGTAGTTGAATTGCTGAACGACTTCTAGCTGATCCACATCAATGGTCAGCGCAGGAGGAGATCATTGCTAATCTTGGAGGAAAGCTTTGCCCTTCGATAGTGCAAAGCAGTCTGAAGTGGCTGACTGCCAGTGCAGTGCTAATTTGTCCATTGCAGCTTGGCACGTCGGGAAGCTGTCACAAATGAAGGCAGTATCGTCAGCATACACCAAATCAGTAATTCGTTCTCCTGGGAGTAGCTTCACAAATTATACTCGTGTTCTGTAAATTCTATTTCCATGACTTCGTCAATAATGCAGTTGAAGAGGAAAGGTGAGTGCGGGTATCCTTATCCTACACCGCTGAAAATATAGAACGGAGGCGACAGCTTACCCTAAACCCACACTCTGCCCGTGTTACGTGCGTATAATGCTCGATTAATATTTACATATCTCAGGTACACCTTCCCTAAGTAGACCGTCCCAAAGTGCATGTCCATCCACCTAATCAGATGCATCTTTGATTTTGAGGAACACGACCACGGTGGGCCGCCAATATATGTGACGGTTCTCCAACAACGTACGCAAAATGAACATGTGGTTAATGCAATCACGACCTCTACGAAATCCAGCTTGCTCTTCACTAATAAGGCTTTTACTGGTGCCAGTCAGTCTGTGAATGATGATAGAGGCAAGTATTTTGGAGGCGATGGGATCAGACTGATTCCTCTATGGTTGCCGCATTCCGAGTGCGAACCTCCATTGCAAATTGGGACTATGACGGGGCGGCTGCAGTCGGTTGGGACAGTTTTCTGCTCATATTTTTTGACTAGTAACTGGTGTAAATCAGCAGCAAGTGCAGGTCCCCTGAATTTGAAGAGGGATGGATGAAGATCATTTGGCCCTGCGGCGTTACTTAACTTCAGCAGTGCGATCTCACATTCGACTTCTTAGCGAGAGGGTGGATCCAAAGTGACAGAATAGGGAGTGTGGCGACAAGTGGCCGGCGAGGAATTTAACAATCCCGACCGATTAAATTGCCTTCCAAAGTGTTCATCTCAAAGGTCCAATCGTCTTGACAAGTTGTGGATATGCTCTCCACTCTCGTCACGTGTAGTTTTACAAACTCCAAGTTTCCTGCTGCCCGTTTTCCGTAAAAGTCGGAATAACTTACGATGGTTACCAAAGGCAGCGGCCATTTCCATCTCTGGTGCACGATCAGACCACCAGCATTCGCGGTCTGTGTTCAGACCAGCACGGAGTTTTGCCCGGAGCTATTTTCGAGTTTCCTTTTGTTCGCTTCCAGCCGGAATATGCCGGGTAGCATCCGTAAGTTCCAGAGACCGTAAAGAGACCTAAGGTCATGTTGGCTATTAGACTTACCACATGAGGATTTTCCTGCTGCTAGCAACGTCTGGTTAATATGCGACCAGTGACCTTCAATTGTCTCCAGTACGCGCTTACTCAACGCGCATGTCAAGTATTTCGATACGCTTTCAGAACAGCTGGCTTCGCTAGTTTGCTGGTGTCAATACGCTCACAGCGTCGTCGTGGGCGTCCGTTAGAACGCATCCGAAGGTTAGCACATTCAAGTGCATGGTCGGTATCCACACATGTGCTGCAAATCGAGAGACAGTTCTACACGCAGCCTGTCCATCTGAATGCAATGTGATTGATTTACTTGCAAGGCTGGTTGGAGGCTGGTGGGCGCCAACTCACCCTCCGGCGGGTGCTGTGTCGGAACTTAGTGTTCGCAAGAAATAAGCGGGCATGTTCACACAAATGAAGTAACCGCTCACCGTTATCATTACGGGAGCTTACACCGGGTTGATAGCCCAGCTGCAGTTGATCAGCGGACAACGTTCGAACTCGTGCTTTCAGATCCGCCGCAATACAATACAATAAAGATAACTGGTTGAAGCTTCCTCATGTTGGCGGAACTCGCAGTAAATGGGCGCAGATTATCACTACGCGAAATATGCTATGCACGCAGTCAGAATTGAAACGGTACATATTGCAGAGCTCTCTATCTAACCCGATTTGGCATTCTGCCAGAAACGACATAATGCTCTGCTCCTTCCCGTATATCTGGAGAGGTGAGATCGACCAATGGGGGCTGCCAATGTGGGTGGCCTGTCCAGCCCAACTGCTGGTATCAAATATCCAGTCGCCATATGATAATTAGGTCCCTGTTTTACTGTCTCAACCCCTGGGAGGATTGATTGGATCATAAAGAATAGAGTTGCTTGTCAATAAACAAACAAGCACTGAGATTTTTGGACAGATTTCTGTAAAACTTGATCTAGCGTTAAGATAAAAATTTCCTTAAACTGTTTAGTGCTTACTGGAACTGTTTCTAGGCTGGGAGTCGATTCCGTTTTATTTTCACAGCCGTTCTCTACCAAAAAGATTCCTTCGGTGGCCCAGAAGTATTTCCAACCGCGGAGCTAATTTCGACACTAAGGGTTTGGCTCCTATCCATTCCAAACTATTGACGATTTGAATAGGCAAATATATTCCGCCAATTCTACTGCCTTGCTCTCCATTTAGACGCCTTCCTGACATTAGCAGCCAATAAACAGGAACATGAAAGCCTTCGTGGTTCACTTCCTGTCTTTAGACCACTAACTTTTGTCGGTTAAAGTAAAAGCCAATAAAGTATTAGGAGCTGAGGTATGAACACTGTGATAATCCTTTTCTGAAAGTGGTTTAGCCCAACGCTTCACTCTAGGCTGATGTACGTCTGCTGCTTGCAACCATCAGAGTTTTCGACCACTGAACAACCGTCCGAGTTCAAATAAGCGAAGTTTCCTTGATTCATAATACTTATTAGTTATATAGAGAGAAAGCCAATATTTAGAAGAATACAGCGGAACATAGGCAATAAGCCCACCTCTGTGGGTGATGCGACCTTCGTAAGATTATGGATATCACTCTCTTTGTCTTGTTTGAATTTCGCTCATAGCACTCATAGCTGATGAGAGATTTTTCAAGTCGTTTCCTAGAGCATGATCTCAGACAAGAACTATATTTCGTATATTTTTGCGAGAGCGACATAGCCGCAACAGCAGTCTTCAGGCTGGAAAATTTTGTATGTCTGTGCGCACAAGTTTTAGACCTATGTCAAAGTGTGTGGACTACAGTCAACAAGCAATAGCCTTGAAGAAAATCGGTTCGCACTTGGGCTTCTGAATTTCCAGATTTCATAATACACCTATCGAACGAAGATAAACAGCATAGTCTGTTCAGAACCAACTCATGCCTTACAAGCTTATTGTGTTCTTGTAAGGGATGGCTTGTTTCAGCCTATCTGGCAGTTGAAGTTGACCTAGTTAAAACTATAGTCTTAGATAGTGAATTGGTTTTCAAGATTTTTACGTGGGATACGTTCGTGTTAGATCGAACCGTGGCAACTTGAGCCTAGGCTCTGCACAAAGTGATGTTTCCCCATGGATCAACTCCACATCCATTACTACTTCGTCCGTATGTACATAAAAATATCCCTTTCTGGCGCTACATTTGCACAGCTTTGCGAATAAACTGAGGCTAGTCAACATGACCAATAGAGCGATGCTATCTAGCATCTTGATAACCTAAGCGCGACGGTCCGCTTTATGAGATGTGCATATGAACGCCAGTAAATTTTAGTTGTTGGCTTCCAGTCGAAAAGGTATGAAGACGCAATCACCCAATGGATCCCTAACACTGCGGCGTATTAGTAGAGCTAGAGACGCGGGTGTACACAAAACAAGTAGCTAGGAGCAGTCTGTATTGACAAGAAACAAAAAGTGTGAGATAGGTGATAATCCACCACGAGGAAAAACCATGCAATAATTAACCAGCCGTCTTGTTTCCCTATTACAAAGCAGGGGCTTGGTCACACTTGGAATATTGTGTGAAGGTTTGTTGTTTTATCTCTAAAAGAGTGGGACTTGCATGGATTACCTACAATGACGAGCCACCAGAATGTAGTTAGTTCAGTTGGAAAACCTGCATGATGGTCATGTAACTTGTTTAGGGCTATTTTCTTTGAGCTGTTACAGACTGTGAGGGTGTCTGGTTGCGGACTTCAAAACAATGAAGCGCCTTTATGAAATAGAACATGCTCATTTCCTTAGAATAACCACATCAGACTATCACCGGTGATGATCTCTAGGACGCAGACTGCACGGTTCAAGGCGCAACATAAGAAAAAAGCTTTTCCCAGATCTTGTCAGCGTTGTAGCCGATATGTCTTAATGGAGACATTCACAAGGAGAGAAATTCAAATATTTCATTTCTGATGCCTAAAGTACCGTGGAATTAGTGAACACTGCAAGTAGCGGTCCACCATCGAGAGGTTTTATCTTAATGGTTCTCGTATTCTTAACTGGTACTACTCTTTGCTCTTTCTTGGCACTGTCTGTAGGAGTACGAAGGATCAATCTAATTCCAAAGTGTCGAGGAGCCCTGTTTTAAGTAATTGTACGCAAAACGTATGAACGGTTAGTCCTATGTCTCTCTAAGCTGCAAACATACCTAACCTGTCTCGAAGCTGAACACCTGAGCGATTCTAGAAATCATTAAATGAGAAAGGATTATCCTGATGCGGCATAATTCCATCAGCTTGGATGTTTAATTGGCTTAACCAAATTCTGTTCTTCTGGCTTTCTTATATGCAACAAGAAAATACAAAGTTTGATCGAAGTAATTTTCCAGAATTCACCGAATCGTGCCTGTGTAAAATTTCATTGTTTTAACCTGATGGGACTTAAAAGGTATCGACGGCCTAACGCTCCGGAAATCTCCAGTCTATTGTTAACGATGCACAAGACGAAGTAGTTGGGGCATTTTCACAGCAGAACCTGGATTGGAACTAGTAAATTTTATGTAACTTTCTTAGCAAGTACAGGTGATCAAGATCAGCTCTAGAACACTTGGAAGAAATCTTTCAATAGTCAGGTTCTTATTTTATTGTTTTCTGACTCTCTTGAAATCAGTGATTTTGATTTCTCTATGAAGCACATACTTGCTTCATACCTAAATTCGAAAATGAAAGACGCTTCTCCCAAGGTAGATGCACAGTTTCTGCTTTTCCATAACCAACTTCTAGGGTGCTTGCTTCTTTCATAATTATCTATTTTAAAAGTTATTTGCTATTATAGTGCCGGCTTTATTTGCTGTTTTGCCGCACCGGCATATAGCCCGTTAGAGCGCGAACGTAAGGTGAAACCCATCAAGAAAATTCCCTTGAGGACGGTTTCATGGATGGCCGCATTGACGTAACATTTGGTAACTCTGTAGTTGCTATTGCTTTCGATTTCCTTAGCACACTAATACATTCAAAGTGTGAATTACTTCAAAAACCCATCTGAGATCCACTATACTAACCACAAACAATTAACTATTTTATACGATCCCGTTGTACCAATTGAGCAGACAACTCAGTTGGACTGTACCTTACACCGTCGAGGAATATACTATTTATTTATTTATAAGTAGGTTTTAGTATACCTGAATATAACCTCGGTATTGCAATAGATGTTTCACAGCGTAATAATTGTTGGGCCATGCCCGCCTGTCACTTAAGCCCCTTCCGATTCCCGCTAATGCTCATACCGGGCTCCGAAAGAATGGTCCTTCGAATTCCCTCTCAAGGGTGCCTGTGTTCTGACCACTATACATTTTGCCTCATGCTCCAACCGCAAATGATCCAAACAAACCTGTAACCGTAGTATTTAGACAAAACATCAACCATGATTTATATAGCTGATTCGAGCTAAAGAATTCATATCACATTAAATATTTGCTGTACAATCGTCCAATGAGTCTGTCGTACCCGACAACATATTTCAGAACCTTACGATTACACGAAGAATATTCCTCTCAGTAAATCAATTAAGGCGTCTACAATTAGAAAATGTATGACGTAACTAAGCTCGCAAACGATTCATCACAGATGGATAAATGGACATAGAAGAAATAACACTTGTGAACAGCGGTGTGGAATATCAAGTAATAGCTTATTCAATCGGACCAGGCAGCATTCGCAAACACACAAGATTAACTCTGAATAAGTAATGTGGGAGCGAGTTCACGGCAAAGGTAAACTCAAAGCTTGGAAACGAGCACGCTGTGAACACAGCTCTGGTTTCAACACCGTAATTGCCATGGATTCTGTAATGATCAATAGGCCTTTCTTAAGCGTTTTTGTTAGCGTCTGGGAATGGTATAGATGACTTTAAAAGATCTATTCATCCGAACTTGATGGCCAGTTTCTACCAGGTGTTGCAGTATGGAATCGTTGATGTTCTTCAACGTGCCTTTCCGCATTGCTACACGACAGTGTTCAGCAATCCGTTTAAACAAGCGCCTGGTCGTTTGTTCAAGATACTTGCCCCACAGGTGCAAGTGCATTGAGATGAGATGAAGGAATCACACCGAACCGGGAGTTTGTCCTTTAGGTGTTGAGGAATTAAAACTCCCATTTCACAAGTAGTCTGAGCTTAGCAGCTGGGTACGTCAGGGCACTGCGGCTGAAACTTTTATTCAACATTTCGAAAATAATGACAGCTTTAAAAGGGACTGTTAGGGAAATTTATTTTCGGCACTATAACAGCAGATTCGTCAGCATCACCTGGAATGGAATGCTTCTTAATGAACGAAGTGGGAGCTTCTTTTCTATCACAAACGTTTCAGGGTTGCAAAGGTCTCAAGTGCTTTGGTGCAGACAAGGAATTAAATTTCGCTTGGATCTTAGAGGTAAAAATCTAAGAAAGGGCTGTATTGACCTACACACGTCTTTTTGCAGAAGACACTTCTTTTGATTGTTTCGTCCATACGTCTGCGCAACAGTACGTGTAGCTAGGAGAGGCTGCAATCGTTTTCGACTTTGTAGTAAATTTCCTTGGGTATGCACTCAGTTACACTGATCTAGTAGGTTGGTGTACATCGTAGATGATCCACAGACAGTGGATGTGCCATCCAGATAACGGTAGTAAGAATAAAGTGAGGCAATTAAGTCACCCAGGTGCCTTCATTCAAGCCTAGCGAGAAAAATGTCCGTCAAGGGTTGGTCTTGAGGAGAACCCATTGTGATATCATCGATCTGTCGATAACAGTTCTCAACAACCAGAAATTGTACATTGAAAGTGCAAAATAAGATCATTGTTGCCGTTTCTGCATTGAAATTCCAACATCCACGTTTCTTTCAGTGACGTAGTCATAAAGGAAATTAACAGTATCTATCAACGGCATGCTAGTGCTAAGAGTACACTGAGTACTAGAGAGCAGAACGGAGATCCCCTGTCAGCTCCTTCACTTCCGGATCTTCCAAGGATTGCAGGCGTATTAGCTGTGGCATAGCTCAGGATGTAGTAGCAGTCCTGCAGGATCCTGGAGTACTCAGTAGGAAGATGTTTAGCAAACGTTTGAAACTCGCTTCTGACTGCGCATTGACAATCATATCCGGCAGTCGGTTCCAGTCAATAATTACTCGAATAGAGAGAGAAACATCTGGGCGGACTTTGAACCTTCTCGGTTTAAACATCTTCCAGCTGTGACCTCGAGTCGAACTGCCAAGCTTTAACCGAAAAAACCGCCTTTTCAGCTTGTTCCTAGTTCTCCTCGTAGGATACGTTTAGTATAGGTGAGGTCTCCGCGACGTCGCAAATAGTCTAATGGAAAAAGATTCGTCCTCTGTAGTCGGGCGGGGTACTGGAGTTCGCGTATCCAAAGGACAAATTTTGAGGCTCGTCGCTGAATTTTTTCTATCTTGTTTCTTTCATGCTTCGATAGAGGGGCTATGGCCGGAAGTCCGACTTCAAGGATTGGACGGATGTGGGAGGTGAGGAGAAGTCTAAATATCTACGGCGTCATTTCAAAGAATGATCTCCTTATGAAGCCCCACATCGTGTTCACCGCAGCAGTTTTGTTAAATGTGTCAAGGGTAGTTTTGAGATCAGAGGATCCTATTGTCCCCAGGTCCTTTTCCTGTGTGGCAATCTTGAGTAGGTGCCCGCCAATGTGATAGATGCCCAGTGGTTCAGCAGCGCCGATGAAAAGGACAGAGCACTTATCTTTGTTGACCGGCAAACCCCACTTGATAGACCAAGAGTGTAGTAGATCAAGTCTGTCCTGTAATCGGTCGGCGTCTTCGAGGCTGGACTGTTCCGACCATAGATTGAGGTCGTCTGCATAGGTCAGACAGTCCGTTTGTAGCACACTTGGTAGGTCATTGATATGTATCTTGAACAATTCCGGTCCAGAAACGGCGCCTTGTGGTACGCCACTGTACATAAGCACTGGGAATGAAAGGGTATCGTTTACTTTGACTTGCATGTTCCGGCTTTGCAAGTCACTGATCCATGGTAGGAGGTTCCCTGTTATGCCGATTCCGCAGAGCTTAGAGAGTATTTCCTGATGAGGGATTCTGTCAAAAGCCTTGCTGAAGTCGATGAGGACCACATCTAATCGTTTTCCAGCGTCCACTGACTTAGCCCACTTCTCTCTAGCGACCAGCAGCTTAGTGTTGAAGGAATGCTCCTTTCGGAAGTCATGCTAAGTACATGAAGGGAAGTTCAGATCTTCACAGTGTCTGTGGATGGCACATTTAATGAGCTTTTCAATGATCTTGCAGGCGACCGACGTCAAACTAATTGGTCGATAGTTCGCAGGGTCCTGGCGGTTTTCACCATTGTATTTCGGAATAACCGCACCCGTTTTTCAATCAACAATTGGTCGACCAACTTTAAGAGAGAGCTGAAAAATTTGACAACGTGGGACGACAACGAATTCTGCTACCATCTTGCGAAAATGGGGGGTGTAGCCCGTCTGGGCTTGATGAGGAAGCTGAGTTCAGTTCTAATACTAACTTCAAGATAGCACCTGCATCGATATCGATATGTCCCAGAGGTACTGTATGCGCAAGTACATGAGGGTTTGCGAGTTTGTCTCTCTTCGTGTGTACTGAGGAAAACTGTAGAGCCAAGAGGTCCACTTTGGCGTCATCATCATAGTGTGTTATACCTGGCTCATTCGTAGACGGTGCAGGAATTCCACAGCAGGCCTTGGAAGGTCTGTTAAGTTATGAAAATAGTTCCTGTGGCCTAGAAAGGGATTGTTCTGTCAGGCTATGCTCGCATGGTTGTCTTTTTTCACATTTCTGCAGAGAGCAGAAGTACCTGACGGCCGTGTATTTAGAGTAGTCTGAGTCTAAGCGGGAAAGTTTGTATCTGTCCCATAGTTTTCAGCATTGATTCATGTTGGCCCTGAGTTATCGGTCAATCCAGGGGGACCCTTAGAGAGAGGTCTGTTACTGTGAAATGGGACGACCTCCTCAATGAGTGGCTTCAGCTTGTAGGTTAGATCGTTCCAACCAGCATCTAATTCCAAGTGTTGTGAAAAATTCCCGTTCAGATTACTTGCTGCCGCCCTTAACTTGGATGCGTCGGTCCGCCAGAAGTTTCGAAGGTGTACGCTCCGGGCTCGGATAGCTAGACGTTTACTCCATAAGAAGGAGATCGCACAGTGGTCGCTTTTACCAATGGGCTGTAGAAGAATCAATTCTGAGACATCTGACAGAGCCGGAGGGAGCACAAAATCAAGAGTGTGCAGAGTCCGGCCGGGAAGAAGCCGAGTGGGCGATGTTATCTGCTGGGGGAGATTCGTTTTGAGGACATTTTCAAGGAGGCTAGCGTCAAAGAACTCGGGTGGAAGACGGCAGTGTATTAGGTCCTAATTGACATCCGGGGCATTGAAGTCACCCACAATAGGACAATTTCTGAGGTTTCTATACGATTTGATAAAGTCTAGTACAGTGACGTCATGTCCCCAAGGGGCTTTGTAATCAACGCTAACCATAAGAGATTTGAAGCCATCATTGATCCTGCACCACAGCAGCTCAGCGCCAACATCAGCGTCGCTGACAGCTTCTACGAGATGAAGTTTAAGACCTTCTTACGGGTAGAGAGATAAGCCGCCACCAACTCTTGTTCCTGATCGGTCAGCGCGAAAAAGTTGGTATCCTGAGATGTAGATCTCGGAGTCGGAGATATCTGAGCTGAACCAGGACTCAGTGAAGACCAACAGGTCAGGAAGCAGCTTTCGGTAAGAGCGTGTACCTGGTCCAATTTGTTTCGGAGGCTGCAAACGTTTGCAGCCATCACCTGTAGTTCATTCTTCGTCCTTATTTTTAAGTCCCGGGGAGGACGAACTGTGGCTCCCAGCGGGACCTCTGTGCTTTCTGCACTACCTGAAAATCCACTGTGTGCAAGTTGGTCTCGGCATTTGCTCTACGGGTTTGTAGTTTGTTAACTGCTTTCCTCATTTTGGTTCGAGCTTCTGGGGAGAGATCTCTAAGAACATAGAATGTTTCTCCACTGAGGCGTGAGGTACGTCTAGGGATACGGCGGCACTCTTCTTCATCTTGACAAACAACTTTGCAAGGAAGGGAGTTGGTGGGGTCTTCTCATTTTCTCCCAAAGCGAAATGCAGAGCGAAAGTTAATCGCTTTTCCCCCCACTATCGAATAGAAGAAAGACCATGTGCTTTAAGAATGCTTGATCGTCCTGTATTCTTTCTACTGGTGTCTCCCTATTAGACTCGGGAGTATTTACGATGCTTAGACACCGCTCACGGGAGGGATGCTTGTTTCCATCAGGTATAGGTGGTTGCGGTGTGCTAGGATTAGCCTTGATCAGATCTTCCATCTGTGTCATTCTGTCCAAAACCAATCGTAGCTGAGATGAAGTAGCTTTCCATGGGGTTTTAGATTTCTGCATCTTTTTAGCGGTTGTTTTGTGCACTGCTGTGTTTGGGGTGACCGAAAATGTTGGTACGCAATTTCTCACCACAGTCGCATATGTCTTCGGCTGTGGAAAGCTGACCCGTCCTTCAGTCTTTGGTGCTGTCGCAGGAGTATCTGAAATGTGTTTACTCCGCCGTCGCGAGGTGTCCGCAACTGAGAGAGTTGGATAGGAAGGCGTAAGCTCGTCATCTGTAGAGACCCGAGCCTCAGCTGAGCAGGAAAGCAGTGGGAGAGCCGGGCGATCAGGGAATGGGTGATTATTGCTTCCTGCAGTTCGGCACATGTCACACTAAAAGCTGATAACCGGTGAGGTACACAGCTGAAGCTCATGGTACCGTCCAGCGCTGATACCACAACAAAAGTGATTCCACGTCAAATGATAGCATCAATTTACCGCCCAAACATTGCGGTAACGTACCGTGAGGAACATCAACAGTTCCATACTGCAACACCTGGTAGAGACTGGCCATCAAGTTCGGATGAATAAATAGATCCTTTAAAGTCGTCTATACCATCCCCAGAGGCTACCAAAAACGCTTAAGAAACATCTATTGAGCATTACAGAAGCCATCGCAATTAAGGTGTTAAAACCGGAGCTTTATAAACAACGTGCTTTATTACAAACTTTGAGTTCACATTCGCCGAAAACTCGCTCCAACATTGATAATTCAGTGTTCATCGCATATGTTAACGTATGCTACCTGGTCCGATTGGATAAGCTATTACTTGTTTTTTCATACCGCTGTTCATAAGTGTTATTTCTTATTTGTTCATTTATCTATCTGCGACGTAGCTTTCGCGAGCTTATTTACGTCTTACTTTTGTGTTACAATTAGAGACGCCTGAGGTGATTTGTCGAAACGAATATTCTTCGCGCAGATGTTAATTGCTAAGCCAGTGGGAAAAATTTACGAGCAACAGATTTCATTAAGTAACTTCCAAGCAGCCCGGCTACAATAAGTCCTTACCGCACGGAGCAAATGATCCCAAATTTATCTAATCACATAAGTTATTCATAGTCGTATAAACAAATCACTGAATTCGCAATTTGCGCTGATTGCGTTGAAGTAATCCGCTTTTAATTGCAACTATTTTGCCCAATTCCATTTGAATTTCACATTAGGATTTTGCACAGAATGAATTGTTGAATAGATCTATCTGCACACATGGACAAATAGCAACCCCGTTTAAATATGTTTACATCAGTTGTGGAGGTAAAACTTAGCATGAAAATAAATGGCATAATATGTTCGAACATAGTTTACAGTATTAAACATCTTCACCACCGCTTTATGTTGCTTAGAACTATTTAATAATTTAATATAGCAATTTCAATCAGCGTGTGACCATTTTAACGCTATGGGTGATTGCTAGTTAGCCGTCCTAGTAAAATGCACCTTGGACGAAGTTCGGTCACTAAGAAAATGTTTGGTTTAGCCTTGCGGCTACAATGCTTAGTGATTATAAGTTGGGAGTCGATTCCCGCTTATTGTTGACGGTTTGTACAGACACATAAAAATCGGTAGTTCACGTCTAGAAACATTATTGCACCGGCATGTTGTGCATTGGCACGCAGATCAAAGTATCCTTGTGACAGGAGCACAGTGATTTATGGTGCGCAGAAAGGCGAGTGCTTAGCCAGTTGATTCAGATGGTCAGGGTGCGATTGACTAACATAATTAATACAAGCTCTTGGTGGTGTGACTATTGGATAGCGGTATAAGAGAAGCAAGTTTTTGGAGAGGAGCTAGCACCATGCAAGATAGCATGGAGAGATATTATAGGCCTCACTTCTCGTGAAAGGAATCTGACTGATCCTTCGCTTGTATTGAGTTAAAGTTCAGTTAGGACTGAAACAGCAGGACAATCCGGTTAAGGTTTCTTCTGCGTGTCGTTGAACTAGTAATTGATAGGTCGATTTTAGATTTTGATAAACCTAAAACAAAATCCACACCACACCATGTCCATTAGTTGACGGCCACATTTCTTATCGAGCCGGTTACGTGAAGTAAGAAAGAGCGAATTGTACGCCAATAAAGGGGGCGGTGGATTGTCAGCTAAATAATGATAACACGAAAATATTAGAGGAACTAGTAATAATGTAGAGCAACGCTGAAGATGCAAGTCGGTTAGCAGAGGGGAAGGTTAGATACTGCCACGCAAGAGCATCTAACTGACGCTCGAAACCATCAACCGTTGATTCCCTAACCACATGTTTAGGGAGCGAGTTCCAACGTCCAATTACTCGGTGCGACAAAAGATATTCTGTTATAATTCGATCAGAGCGCGGTTTGTTCAGCTTCAACGGCTGGCCGCGGAGATCAGACAGCTTTGCCGGAGTATATAGCAAAGAATAGACTGGGCTGATCTTCCCCGTCAAAATACTGTAAGTGAGGATCAAGTCCTCTACAATCTTCCTGAAATGCATTGAGTACATCCCAACCTAAGTAGGCGTTCGGGATACGTCTGTCCCAGTAACCCCTGCACTTACCTTGTACCCATCGCAAAACCCAGTCTAGTCCCATTCTGTGACGCAAAAGACATGGTGAACAAACCTGGATGAATTATTCTATTTAAAGTCGGAATTAAGCCGAGTGGAACTACAAAAAACACAGGCCGTTAACACTCCAAAGGAGCGGCGGTAAAACCACATCATGGGGAAATATACACGATCAGTCTTCTTCCAATTTGCTCCAAAGTGAATTGTCGCAGCTTGCACGATACATAGATTCATATGCGGAGTAACGACAGGCATTTCACTTTCCCCAATAACATTGTATATTGGGGGACTGGTTGCTCGGAAGCGAAGAACAAAGTAGTTTGGTTTATTATCGAGAACCAAACATGCGGTTGCCCAAACTCATAGCCAGCCCAAGGCACTCTGTATTGCCTCAGAACTCCCAGGGATAGCCACAATGTCAAGCGGTAGTGGTCAGCATCAAATACTATCAACGGTATCTCAAGGTCCTTGGGTAGGTCCTTGACATAAATTGCCGAAAGCAACAACCTTACCACCAAGCCCTACGGAATGCCGTTAAGTACAGTTTGCCTAAGTAAAAGGCTACGCCCCATGCATACACCTGTTTTCTCCCTTCCAGACAAGCAGACACCGATTTATAAGTGGGCCACAATATATGCGATAAGAGTTCAAGTTAAATACGACTCATAAATGGGGCACAGTATCAATGACTTTCGAGAACTGGAAGAAAAGCATGTCAATAGCGTGACCGCTGTTCACTGTCCCAACCCAGGTTTCACGAGGTAAACTTAAAACTGTGAGACACAAAAATCCCTTGCAGAATTTTGTTGGACATCATTGATATGGTTAAATTTATTCAGGCGGTTATCCACCGGAGCCATCTCCAGTTTTTCAAACAACTTGACTACTACACTTGTCAAGCTGACAGCCCGGTAGTTCACGGACCGAGTACTTTCACCGCCTATAATAATCGAACAGCTAATTGGTTGCTTTCAGTTCGGGACAAAACAGAGCTGTCAAGCGGTTTTGTACAAACGCATGTAAGAGAAACACTTAGTTCAGAGGCCAATTCATGCAGTAGTTTCGAATGAATGTTATCAGGGGTAGGAGATTTAGAAGGATTTAGCCCTAATACTTGAGCTTCCGTCATGCTAATTTCAGGCAAGCAGGAATCTTTCGGGACATTTAAGACCAGCTCAAGCTCTGGTAGAAAGATCTCACGAGCATCGTCCCGAGTAAATAGTATTCTAGGTTTACAAGCCTTATCATTGTAGGTATGTGCATGGGTCCCGTTTGCTTGCAATAACGCTAGTGCCGGCAGGGTCGCACCGCCACGCAAAATCTTGGGATTGGTTGCGGCTGTCGCAGTTAAATTTTTTTCGTAGTGGTGACGAGCGATTTCGATTTCGTTAGTTCCAAACTTCGCAATAGCCTTCTTAAGTGCTGACTGATGAGGCCACTTCGTAATTTTTTGGCGCTTATACCGTTTCCATACTGGCGCCGCTCGTGTCCCATTTTTCTCCATGAGTTAAGCAATTGAACGACGGTTTATAACAGGTCAAAAGGCACAGGCTTAACATTTTCCGTAGGCCAGATAAAGTACGCATGGGTGAAGCGATAGACTAATTGTGTATAGAAGGAGGATTGTGGGAGTGAGAGTACCATGCAAAACGGAATAACAATTTGTGGTTACTACTCGATGTAAATAACCACCAGATTGCTCACTCCTCTGCACAGACTTATGTGTGCGATTGTGGGTCATAGTTCCAAAGAGTTGAGTTAGGCTGAATATACCCAGAATAATTCGTCGTCGTCACTCCCAATCAGTCCGAAAAAGCACCAGACGCCAACGTTACGACCTACTGGGTCTCGTCAGCGGTGCGCCTCCCAGCGGACCCCTGCCTGGTTCCGCCCCCTTGACTCCAGGATGCCAGCAGCTAGTGCCACCTTGCCATGGGTGACATAACAAAGTGTAAGGAGCTCAATTCGATATTCAATCGATTTTAAAACACCTAAAGTGAAGGCACAGACAAATGAGTTTAGAAGAACGTTCCGGATTTTGCAGACCCGGAGGAAGAATACGTTCGTAGACAACCTAGACAACTTTACTCTTGACCTTATTTCAGGCTATTAAGTTTGAGGTTGGTGTCAGGGCTGAGTTCCAATAGGCGGCGGCATATGTGAGTGGGGCCTCTCAGTATCTGGTAAACTAATATATCTTCACGTAGCCGCCAACAGCGTCCACTGAATACTACGAGTGTTTTCTTTCCTTGCCAGTACGAAAGACGGCCCAATCTCTTGACAAATTTCGTTGCTCGACGTCGAGGAGTTACGAGCGTTTTGGGGTCATGCTTTAGCCAAGTTTGCTAGGCGTGGATTGTGCGTTAGACCTAAGGACACACTTAGGTATTGAGCATCAGTGAGAACATGGATGAAACCAAACTCCCGATTGCCCTCCCCAAGATACCAACATGCTAGGTACCTCGTTTTGAAACGGACTCCGATGGTCTGGAACAACTGAGGTCGTCCTCTACCAGTACACCGAGCTCAGGTTCCTGAGAGCTTGTCTGTAGAACGTGCACTCCAAGTTTGTATATGTAGTCGTGTCAATGGTGGATGTGGACAGCGCTACACTTGTCCACATTGAATGGTTGCGCGTTCCTCACCGACCGCTGCCAAGCCTCATCGAGGTGGCACTGGAGGATCTCGTCGTCGCCCATCCATTTGATCGCCCGCCAAATTTTAACGTCGTCTGCAAAGAGTAAAACTTTTGAGGCGATAATTCTCGCTAGATCGTTACTGAAAACTAGGAACAAGTTAGGTCTAAGTACTGAACGCTGCGGTAAGCCGCACTTCACTTGATTCGTGTCGGACAGGGATGTTCGGACTCTAACCTCCAATTGCCATTCGCGGACAAAGTTGTCATCCCTTCCTAATGCTGGGTTTCCGATGCCGTAATGCTGCAGTTTGTGCAGGAGGATTCGAGGATCCATGCGATCAATTGCTGACTAAAACGTCATGCAACCAACATCGGTTCCTGTCCACTGACAGTCTGTTTCCGTTCAGTTGGCACGTGCTATCAGCAGATTCGTGGTGCATGCTCGATGCTGACGAACCGCGTGATGCTTCGGTGCAATGCTGCCGCAGCCTTCTAGGTAGCCCATCTGTACCTCCGCTATGCTCACTTCCATGACTGACGAGACAAGCAGGAACGTTGCTGGGCTCTAATTGGCAGGATTAGATCGGCTTCTTCGATTTTTAAAGGGGTATAATACACCGTCTTCTCATTGACGGAACTAGGTTTTCGTCCAGACAAGGCTAAAAAGTAGGGTGGTTAGGCTAGGCGCTTGGCTGCTACCTGCAGTGCTTTGCAGTGAAGGTTATCCCCTCCAGGAGAGGTGCGTGTACTCAGAGATGTATGTATGTATGTAATCTCAACAGTCTAGTAACTAGACATAGAGCCAAGAAAACCATGGAAATCAGTGTATAAGAGACAGTCATTGCGTCGTAATCGTCATGGCATGCTAGCTGAAGGTGGGCAACACACTTCAGCTAATATGCCGCAAGAAAATGGAATATTTTGGCAAAAATACAGAACAAAACATTTTTAGTTTGTTTGTCACACGCCGGTTTTTCGCTTTTTTTGTCATTTTCAATTTTTGTAGAATTAAACATGTGAATCAACACAACACTGTACACAATTCTTCCATTGATTCCGGTTGCGGGCCATGTCTTCAAGTGTCCTAAGCCATTGGCACTCCCCATCTTTGGGTCCCCATCCTGGAAGACGTACGGGTCCAACAGCGGCTAAACACGACGTCAGCGATTTCATGTGCTGCCGCCAAGTGGAAGGCTGACCACCACGCGGTCGCTTCCAGCCAGGTCCTTGACGAGCGAATAGAGCGCGACGCGGTAGACGCTCAGGTGCCATGCGTAGGACATGACCGAGCCATCTTAACTGGCGAAACAGTACTCAGAGATAGTGGAATGTGAGAAC
>OX104065.1:20261265-20302758 GCA_944474145.2 Dicrocoelium dendriticum | reverse complement strand
ACACGGCGACAAGGACCGTGCACCAGGTCTCCTCCAGCAACGACCAACTATCTCCTGGAGCCTGTATGGACGAGGTAGTGGGTAGTAGACAGGTAGGCACCTTGTCAAAATGCACATCAAGCGCAGCCACACCGGGAATATCAAACAACACCCAAACACTTGAGAGAGAGAGAGAGGCAAGATAATAACTCGATTGATGCATACGGAAACGGTGACACAAACCATAAGTTAATAAGCATATGAATGAAGTGTTTACAAACGAATCCTAGATAAGTTCACGAGGTGAGGAAGTATACTATACGGAAATGTCACGAACACAAAAATGTTATGGAAGTCGAATACAATTGGCTTAAGCGAGGTGTGCAAGTTAATGGAATAGAGTACAGGTAGACATTTATATGAGAAAGAAAAGCATTAAGGCAAAATTGAAAACCCACCACCTGAAATAAAGAGACTTAGCATGCAAGCGCGCGGTTAGTAAAAAGAATGCAGCGTATCTACAGACGCTGCGCCGGTTTTGAATACTTCTCTGCAGGACCCGTCGTCGCTTCTGTAGTGGTCCCGAGTGGCCTCGCTCATGGATCACTAGGAAATGGTGACATATATCTTAAAGTAATGAGCATCTGAAGTAAGTTGTTTACAGAAGAATGCGAGATAAGTTCACGAGGTCAGAAGGCAAACTTTACGGAAATGCCACGAACACAAAAATGTTTTCGGAAAGGACTGGAATTGGCTTAAGTGACGTGTGCAAGTATATAGAAGAAAGTACGGGCAGACGTTTATGTGAGAAAGCAAAGCAATGGGACAAAATTGAAAACCCACCACCTGAAATAAACAGACTTAGCACGCAAGCAAACGGTGACATAAATCTTAAATTAGTGAGCATGGGAAATAAGTTGTTTACAAAAGAATACGTTTACAAAAGAATACGAGGTAAGTTCACGAGGTCAGGAGATTTATTTTACGGAAATGCTACAAACACGAAAATGTTATCGAAATAACTACAAGTGGCTTAAGCGACGTGTTCAAGTGTATAGAAGAGAGTATAACTAGGCATTTATATGGGAAAGAAAAGCATTAGGGCAACATTGAAAACCCACTACCTGGAATAAAGAGACTTAGCATGCAAGCACGCGGTTAGTAAATCGAATACAGCGTACCTACAAACGCTGTGCCGGTTCTGCCTACGTTCTCTGCAGAACCCGTCGGCGCTTCGGTAGTAGTCCCGAGTGGCCTCGCTCATGGCTTACTAGGCCTGCCTGACTCAGGCACTCGCGACCGCATGTGCTACAGCACCATGCACTCGATGTCGATGAACTACAATCCATCGGTACTTGCCGCTTCCGCAATTGCCGCTTCTTCTCTGCATGCATGAGGGCTTTCTCCCGCAATTCAACAACTGCCTTCGTGATGAGATCGCGCTATACGCGCCGATCAACCGCTTTCGCTTCCAATGACCTGCAATCAAGATTTGAACGTGTGAAGCTCACTTTAATCATGTCCTGGTAAAGTAACTTCGGTTTCCCAGCATACCGCTTCCCAATACTCAGATGACTGTATAAGAGTTGTTTCGGTATCCGAGTCGAATCCATGCGCCACACATGACCGAGCAATCTCAGGTGTCTCAGTAAAAATATGCAGTCCACTGCATACATCCCACTTCGGCGCAACACTTCCGTGTCTGCAAATCTGGCGACCCAAACGATGAGCAAAATTCGTCGCAGACACAGCTGATGAAACCGCTCGAGATATCGCACATCCCGACGGTACATCGTCCACGTTTCACTGCCGTATAGAAGAACGGACAGCACCATGGATTTGTACACCATCAGCTTCATGCCAATGGTAAGCTGATGGTTGTTCCACACTCGGTACTCAAGCTTCCCGAATGCCGCTACTGCCTTCGACACGCGAATACGCAGCTCAACGTGTAGCTGCTGGTCAGTCGACATCACACTCCCAAGGTAGCTGAAGCGGAAGGTGGTTTCCAATACTTCAGCACCAATGCTGATTCGCGGCAATATTGAAGATTGCACCTCCGGTGAAGGCTGAAAGAGACAGACAGTTTTGCTTGTGTTGATGGTGAGCCAGAATTTGGCCGCTGTCGAAGCCAGAGCACTAGTCATGTGCTGCAACTCATCCGCGTTGTGTGAAAACAACGCACAATCGTCAGCAAACAGCAACATACGGATAGTTGTCTCACAGACTAGAGTTCTCGCACCGAAGCGACGGATGTTCAGCAACCCACCATCAATACGGTGCTCTACACGAACACCGTAAACACAAGCCGCATCAAAAGCACATGACAACATTGCATGAAGATATATATTAAACAGGGCAGGAGCTGAGACACAGCCTTGCTTCACACCAGAGACAACTGCAAAGTCATTCGAGGTCTCTCCACTCAGCTGCACCCTCGCTCGCATACCACTGTGCAGACATTCAATTAAACTTACAAACATACGCGATCAACCAAACTTACCCAACACCAGCCACAATGCCTCGCGGTTCATCGTATCAAATGCCTTGGTGAAATCAACCAAAAGCGAGTGCAATGGCTGGTGTCGTTCTCTGCACTTCTCTTGCAATTGACGAGCCGCAAACACCATTTCTAAAGTGCTGCGACCCGAACGGAATCCACACTGCTCTTCCGCCACGTTACGTTCCACAACCTGAATGACGAGGCGGTTGAGCAGGATTCGGGCAGTCACCTTGCCCACACAACTCAGCAAGTTGATGCCACGACATTGCTTGCTACCTTTGCCCTTGTACAGTGGTAGCATAAGGGCATCCTTCAGCTCAGCAGGCACCTCCTCCTCCATCCACACGCGTTGCACCAAGTGGTGCAGCGCAGTCAACAATGCGGGTCCGCCGTGTTTCAATACTTCAGGCGGGATCCTGTCGGCTCCGGCACACTTGCCGTTTTGCAGCCGAGCAAGCGCTCTCTGCGTCTCATCCAGTCTCGGCGTATCCGCCAGATCCGCCTTCACATCGTGGTGCTTCAGGCAGTTCAATGTAGGCCAGTCGATCTCTGAACGGTTGTTCAAGAGACAGTCAAAGTGTTTCCGCCAGATCTGCATTATGTCTGCATTCTGGGTGCAGGTAGCGCCTGAACTACCATCGATCAGCGATCTCAGCGGCTCCAATCTCGGTCCATACACCGCCTTCAGGGAGTCAAAGAATTCCTTGTGTTGACGACGTTCGACGTAGCATTCCATCTGCTTCGCCTTCTCCGTCCACCATGCATTTTAATGCGACGGAGCTCTCGGGTCAGTCGCCGTCGAAGTTTGCGAAACTGACTACTCTTTCCCAAGTCACTGGGGTCCGCAACATGTGCAGCAAATGCTGCATTCTTCTCCGACACCAATGCGCCGATCGTCGCATTGTTGTCATCAAACCATTCAGGTCGTTTACAGTTTGCGCGCCCGATGGTCTCCTCGGCAGAAGCTGTCACCTGATCGCGAATGTGGTGCCACAGGTCGCCCACTGTGGCTATGCAGTCCACATCACACAGGCGTGCAGCCATCGCCTTCTCCAGCTCAGTGCGTTTCGTCACAGTACCGAGGGAGAGAATGTTAAATTTACGCCGATTCACGGCGGGAGTGCAATACATAGATTTACGAAAATATATGTACAGTTTGGTCCGCACCAACTTGTGATCAGTGCCCCACTCAGCTCCACGAAGTACACGTGTTATGCGCACTTCACGCATATCACGCTGTCGTACGATGACATAGTCGAGCAGGTGAGCGTGACCACTCCGTGGGTGTGTCCAACATGCTATATCACTCGCAGTCAGTGCAAACCGAGTGTTCGTGATCGTCAGGCCGTGAGTGGCACACAGTGAGAGCAGCCTGTCACCGTTCGCATTCGCTGAACCAATGCCGTGCGAACCGATAACATCTGTCCACGCTGATGCATCACGCCCAACGCGTGCGTTGAAATCACCCAGCAAAAATAGTCGGTCGCTCCTCGGCACAGACCGTATCACGGAGGATAGCTCAGTGTAGAACTGATCACGCGTGTCATCAGGATAACACATGGTCGGACTGTACGTGCTTATAAAAGTAGCAAACTTACCTCTTCCGAGTCGTAGGCGAACAGTCATCAGTCGCGCGCTGATGCCCGTTGGTTCACCCACCAGCTGGCCATGGAGGCGATCGGATTTTGCAAATCCGACCCCATGTTCACGTGGTGCTGAGGCGGCATTGCCCACCCAGTAGAATGTGCAGCCAACACCTGCTTCATGCAACTTACCTTGCTCAGCGGGCCGAGTTTCACTGAGCGCCGCAATATCGATGTTGTAGCGCGCCAGCTCCATCGCGACGAGTGCAGTGCGTCGCTCCGGGCGCTCGCTGGAGTTCCGGTCCAGTAGTGTGCGCAGGTTCTAGCACCCGATGCTGAGTGCTTTCCCCGCAGGCCTACGATTGCATTGATAGGCAATCGCACGCGAGGTGGTTGTTGTGCTTCGGAGGTTTGCTTGAGGGACTCCGCCCGGAGCCTTTGGCTCAAAAGCCTGACCCAAAAGGCAGTGGGGAGTAGATCCAGCTCGGGAATGTGATTGCAGAGACAGATGGGGATCTGCTTGACGGCCGTCACACGCAACCTTTGAGGTACTGGAACAATTATTATATGTTTTGCGACCGTAATAGGATACGCACCTGCGACCACGGCCAGATTCAGGTGGGTTTTTGGCGGGTTTGCACCAATTTGACCAGGGGCTGCGTGGCTTGAGGCGGGCAGTAGCAAACCATTGAACACCCGGAGGTGTCCTCCCACCGTCAGAGACAATGCGTGGCACTCGTGCTCTACGCTAATCGAGCTGTGAGCTTATAACCCGTAAACCTGTTGTCTCCCATGGCTAGGTTTTACGGGAAGAGGGCCATCGACCACTTCCTAACCTCCGAAGAGGATGGACTAGGATACTGCCAGGGCGCCCACACCTGACAGGAGAACGACTCGGGTCCTTAGCCAAAGCCTTCGATTAAATGAACACCCGAAAGGCAGCGGGTCTAGCACATGGTCAGTTAGCCGACTCATGCGGATTGGTGTCCTGGATCTTAGCAGGGAGAAGGGAGAAACCCAACTCCCACCCAGCGGTCGCCACGTGGAGGCGCCCAGGACATGAGGTTATGGCGCAACAGTAGCAGCAGTGGGTAGGCCATCTGTCAGGATCTAGCCACCACCAGCCTCAGCGCACCATAGGCTCTCCCGCCATATATATATGTGTGTATATGTATATATATACTGATTGTAGATAAAGTGCCATCAGAGCTACTTTGAGATAGATGGGTGAAATGAAATACATGACTAGAAAATTAATTTTTTGGTTCTTCACTTGGCTTTTTGAGACCTTTTTATATTTCCGTGTTTTATTTTCAATGAGACTTTAATTTGTATGTAATACGGTCGAACAGCACTGTCTCCACTGATGATTTTTTCACGCCATACCCTCCAACGTTTATGAGCACTGGCAGACCGAATCGCGTGTTTCCCACCCTGGAAGGCGGACATGTCCGACGGATGCTAAACTTGAATATGACTTCTTCTTGCTACTTCCCCTCCTCATTGGTTATCCACACTTTTCCCACACACTTCCAGGGAGCGCAAATAACGTGCCACGTGTCATGAACGAGCCAACGCATCCCGTGTCGGAGAATAACCGTTTAAAGGCATGGCCCTTTGTTCCCAACACTCGCTCACAGAATTCTATGTTAATCAAGTAATGCTGCCACTATACGCGAGCATTCTTACGCAGACAACGATTGTCAAAGTTGTCAATCCTTGTATGTCTTCCGAGCGCGTCGGCGGAGTCTCACAGCCTTACAGACGCGCGGACGGAAGCATTGTACACCCTGACCCTGACCTTGAGACTGATGTCGCGATGCTGTCATAAGTGTCTCAGTCTGATGAACGCAAGGCGGGCCTTTGAGATCCGTTATGAGATCTCATCTCCTATACAGCCGTCAGCTGTGATGCAATTCCCTACATAAGTGAAGCAGTGGACTTGCTCCGGGTCGTCACCAGCAATGGTGAGGGCAGGCACGGGCCTCTGACTATTCTGGAGTAGTATGACATTTGCCTGGCATGAAACACAGACCATACTTAGATGCTGATATGACCTGAACTACTCCAACTAGGTGAATGAAAAACTGGATCGTGGATCTGATCAGGTAGTATGGATACAACGAGATCAAGAGTCAAGAGTTAACATATGTCCCGTAATGGCTGAATTATACGTTTCATTCATGGTTACCTCACTGATGATCGCTTGGGCGGTGGCACAATCTGATTGGATCGGGGGATAGCTGGGATCAGGTGATAGCTGAGATCGGGTGGTATGAAGCAAGTTGGGTTACACTTCCGTATATGACAGACGCGTCTACTGCTAAGCAGTTCACAGCTTTCTAGACGGCTTGTGGATCGTCCCCAAGCCAAGCGATTTCATCGGCATAGTCAACGTCCGCGACTGTCAGCTTGGAGAAACTCAGTACCGCGGTTTTGAGGACCTTCCAATGCTCTTTAGACGAGATCTTCAATGGCGAAATTGAAGAGCAAAGGTGAGATGGGACAACTTTGGCGCTTGCCACTGATGGTAGCATACGAAGAGAAAAACGTCCCTCAAGCTATGATTCTGCCCGACTTGTTACTGTAGAGATACTTCAGGATAGTTACAAAGTTGTCGGGTACACCTTTCCCTAGTAGACAGTTCCACAACGCAGAACTATCTACTGAGTCAAAAACCACTCGGGTTTCCAAGAATACAACAATTATTAGCCCTCGGTGGACGTGACGGAGTTCAAGAAGTTGACGGAGTGTGAAGGTGTTATCGATCCAGCCTCGACCTGGATGGAAACTTGCTTGTTCATCTCGGGAAACGCCTTCTCGAGTCGCCGTGGTCCAGTCTTGCCGCGTGCTCATGTCGCTAATGTATCCTATTCAAGTGATGCCGCGGAGGACATTCCCTGTGCAACCAAGTCAGAAGGTATTATAGTCTTGTAGAAAAATACGCTCAAAGCTGTCAAGCATGTCAGTAAGTTAAACAGTGAACAATCTACGCCAAATGATAATAACAAACTAGCTGATATCCAAGCCACAGAATCAAAATTTATCGAACTGTTGCTAAAAATGGAAACGAGTGCTTTCCGGAAGAATGTGGACCCAAGAATAGTTCTAACTTTAAATATACTTACTGAGTATAAAAATAAGCGATCTTCTGCTGATACCTAGACTGAACTTAAGTATAAAGGGGCCTTGGTCTCTGGTATAAGACTTTAACCATCGCCTGCGGTGCACTCTGCTCCACCGCTCCTCCGTTTATCAGATTCATCTGGCATTAAATCGTTGTACTCCCAACGTCAGACCCTGAGACGGCTCGTGTTAGTTAGTGATCTAACTTGTACGTCATCAACAGGCAATATGCTTGATAAAACACCAAGTAGCACCCACTGCCCCACGTAACCTTACCGGTCACTAACAGGTGCGACATCAGTTTTCTGACAACGGCCGGAACCTACCGCCTCCACCCTTAGTGCCCAGTCTTGCCAGTCTTGTGAAGCATCACAATTGTAACAAGCTTCTAAATCTAGCACAATTATACCAGTCTTACGGCGGCCATCATTCACCACCACCCCCATCGTGACAAACGAGGCATTCAGCAGTAAATCCATACCCTTACATATCAATGAAGTCCTAACGCTGCCACACGAGCAAGGCACTATCAAGTCGCTTTTTATCATTGTTGTCGCTCTACATAATAAAATACACACTTCAGCACATTTGATTACTCTCCTAACTCCTGATTTACCACATATCACTGAAACATGGCATAACCCTCACACTCCAAGTGAGTTCTATCAAATAGTAGGTTATTAATCATCCATGAACAGCTGACAGCTTGGCAACCGAGCATGTGTGCTAGTTATGCTCGGGACCAGCTACGTATCCCAGTAATAATAGACCCGCAACTCAGTATCATAAATGAATCCGTATGGATCTCCATAGAAAGGAATTATCCTGTAATTTTGGTTAGATGTATTTGTAATCCACATCGTTATGTAGTATTAATTTTAGAAAACCTTACTTCCGCTTTTGGGTTTTGCTTATGAGCTGCATTTGCATAAAAAGATAATCAGAGGTGACTGTAATTAACCAGAGTATGCAGCACTCCCAAGACTATTGAGCATCATTTGCTAACTTCGCGCCAATGGATGGACACAATTGGTTCATTAACCTATCAGAGAAAACAACATTTTGGATGTCAATGCATCCAAGACATACAATTCCCATGTTTCAATATATTATCTCGTTTCATAAGTACTGCTCATAGTTCGCTTACGTAAGTTTGGCGGCAACAGATCAGGCCACGCATTGTAACACAATACTGTAAGCAGAAGCCTGTAGGGTGTTTAGAAATGTAAACTGTGATATATTAGCCCTACTACTTGAAAAATCCAACTGGGGTCTCTGTATATTTACTGGAGATCCACAGATTTCAGCCGATGAAATATACACTAGTGTCCATCACTATTTTCACGAAAACTACGCCTGAAGCACACTTCCTTTGTAATCTGTAAATACTACCTTTAAAAGTAAGATAAACACGTAACTCCTCTTGCAAATCAGACAGGATACGCTATTTGAACATTTCAGTGGATTCGTTTCCCAAGGTTACTGTCAGACGAAGATTGAGCATTGGCGCATGACAATAAATCTAAAGACTTGATCAAGCTACCGAAGGCAAGAAACGACAGTAACAATTATTCGGTATTATGAGTCGTACTACCTAGAAGATCCATGACCAGGAACCCCACCATAAGTAGGAACGTCATGAATGAACGATTTTCCTTTTGTTTACTATCTCAAGCAGCACTCATAAGATTAGCGCTCCTACTGATTTTGGCAAGCTGAACACAGTGCAAAACGATTGCGGCATTATTCCATTTCACAGCGCTCGGCTACCGTCTTCGTCTTATCCTGGATCGATAGTCCCCCAAATTCTCCAATAGGGTTTAGTGACCAGGATACATAGACTTTTTTCGAAACATGTTCACCAATCTAAGAATTTGGGGATCTTTCCGAATCCATGGAAACGCTGTATTAACGAGCCTATATATAAGAATGACTCAAAACTAGACATTGAACATTTTCGCACAATTAACCACACACGGAAAATTACAAGAAGAATGGAATCTATTATGAAAGAGAAAACGGTTATTTGTATGCTGTCAAGGAAGTTAATAATCCCAAATGAACATGGGTTTTGGTAAAGACGCTCATGCTAGAATTGTCGGCTAACCTTAACAAACAATCGGACAAGCTCCAATCACAATGTCGAAATGGCCACCATTCCCTTTACTGATATGCAGAATGCTTATGACAGAGTGGACACGACATTCTTTTGGATCACGATCGTAGGGTTCAAGTATTATCTCTCTGAGCACACGCAACTGGTACAAATACTGCATACTAAGATCAACAGTGTGGTGATTCAAGGTTGTGTTAGGTCCCTTGCTCTTTCTAATTTATATCAATGATATAGCTGGAAAACAAAATTTGGGACACCACGTATCTTTGTGAATGATATAAAAAACCTCCACCTTCGATATCCGGATTTTGAGCGATAACCTAGAAAACGTTCGTATCGACCGGCTGGCCTTACGCCGATTGGTAAATGACATCCTCAGCGGACAAATGCTGTGTGTTGACATGCGAGTGCGAACTTTCCTCAACTGCACTTTACGTTGGTGGTTAAACCATCCGTGATTTAGGCATCAGTCATCATCGTTATACACGTTGGCTGCAGGTGGAGAATACCTCAGTTATGATGCCGCAATACAAAAGACGGGGAAAATACGACAGAGGCACGCCGGCCGAGTCCCCAGTAACGGACGGACATCGTTCTGTAGAGCTAACAGAAGGCTATCCTGCCGCAGAAAGTTATGTCATGCCTAACGAGAGAGATCGTGATTGGAGGGGTGGCTAATCAAGAGGGGGACGGACAAAGGAACTCACAACATAAAAGCCATTGAGGCCGGCTCCTAGACATCTCAGCAAGTGTGTCCAAGTAAATGTGTTCAAGTACCTTAGGACGCCAGCCAGACAATCGGGATGCACCAACCGACGCCAACTTCGAAGTGAGTGTTTTCATTCCTCTCGACCAAGTCATCGCTCGGCCTCCCCTCCTCCTCCTCCAACCGCACCCCAGGCGCGCAAACAATGTACGTCGCGCGAATCGGTGTGCTGGCATGCGCAACACGCGGCCTAAACATCGGAGCCTGGTGCGTGATATAATCTAGCTGAGCGGTTCACCAGCTCTTCCTGCACCAAATACGCGTCACCAAACATGCTCATTGCTCACGCGGTGCTCCCATCAGACTTGAGCTAAGCTGAGAATGCAGCGACGATCGAATCTTGCTAGCTTCTTTATGTCTGTCGACCTGATGGACCACGTTTCATAACTGTATAAGAGGGCTGAACGGACGGCTACATTATAAACTCTGCCGTTCAGGGTGAGAGTGATGTCGCGTCTGCACCACAGATGGCGGAGGTTGGTAAAAGTACGGCGAGATTTTGCTATACGGTTCTTAATCTCAGCTTCGATCAAACAGGCCATAATATAGCTGCCCAGGTACTTGAATCCCTGAAAGAGTTCTAGCTGATCACCAACAAGCGTCAGCGCAGTGGTGTTCCTTACTAATCTTGAAGAAGAACTTTGCATTTCGATGGGGCAAAGCATAGCCCAAAACGATTGACAGCCAGTGGTAATCGATCCAGTACAGTCTGGCGCGTTCGGTCGTTGTCACAGATTAATGCAATGTCGTCTGCATACTCCAAGTCAAGAATTCGCTCACCAGGAAGTAGCTCCACACCTTCTAGGTTGTGTGCAACAAACGCTATTTCCATGACTCCATCAATAACGAAGTGATAGAGGAAAGGTGACAGCGGACAACAATGTCTCACAACGCTGGAGATAATGAAGGACAGCGACAGTTTGCCATAAACCTGCAGTCTGTCCGAACTATGTGCCTATAATGCTCGGATAATATTTAGATATTTCTCGGGCACACCTTTCTTGAATATACAGCCACAAAGGGGATATCGATCAACTGAATCGAAGGCACCTTTGATGTCGAGGAACACGACTACGGTGGACCGCCAATATGCGATGATGCTCTGACAATTGACGCAAAGTGAAGATGTGGTCGCTGCAGCCACGACCCAGACGAAACCCGGCTTGCTGCGCACGATGCTGGCGTTCAAGAGCGCCAGTCAGTCTGTGGCGAACGACCGACGCAGGCACTTTGGAAGCAATTGAGACCAAACTGATCCCTCTATGGTTGCCGCGTCCGAAACGTGAGCATCCCTTGAAAATCGTGGCTATGACCGAGCGGCTCCATTCTCCGTCAGGACAGTTTCCAGCTCTCATAGTTCCATTAGCAACGTATGTAAATCATCTACAAGAGCGGGTCCACCGAATTTGTGGAGGGCTGGGGGAATTCTATCTGCACGTGCGACCTTATGTAATTTCAACAGTCTGAGCTCATTTTCGACTTCTGCGCGTGAGGACGGAATTACGGAGATGGCCCATGGAGATGGGCACTAAATGTCCGAAAGAGAAAGCGATAAGCCACCTTGGTTAAACTGCCATGCAAAATGTTCGGCTCAAAGTCCCAAGCGTTTAAAATGGTGTGGATCGGCTGTTCACTCTCCTCGCGTATTGTTTCGCTGACACCAGGTCTCCTGCTGCCTATTTCCTGTATCCAACGGAAGATCTTACGATGTTTACCAGCGGCAGCGTCTGTTTCCATTTCAGATGCATGATGAGACCACCTGGCTTCACCGTCTCTCTTCCAACTAGTACGCAATATTGCCCTGAGAATTTTGCGTGTCTCATTGTTTTCGCTTCCCGCCGGAATACGCCGTCGAGCATTCATAAATTCCAGAGACATTTTGAAGACCCAGTGTGCCGGTTGGCAGTTTGATTTGTCACATGAAGCCATGCCTGCTGATAGTATCGTTTGATGAATATGCGACTAGTGATATTAGATGGTCTTCAGTGAACGCTTACTCAGCCCAGATGCCATGGTAGTTCGATACGCTTCAGAACATCTGGCTTCGCCACCTGGCTGGCGTCAGTGCGCTCAGACCGACATTTCGGACGTCCGCCGAAACGCACCCGCAGATCAGCACACACAACAGCCTGATCGGAGTCCACGCGGGTGATCCAAATCGAGCGACAGTTTTGGACGCAGCCTCCCTAGCGGTAACCAGTAGCGTTGTGATCGATTTGCGTACATGACTGGCCCGAGGGTGGTGGGCGCCAAGTCACTTCCTGCGAGTTCTATGTCGAAAGTTGGCACTCGCGAGAGACCAGCACCTTAACACGCGTGTAGCAACAGCTCACCGTTATCATTACGGGAGTCTAGACGATGCTGGCCGCCCAGATGAAGCTCATCAGAGGACAATTTTCCGACTCGGGCGATTAGATCATCATCAGGCACCACAGTATCCGTGCATTTTCCATCACGAAGAAGATCATTAAGTAGGAGGTAGAAATATGCTTTCACTGATTCAGGACTGCAGTTTGTGGGGGCTTAAGCCGCAATGACAAACAGGCACCGTTTGTCGACGCACCACTTCGAAGCTTGGAACGAGCCAGCCATTCTAACGCCGCACATCCGGCTGTTGAATGGCATCCAGTCGATCAGGGAAGCATCAGCCCGGGAACTCAAAACAATGCCAACGTCACTTTGACCAGCATTTGAAGCTGCGCCATCGCCAGACAGGCGCAATGAGAATGTACCGTCAGGGTAGCATGTGGGGGAACACAGAGTAAACTCGGAGCTCGAATATTGCAGGCGCTTTCCCGACAAACAGCAAATGTCCATCGTGAGGGTCTCGATTGTTCGGGCAAGTGTTGCCTGTTGGCAAACCTGTGGAAAATTGCGCAGGTTGAAGTATGCCAGGCTTAGCGAGGATCGAGGACTCCAAAGGAAAACGGATGAATTACTTTGTCCGCTTGGTTGAACATTGCCTTGTCGACTGGATTGGAACGATGCCCAGCGATTGTGTGTGAGTTGAAAATAGAAGCCAAGCAACTATTCAAGCGAGGTGGAGGTGGGCCAAGAATTGGGATATTGAAAACAGAGGGATGAAAGTAATATTAAAACGGGACGCTAAGGATGGAAAATACGTAAGATGGGAATAAGAAGGCGGGAAGGCTTGGGCAGAGGCATCCTTACCCGTATCCACCCTGATCGATGCAGCAGATGGGGCGTTCTTTTTTATCCTCTGCTACGGCCAGAGCCTCAAGGGATTGTTAACAGGAAAGGTCACGATGTAGTGCGTGGGCGGGATACTGTCAGGTTGCCCATGCCTAGATGGGAGAAGGATAAGGGTTCTAAATCAAAGCTTTTGCTTCACAAACCCGCCCGCAAGGTAGCGGGTTCGGCGTTGGGCTACAAGGAGACCATTTTAAGGAATTAGGATCCACCCTCACTCCAACCCCCTACCTGGAGGGTCAGAGGACTGAGTTCGTCTGGCCTCTATCCACTTACCAATTTGGTGTGATTGGCTCCGAAGGTGTAAAAAGCACCACGCAGCGTAGGTAAGTCGATCAGTGAAGACACAAACCATTGCACCACATGAAGGCTCAGTCTCATCGCAGTCTAGGCATCCAGTACTCTAGCACTCTGAATTTTTTTGAGGAAGTTAAATTCATAATAGCTTGATCACCTAAAAGTGTAAAAGTCATCTTATAATCATTCTCAATGCGTGAACCTAAACTGCATTTGCTTAAGACTTGCGTACGCCCTGTGTTACTATACCGCTCGAACGATTTTACATGCGGCAGGATACGCCATCGATGGTGCCTATAAAAGGTGCAATGTTCAACTCATCGTCCAAAGTTATTTACACTGAGAGCTGTAAAATGCTAAAAGTGGACCCACTGTGGCTAAGATTCAAAAGCGTGCATTCGCACAAAATATCACAATTCAATCCGAAAGAAGGCAGATACGCAATTAGGAATACCAAGAACTAATTGCCGGTGTCCATGAGGAAAAATAGTGTTCAAAGAATATTTTACTTAAACAAATGAACTGACATTTGGAACAGCCACCCTACTGGAATAAGAGCATGCGAATCTCAACCAATGGTTAAAAGAGAATTCTTAAATTGTCTAACGGTGCAATGTGTAAAAAGAATGTTCAGATAAATTATAATGAAAAAAGGCTGTTAAGGAGGGGTCCGAGAAATATGATAATAACAACTATACATAAAATGGCTACGTAAAGTGTAGTTATTTGGCGAAGCCCTCTTGGTGGAGTGCATTGAAAATAATATAAAAATTGACAGAACCACCCTCACCCTTTAACCGACCATCTATCCTATTTTACTCAAGAAAGCATGCTTACAGGCGCACCAATAATTGTGGATTACAGATGAATTGCAAACTGAGACTGGGATAACCATTTGTATTCCCACTTATTATATTCGCCTTACTCAACCACGCCTACCTTCCAGACATAGTAGAAATTGTCAGCTAAGGAGGCAAAGCTGAGTGAATGTATCGATCTTAATTCACTTTTAGCAACCATTCATTACTTACTCCGTTAAGCTTCCCTTGTTGGTTTCATGTAAAGAGATTAGGCAGCAAGGTGTATCTAACCGATTCTGCTTCTCAATTTCTTACTCGTCTACGCCTAAATTACTGTCGAATCAAAGCGCCTGAGGCAGTTGACCAAAGCCAACCATGCCCGTTTCACACACAGCAAATAAATCTCCAATTCTAGCTGGCTTGGCCTATGTGCACAGCTGCTTATGTGAAAATGAATAATTGCCTTTGCTTTTCAGTACTAACTTTTAGGATATTATCATCATCACACACGTTAACTGGTGTTAAACACCTCAAACACCGCGCCGCAATAGATAAAAGAAAAAAGAAAAGAAACACAACAGTTGCATGCCAGCTGAGCTACCAGCACTGGATGGGTATCGTTCCACAAAACTACAAGCCGGCTACTAGACAACGACAAAAAATGCTATGGAAAATTATATTATGTACGAAATGAGATTGTAATTGGAGGGGAGTATAAAAGTGAGGATGAGGGAAAAGGATCACACCGCAGGAACGCCAGTGAGATCGGATCCTAAACATGTCAGCAAGTGCATGCAGCCAAACGTGTTCGCCGTCCTTAGGACCCCAACCAGGGAGCCGTGAAGCTCCGAACGAAGCCAGTTCCGAAGTGAAGGCCATTATTTCTCTCGACCAAGTCATCGCATGGATATCTCCTCTTCTTCCATCCACTTCCCCGGTGAGCATACAACGCACGTCGCGGGAGCGGTGGGCTGGCATGCGTAACATGCTGCCGAGCCATCTGAGCCTGGTGTGTGAAAAGACAGTGCTGTGCGGTTCAGTAGATTTTCCTGTGTCGTAAAATGGAAGTCAAACAGATTCATTACTCTCGCGGAGTTCCCAACAAATGTGAGCCAAATTGTGAACGCACCGGGGGTAAAACGAAAATAGGCTCTTTATGTCGGCTTATGTAGGGGCCAGGTCGCTCAACCGTACAGTAAGGTCGAATGTACAGCTGCATTGTAAGCTCTACCCTTCAGAGCCAGAGTGATGTCGCGCCGGTGCCATAAGTGGCGAAGGTTAGCAAAAGCGCCTCGAGCTTTTGCTATATGGTTCATGATCTCATCTTCGATCTCAAGGGCGCTGTTACAACTTCGCAGGTAGTTGAATTGCTGAACGACTTCTAACTGCTCCCCATCAATGGTCAGCGCAGGAGGCGATCCCTGCCAAACTTGGAGGAAAGCTTTGCCTTTCGATGGTGCAAATCAAAGTCGGAAGCGGCTGACGGCACTGCTAATCTGTCCATTGCAGCTTTGCCCGTCGGGAAGCTGTCAGAAATGAAGGCAATGTCGTCAGCACACACCAACTCAGGAATTCGTTCTCCTGGAAGTAGCTTCATACCTTCTAACTCGTGTTCCGTGAATTCAATCCCATGGCTTCCTCAATAATGCAGTTGAAGAGGAAAGGTGTGCGGGCATCCTTATCCTAAACCGCTGAAAATATAGCACATCGGCGACAGCTTACCCTAAACCCATACTCTGCCCGTGTTACGTGCGTATAATGCTCGAATAATATTTACATATTTCTCGAGCACACCTATCCTGAGTAGACCGTCCCTAAGTGCACGTCTATCCACCGAATCGAATGCACCTTTGATTTTGAGGAGCACGACACGTTGGGGTCGCCAATATATGTGACGGGTCTCCAACAACGTTCGCAAAATTAACATGTGGTTAATGAAGCCACGACCTCCACGAAATCCGGCTTGCTCTTCACTAATGTGACATTTACTGGTGCCAGTCCGTCTGTGAATGATGACAGAGGCAAGTACTTTGGAGGCGATGGGATCAGACTGATTCCTCTATGGTTGCCGTTTTCCGAGTGCGAGCCTCCATTGAAAATTGGGACTATGACGGAGCGACTCCAGTCGGTTGGAACAGTTTCCTGCTCATATAGTTTCACTAGTAACTCGTGTAAATCATCAGCAAGTGCTGGTCCCCCGAATTTGAAGAGGGATGGATGAAGATCATCTAGTCCTGCGGCGTTACTCAACTTCAACAGTGCGATCTCACGTTCGACTTCTGAGCGAGTGGGTGGATCCAAAGTGACAGCCCAGGGATTGTGGCGATAAGTGGCCGGCGAGAAATCTAACAATTCCGACCGATTAAATTGCCTTTCAAAGGGTTCATCTCAACGCTCCAAGCGCCTTGAAAAGCTGTGGATAGGCTGACCACTCTCGTCACGTGTAGTTTCACTAACACCAGGTCTTCTGTTGCCCGTTTTTCGTAACAGCCGGAATAACTTACGATGGTTACCAAAGGCAGCGGCCATTTCCATCTTTGATGCACGATGAGATCACCAGGATTCGCAGTCTGTCTTCAGGCCAGCACGGAGTTTTGCCAGGAGCTCTTTGCGAGTTTCATTGTGTTCGCTTCCAGCCGGAATATGCCAGCGAGCATCGGTACGTTCCAGAGACCGCCGATGGACCTAAGTTCACGTTGGCTATTAGACTTAACACATGAGGATTTTACTGCTGCTAGCAAGGTCTGGTGAACACGCGACCAGTGACCTTCAATTGTCTCCAGTACGCGCTTACTCAACACGCCTGTCAGCGTATTTCGATACGCATTTAGAACAGCTGGCTTCGCTAGTTGGCTGGTGGCAATACGCTCACAGCGTCGTCGTGGGCGTCCGCCAAAACGCATCTGAAGGTCAGCACATTCACGTGCATGGTGGGTATCCACACGTGTGCTCCAGATCGAACGACAGTTCTGGATGCAGCCTCGCCAGCGGTAACTGATTGCAATGTGATCGATTTGCGTCCAAGGCTGGTTCGAGGCTGGTGGGCGCCAAGTCATCCTCCTGCGGGTGCTGTGTAGGATGTTAGTGCTCACAAGAAAGAAGCAGGCATCTTCACACAAATGAAGTAACCGCCCACCGTTATCATTACGGGAGTTTACACCGGATTGGCCGCCCAGATGCAGTTCATCCGCGGACAATGTTCGAACTTGTGCGTTCAGATCCTCCTCAAAACAAAACAATACAATACAATGAAGACAACCAGTTGAAGCTTCCTCACCTTGGCGGAACTCGAAGTAAATGGGCGCAGAGTATCACTACGAAAAGTATGCTATGCACGCAGTCAAAATTAAACCGATACATATAGCAGAGCTCTCTATCTAAGCCGATTTGGCATTTTGCCAGAAACGACATAATGCTCTGCTCCTTTCCGTATATCTGGGGAGGTGAGATCGACCAATGGGGGCTGCCAACGTGCGTGGCCTGTCCAGCCGAACTGCTGGTATCAAATATCCGGTCGCCATATGATAATTAGGTACCCTTTTTACTGTCTCAACCCCTGGGAGGATTGATTGGATCATAAAAAATAGAGTTGCTTGTCAATAACCAAACAAGCACTGAGATTTTTGGACAGATTTCTGTAAAACTTGATCTATCGTTAAGACAAAAATTTCCTTAAACTGTTTAGTGCTTACCGGGACCGTTTCTAGGTTGGGAGTCGATTTCATTTTAATTTCACATCCGTTCTCTACCAAAAGAATTCCTTCGGTGGCCCACAAGTATTTACAACCGCGGAGCTAATTTCGACGCTGAGGGTTTGGTTCCTATCCATTCCAAACTATTGACGATTTGAATAGGCAAATATATTCCGCCAATTCTACTGCCTTGCTCTCCATTTAGACGCCTTCCTGACAATAGCAGCCAATAAACAGGAACATGAAAGCCTTCGTGGTTCACTTCCTGTCTTTAGACCACTAACTTTTGTCGGTTAAAAGTCAATAAACTATTAGGAGCCGAGGTATGAACACTGTAATAATCCTTTTCTGATAATGGTTTAGCCCAACGCTTCACTCTAGGCTGATGTACGTCTGCTGCTTGCAACCATCAGAGTTGTCGACCACTGAACAACCGTCCGAGTTCTAATAAGCGTAGTTTCCTTGATATCATAATACATATTAGTTATGCAGAGAGAAAGCCAATATTTAGAAGAATACAGCGGAACATAGGCAATAACCCCACCTCTGTGGGTGATGCGACCTTCCTAAGATTATGGAATACACTCTCTTTGTCTTCTTTGAATTTCGCTCATAGCACTCATACCTGATGAGAGATTTTTAAAGTCGTTTCCTCGAACATGATCTCAAACAAGAACTATATTTCGTATATTTTCGTGAGAGCGACATAGCCGCAACAGCAGTCTTCAGGCTGGAAAATTTTGTATGCCTGTGCGCACAACTTTTATACCTGTGTCAAAGTGTGTGGACTACAGTCAACAAGCAATAGTCTTGAAGAAAATCGGTTCGTACTTGGGCTTCTGAATTTCCAGATTTCATAATACACCTCTTGAACGAAGACGAACAGCATAGTCTCTTCCGAACCAACTCATGTCTTACAAGCTTACTGTGTTCTTGTAAGTGATGGCTTGTTTCAGCGTATCTGGCAGTTGAAGTTGACCTAGTTAATACTATAGTCTTAACTAATGAATTGGTTTTCAAGATTTTTACGTGGGATAATTTCGTGTTAGATCGAACCGTAGCAACTTGAGCCTAGGCACTGCACAAAGTGATGTTTCCCCATGGTTCAACTCCACATCCATTACTACTTCGTCTGTACATACATCAAAATATTCCTTTCTGGCGCTACATTTGCACAGCATTACGAATAAACTGAGGCTAGTCAACATGACCAATAGCATCTTGATTACCTAAGCGCGATGGTCCGCTTTATGCGATGTGCATATGAACGCCAGTAAATTTTAGTTGTTGGCTTCCAGTCGCAAAAGTATCAAGACGCAACCACCCAATGGATCCCTAACACTGCGGCGTATTAGTAGAGCTAGAGATGCTGGTGTACTCAAAACAAGTAGCTAGGAGCAGTCTGTATTGACAAGAAACGAAAAGTGCGAGATAGGTGATAATCCATCACAAGGAAAAACCATCCAATAATTAACCAGCCGTCTTGTTTCCCTATTACAAAGCGGGGGCTTGGTCACACTTGGAATATTGTGTGAAGGTTTGTTGTTGTATCTCTAAAAGAATGGTACTTGCATAGAGTAAATACAATGACGAGCCACCGGAATGTAGTTAGTTCAGTGGGAAAAGCTGCATGATGGTCAAGTAACTTGTTTAGAGCAATTTTCTTTGAGCTATTACAGACTATGAACGTGTCTGGTTGCGGATTTCAAGACAATGAAGCGCCTTAGTGAAATAGGGCATGCTCATTTCTTTGGAATAACCACATCAGACTATCCCCGGTGATGATCTCTAGGGCGCAGACTGCACGGTTCAAGGCACAACATAAGAAAGAAGCTTTTCCCAGATCTTGTCATCGTTGTAGCCGATAGGTCTTGATGGAGACATTCACAAGGAGAGCAATTCAATTATTTCATTGCTGATGCCTAAAGTACCGTGGAATTAGTGAACACTGTAAGTTTGCTGTCCACCATCGAAAGGTTTTATCTTAATGGTCCCCGTATTCCTAACTGGTACTACTCTTTGCTCTTTCTTGGCACTGTCTGTAGGAGTACGAACGATCAATCTAATTATGAAGTGTCGAGGAGCCCTGCTTTAAGTAATTGTACGCAAAACGTATGAACGGTTAGTCGTATGTCTCTCTAAGCTGGACACATTCCTAACCTGTCTTGAAGCTGAACACCTGAGCGATTCTAGAAATCTTAAAATGAGAAAGGATTATCCTGATGCGGCATAATTCCATTAGCTTGGATGTTTAATTGGCTTAACCAAATCCTGTTGTTCTAGCTTTCCTATATGCAACAAGAAAATATAATGTTTGATCGCAGTAGTTTGCCAGAATTCACCGAGTCGTGCCTGTATAAAATTTCAGTATTTTAACCTAATGAGACTTAAAAGGTATCAACAGCCTGACGCTCCGGAAACCTTCAGTCCATTGCTAACGATGCACTAAACGAAGTACTTGGGCATTTTCACAGCAGAGCCTCAATTGGAACCAGTAAATTTTACGTAATTTTCTTAGCAAGTACAGGTGATCAAGATCAGCTCTAGAAAACTTGGAAGAAACCTTTCAATAGTCAGGTTTTTTGTTTTTTTGTTTTCGGACTCTCTTGAAGTCAGTGATTTTGATTTCTCTATGAAGTACATACTAGCTCCATACGTAAATTCGAAAATGAAAGACGCTTCTCCTCAGGTAGACGCACAGCTTCCGCTTTTCCAGAACCAGCTTCCAGGGTGCTTGCGTCTTTCTTAATTATCTATTATAAAAATTATTTGCTATTAGAGTGCTGGCTTATTTGTTGTTTTGCCGCACCGGCATATAGCTAGTTAGAGCACGAACTTAAGGTGAAACCTATCGAGAAAGGTTCCTTGAGGACGGTTCTATGGATGGCCGCACTAACGTAACATTTGGTGACTCTGCAGTTGCTATTACTTTTAGTTTTCTTATCACACTAATACATTCAAAATGTCAATCACTTCAAAAACCCATCTGGGATCCGTTATACAAGCGGTAAATAAGTAACTATTTTATGCGATTCTGTTGTACAAATTGATCAGACAACTCAGTTGGACTGTGTCTTGCACCGTTGAGGAATATACTATTTATTTATTTATAAGTAGGCTTCAGTATACCTGAACATAACCTCCTTATTGCAGTAGATGTTTCTCAGCGTAATAATTATTGGGCCATGCCCGCCTGTCACTTCAGCCCCTTTCGATTCCTGCTCATGCTCATACCGGGCTCCGAAAGAATTGTCCCTCGAATTCCCTCTCAAGGGTGCCTGTGTCCTGACCACTATACAATTTGCCTCATGCTCCAACCGCAAATGACCTGACCAAACCTTTAACCGTAGTATTTAGGCAAAAGGTCAATCATAATTTATATAGCTGATTCGAGCTAAAGAATTCACATCACATTAAATATTTGCTTCGCAATCGTCGAATGAGTCTGTCGTACCCGACAACATATTTCAGAACCTTACGATTACACGAAGAATATTCCTCTCAGTAAATCAATTAAGGCGTCTAAATTAGAAAAGTAAGAAGTAAATAAGCTCGCAAACGCTTCATCACAGATGGATAAATGAACATAGAAGAAATAACACTTGTGAACATCGGCATGGAATATCAAGTAATAGCTTGTTCAATCGGACCAGTCAGCATACGTTGACATATGCGAAGGACACTGATTTATCAGTGTTGGAGCGAGTTCATGGCAAAGGTAAACTCAAAGCTTAGAACCGAGTACCCAGTGTACACAGCTCTGGTTTCAACACCGTAATTGCCCTGGCTTCTGTGATGATCAATAGACGTTTCTTAAGCATTTTTGGTAGCGTATGGGGATGGTATAGACGACTTTAAAGTATCTATTCATCCGAACTTGATGCCCAGTTTCTACCAGGTGTTGCAGTATGGAATCGTTGATGTTCTTCACCATACTTTTCCGCGTTGTTGCACGACAGTGTTCAGCAATCCGTTTAAACAAGCGCCTGGTCGTTTTTCCAAGATACTTGCACCACAGGCGCAAGTGCGTTGAGATAAGATGAAGGAATCAGACCGAACCGGGTGTTTGTCCTTTAGGTGTTGAGGAATTAAACTCTCATTTCACAAGTAGTCTGAGCTTAGCAGCTGGGTACGTCTGGGCACTGCGGCTGAAACTTTTATTCAACGTTTCGAAAATAATGACCGCTTTAAAAGGGACTGTTAGGAAAATTTATTTTCGGCACTATAACAGCAGATTCGGCAGCATCACCTGGAATGGAATGCTTCTTAATGAATGAGGTGGTAGCTTCGTTACTCTTACAAGCTTTTCAGGGCTGCAAATGGCTCAAGTGCGATGGTGCAGACAACGAACTAAATTTCGCTTGGATCTCAGACGTACAAATCTAAGAAAGGGCTGTGTTGACCTACACACGTCTCGTTGCGGAAGACACTTCTTTTGCTTGTTTCGTCCATACATCTGCGCAACAGTACGTGTAAGAAAGAGAGGCAGCAATCTTTTTCGACTTTGTAGTAAATTTCAATGGGTATGCACTCGGTCACACTGATTTAGTAGGCTGATGTAAATCGTAGATGAGCCACAGACAGTGGATGTGCCATCCAGATAACGGTAGTAAGAATAAAGTGAGGCAATTAAGTCACCCAGGTGTCTTCATTCAAGCCTAGCGAGAAAAATTTCCGTCAAGGGTTGGTCTTGAGGAGAACCCATTGTGAACCTATCGATCTGTCGATAACAGATCTCATCAACCAGAAATTGTTCATTGAAAGTGCAACGTAAGATCCATTGTTGCTGCTTCTGCATTGAAATTCCAACATCCACGTTTCTCTCATTGACGTAGTCACAAATGAAATTTACAGTATCTATCAAAGGTACGCTAGTGAAAAGAGTACACTGAGTACTAGAGAGCAGAACGGAGATCCCCTGTCAGCTCCTTCACTTCCGGATCTTCCAAGGATTGCAGGCGTATTAGCTGTGGCATAGCTCAGGATGTAGTAGCAGTCCTGCAGGACCCTGGAGTACTCAGTGGGAAGATGTCTAACAACCGTTTGAAACTCGCTTCTGACTGAGTATTGACAATCGTATCCGGCAGTCGGTTCCAGTCAATAATTACTAGAGTAGAGAGAGAAACATCTGGGCGGACTTTGAACCTTCTCGGTTTAAACATCTTCCAGCAGTGACATCGAGTCGAACTGCCAAGCCTTAACCGAAAAACTGCCATTTCAGCTCGTTCCTAGTTCTCCTCGTAGTATACGCTTAGTATAGGTGAGGTCTCTGTGACGTCGGAAATAGTCTAATGGAAAAAGATTCGTCCTCTGTAGTCGGGCGGGGTACGGGAGTTCGCGTATCCAAAGGACGAATTTCGAGGCTCGTCGCTGAATTTTTCTATCTTGTTACTTTCATGCTTCGATAGAGGGGCTATGGCCGGAAGTCCGAATTCAAGGATGGGACGGATGTTGGAGGTGAGGAGAAGTATAACTATCTACGGCGTCATTTTAAAGAATGATCTCCTTATGACACCCCACATCCTGTTCACCGCAGCAGTTTTCTTTAATGTGTCAAGGGAAATTTTGAGATTAGAGGCTCCTATTGTCCCCAGGTCCTTTTCTTGTGCGGCAATCTTGAGTAGGTGCCCGCCAATGTGATAGATATCCAGTGGTTCAGCAGCACCGATGAAAAGTACAGAGCACTTATCTTTGTTGACCGGCAAACCCCACTTGATAGACCAAGAATGTAGAAGATCAAGCCTGTCCTGTAATCGCTTGGCGTCTTCGATGCTGGACTCTTCCGACCATAGATTGAGGTTGTCTGCATAGGTCAGACAGTCCGTTTGTAGCACACTTGATAGGTCATTTATATCTATCTTGAACAATTCCGGTCCGGAAACGGAGCCTTGTGGTACGCCACTGTACATAAGCACTGGGAATGAAAGGGTATCGTTTACTTTGACTTGCATGTTCCGGCCTTGCAAGAAGTCACTGATCCATAGTAGGAGGTTCCCTGTTATGCCAATTCCGCAGAGCTTAGAGAGTATTTCCTGATGAGGGATTCTGTCAAAAGTCTTGCTGAAGTCGATGAAGACCACAACTAAATGTTTTCCAGCGTCCATTGACTTAGCCCACTTCTCTCTAGCGACCAGCAGCTTAGTGTTGAAGGAATGCCCCTTTCGGAAGCTATGCTAAGTAGATGAAGGGAAGTTAAGTTCTTTGCAGTGACTGTGGATGGCACATTCAATGAGCTTTTCAATGATCTTGCAGGCGACCGACGTCAAACTAATTGGTCGATAGTTCGCAGAGTCTTGGCGGCTTTTACCATTGTATTTCGGCATAACCGCACCCGTTTTCCAATCAACTGGTGGTCGATCAGCTTTAAGAGAGTGCTGAAAAATTTGACAACGTGAGACGACAATGAATTCTGCAACCATCTTGCGAAAATGGGGGTGTAGCCCGTCTGGGCCTGATGAGGAAGCTGAGTTCAGTTCTGATACTAACTTCAAAATAGCACATGCATCGATATCGATATGTCCCAGAGGAACTGTATTCGCAAGTACATGAGGGTTTGCGAGTTTGTCTCTCTTCGAGTGTACTGAGGAAAACTGTAGAGCCAAGAGGTCCACTTTGGCGTCATCAGTATTGTGTATTTTACCTGGCTCATTCGTAGACAGTGCAGGAATTCCACATCAGGCCTTGGAAAGTCTGTTAAGGTATGAAAATAGTTCCTTTGGCCAATAAAGGGATTGTTCTGCTAGGCTATGCTCGCATGGTTGTCTTTTTTCACGTTTCTGCAGAGAGCAGGAGTACCTGACGGCCTTGTATTTAGAGTAGTCTGAGTCTAAGAGGGAAAGTTTGTATCTGTCCCATAGTTTTCATCGTTGATTCATTTTGGTCCTGAGTTCTCGGTCGATCCAGGGGGACCCTTAGAGAGAAGTCTGTTACTGTGCAATGGGACGGCCGCCTCAATGAGTAGCTTCAGCCTGTAGGATAGATCGTCCCAACCAGCATCTAATTCCAAGTGTAATGAAAAATTCCCGCTTAGGTTACTTGCTGCCGCCCTTAACTTGGATGCGTCGGTCCGCCAGAAGTCTCGACGGTGTACGCTCCGGGCTCGGATAGCTAGACGTTTACTCCATAAGAAGGAGATCGTACAATGGTCGCTTTTACCAATGGGCTGTAGAAGAATCAATTCTGAGACACCTGACAGAGCCGGAGGGAGCACAAAATCAAGTGTGCGGAGTCCGGCCGGGAATAAGCCGAGTGGGCGATGTTATATGCTGAGGGAGATTCGTTTTGAGGACCTTTTCAAGGAGGTTAGCGTCAAAGGACTCGGGTAGAAGGCGGCAGTTTAGTAGGTCCCAATTGACATCCGGGGCATTGAAGTCACCCACAATAAGACAATGTATGAGGTTTCTATACGATTTGATAAAGTCTAGCACAGAGACGTCATGTCCCCAAGGGGCTTTGTAAACAACGCCAACCATAAGAGATTTGAAGCTATCATTGATCCTGCACCAGAGCAGCTCTGCGCCACCATCAGCGTCGCTGACAGCTTCTACGAGATGAACTTTTAGTACCTTCGCACCAGTAGAGAACTAAGCCGCCACCAGCTCTTGTTCCTTATCGGTCAGCGCAAAAATGTTGGTATCCTGAGATGTAGATCTCGGATTCGGAGTTATCTGAAGTGAGCCAGGCCAAGAGGTCAGGAAGCAGCTTTGCGGTAAGAGCGTGTACCTCGTCTAATTTGTTCCGGAGGCTGCAAACATTTACAACCATCACCTGCAGTCCATTCTTCGACCTTATTTTCGAGTCCCGGGGAGGACGAACGGTGGCTTCCAGCGGGACCTCTGTACTTTCTGCACTATCTGAAAATCCACCATGTGCAAGTTGGTCTCGGCATTTGCTCTACGGGTTCGTAGTTCGTTAACTGTGTTCCCCATTTTGGTTCGATCTTCTGGGGAGAGATCTCTAATAACATAGAAATGTTCTCCCTTGAGACTTGAGGTCCGTCTGAGTATACGGCGACACTCTTCTTCATCTTGACAAACAAATTTTCAAGGACGGGAGTTGGTGGGGTCTTCTCGTTTTCTCCCAAAGCGAAATGCAGAGAGAAAGTTAATGCCTTTTCCCCCCACTATCGAATAGAAGAAAGACCATGTGCTTTAAGAATGCTTGATCGTCCTGTATTCTTTCTACTGGTGTCTCGCTATTAGACTCGGGAGTATTTACGATGCTTAGACACCGCTCAAGGGAGGGATGCTTGTTTCTATCAGGTGTAGGTGGTTTCAGTGTGCTGGGATTAGTCTTGATCAGATCTTCCAGCTGTGTCGTTCTGTCCAAAACTAATCGTAGCTGTAATGAAGTAGCCTTCCATGCAGTTTTAGATTTCCGCATCATTTTAGCGGTTTTTTGCGCATTGCTGTGTTTGGGGTGACCGAAATTGTTGGTACGCCATTTCTCGCCACAGTCGCGTATGTCTTCGGCTGTGGAAAGCTGACCCGTCCTTCAGTTTTTGTTGCTGTCGCAGGAGTATCTGAAATGTGTCTACTCCGCCGTCGCGAGGTGTTCGCAACTGAGAGAGTTACATAGGAAGGCGTAAGCTCGTCATCTGTGGCGGCCCCAGCCTCAGCTGAGCAGGAATGCAGTAGGAGAGCCGGGCGATTAAGGGATGAGTGATTATTGCTTCCTGCAGTTCGGCACATGTCACACTAAAAGCTGATAACCGGTGAGGTACACAGCTGGAGCTCATGGTACCGTCCCGCGCTGATACCACAAAAAAGTGATTCCATGTCAAATGATAGCATCAATTTACTGCCCAAACATTGCGGTAACGTACCGTGAGGAACATCAACAGTTCCACACCGCAATACTTGGTAGAAAATGGCCATCAATCTTAGATGAATAAGTCCTTTAAAATCGTCTATCCCACCCCTAGAGGCTACCAAAGAACGCTTCGGAAACATCTATTGATCATTACAGAAGCCATCGCAATTAGGGTGTTAAAACCGGAGCTTTATAAACAACGTGCTTTATTACAAACTTTGAGTTCACATTGGCCGAGAACTCGCTCCAACATTGATAATTCAGTGTTGTTCGCGTATGTTTACATATGCTGCCTTGTCCGATTGAACAAGCCATTATTTGTTATTTCATACCGCTGTTCATAAGTGGTATGTCTTATATGTTCATTTATCTATCTGCGACGTAGCTTTCGCGAGCTTATTTACGTCTTACTTTTGGGTTACAACTAGGGACGCCTGAGGTGATTTATCGAAACGAATATTCTTCGCGCAGATGTTAATTGCTAAGCCAGTGGGAAAAATTTACGAGCAACAGATTTCATTAAGTAACTTGCAAGCAGCCCGGCTACAATTAGCCCTTACCGCACGGAGCAAGTGATCCCAAATTTATCTAATCACATACGTTCTTCATAATCGTATAAACAAATCCCTGAATTCGCAATTTGCGCTGATTCCGTTGAAGTAATCCGCTTTTAACTGCAACTATTTTGTCCAATGCCATTTGAATTTCACATTAGGATTTTGCTTAGCATGAATTGCACACGTGGACAAATAGCAACCCCTTTTAAACTTGTTTACATCAGTTGCGGAGGTAAAAACTTAGCATGAAAATAAATGGCATAATATGTTCGAACCTATTTTACAGTATTAAACATCTTCAACATTGCTGTGTTTTGCTTATAACTCTTTAATAATTTAATATAGTACTTTCAATCATTTTAACGCTATGCGTGATTGCTAATTAGCCGTCCTAGTAAAATACATATTGGACGAATTTCAGTCACCAAGAAAATGTTTGGTTTAGCCTTGCGGCTACAATGCTTAGTGATTATAAGTTGGGAGTCGATTTTCGCTCAATGTTGACGGTATATACAGACACATAAAAATCGGTAGTTCACGTCTAGAAACATTATTGCACCGGCATGTTGTGCTTTGGCACGCAGATCAAAGTACCCTTGTAACAGGAGCACAGTGATTTATGGTGCGCAGAAAGGCGAATGCATAGCCAGTTTCTTCAGATGGTCAGGGCGCGATTGACTAATATAATTAATACAAGCTCTTGGTGGTGTGACTATTGGATAGCGGTATAAAAGAAGCAAGTTTTTGTAGAGGAGCTAGCACCATGCAAGTTAGCATGGAAAGATATTATAGGCCTCACTTCTCGCAAAAGGTGTCTGACTGATCCTTCGCTTATATTGAGTTAACTTTCAGTTAGGACTGACACAGTAGGACAATCCACTTAACGTTTCTTCTTCTGCGTGTCTTTGAACTAGTGGTTGATAGGTCGATTTTAGAATTTGATAAACCTAAAACAAAATCCACATCATCATCATCATTATACACATAAGCTAGAGGTGGGAAAACACCTCCGCTATTGTGCCGCAATACATGCAGGAAATACATGGTTGGCGGCATCCGGTTTCGGATTTGCCTGTCACTGTGGCAAGCCACAGGACGCCTGCGCCTACAGAGGGACGATGGGATGGCTTGCGCTGCACCACCCACAGCTCCAACCATATACCCCATATCGAAGCAATAAGAACGGGAGGCATGCGGATGGGAACCACGTTTCATCAACGGAGCCGGCCCACACTCCTTCACAGGCAAACACAAGCACGCTGTATTTGGGGAATCAACCGCACACAAGGCGGTGGCTGGACCGTAGTCCGCTCCACACTGAGTGCATGGAACCGCTCTTTGAGCCTAGCACGGCCACAAGAACGGTGCACCCCGTCCCCTCCAGCAACGACCAACTGTCTCCTGGAGCCAGTATGAACGATGTAGTGGGTAATAGACAGGTAGGCACCTTGTCAACATACACATCGAGCGCAACCATACCAGGGATATCAAACAACAGCCATTCACTTTAAACGACAAGCTGAAATAAAATAAATCCAATAATGCATAGAGATACGGTGGCATAACTCTTCGCTAAATTACCATATGAAGTAATTTGGTTAGCAACAAATCCGTGATAAGTAAGAAATGTCCACAAGTCACTTAAAATGCTACAAACGCAACAAAACTACCGAAGATAAGCGCAATTAGCGTGAGCAACGTGGCCAGTTAATAGAACATTATTCAGGGAGGCGGAACAAACCAAATAAAGCGGAATGAAATGTATCCAGCTTAAAAAGACCTAGTTTAAGTGTAAGTTGGTTTAGCCCAACTGCGGTGTAGAAGCATCAAGTATGCAACATCAGCCTCAGCATGGGGCATGGGGAAATACATACATACATATATATAACACAATACACAGAAGAAAAATAGATACAACAGTTGCATGCCAGCTGAGCTACCAGCAACGGATATGCATCGTTCCGGTAAGCTTCCAGCCAGCCACTAGGTAAAAAGCAAAAAAATTTATGTTTTACCCTAGGAAATGAGATCGTAGATAAAGGGGGAGGCTGAAAGGGATGAGGAGGGACAAAGAAACTCACAGCACGAACGCCACTGATGTCGGCTCCTTGCCATGTCAGCAAGTGTATCCAGCCAAACGTGTTCACCGTCTTTTGGACCCCAACCAGGGAACCGTGACGCTACAACCGAGGCTAGCTCAGAAGTGAGGAACTTCATTCCCCTGAACCAAGTCATCGCTTGGCCACCTCTCCTCTTCTTCCACCCACATCCCCAGTGAGCAAACAACGCACGTCGAGGGAGTCGGGGGGCTGGCATGCGTAACACGTGGCCGAGCCATCGGAGCCTGGTGCGTGAAATAACGGTGCTGAGCGGTTCAGATCCTTTTCCTAGGCCGTTAACAATGCGTCGAACACGATCGTTACTCACGCGGTGTTCCCACCAGATGTGAGCCAAACTGCGAAGGCACCGATGGTCGAACGTAACTACCTCTTCATGTCCGCAGACCTTAGGGACCAGGTTTTGCAACCGTACAGTAGGGTCGAACGTACCGCTGCATTGTACACTCTACCCTTCAGGGCGAGAGTGATGTCGCGCCGCCGCCATAGGTGGCGAACGTTAGCAAAAGCACTTCGAGCTTTCACTATACGGTTCGTGAGCTCGTCCTCGATCCCAACACCGTGCTGACCTCCCAGATGCATTTCATCCGTGGGCAACTTTCCAACTTGTACGTTCATATCGCCCGCCAGCACAACAGTGTCCGCGCTTATTCTGTGGCGAAGGAGCTGAGTCAGTTGGCGGTAGAAGTCGTTCTTTACCGAAGCATCGCTACAGTTTGTGGGCGCGTTGGCAGCGATGATGAATAGACACCTATTAGTCCCGCGCGACACACATCATGTCCATTCGTTGATGGCCACATTTCCTATCAGGTTGGTTACGTGAAGTAAGAAAGAGTGAATTGTACGCCAATAAAGGGGACGGTGGATTGTCAGCTAAATAATGATAACACGAAAGTATTAGAGGAACTAGGAAAAATGTAGAGCAACGCTGAAGATGCAAGTCGGTTAGGAGAGGGGAAGATTTGGTACTGCCAGGCAAGAGCATCTAACTGACGCTCGAAACCATCAACCGTTTATTCCCTAACCACGTGTTTAGGGAGAGAGTTCCAACGTCCAATTACTCGGTGCGACAAAAGATATTCTGCCATAATTTGATCAGAGCGCGGTCTGTTCAGTTTCAACGCTTGGCCACGAAGATCAGACAGCTTTGCCGGAGTACATAGCAAAGACTAGACTGGACTGATCTTCCAAGTCAAAATATAGTAAGTGAGGGTCAAGTCCTCTCCAATCCTTCTGAAGTGCATTGAGTACATCCGCAACCTAAGTGAACGTTCAGGATACGTCTGGCCAAATAACCCCTGCACTTACCTTGTACCCCTCGCAAAACCCTGTCTAGTCCCATTCTGTGACGTAAAAGACATGGTGAACAAACCTGGATGAATGATTCTAATTAAATTCGGAAGTAAACCGATTTGAACTACACAAACACAGGCCGTTAACACTCTCAAAAGGAAATATCCACCATCAGTCTTCTTCCAAATCTCCCCAAAGTGAAATGTCGAAGTTTGCACAATACATAGATTAATATGCGGTGTAATGACAGGCATTTTACTTCCACCTATGCATACACCTGTTTTCCCCCCTCCAAAAAGCAGACACCGATTTGTAATTGTGCCACAAGATATCCGATAAGAAAAAACGAGTTCAAGTTTAATACGACTCATAAATGGGGGACAGTGTCAAGGACTTTCGAGAACTGGGAGAAAAGCCTGCCAATATCGTGACTACTGTCCCCTGTCTCAGCCCAGGTTTCACGAGATAAAATTAACATTGTAAGACACCAAAATCCCTTACGGTATTCGTGTCGCGCATCATTGTAATGATTAAAGTTATTCAGGCGGTTCTCCACCGGAGCCCTCGCCAGTTTTTCAAACAACTTGATTACTACGTTTGTCAAGCTGACAGGCCGGTAGTTCACGGACCGAGTACTGTCACCACCTACAGTAATCGAACAGCTAATTGGTTGCTTTCAGTTCGGGGCAAAACACAGCTGGCAAGCGGTTTTGTACAAACTCATGTAAGAGAAACACTTAGTTCAGCGGCCAATTCATGCAGTAGCTTCGAATGAATGGTATCAGGGGTAGGAGGTTTAGAAGGATTTAACCCTAAGACTTGAGCTACCGTCATGCTAATTTCAGTCACGCAGGAATCCTTCGGGGCATCTGAGGCCAGCTTAAGCTCTGGTAGAAAGATCTCACGAGCAACGTCCCTAGTAAATACTACTCTAAATTTACAAGCCTTATCATTGTAGGCATGTGCATAGGTCCCGTTTGCTTGCAGTAACGTTGGTGCCGGCAGGGTCGCACCGCCACGCAAAATCTTCTTGGGTTTGGTTGCGGCTGTGGCAGTTAAACCTTTTTAGTATTGGTGACGAGCGATTCCGATTTCGTTAGTTTCAAACTTCTCAATAGCCTTCTTGAGTGCTGGCTGATGAGGCCACTTGTAATATTTTTGGCGCTTATACCGTTTCTATACTGCCGGCGCCCGTGTCTCACTTTTCTCCACGAATTAAGCAACTGAACGACGGTTTATAACAGGTCAAAAAGCATAGGCTTAACATTTTCCGTAGGCTGGTGATATAAAAATAAGTGGTCCAACTAAAGTACACTTGGGTGAAGCGATCGACTAATTGGGTACAGAAGGAGGATTGTGGGAATGAGATAGCACTATGCAAAACGAAATAACATTTTGTGGTTACAACACGATATAAATAACCACCAGATTGCTCACCCCTCTGCACAGACTTATGTGTGCGATTGTGGGTCATAGTTCCAAAGAGCTGAGTTAGGCTGAATATACTTAGAATAATTCCTCGTCGTTACTCCCAATCAGCAGGCTTAGGGTAGGCTGGAAAAGCACTAGAAGCCAACGTTGCGACCTACTGGGTCTCGTCAGCGGTGCGCCCCCGAGCGGACCCCTGTCCGGTTTCGCCCACTTGACTTCAGGATGCCAGCAGCTAGTGCCACTTTGCCATGGGTGACATAACAAAGTGTAAGGAGCTCAATTCGATATCCAATCGATTTTAAAAATACCTAAGTTGAAGGCACAGAAAAATGAGTTTAGAAGAACGTTCCGGATTTTGCAGACAAAAAGGAAGAATATGTTCGTAGACAACCTAGACAACTTTACTGTTGACTTTATTTCAGGCTATTAAGTTTGAGGTTGGTGTTCGAGCTGAGTTCCAGTAGGTGGCAGCATATTTGAGTGGGGCTTCTCAGTATATGGTTAACTAATATGTTTTCAATTAGCCGGCAACAGCGTCCACTGAAAATTACTACTGTTTACTTTTCTTGCCAGTACGGAAGACTGCGCAATCTCTCGATAAATTTCGATGCTCGAGGTCGAGGAATTACGAGCGTGTGGGGTCATGTTTTAGCCAAGTTTGCCAGGCGTGGATTGTGCGTTAGACCTAAGGACACCCGTAAGTATTGAGCATCAGAACGAACATGAATGAAACCAAACTCCCGCTTGCCTTCCGCAAGATACCAACATGCTAATTACCACGTTTGGAAAGGGACTCCGATTGTCTGGAACAACTGAGTTCGTCCTCTGCCGGTACACCAAGCTCAGGTACCTGAGAGTTTGTCCGTAGAACGTGCACCCCAAGTTTGTAGATGTAGTCTTGTCAATGGTGGATGTGGACAGCGCTACACTTGTCCACGATGAATGGTTGCGCGTTCTTCACCGACCGCTTTCAAGCCTCAGCGAGGTCGCGCTGGAAGATCTCGTCGTCGCCCATCCATTTGATCACCCGCTAAATTTTAACGTCGTCCGCAAAGAGTAAATCTCTTGAGGCGATAACTCTCGCTAGATCGTTACTGAATACTATGAACAAGTTAGGCTTAAGTACTGAACGCTGTGGTAAGCCGCAATTCACGCGATTCAGGTCGGACAGGGATGTTCGGACTCTACCCTCTGTGATGGAAGTATACACTCGAACGAATTTGCGGTGCCAGCCCAGCAAGGAAGCCGTTAGGCTGCCGCAAGCAAAGGCGGCAGCCGATTGGACGTTCACACGTTTCTCGCATGCACGCTGATTGGCAAACAGTTGGACGCATTTTAGTGAGTTTGTTTGACTGAACCAAAGGAAAAATGTCATGCATCAACAAAGGTCGTTAATTATGGGTCCAACTAGCTGTATATACCGATATGTTTCACTCGCCGTCTGTCTCCGTTTTTGCCTGGTCCTGTTGTTTGCAGAATATACGTTTTGTCCCTGAAGGACCGACTTTTTACATGGTGTCAGAGAAGGAGAAGAACATTAGTACCACCCAGACGATGATTGGAGCAGCACCGGCTATTCAAATGCCTGCCCCGCTGAACATGGATGAACGCAGTTTGGCAAGCAACTGGCGTTTGTGGAAGAGCAAATGGATGGATTTCTGCACTTTATCTCGTCTGGACAAACAACCGATGGCGTACCGCTTGGCTATGTTTCGACACGCAGCAGGAGATGATGCGCGCCGCGTGCTAGAGACATTGTGTTACGCCATGAGCGAAGATGCCAACAATTTGGAGACAGTTCTTGAGAAGTTCAGTGAATACAGCGAAGGCCAAACAAACGAGACATTTCAACGCTACCTCTTCTTTTCGCGGAACAGGCGGCCAGGTGAATTCGTTGACACGTACGTCACTGAGCTAAAGATTTTGGCCCGATCCTGCAGTTTCTGTAAATGCATGGCGGACAGTCTCATACGGGACCGCATTGTTCTTGGGATCAATGACGAAGGTTTGACGAAGCGACTATTACGAAAGCGCAACCTATCTCTGCAGCAATGTATCGACATCTGAAACAGTGAGTCCTCCACTGCCTATCAGTTCCAGCAGATGACATTCGCAGGGGATTCAGAGTTGTGCGCCGTTTTCAGGAACAACACTACGAGAGCCACGACCGCGCGACAGGATCCCTGCAACATTCGTGCAACACGACATCCGAGGAACCACGAACAGTGTCCGGCGTGCGGCCGCATTTGTGTCAAATGTGGGAAGCGCAATCACTTCGCCCGCTGCTGTCAGTCGACAGATGTCAGTGCACTCATTCCAGCCAAATCAAAAGAAGACACCGAACAATCGATTAGTAACGTGTCTCGGAAAGCGTCGCAGAAGTGTGTCTATGCAAGACTTCTGAACAAGGGACGGTCTGTGCGATTCCAGTTAGACACAGGCGCGACGAGCAATATTTTGCCCAGAAAGCACCGCCGCGGCGTGCAAATTCAATCGGATCAGGATTATTTGCGCATGTGAATTGGTTCCAGACTCAAGCCAAAGGGCTCAGCGACAATTGAAGTGATCAATCCGAGAGACGGTGGTTCGCATCGTCTGTAGTTCGTGATCGTGGATGAGGACTTAACGCCGATTCTCGGCATTGATTCGATTTTACCTCTTGGCTTTGTCATTTTTAACCATGATCGTTTTGTGTACGCTTGTCAGAGTGAAGCCGATGTTAGTGACCTGTATCCGTCGGTGTTTATCCCGGGTTTGGGGGAATTCGAGGGTACTGCTCACCTGTCGCCAGATCCTTTGGCACGCCCGACTGCGTTACCTGCTAGGAGAGTCCCATTTGCGCTACGTGACCGGTTTTCCGCGGAATTGATCAAGCTGGTTATGCAGGGTGTGATTGCAAAGGTTGCTGAGCCAACAGACTGGGTTAGCCAGGTCGCAATCATTACGAAGAAAAATAGCGAACTACGCGTATGTATAGACCCGAAGCCAATGAATGAGGCCCTGCGTAGAGAACATTATGCGCTACCGACGTTAGAATATGCTTTACCACGTTTGACAAAAGCTAAGTTTATCACGAAAGTAGAACTTTCTTCCGCGTTCTGGCACGTTGTTCTAGACGACGAATCCAGTTTCCTCACCACATTTTCTACACCTTTCGGACGTTATCGTTGGCTGCGATTACTGTTTGGCCTGAAGGTGTCTAGCGAAATTTTTCAAAAGCATTTGGTGCAAGCAATCAATGATTTAGATGGCGGAACCTGTGTGGCAGATGACGTTCTGATTTACGGTTCTACCGAAGAAGAGCATGACACTAAGCTACATCGGTTCCTGAGGCGTTGCGTGCAAAAGAACATCAAGCTAAAACGCGAGAAAGTAGAGCTGCGGAAAGAGGAGGTGATTTTCCATGGGCAAGTGTTAACATCCGACGGAATCAGAGTTGACCTAGGGAAAAGTAAGGCGATACAAGAGATGCCGTCCCACAACGACGTGAAGGCAGTCCATCGCCTAAACGGTATGGTGAACTATTTAAGCCGGTTCCTACCAGGACTCGCTGATGTCATGACTCCGATTAGGCAGTTAACGCACAAAGGAGTAAATTGGAGCTGAGGGAAGGAACAGGATTTGGCTTTCGAAACCATTAAGAACCTTAGCAGTAATACGCCCGTACTCGGATATTATGATCCAGCACAACCATTGGAGGTACTGTGTGATAGTAGCCAGAGTGGAATAGGTGCTGTTCTGTTGCAGAACGGAAGACCATTGGATTTCCGCAGTGGAGCACTCACAGAGGCCGAGAAGCGGTTCGCACAGATCGCGAAAGAGATGCTGGCAGTGGTCTATGCCATGGAGCGTTTCAATGATTATACTTTTGGAAGAAAGACAACCGTGTACACTGATCATAAGCCGCTGGTGTCGATAGCCACTAAACCACTGAATAACGTTTCTCGCCGTCTGCAGCATATGCTTATCCGGCTCCAGAAGTATGACATTGACATTGTGTACACACCTGGCACACAGGTGTTCATCGCGGACACCCCGTCGAGAGCATATCCGCCAGTGGCCGAACATCATCTAGAAGAGATGGAGACAGTTAGCACGGTGCAGGATCTGGCAGTGATAGAAAACCGTTTGAAAGACATAAGGCGTTTCACGGAGGAAGACCAAAGTTTTGCAGCTTTGCGAGACGTTATCTTCAATGGGTGGCCAGCAACAAAGAAGCAGCTCTCGAAGGAATTAACACCCTACTTCAATTTTCTGGACGAACTCACTGTCTGTGACGATCTGATGTTCAAGGGAAGTCGAATCCTTATCCCTACTTCTCTCCGAAAGGAAATGCTGAAGCATGTCCATCGCGCTCACCTGGGTGCAAATTACACCATAAATCGAGCAAGAGAACTGATGTTCTGGCCAGGAATGACAGGTCAGATCAAGGATCATGTGTCTAACTGTGAGGCCTGTCGTTCACACGACATTCGGCAAACGAAGGAACCGATGATGCTGCATGATGTTCCGGACTGACCGTGGCAAAAGGTAGCAGTGGATCAATTCTGTGACAACGGAAAGAATTACTTACTCACGGTGGACTACTATAGTGATTACTTTGAAATCGATTTACTCACCACCACCACGGAGGTGGTAATCAACAAACTCAGATGTCAATTCGCACGGCACGGGATACAGGAGGAGCTAGTCTCGGACAACGGTCCCCAGTTCAGCAGCGTGGCATTCCAGGTTTTCGCAACCAAATGGGAATTCGCACACCGGCAAACCAGTCCCTATCATAGTCAATCAAATGGGAAGGCAGTGTCAGCTGTGAAGCAAGCCAAGCGACTATTAGCGAAGGCTAGAGATACTCGGGAGGACCCATACCTCATGCTACTGGAGAGTCGCAACACTCCTTCAACGGATATCGGCCTGAGCCCAGTGCAGCGCCTATACAGTCGAAGGACCAGAACTGTGATGCCTGCATCCGCAACACTTCTGCGCCCTGTCACGCCACAATTTGAGAAAGTACAGAACAATTTGAAAAGGCGAGTGGCTACTCAGAAACGATACTACGACAACGGCGCACGGGAATTACCTGAGCTGACAGTGGGGAAAGAAGTATGCGTTGAACCAATTCCCGATGGACTGGAGCGGTGGAGAAAAGGAGTCGTGGCTGCGAAAGTCGGTGAAAGGTCATACGAAGTAAATGTTGGAGGGAAGAAGCTGAGAAGAAACCGAGTACAGCTGAGGAGATGTCCGAGGCGACAGCATGAATCAGGGAGAGAGCGTTACACTGCGTGCGGCAATGAGGCGACATCAGCAGATCCAACAAAGAGGACGCGAAGTGGTAAAGTGTATGGACTATTTAGCAAAGGACAGCAGTAAGAACATGAAAAAGGGAGTATGTGATGGGAGTATACACTCGAACGAACTTGCGGTGCCAGCCCAGCAAGGAAGCCGTTAGGCTGCCGCAAGCAAAGGCGGCAGCCGATTGGACGTTCACACGTTTCTCGCATGCACGCTGATTGGCAAACAGTTGGACGCATTGGAGTGAGTTTGTTTGACTGAACCAAAGGAAAAATGTCATGCATCAACAAAGGTCGTTAATTATGGGTCCAACTAGCTGTATATACCGATATGTTTCACTCGCCGTCTGTCTCCGTTTTTGCCTGGTCCTGTTGTTTGCAGAATATACGTTTTGTCCCTGAAGGACCGACTTTTTACACCCTCCAACTGCCTTTCGCGGACAAAGTTGTCATCGCTTCCTATTGCTGGATTTTCCATGCCGCAATACTGCAGTTTGTGCAGGAGGATTCGGGGATCCATGCGATCAATTGCTTAGTAAAACTTTATGCAACTAAAATTGGTTCCTGTCCACTGACAGTCTGTTTCCGTCCAGTTGGCACGTGCTATCAACAGATTCGTGTACATGCTCGATGCTAACGAACCGCGTGATGCTTCGGTGCAATTCCGCCGTAGCCTTCCAGGTAGCCCATCAGTACCACCGCTATGATCGCTTCCATGGCTGACGAGACAAGCAGGAGCGTTGTTGGGCCAGAGGCCAGAGGCCAGAGGCTGTCCGCCAGTGCCCTCTAACAGCTCAATCAATTGCGGGCCTCGCGCCGCTTCGATTAGGCGAGAATATTCTTGTGGTCCGGTTTCACTGAGATTTCATGTTCCTGTTCGAACCTCCGATGCTTTCACGCTTTCGCGCGGTTGTATAGAATCTCTCGCCTTTGGTACGCAGAGGCAGACACAGGGAATTTATTCCACAATCCGAGCCATCGTCGAGCCGTTGGACTACACCCATTACCGAATCAAAGTGGCTACACCGGTCCAGCTTTCCGATAATTATGGGGTACAAAATACCCTCAGCACGTTGGCATACCCTCATAATACCAGACCGACGGGCTTCACTAGATGAATCGTGTGGCAGCAGCCATTCTACTTCTTAGGCGACTGGATTTAGACCATTAAAGTCTGCCTTCCAATAATCGTGGGACGGCTCCAGAGGAAGCTATTAAGGCAGAAGCATATCCAGGTTGGCTAACACTACCGAGTGGTCACTAACTCTCAGAGGCTGCAGGACCTGAATTTCTAATAGACGTTGCTCGCAAATCGTTAGTAAAAAGTCCAGGTTAAATAGAGCGGGCTTAGGTGTAGAAAGTTGCATTGCTTCAGGTTCAAATAATACTTTCGCAACCTGGTTCTCGGTTTCACTGTGACCAGGGAGAAGTTAAACATCAGGCCACCGTATTCAAGGGAATTGAAAAGAACCCGTAAGCAGGAAACAGGGCCGAGTTAGGTAGTTTCTGTTATCTGTCAACCAATCCAGGCACCGAGTGCGCAAGATGCGATAAGTTGAACCAAATAACAGTTAACCCTGTCTCAGGCTGGAGGACGCACCATAACCATTCGCACAGGCCATCTTGCCTTCGGTAGGTGCGTACGTGTTCATGCACAGCAGGGACTGAATATATAACAGCATGCTGTCTTGATTGCTTGACAGGCGGTTGCACCGGACCTCCTGAGTAGTAATCTCAGGATGCAACCAGGTTTCGGCTAGTCCTATTACGTAGTGAAAACGTAGGGCAACGAAGTAAAATGCATCGTCCCGTTTGTTCACTTAACTCCAAACAGTTGTGAAGGCTAAACGAAAGTCGTGGCAAAAACCGGCAAAGGAGCACGAAACGTCATGTAGAGGTTAGCCAAATAATCTGTTCGACCATAAATATATAGTTGCATCCTTAACATGCACCAGTAATATACGGTAAAGAACTATGCCAAACATGCAGCTAGAGCATCCTGTAGATCCATAGTTGTTGACAACCGCATTTAATTCCTCGAAACAATGATCGTTTACCGGTAAGCTGGTGAAATATATGGGGCTTGAGGTCATTTTTGAAACAAAACACAACTAAACTCAACTTGCTTTCTGGCAATGATTTTGTCTTTGTGATTTCAATCCCAGCCGTCAGGTTGTTAATTTGAAAATGCTGTCAAGCTAAATGGCTTACGACTTTGAATATTTCACTGATTTAACTTTCTCCAAACAAATCTCATTCACAGTGGACGATTAATAATCTAACCTTACGATAGTGTAGCACACTCAGAACCATAGCAGGTTTATTGCTTTTGATAGTACTTGCATGTCTTCTGGTTAAATGACTGCAAACACCATCGCGTCATTACAGGCAAGTAAACAACCGAAGTAGTTTGACTACGCTTTGTAACGTGTCCCACTCCAAAAGGCAAACATAGTCGCGAATTCTTCGTAAAAATAAGCTGACAGATAGTAAATAAAAGATTTGGTGTGTATTTAAGTTTCACCTTACCGAAATGATTAGTTACTTAACTAGCACGGAGCTAGATATGTATGAAAATGGACAATGCAATGATTAATGCGGCCATACTACAAGAAACAAAACAGACAGAACCACTACCGTCATCGGAATGCAGTTACGGAGACGTCAGCTGCCGTTCATGCATACTCGGGTTAGAAGTGCACTAGTTAAAATCCACGAATTGCTCATACGATCATCCAAGCTGTCTATGATTATAGCTAATGTTGTAACCAAAATCATGGTTAAGAATTTAATTAGAGGGATGGTACCGCAGCGGAGATCGAGTGTGATTGGGGTATTTATCAAGCATAATTTAGCAAACGACAGCTACCCGACAATTAGTTGTATTTTAGACGTAATTATTTGGCATCACCCGAAACATTAAGCGGAGTTAACCAAGTATGGGTCTGTATTGATGATGATGTTATTTGCAAATTTGAGCAAATCAACAAAATTATCAAATACGTCAGTGTAGCTTTGTGTTTCACTAGTACTCTCCATTTGTTCAGTTCCACTCACAAGCGACAGATACGTGAGCCTAAGCTTCGTACACAAATAATAAACAAACATTTCACAGTAACGTACAAATTTTAAATTTTTAAAAGATAACATCCGGCGTTGTAACATAAACACTCGCTCAGCTGCGTCGAGAAATCTAGTACAGTTACTTGCCTGAAAATGACAACCAACCGTAGGATCGCCGCAGTCATGGATGTGCTCCTTACAATATTGAAATTAGTCGCCGCTTCCAGACGTTTCACTTGTGGTAAGCGCACCCATTATCATTCTGCTTGTTGTAGTGCTTCAACAAAAATCAGGGCATTCCCTATGCGCAGTCAGCTAGCCAAATATGTTTTAATATCATTTAGTCACATACATTATCTTAAATCTTTTAAAGGAATAATCGTCCAAGCCTGGGCGCATAAAAAACTAAACATTTGAGTTTATTTAGTAATTAGATAAAGCTATTAATTGAAAACATAGAGGTCTTACTGATTAAGATACGTCGCTTTGTCAGCAATCAAAGTCCGCAACGTACTCACATTCCCTACATATTGTTCACTAAGCTGTTTATTCGTACCTAAACTGCATTGAATAATCGCACTAGTATTCCTTGGATTTTTGTCGAAATTCTCATTGCCATATGAGCTTTCATGTTAAAATTTATAGTGATTTTATTTGATTAGAAATAACCAGTGCTCCGTGCACAGGAAGATGAATTTGTAGATTTGGTAACATGTAAACGTTGCTGTTTTCTACAGCGAAATTATAAAACTTTTGAACTTGTTTTACAGCACATTTATCATCAAAAATTTTATATTTTATAAATAATCATACTACTGGCAACTTTGTTTTCCACCGAATGCTGTGTTTTACTAGTTC
>OX104065.1:20175463-20261165 GCA_944474145.2 Dicrocoelium dendriticum | reverse complement strand
TCGGTAGGTGCGTACGTGTTCATGCACAGCAGGGAATGAATATATAACAGCATGCTGTCTTTGATTGCTTGACAGGCGGTTGCACCGGACCTCCTGAGTAGTAATCTCAGGATGCAACCAGGTTTCGGCTAGTCCTATTACGTAGTGAAAACGTAGGGCAACGAAGTGAAATGCATCGTCCCGTTTGTTCACTTAACTCCAAACATTTGTGAAGGCTAAACGAAAGCCGTGGCAAAAACCGGCAAACGCGCACGAAACGTCATGTAGAGGTTAGCCAAATAATCTGTTCGACCATAAATATAATTGCATCCTTAACATGCACCAATAATATACGGTAAAGAACTATGCCAAACATGCAGCTAGAGCATCCTGTAGATCCATAATTGTTGACAACCGCATTTAATTCCTCGAAACAAAATCGTTTACCGGTAAGCTGGTGAAATATATGGGGCTTGAGGTCATTTTTGAAACAAAACACAACTAATCTCAACTTGCTTTCTGGCAATGATTTTGTCTTTGTGATTTCAATCCCAGCCGTCAGGTTGTTAATTTGAAAATGCTGTCAAGCTAAATGGCTTACGACTTTGAATATTTCACTGATTTAACTTTCTCCAAACAAATCTCATTCACAGTGGACGATTAATAATCTAACCTTACGATAGTGTAGCACACTCAGAACCATAGCAGGTTTATTGCTTTTGATAGTACTTGCATGTCTTCTGGTTAAATGTCTGCAAAACACCATCGCGTCATTACAGGCAAGTAAACAACCGAAGTAGTTTGACTACACTTTGTAACGTGTCCCAACTCCAAAAGGCAAACATAGTCGCGAATTCTTCTTAAAAATAAGCTGACAGATAGTAAATAAAAGATTTGGTGTGTATTTAAGTTTCACCTTACCGAAATGATTAGTTACTTAACTAGCACGGAGCTAGATATGTATGAAAATGGACAATGCAATGATTAATGCGGCCATACTACAAGAAACAAAACAGACAGAACCACTACCGTCATCGGAATGCAGTTACGGAGACGTCAGCTGCCGTTCATGCATACTCGGTTAGAAGTGCACTAGTTAAAATCCACGAATTGCTCATACGATCATCCAAGCTGTCTATGATTATAGCTAATGTTGTAACCAAAATCATGGTTAAGAATTTAATTAGAGGGATAGTACCGCAGCGGAGATGGAGTGTGATTGGGGTATTTATCAAGCATAATTTAGCAAACGACAGCTACCCGACAATTAGTTGTATTTTAGACGTAATTATTTGGCATCACCCGAAACATTAAGCGGAGTTAACCAAGTATGGGTCTGTATTGATGATGATGTTATTTGCAAATTTGAGCAAATCAACAAAATTATCAAATACGTCAGTGTAGCTTTGTGTTTCACTAGTACTCTCCATTTGTTCAGTTCCACTCACAAGCGACAGATACGTGAGCCTAAGCTTCGTACACAAATAATAAACAAACATTTCACAGTAACGTACAAATTTAAATTTTTAAAAGATAACATCCGGCGTTGTACATAAACACTCGCTCAGCTGCGTCGAGAAATCTAGTACAGTTACTTGCCTGAAAATGACAACCAACCGTAGGATCGCCGCAGTCATGGATGTGCTCCTTACAATATTGAAATTAGTCGCCGCTTCCAGACGTTTCACTTGTGGTAAGCGCACCCATTATCATTCTGCTTGTTGTAGTGCTTCAACAAAAATCAGGGCATTCCCTATGCGCAGTCAGCTAGCCAAATATGTTTTAATATCATTTAGTCACATACATTATCTTAAATCTTGTAAAGGAATAATCGTCCAAGCCTGGGCGCATAAAAAACTAAACATTTGAGTTTATTTAGTAATTAGATAAAGCTATTAATTGAAAACATAGAGGTCTTACTGATTAAAGATACGTCGTCTTTGTCAGAATCAAAGTCAGCAACGTACTCACATTCCCTACATATTGTTCGCTAAGCTGTTTTTTCGTACCTAAACTGCATTGAATAATCGCACTAGTATTCCTTGGATTTTTGTCGAAATTCTCATTGCCATTTGAGCTTTAATGTTAAAAGTTATAGTGATTTTATTTGATCAGAAATAACCAGTGCTCCGTGCACAGGAAGATGAATTTGTAGATTTGGTAACATGTAAACGTTGCTGTTTTCTAGAGCGAAATTATAAAACTTTTGAACTTGTTTTACAGCACATTTATCATCAAAAATTTTATATTTTATAAATAATCATACTACTGGCACCTTTGTTTTCCACCGAATGCTGTGTTTTACTAGTTCCAAAAAATGTAATGCAATTTGTTACCGAAGGCTGTACAAACGAAGTCTGTGTAACGAAATCGAAACCGCCATGGGTCGTTTTAAAGACTACTTAAATGATCTCTTTCTTTTCTCTTTCATTTGCAGATTCTCGAGAAACCGCAGACATATGAAAACGTGCGAAGGCACTTTACCGACCCAAAAACTCTGACATTCCCTTTTTGTTTTGATTGTCTTATCAAGGTCCTGTACACTCCTCTGTTTTTTCCTGTTGTGGATAAACGTGCTTCCTCCGTGTCTGCTCGTTTTGCCCGTGTCACGCTTGCGTATTGCGATTCTGTGAGTGCCCGGTTGCTGTGTGTGCTTCTCGCGTCGTGTGTCCGCTGTGATTGACCGTGCTGCTTTCTACCGCCGTTGATTCGTTCCGTGCCCGTTTTCCAGCTCCCGCCGGTACCCCATTCCAGGAACTCCGTTACATTTGGTGACAGAGGTGGGATCGCAATGGAGAAGGAAAATGTCAGCCCCCCAAAAATGAAATCGCAACTACGTGTTGTTACCCAGGATTTTTCGGATTTTCGACCTGTGCCGAGGCAACCCCCAGTTTTTCGGCCTGGGGATGATTTTGACAATTGGGAGTTCCATGTATCCTTATACCTTTCCAGTATTCCCGAAAAGCACGTGGGCCCTTACGTTCTCAGTTTTTTGAGCGAGGAAGCCACGCGCCTCTTCCGCGCAACTGGAATCCCTCCAACGGCGCCAGCTTCAGAAATATGGGAATCACTGCGCGGACTGTTTCGGAAACAGGAAGCCGCAGTCCTGTATAGACAGAAATTCGCTGCTCGTACCCAACAGTCGGGAGAAACGGTCGAAGCGTTCGCGCGCGCACTTCAGGAGCTCTCCTTGAGAGCCTTTCCCGATCTCTCCAACGCCGAGCGGGATAAGTGGCTGGCTGAGCGTTTTTGCACCGGGTTGCACGACAGGTCCCTACGTCACCAACTAGCTGGGATGCTGCCCTGCAGTTTCACGGATGCCATGAACAAGGCACAGTTTCACGAGTCCCTGGATTCAATGGACGATCGCGACGAGTATGGACAGGCCACTTTGTGTTCGGCACTGAGAAACGTGTCCATTTCCGACAGCAGAGCATCTAACTTCAACTCCACTCCGTCCAGGCGCGATTGTTGGTACTGCCGTCGCTTTGGAAATCGTGCGCAATTTTGCGGACATAACCCACCGATCAAGCCGCGACGTTCGCAAGGTAAGTCACGTCTTCATCCATCCGGCTTCCTTGCGTCCACTTTTGTTCGTAATGCTCCGTTTCGACCTTTAACCACCGTTGGCTGCCTCAATGGTTTTAACATCCAGTTCTTGCTTGACACCGGTGCGTCATGTTCGTTGTTGCGTCTAGAAATAGCCGACCGCCTCGGGGGTCACCGCGCCACTACTCAGAGAAGGCCACGAGTGTTAACGGCCAACGGGGCTGAGTTGTCCGTCGAATTCGCAGTGTTGGCTCAAGTCCAACTGGAACATGTTACTGCAGTACACGAGTTTCTAGTTTGTCGTAACCTAAGTTGGGACGCCATCCTAGGGATGGATTTTTTGGCTAAGCATGGAAGCTTGCTGCAGCTTGGTACCGCGAATCTATTACCAAAGTCCACTCCTGTCAACACGCAGCTGTGTCACTCACGGGGAGTTTGCACAGTTTTAGAAGCCACCTCGAAACCATCACAGTTCGAGACTGATGTCATTGAGCCTTTGCGTAACCACAGTGGTATTTCCCCAGACTCAAAAGCCTCACTTCTCTCTATGCTGCGTAATTATGAGGATCTGTTTTGCGACACTCAACTTGGGCGCACCAACGTCATCCAACACGAAATTGATACAGGGAGTCAGCATCCTATTCGCCAGCGGGCGCGAAGGGTGCCCATTCATTACGAAGCCCAGCTAGATCGCATGATCCAGGAGATGCTTGATATGCGCGTTATTCGCCCATCGACATCGCCTTGGTCGTCTCCTATCGTACTCGTGAAGAAGAAGGATGGTTCTCTACGACTTTGTGTAGATTACCGAAAGCTAAACGAAGTCACCCGTAAAGACCCCTTCCCCCTCCCTCGCATTGACGCCACATTTGATGCTCTTCATGGTGCGCGATGGTTTACTACTCTCGATTTGGCCGCCGGGTATTGGCAAGTGGAGGTCCGTCCGTCCGATAGGGAGAAAACCGCGTTCATTGTACCATCCGGGCTGTACGAATTCGAGACCATGCCCTTCGGGTTGGCTAATGCCCCAGCCACCTTCCAGCGCCTGATGCAGAAAGTATTGGAGGGCCTCGTACCCAAGGAATGTTTGATATATTTGGATGATGTGATAGTGCATGGTAGGTCGGTCGAAGAGCACAACACCCGTCTACGTACAGTTTTGGAGCGGTTACGGCAGGCTGGATTAAAGCTGAAGGGACGAAAGTGCCGTTTTCTCCGCGAGCAGGTTAACTTTTTGGGACACGTAATAACGCCAGACGGCATTCAAACCGACCCCGACAAGTGCGAACGGATAAGGTCGTGGCCACAACCCAGATCAGTTGATGAATTGCGTAGTTTTTTGGGACTGGCATCTTACTACCGGAGGTTTGTGCGCAATTTTGCTTCGATCTCGGCGCCGTTACATCGCCTGACGGAAAAGGGACGGAAGTTTGTTTGGACGGACGAGTGTGCCAGCGCTTTCGGACGACTGAAAGAATGCCTCACGTCGCCACCGCTGTTAGGTCTCCCGGATACTTCCGAACGAGCTGGGCCTTTTGTCCTAGACACCGACGCCAGTAACGAGGCGATTGGCGCTGTTTTGTCGCAGAAAACTTCTATTGGGGAAACCGTGATCTTTTATGCTAGCCGCCGACTGGACAAGCGAGAGCGTAAGTATAGCACAACGAGACGTGAGATGTTGGCCTTGGTGTATTTCTTGAAGTATTTTCGACCATATTTACTCGGAAAACCTTTCCTTGTGCGGACTGACCATCAATCTCTGCAATGGTTACAAAACTTCCGTGACCCGGAGGGACAAGTCGCGCGGTGGCAAGAACGCCTACAAGAGTACGATTTTACCTGTGAGTACCGGCCGGGAGCACGGCATGCCAACGCAGATGCCCTTTCTCGAATTCCCGCTCTGGACGAAATAAATGCAGTTCTACACCACTCGGAAACTGATACAACGTGGTCAGAGGATCAAGCCCAAGACCCATATATATCTAACATTTATATGCGGCAAGTGGAAGGATCGTCTAAACCATCGGGTACGGAAATGCAATTCCGTTCGAAAGACGAACGCTCACTATGGGACCACTGGAGCCGATTGAGAATCATTGGTGGGACGCTGTTCCTCATGGATGACCTGGGCCCGAAAGTGATTACTCCTATGTCGAGAGTGCCGGGCGTACTACAAGCAGTCCATCAGCAGTTAGGTCACGCTGGCCAACTAAAGACGGAGACAGCCATACGTCAACGGTATTGGTGGCCAGGAATCCACGCCGACGTCGTGAAGCTATGTAACGCCTGCGAGACCTGTGCCGCTATCAAATCGAAGACCCCCCTATCCCGGGCCCCATTGGAACCGATAGTGGCCACGTCCCCAGGTCAGCGAGTCGGAGTCGATCTAATGGGGCCTTTGCCAGTCACAAGGAACGGGAACCGCCACCTCCTTGTTCTTATAGATTATTTTACGAAATGGTGCGAGGCCATACCTATCAAAAATCCGGATGCGGCAACGGTTGCGTCAGCCATCGTAAATGAGTGGATTGCCCGCTATGGAGCACCGCTGTCACTGCATTCAGATCAAGGCGCCGTCTTCGAGAGTCACCTGCTTCAGGAGGTGTGTCGGCTGCTCTCGGTGAGGAAGACACGTACCACATCGTATCATCCACAAGGGAATGGATTAGTAGAGCGCACCAACCGAACTATAAAAGGGATTTTGCAGAGTTTCCTGGAGCGGCACCAGTCAGATCGATGGGACGAAGCTATTCCACAATGCATGATGGCGTATCGAGCGTCTGTGCATGCAACCACGGGGTATTCTCCAGCCTTCCTGACATTTGGTCACGAGCTTCGTTTGCCTCTGGAGCTGATATCCCCTATTCCCCCAATCGAGGCTTGTTCTCTGTTAGACTACGTACGACAGCTTGGCGAACGTCTTCGATCAGCCTTTCTGTGTGCGGGAGAACACGCAAGGATAGCACAGCATCGTCAGAAAGTATGTTATGATCGGCACAGTAGGGGCCCTGAATATCACATTGGAGATCGCGTATGGTTGCACCGCCCAAGACCTCCGCCTGGCGCAGCAGCGAAGTTTCACCGACAGTGGCAAGGGCCATACGAGATTGTGTTCGTCCGTTCACCCACGGTGTATGTCGTCCGAGATGTCGCTCAACCAAATTCCGACGTTCTGACCGTGCATTACAATCAGCTGAAACCAGCGGGATCTTCAGCCTCTACTCCGAAGGAGGAAGTCGTCCCACCCGGATGCCTCCCGATCGTGGAACACACTGTGGAGATACCCCCGAAGGCGGCTCGGCGAGTATTCAGGACACTGAGACACTGAGGACAGTGTCTTCGCCGGAAGGGGGAGTGGTGTAACGAAATCGAAACCGCCATGGGTCGTTTTAAAGACTACTTAAATGATCTCTTTCTTTTCTCTTTCATTTGCAGATTCTCGAGAAACCGCAGACATATGAAAACGTGCGAAGGCACTTTACCGACCCAAAAACTCTGACATTCCCTTTTTGTTTTGATTGTCTTATCAAGGTCCTGTACACTCCTCTGTTTTTTCCTGTTGTGGATAAACGTGCTTCCTCCGTGTCTGCTCGTTTTGCCCGTGTCACGCTTGCGTATTGCGATTCTGTGAGTGCCCGGTTGCTGTGTGTGCTTCTCGCGTCGTGTGTCCGCTGTGATTGACCGTGCTGCTTTCTACCGCCGTTGATTCGTTCCGTGCCCGTTTTCCAGCTCCCGCCGGTACCCCATTCCAGGAACTCCGTAACATCTGCACTATCCACCAAGCACATTTCATCGAATTGGATATCCACATCGCCTATGGTGAGTGAAAGCATGTAGCTGGATAGTGCAAATCTATTCCTTAGATTAAGGATTAAACCCTAACTAGTGAGCGGATATAAATTTGACCACCTTTATTGATGTGATATAGAGGAAAGCGAAAAGTATTTGGTCATAATTTACCAAAGCGGGACCGATAACTTCACTGCCAAAACTTTTGTTTCATGGATATAGAAGTGCCAACATAATCCAGAAGCTAACTATTTGGTAGAAATAAATTCAGGTGAAGGTTTTACCATTAATGCATTTACCGAAATATATTTACCATGTGATGGCAATGGATCCAAATTCTGTCTTCCGCATTTGTTTGATCCGTGGTTTCAAAAACTTTTGTAAAGCGAATAACAGGGTTCACATGCGCCTTTATTTTATATATTTTAGACAAAGTGATACAAAATCCTAGAGTGGAAATTATAGGCTGGTATGATTACCCAAACGAACCAATAACGATGTTTGACTCCAAAAAATGGCGTTCATTTACTATGGGGAAGGACTTTACTATGTTTCGTTTTGGGAAATATTACTTAATACGACAAACTGTCCCAGTTTTCCCTTCAATTAAATTGTCAAGTTCTTTCAATCGTAGATAACTAATGCAGATACGATTCCGATATGCACAGTTGGCAGAGTATACCACAAATTTCACAATTTTCTAACGTTGTTTTATCAATACATGTAGCTACTTTGAAAATATAAGTTGGCAATCCATTCTTCATAGTTTATCTTTATATCATTCAAAAGAGAATAGATGCAATAGTTTAAAAACAGCCACGTATGCGATATATAACATATTTTTGATAATAATTAATTCAATAGTTCAATAGTGTATGGTGAGATAAAAAGCAATAACTTTACAAGACCCACAGGATGGCAAATGGAAGAAAACAAAAGTTTCAGGTGTGACACAAAAATATCAGCAAGTTAGACACTGCAGTTTGTCATACCGTTATATAATGTGTATCATGTAAGTGCAAATCCAATAGTCTTTCGAATGTCTCGATGTTTGGTGCGTTCACCACATGCGATGGCAGTGCGTTCCAGTGCGGACAGACACTAAGAGAGTAAAAAAACTTTCTACAATCTAAACGGGAATATTTAGTCACAAGTTTCAGTGCATGACCTCGGCATCGTTTGTCGGCAGATAATGTTAACAGCGACTTACATGGATGGCCCTCTTCTCTTAGTATCCGGTAAGTGAGGATCAGATCACCGCGAAGTCGTCGGTATTCTAAGGAGTACAGACCGATCGAACGAAGACGCAGTTCATAACTAAGGCCCGATAGACCACGTGTTGCCTTAGTGGCACTTCATTGTGGTTGCTCCAGGAGACGAATGTCCCGTTTTAACCACGGACGCCATGCCTGCACCGCATACTCGAGGTGAAGACGAATGTAAGCGTTAATTAATAATGGCACGAGTTGCCGCCGGAAGGTACCGAGCGCTCGCCTCAAAAGCCTCAAGTTTAAATTCGCTATGTTAGCTGCCTTTGAACATTGGAGCGAATTACCCAGACCTTCTTTCACGATGACCCCTAAGTCTCTTTCGTTGCTCACCTGTTTTATAACGCGCTGCCCAGGTGATATGTGTTGCTGCAGTTACTGCGCAGCGACAACAGGTGACACTTTTCGGGGTTCAGGGGTAGTTGGTTGTTTACTGCCCATTCGTGAATCCGGTTCAGGTCATCCTGCAGATAGACAGGGTCAGATGTTGACTGAATGGCTCGCCACACTTTAGCATCGTCGCCGAATATTTGCATAGGTGATTGAATGTTGGCAGGGAGGTCGTTGATATAGAGTAAAAAGAGTAACGGGCCGAGAACTGATCCTTGCGGTACGCCGCTAGTGACGCATAGACTAACGGAGTGGGTTTTGGCCATCCTTACCTCGATTCTTCTGTCGTATAAGTAACTTTCCAACCATGTAAGCAAGGAGCCGTGGATACCATAGGCCGCAAGCTTTCGGAGAAGTGCTGGGTGATTGACTCTGTCGAATGCCTTAGAAAAGTCTAAGTAAGTCACATCTACGGGAACTCCCTCGTCAACAGCCCTGGTCCGTGAGTCCCGAGCAAGTAGTAGATTGGTGAGGCAAGATCGTCCGCGTCTGAATCCATGTTGGAGGTTGGAGATGATTTGTAGACTTTCAAAATATCTCACCATTTCATCAGCGATTATAGACTCCATCACTTTTGATAGAACAGGAAGGAGAGTAATAGGTCGGTAGTTGGCAGGGTCTGACCGCTTACCTCCCTTGTATATCGGAGTGATAAGTCCACGTTTCCACTCAGACGGAAGTGTATGAGCATCAAATAGAAACTGGAAAAAGGTTGCAAGGTGGAATGCCATGGTGGGTGCAAGGGTTTTAAGTACTCTCGGACAGACCTTGTCAATTCCCAGCGCAATATTTTTCCTGAGCGACTGTAATTTCTTTGCCACAGATGTAGGGCTAAAGTTGACCGTGGATAAGCCGACGACATTTGCTGGGATGTAGCAAGGCGATGGTTCCATGGTGTGTATAGTCACTGAGACAAACTGCATGAGCAATGCGTCCGCGGTCTCCTCTTCAGTAACCGTTAGGCAATTGACCGTCTCTAGTGGTGGTATTCCCGTCTTAACCTTCCTTTTGTCATTCACATACCGGTAGAGCAGTTTGCGATTGCTAGTAAATTTGCGTACCATAGTTTCCTGCCGTTCGTACTTGTCAGCTTTAAGGAGTGAAGTGCAGTAGTTTCTGACTGTTTTGTAATGATTCCACGTGATATCACTTGGACCTAGCAAATGACACCTCCAAGCCTCGTCACGCCTATTCAACCCCTTACGTGTTCTACTCCGGATCCAGTTGTTGCTCCGTCGCGAAACTCGTAATGGTACGTCTTTTGAAGCTGACTGTAGGACCCAGTTTAGCTTGCCTTTCAACACTTGCCAGGCATCATTCGCCGAAGTGTGCATCTGGAGGTCCCAGTCAACCGTTGTCGCTATAGTGTGAAGCTTGGAATAGTTGGTGATGAATCGTCGGGTTTCTGGTTCTTTGTCAACCATACTGGCATAACACACATAATCAAACGTTAGAACTGAACGATCGCTACAACCTAGCGGGGGGTTGTATGATACCGACTCAACCATTAACTCCTCATTAGTCAGGATTGAATCAAGTATTGAAGGCGTGTTTGAACCGCGGTGTCTGGTTGGTTGATCCACATGGTTATACAAAACTGCCATAGTCAAGAACTCAAGGAGTTTTGATTTGAAGCATGGCCCACTTGGGAACACAGATGCTATTGACGGTACATTGAAGTCACCCATTATTAGGTAGTGTGAGTACTTTTTCGACATAGCATATTAGAGAGCATTTAACAGAATATCATCGCTTTCGGCGGAGGAGTTCGGCGGCCTGTAGACAACTGCTATGAGGCAATCATCATGTGTCTTCTTCTGAGGACAACCATCGGGACCGGATAGCTACAGCCGGCAAAATAAGGCGTCGGGGATAATAAGGGAATGCTCAGTGAGAGCTTCACATTTCAGGTGATCTCGGTAGTAGATAGCAACGCCACCACCGCGAGATGGACGATCATTTCGAAAAACTGACATTTCACTGAGTTCAATTTCTGGATCCAAAATCTCTTTAGAGAGCCAGGTTTCAGTTAATGCTATGATGTCCCAAGTTACTGCTTCATGCCGATGGCGCAATTCCGGCAACTTGGAGTAAAGCCCTTGGGCGTTTGGGTAGCAGCATTGCATTTGTTGCCGCATTAGGAGGTGGGTTCGCTGTGTTTGACCGGCACAAACAGTGCCGGTCTGCCCACGTTTTTTGACACGAGTGTTTGCACGCTTGGCTGGTCTATGGTCGGAAAAGCCAGGTCTGAATCAACTGTACCAGTGGTCTGTACTGCTTGCAGGAATGGTCTCAGTTGTACTTCTGGTGATCCTAGCCTTCTGCTGTGGTACCACAAGTGAATTGCCATTGATGCCATCTCCGGCGTAGCCAAGGTAACTTTCAAAATATTCGGCCCGCTCCCTTGATGGTTTGGGGAGGAAGCTAAGCGGCTGACGTCGAATGCCACAACATGCTGCATGCCATAGAGTTCTGTAATGTAGCGCCACCCCTCAATATCGTGTTTTTGTCTTTCACTGGTGTCGCATCAATATGGTGTAAAACCAACACGGAATCTGAACTCGGTGGAAAATATTTCGTATGAAATCCTATAAATTCGCTGTCATTTATATCAATTTTAGGGTAAGTTGAGCGTGCAATGGACGCTTTATGATGGGGACGAAATTATCGCTTGCGAAAAGCTTCATTACATGGTTACAAGAAATCGTGTTTATGACGCTGTCAATTAATGGGTTGTTAACCACAGCATAAACAGCAATGCGAATTGAACTCGTAGCATAATAAATTAGTACTTTGACAAATCTGTCTGTTTACTCAAAATTGGCAATCGGCTTTCTGATATTAAAACGCAAGGAAGCCGTAAATTGAATTGGTTCACGGCAGAATCATATAGCAAAGCGTGGTATAATATCTAATCCTTAGCTTTCGTAACCTGCTTTAAGTGTCATTATTGGTGCACATATTTTAATAGTTACATATTTGCATTGAAAGGAAAGCCGCATAATTAAGCTTCTTCAGCTTTCGTGATGCGCCTAAAGTTATCGCTTTGCTTGTTTGAATACTGCTGCTTCTGTCATCTACAACTATTAAGTGAGCAGCATCAATTTTTGCGATGCTTCTGCCCACCACAGAATCTTATGCAGAATAAGAGTAATGATCACCATAATTGCCATGGACTAGTTAGAACATAAATATTTCACCAGTTTCATGTTAAAGTTAGGAAAAAATTTACAAGCAGAGAATACGGATTTCGGTAGATATCGTGGGACATGTACGCAACGGATGCTACAAATAAAATGAGCTTAAACAGCATAAAATTGTACAGTTTAGAAGGCTTGGTCATTAAGTGACAAGGCCTGGTATTTGGTTCCCCATTGGTCAAGGACATTTCAGCAACCTGTTCCCCTACAAGGGTTATTGTGAGATGTGGTCAAGTAGAAGAATAATTTCGGAGATTACTTGTTTGAATATAATTCTGTGTTCCGGAGGCGGGTAGTGAGCACTTCCCATGTGGCTAGTAAACCATCTATTGCTGCGCCTTTGTGACATCCAGATAAACGGAAAATGGACTGGAAACATTAGTGAGTATTATTATGTGGCTAACATTGGCTAAAATGATCAACACGGCGCTCATTAATGTTGTGGTTCCACCTCCACATCGCAATGTCGAACAGTGCTTACGGATTGTCACAAAAAATTATCTTGCGGTTTTCTTCGATATAGCTTGCTCGACAGAAACAGTTGAATGAACATACGAATAAAGAATTACTTGACCGACACAGTTTGTCTTTGATTTGAAGTCTTATGTTGGGTGTTGAAGTAAATATCAGCCGTAAGCATGCTGCGCATCAGGAAGCATTTATGGAGTCCGATATCCTTATAGACCTGGTCTGCGCTATAATATCCACTTTAAAAGGCAGAAAGATAAGCAGACCGACGAAATCGGAGTTAGCGTTCGTTGCTCGGCCTTTAATGGTTCTCCAAACTGACTTATCGTGATAGCCATATCTCATAAGTAGGCTACTTAATATTGCTCAGTTCGTGTGGAAGTTCGTCAATATTACGAATAATTCCTGCTCCCATGCTTTTGCAACCAGTCAATTTCTACTTCTGGTTTAGTAGGACCAAGCTGACAAAATGTATGTAGTGTACATTCCACGTAACTTTATCTGCATCCTGCGTTGGTTTGGCCCATATGATCTCCTGCCAGTTTGGGCATAAAGGAAAGACTGCATACAATTGCGTGCTGAACCGAGGGTGAAATTAGCATTGCCGTGCGCTGAGTTAAAACGGGATATACGTTTCTCTGTACAGGGTTGACTGCAATTCAAAAAACCATACAATCCACATATCGATCGTAATAGGTTAGAACTTCTATAACATATCTCAGATAGATTTGTCCTAATTTGCTCATTAATACATCTGCTTGCAGCGGTCCAAGTGGTCAATAGAACTCTACTCAGTCCTTTTGTTTGCAATGGAACTAAGAGTAGGTTGACGGACGACCGAAATCAATGGGGTTTCAACTGTATGACGATCGGTGTCCAAGGTAAGCCCACGACATTAAAAAGAATCTCGCGTTACCCAAACGCGTTGCACTACGGTAGACACCGTTTATTTCGGGTAACGCTAAACTTGATGGACAAGACTGTGGCCGTTCTGCTGTATGCCAATCGTCTTTGAAAGGGCTCAAGTAAAGTGCGCACACTACCTGAAATCCAGTAGAAAGAACCTTCAGCGGATCCCGCCGCTAACAGAGAGAGGTGCAGCAAACGTCAAGATAGGAAAACATTGATTTCACACGATGTATCTGAGAGTACTGATACCTTTTATGACAATGTTCAGATGCACGACCTTGAGCAATGACACTAAATCCGGGAGGCTATTTCTCTCGAAAATGTCGTGGCCACCTCACTAACAAGTAGCCACATATCATCAAAATATAGGGGTATGGTCCCACACTGTTAAATCTTGTGTTGCAATCAGAAGTAGCTACGCAAACACTTCTAAAGAAATGGACTTAATTCCGTAGCAGGTGGCCAACAGAACATTTTCTAAAATCAGCGGGAGCACCAGCACCTTCGAAGGGCAATTCAATGGAGGGACAACTCTCAACGAACACGACAGCTGCTGGACCAAACTCGGGGACGGTTTCAACAGGATCCGTAACATCCAAAGAGACACAGCAGAGCGCAAGCAAACACCGGGACCTAGGACATCTTATACTTGACTATATACAAAACTTGTCTCGAGAGGCTACAAGCTGTCCAAAAGCGATTAATCCTCGACCGCTTATTGGTCGGCGTAAACTCACTTGCCTCATCCATCCAAACGGACATAGTATTGGACTCCGAGAAGATCTTATGCATGTACAAAAAGGCACAAGTTCCACTCAGTAAATTATCTGACTTCGACACGCGACAGCATTGGACCTCATTGCGTTCACCAACCGTGGTTGCGCTGTGAGATAACGGATGCCGAAATCGCGCTAACAGACATATCCGCTGTTCAGAAGGAGTTAGCTAGCAAAAGTGATAGGGTACCCCTCTACTTTCGTAGCAACCTCTAATACGAACCCATAAACGATTCGAAAGACGTCGTATCTGACTCCATTTGGTGTAATTTACGGCTGAGAGGGAACGATCTTGGCCTATTGGTTCTTGTTTACTGCCCACGATCGTCTACTCCAGAGGTGGACTGCAAATTGGTGGCTGCGTTGAGGCAAGTGATACACAAGAAGTAAAGTCAAATTCCAGTCACTGGTGACTTGAACATACATGCTCTAGAATCCCAGGCCACACCAGGAGAGCGCTTCAATGCTTCACTGCAAGATCCCGTTCCGGACTTCCCGCGTTTTGGCCACGTCACTAGGCCCATCAGCTTAAGGGGAAAAGACAGCCTTTCCAAATTGGACAAAATATTCAATAATAATGAATTGATGGTCCAGGGTGTGATAACCGATACTCCCCTAGGCCGAAGCAATCATGCGATGCTAGTGTTTCATTACATGTGTTACGCGGATTATCCTAAACAGCATGCCAAGGAATATCATGCCATGGCCAACTGCGATTACCTGTCCGACCTTAAATCGAACATTACTCACGGATTGTCATAGAGAATCTCTTGATGTTTCGTTTGTAAATCTTGACTTACGAGAACAAGTGAAAGTAAACACGCACGTAAACACACGTAAAACATTACTTGACCGATAAAGTTTGTCCTTACACTGAAGCTTTATGTGAGAAGTTGAATTAAATATTAGCCGTAAGCTTGCTCCGCATGAGAATAGTTGATCGCTTCCGACAGCCTGCAGGTTCTTGTCTGTGCTATCCTATTCAATTTGAAAGGCAAAGACGGATAAGCCATTTATTCTCCGACCGAATCGATACTAACGTTCGTTTCTCGGCATTCCATATTGCTCCGAACTGATATTACAGAATAACCATTTGTCATAAGGCGTTCTTACGTAATTCAGCTCGTGCGGCAGTGTGTCCACACAACAACTCCTTCTTGAAATTTTGGTTATACAGCCAACCAGATGCCGCTTCTGGCTTAGCGAGACAAAGCTGAGAAAATATATATATTGTCCAATTGACGTAACTTTTCCGTACTCCCTTTTTATCGACGCATCTTAACTTTGTTATTTTGGACATATTGGATGAACTTCTTACCATGGCGTGCTGTAACGAGGTTAGACTTAACATTGCCCTTCGCTGAGTTAAAATAGGATAACATGTGCTCTATACAGGATTGACTGTCTGTCAAACAAAATATACCATCAACCTATCGACCTTAACGGCTCACAAATGCAATAACTCATCTCACATGGCGTTGCATTAATTTGCTCATGAATACATCTGCTTGCATAGAACCAAGTGGTGAATCTTAGGCGACTTAATCCTTTTTTCTCCATATAACACCATAAAACTGAAATTGTATGTTTTTGGTTAACATCCTGTGTAGCTGTTTTAACTGAATGTTTGAAACGCCGATGTTCAAATGATTTGATCGAACGATAGCACATAGAGAGCTCATTGTCTCCTCTAAACAACATTTATGAAGAGCAACACGACGTCCGATGAAAACATCTTAAAAAGCCAGAGTCATCACATATATTCCTCAAGAACACCAATCTGAGCCAACAATTGCTTTCAATGATTTATCTACGGGCCAGTGTAAAATTGGAATAAGATGCACCGTCTTTCTTTCAGGGATGGGTCAAATGTGAGACTGCAATAAGGATGTTGCAGGCTTGCACACATGCAGTTTGATGGTAGTTTCGTAATCAAGCTGTATACACTGGTGTTGTAAAAACGAGTATGTTTACTTCTGTTCGACCAGGATAGACAGATCAATTTAACACACTTATTTTCCGAGCATAGCGGAAGATGAATTAATCGGTTGGCAATAGCTTCTGCTGTCGCAAGTATTCGTGGAGGCGAAAAGTTTCAATTATTCAAGAGACCTAGTAAACCACAGAAAATGCGTTCGGAATTTTGGCACCACGACCTGATTCGTATAGGTAGGACAAACTCACTTACCATAACTCTATTGTCTTCGTTCTCCAACCAATTAGGACTATGTTCGTTAAAGCAACATGACAAATGCCGAGCGGTTTCTAAAGTGCTTTTGAAATGCACTCAATTCGATGGAATATGTAAGTAGAAGTTAGCTCCGACGGTCTGTCATTATTGCACCCAGAAGTATGCGGTTTGTACTAGAGATACATCACAGTTCCCCGACTGCGGGAATATTCCTTACCGATTGCGCCAAAGCAGAAGCTATTGCCATCCCGAATAATCGAATATTCAATATTTTGAAAAATAAGTTTGTTCAATCGTCTTGTCTACCTGGTCCTACTGCTGTCCGCCTAACAGTCACTCTTATACTGGTGTCGTCCGCACGATTACCTCATCACAACCAAACTTCGTGTGTGTAAAAGGTAGCAACGAACTATCCGCTGACTTACCACTGACCTACTGCTGAACGAAAGAACCTACAGTTCGCTCATATTTTATCCATATATTCTCTTTCTACCGGCCCGTAGTTTAATCAGTGAAACCATGGTATCGTTTAGTTCTTCTACCCCGAGAAATTTGGAATGCGCGCGGCAGATCAGTAAAAGGTGCTCACTCAAACATTTAACTGAGTCTCAGCGAGCGCTGTAGTAGAGCAATAATGTTACTGCATGGAATTTCTTGCGCCATAAAATTAAATGTTTCCGGTGTTGGGATGAGCAACACTATAATTTTCATAAATGTTTCCTTATATATTAATACATGGAAGCATTTTATCTGTGCGTTTAACAAATGTCATTCATAAAGTCAAAGTTAACATTGATGAACCTAAATTAGTCTGTTATCTTGTGCATAAAAATCAATCTGCCTTTTCAGAAGAGCAAGTATTCAATAAGGCAGGACTGTATGTTAGTAAAAATGTAAATCAAGTTGTGGAGATTATACTCGCTTTTGACGTCTAATCTGTAATATGGAGCTCCTGACTGACGAGGAAAGTTTCGTCCGGCAAGCAAACGCTCCAATTCTACCATGGATTTCCGCATAACAGCAAAGTATACGAGCAACCTTATGCCTTAAATGGCAACTAAACATCCTCTCAAGGTACGTAAACCAGCAGATGTAGGACATAAGGTGATTAATTGTGTGAGCCACCATGAATAGTAATGGCCACCTAACCAACATGGCAATTTGCCAATGACCTGCGAGCAAGAAATGAAGGATAACTGGCACGCAAATAGAGCTGGAAAACCACGATGCTCCAACATGTGCCTGGGCGTTCCATCCTAACTTAGAATTAGGTACATAAATGGAATGCGGAGTGGCTTTCCCGTCGAGGTGCAAGCGTACAACCATTTTAAGTATAAAACTTATATGTGTCATCCTTAGGAAATGGCGATCGCAACCTCCTCTTTATCGTTTCACTTTTAATAGGTGTTCCGCGGGAGCGAGTACAAACGCATAGCGCACTCTGGATCCGAGATTTTTCTGCAAGTGTGGTAGTCCAGCGTGCTACCACTAGGCTAAAACCGGGTTATGTCTCTTGCTCATTTGTTAGCTAAAACGCCGCAAGAAGCACATGGCCAAAGTTTGCAAAATTGAGCAGTTTCTAGCAAATTATAAAGCTTTTCTAACTTAACAAATCTGCATAAGACGAGTTATGCATTTAGTTAACAAGTTGTTGCAATATTTGGTCGCTATCGGCGGTAGAAAACTTTTCCTACCTTGAATTAATCGCTCTTCCGGTTAGCTCAAAAGCACATAAAGTCCAAAAAAGTGTACGTCTCATTGAGAGTATGCATTTATATTCCCTTTCCCATCGGTTTTATAAGCTTTACTATCCACCTGGAAATTTTATGGCCCAATGGATTGTACATGTACAGTTTTGCATATCTCACAATACCAAAGGAGACGACTGGTAAGAGCCCCGGCGATCTAATCTTTGGACGGAGGTAAAGGACTCTGTTATCATATCACTTTCCCATCACAGTCTACGTCTCGATGCTAATGACTAGAATTCTAATTTAGACTATGAAAGAATAGCGGTTAATCGACATTTTTTTGAAAACGAACAGGTTTTTCAATTTTGCATAACGAAACAAACCAGGAACCAAGAGATCCGCATGAACATGCGGAACAAATGGTGGTAGTGGTTATGTCAGACGGCAGGATAATTATTTGTCAGAAGGGCTATGTCAGGCCCCACCGTTTTGTTTACATCACTTGAAAAGCCACGTGGGCTCCTTTACTGACTCTCAATAAACCCTACTCATCCCGACCCTAACATTTTCTTATTTACAAATAAAGAAAGAAATATTATTGTGTGTGAGTTTTAATCGTGACTTCTACTTTCTACGAACTTTACCCTACTCACTAACATCTACAATTAAATATATTATTCTCGACTATTCGACGCACGCCATGGAGGCAAGATCATTCGTTTTTCAATCAGGCGGCCGGCTTTACTGCCCTGCCGTGATTTTGTTCCACTGGACTAGGCTGTTTTTCGCTGACTGCTTCCATGCTAACTAAACTTAAACGATAAATACTCCGGAGAATTAACTCTGTTCCCTCTACTCCTAGGGACTGCTAGACGTGTTCCCTCGTTAGTGTTATAGCCCTTTTTCTTACCTTTTAGCACGCCTAGCCTCAAAGCGCTGATTAATCCAGTCCCGCTTAGTCGGCCTCCTACTCAATGAAATCATTTGGACTTCTGAGACATCACTTCTCTTGGTTCGTCTGACATAATATTTCTATATACATTAATTGGAGAGGCTCGTGGGCTTTTCCACGCTTTACCAATAAACACTTCTCATCCAGACCCTAACCTTTGCTTGTATCGCTTTCTCTTTTCATGCCTTTTTCAATCGGACGACCGGCTTTACTACCCTTTCGTAATCTTGTTTCACCTGACCGATCTGTCTCTTTCTGCCTGCTTTTATTTTCCTATTATCCTTGGCCTTTGTTATTGCGCTTCATTTTTATTCCCACGGCTTACAATCATTGCGCTTATTTAAGTTATCCCTGTGCGCATTGTAAATAAGTAAATAAAAAATTTATTCTCCACGAAACGAGACACTCTCGCACGGGCATGATCAAGTTGCTGACAGGGCCATAGAAACACTAGAATCTGGAGTACGCCCACAACAAAGATACGTGTTGGCAAAATATAGAGCTTGAAAATTGCACGTATTTTTGCATATGAATGATGGAGGCATGAAGAACTTGAGCGGTGGCGTCAGCGAGTAAGTTGGATTCGAAGCATTGTACGATCACTAAGTGTTTCTGTTATGTAAGTTCCGGGTGTGGGTTTGAATTGTTCCGGGGATTGAACACTGTTTTTAAATAGCCGTAGGAGTCCGTTAGTGATTGATAAACACGTGTTCGCAAATATGGTGTACTGAGATCATTCTTCGTGTGAAGCATTGGGCAGTGAATTTATTTCGGTGGCGAGTCACATCAGCCACGTCACAGTGCCGTTAAGCAGACATTTGTGACTTTTATAAGGAAAACGCTTGCCAAGCGATAACGCAGCACGTCCTGGGGCACTGCCGTTGACCACAATGAATATAACATTGATTTACTAACGATTTTGTAGGACCGATATTCCAAGCAGCTATTCACAGTCATTGGACACTCGATTTTGCGTTGGCTCAGCGGAAGGATTAGTCAGGATTCATCAGGAATGGTGGACAGCGGTACTGTTCGGAGATAAGCTGTGGAGATTGCGGTGCTGTGTTATTCAGGGATGGAGCTCAAATCAAAAGCAATAGCCTGGTCTGAGCACCTAACCCACGGTCCAGGTGTGCGTCGCTGCTAAGTCCACGGGGGATAACCTTTGCAGCTAAGTGGGTCGCTTGCAGGGAGAGGATGTTTAGAACGATCGAGGAGCTTGCTGTGGTCTTTGGAATCAGGTATGAGTTTATCAATCCTTTCTCTAGATGTGTGCGGAGGGTTGTATACGCAACCGATAAGGAGATCAGGTTGACCTCCTGTCGTCTGGATCCAAATAGAGTCGTCAGGGTCATCTATAGATAGCAGTTCGAAATCGGGGGCACCAATGTCGTCGCGGATATAGATAAGGTAACCACCGTCCCGATGTTTGTCTTGTCCGTGGCAGAATATGGTGTAGCCAGGGATGCGTAGTAGGCTGTCAGAGGCATTTGAGGGGTGCCACGTGTCTGTGATGAGAACCAGTTGTGGATATGAGAGTAGGATAAATGAGCAAATAAGGTGCATCTTGTGTGTAATAGATCGTGCGTTGCTAGGCAGCACGCTGTATGATGCAACGCAAGGAGAGTTAAAGGAGTTAGATTGTGTGACGTAAGTTGCACAATAGGGTGCAACCGGCGCAGGGTAAATGGAAGTGGTAAGAAAAGGTGGAGATGGTTCTATAGGAATGTGATCAGGAATTGATTGAGTAGGTAGCTGATGGTAGTCGGTCGCTAATGAGGCTTTGGTAGTATTATTAACTATAGGAGCTATCCGAAGGGCTGCAACCAACCGTGTAGGGTTAGTGGCAGTGAGCGCATGAGTTGTTGGAGTTAATAGAGTGCTCGCGAGGACCATTGGTGGAATGGGCGATGTGGGTCGTGTCCTTCTACATCCCATAAAAAAGGGGACGTGGATGGCATGGTTTGGTTGTAGTGCTTGTCATCCGGATACATTTTTCTTTCAGGAGAGCTTAAAGTCAGCGCGGGGTGAAGTTGATGGGGCGGTAGAGATTTTCAGAAGGGCGTCGTCCTTGTGAGGGTGCATTCTTCCCCTGGGTTTCGTGAGGCTGTGGAGATTAGTAACAGGTTTGTGCACTTGACGTTTGGGGGCATAGCGCTTTTCGTTGGGCCGACTGAGTGATAGCGTATCGGGCAGCTAACTAGCCTTGTTATGTTGTATGGTAAGCACTGCGTTGCTGCTGCGCGGGCTGCTCATAATTCCATTTTGCTGTGGTGAATGTTAGAACGTCCTCAGTTGGTGGGAACCGCGGCGTTTGTTGTAGTTCTGGGACTTGATAGCATAGTTGGGCTCCTCGAGTAGGTAGTGCTTGCGCAGGGATTGAGCAGCTTGGGTCAAAACCTGCATGGAGGGCGACGGTTGTGATCGGAATGATTTCGACCTCATGCGATCCATTGGTACAGATGTTGTTTGGTGCTTATCGGCTATCCGCTTATGCCACGAGGACCCTGCTTGGGTTCGATTATCATTGTTATGTTGCTGCATCGGTGGGGAATGTTTTGTAACACAAGGTGTGCCGTGTTTCTGCTGTTGACATTTGTTGATAGTCTGTTGCGTTGCGTGGGTGGTTTCGGCTTTGCACGAGGGATGCGAGTTGATCAGTGGGAAGTCCACATTGATCGGTTCTGATTCTGTGTCACTCATGTCGGGGGTGTTATGCAGTAAAGTAATCATTGACTCAGCTTTTGGTATCGTTAGCTAAGACGAGTCCGGAACGTTGGTTGACTTTTTGTCTATTAGGGCTGTGGGGCGTGAGTCGGTATGTAATGCTGTCGTGGGCGCGTGGCGCAGGGGTTTAGGTCCAGATCCACGTTAGTGCTTGTCATAGAGCATGCGGTAGTTATGGTAATCGGCGATGCATCAAGTGGCGGTTGTCTTACTTTGGTATTGGTATCCGATAGGAAAGCTCTTTGCAGCGGCGTTAGATCATGCTTGCTAAGAATAGGCCAAAGGTTTGCGTTTGTTCTTAAGGTAAATCTATTTGCTATGAAGCGTGTGGCCAGTTCTTGGGTATTGAAGGCAATAAGAAGAGGATAATTTCGACAGATCTTCGATTTTCTAAGCCGTTTGCTCACGCACGTACCAGAAGGAATGTTACACATGGACTTAAGTAAGCTGATGGCTTCCTCCGGAGGACGTTGAAGATGATCACGTTTCGGGCGCAACGGGCGCGCTCGTTTATCTCATTAGTGATGGTAGTAAGAATGGCGCCGGCCTCTTTGAGCTCATTAGCATTGTCATTTTTCCTTATGTCTGCGAGTTGGGCCTACGGCATAAGTTTCGCTAGGTCTGCTTTGGTGGCTGCCATTTACTTTTTAAGAGCAGTTATTTCAGTTGCGAATGCACTGATTCTGTTAAGTGCATCTTGTAGTGGGTCTATAAGAAGAACACTGCAGGGGCGCGGTTTATTCCGGTTTTCTTTGGCAGCAGATCGTTTGGTTGCCTTAACCGCATTTGCGTTGCATAAGTCAGAGCTGTGATCCATAGAACCTGCGGTATTTTAGTGAGTACTCCTAAGTTTGCCCCGGATTTTGGCTCGGGAGGCTTTACCTTTCATTCTGTTTTTTAGTTATTACGGAAACGCACAGCTTCATAATTCGTGTTCCAGGATCGCGGTTCTGCCGCAAACATGATCTAAAACCTTAAAATATAGCACATCAGGATATCGAGGCAACGCGTCAAGGTCAAGTTCAGCTCGTTATTTTCCGAGTTTGCTCCTGATTATCGGCGGCACTCGGACCACTTCTAAGTGTTTTCTGCCCAGTACTTCCATTAATACGCTCATCTTACCACTCTTCTTATTCCTCTGTTCTTTACCATATGTTCGCATTTGTCTATTAGTGAGACCGTACGTGGCATAACGACTCCCAATGAACGGCAGTTTCGGCCCCCTCTGACCATTCTTTCTAGATTCTGAGGGCTTTTGGACTGTGGAATCATGAGCGTTTTAGCGTAAGTACTCTTACGAATTACTCTGCGCAATGCCGTCAGCATTCATCCGCTTCTAGCCGATTCTTTGAAATACCTATTCCTCTTGGAACGTTGCTTTACCTATTTTGCTCCCGTATTCGGTCTCAACCTAGTTGTCCTTGTTTCACCTAAGAAACCTCTCGCATTCGGATTGCTGTCATCATCATCGGTTTACCTGTTTCACTCCAACCATAGCGCCATTTGTTTAACTTCTGTCAATATGTTTTGTTATATCGGTCGCTTGACTTTGCGCGTGCAGCACCTTCTTCCTACCTAGTAGTGGTATTCCGAGTCACCCCAGTGACGTGATGTAAAGAACGCGCTCGCACATCGTGTATACTAAACAAACTTACATAAGTTTTAATGTACCCTAGGCACCCTTGCGCGCCACCGGTCTGTGTTACTGCTTCTTGATTCATTGCTGTCTCTCTGTTTGACTGACACTTGTCCGTTGCTCGTTTTTTCCCGAGATTTCCACCGTTACATCGGCCACAACAAGAACGTTTATCCACTGGGACTGGTCGACCCATCCTCAATAGCCAGAGGTTTTAAACGCTTGCTGATTTCTCCGGAGGTGAATAACCCACACGTCGTTACAAATGTAGCTCTTTCCGCTATTGTGGAGACGTAACCTTCACGGGGTCTAAACAAATGGGTTTAGCTCGCCTCGTACTCGGAGCAGAACAATTAAAGTTCAAGTTCAAGCGGGACTGGAAGGATAGAATTATCCCATGAGTGTTCCTTCTTCGGCAGGTCGTTGAACCAGGAGTTGCCGAACTTTGAAATACTGATGAACCTAAAACAAAGACCGCCTCACGCCGTGTCCCACCAATTAATGACCACCGATCCTATCTTAGCAGTCCCTGCTGGGTCGGTTACGTTAAGTAAGAAAGAGAAAAAAGCAAACTTAGAAGGCAAAAGAGAAAGGGGAAAGAGCTAAGCAAGTGGAATACCACGATATTAGAGTCATTAAAAAAAGAACTGAAAAGTGAAGGTGAGTCAGCTAGGAAAAAGGCAAGGTTTGTTTTTGCCACCCAAGAGCATCGAGAAGGCGCGCAAAACCCTTAACCGTAAGTTCCCTAACCACGTGATGGGAAGCAAATTCCAGCAATCTATAACTCGGCGCGATAGACGAGTTTCCGTCCTAATCCTATCAGACCGTAGTTTATGCCGTTTCAGTGGGTGACCACGGAGGATAGGTAACGTAGCGGGACTAAATAGCCCTGACAAGTCCGGGCCAATCTTACCCGTCAAAATACGATGAGAATCAGGTCCCCTCTTATCCTTCGGTAGTGCCCTGAGTATATCCCCAAACTGAGCAAGCGTTTAGGATACGTCTGTCCCCGTAGACCCTGCACTATCCGAGTGCCCACTCGTAACACCCTCTCCAAGTCCATTTTGTCTCGCTTAAGAATTGGTGGACAAGCCTGAGTACAATAATCCAGGTGGGGTCGGACGAATGCCGAAAATAGCTTCATAAACAAATTGACTGTTAAGATTCCGAAAGAGCGCGGAATAAACCACATCACACGAAACCCACGACAAGCAACCTTCTTTCAGTTGTCTCCAGAATGAAGTGCTGATGCATGCACGACTTCTAAATCAACCTGCTGAGTGACAACAGGGAGTTCAAGACCGCCGACAACATATCGGGTGGGAAGATATGCGGCGCCGATTCGGAGAACAGAGCATTTGGCCTTATTTATGGGCAACAAACGTGAGGTAGGCCGTTCCCAGAGCTTATCCAAGGCACGCTGAATTGCCTCAGGACCACCGGGATATCCACAATAGTCCAGAGCTTAAGGTCGTCAGCAAACATTAGTGATGACACCCCTAGCCCTCCTGGCAAGTCATTTACATAGATCGCGAACAACAATGTCCCCAATACCGAGCCCTGCGGAACGCCACTAAGGACAGCTTGCCTGAGCGAAAGGCTACACCCCATCCGTACGCACTGTTCCCTCCCCTCAAGGAAGGCAGACACCCATTTAAGGGCGCGACCAGATATCCCGTATGATCTCAATTTTAGTGAGAGCCAAAGCTGTGGAACAGTGCCAAAGGCTTTCAAAAAATCTACGAATGGCACACCTACAGCGTAACCACTCTCTACCGCTTGTGCCCAGCTTTCACGAGTTAAAGTAGATTAGTCTGACATGAAATTCGTTTGCGGAATCCATATTACGCAACACTGAGATCGCTGAATCTAGTCAGATGGTTCTTCACTGAATCCCTTATCAGCTTTTCAAACAACTTGACTACTACGCTTGTCAAAATGACAGGCCGGTGGTTCGCGGGCAGAGCGCTGTCATCTCCCTTAAAAATCGGACAGATGATTGCCTCCTGCCATTCCGAAGGTAGACTGCAGCTGTCCAACGACATTGAAAACACGCATGTGAGCGAGCCACTCAGCTCAGTGGCCATTCCTGCGACAGCTTCGGATGAATTGAATCACGACCCGAAGCTTTAGAGGGATTAATGCCTTGCAGTAGCTCGAAGACCTGAGTCTCCGTTATGCTAAATTCAGCTAAGCAAGAATCCTCTGGAACTCTTGAAAGTAAATTCAACCTGTGTTAAAGAGGCCTCCTGATCAAAGACCCCAGTATACTGGTCACTCAATATACAAGCCTTGTCGTAGTCAGTTTGCGCACGGGTCCCGTCTGCTCGCAATAAAGCTAGTATAGACCGTTTTGCCTCGCTGCGTCTTTTAACGTAAGCAAAATCTTCTTTGGATTAGCTGCGGCCGAGTCCGCTAAACCCTGCTCGTACTGGAGACGAGCAGTTCTGAGATGTTGCTTACATTTATTTCTAATCTCTCGATAACTATCATAGGTGCTGGCTGTTGGAGCTGCTTGGTAGGTTCGCCAGCATCTAGACCGTTTCGTGAGTAGGTACTTGCCTGTGGTATCTATCCATGGAAGCTGTGCCCTTAACCCTATTTTCCTCATGACTGGAATATAGGGAGTGGAAACCTCCGTATGGTATGCCTTAAATTTATCCCAGGCTAACTGGACAGAGTCAGCCATCGAGATCTCACATTTCAGAACTGAAGCCTTAGTTCTCATCGCACTAAAGTCCGCTCGCCAAATATTCGGAAGTAATTCAACAGCGGTTTCTTGGTGCCATGAACGAGCACATCGAAAGGATATGCATGCGTGATCGCTGGACCCTAGAGGTGCACCGTATGAAACGTCAGTCACGAAGTCCAGGGACTTAGCGAAAACCAAATCCAAAGTAGATGGTATTTGGTTGTCCATATGCCAAGTGGGAAAGTCAACAAACTGGTGCAATGGCACTTGGAGAGTCAGTTCGAGGAAGTCTGCACCGAATGTTCATAATGCTGAATTGCAAGAAAGATTGGCCCAACAGACTTCCGGGAGGTTGAAATCCCCTAGAACTAAACACTCATGCGCAGACTTAGTGCGAATAAAGTCAAGTATCCCCTGGAAGAACTTCCAGGATTCCTGTATAACACTATAACTGTAAAATGGGTAGAGGAAGTGCACACAACAGTCGATAGGGCTTCAACAGTCTGATCCGACGACTGGAATGTGCAGGTTCTCAACACAAATAACTTATAGCTCACATACAATAAAACACCTCCGCCTTGGCGAACAACGGAGCGAACAGTTCTAAGCAGTGCGTAGCCAGGTAAATATACCTCACCGTCCGTGATATCCGGAGACAACCACGTTTAAGTGAAAGCAAGTATGTCGGGACGAGATTTGTCTACAAGTAGACCCAACTCGTGCACCTTGTTCCTTAGGCTACGCAGGTTGCTAAATACTACCTCAAGGAAGTCGGCACGACCATCTCTGGGTCGTGCGCCGTCAAGATAGGTTCTGATAGAGCGGAAAATAACTTCCGGCTGACCAGCTGAAAACCCACCAGACGGAGGCCTTGCTTGGCAGCCGCCTGTCTAGTGTTGAGGTCTTTGATAGCCACCTTTAACTTTAATCTATCTGCCAGTGGTAGATCCGGCTGAGCGCTGACACCACTACCCATAAGTTTGAACGCAAAGCGCAGTAATGATTTGCGTTCCTCCGGGGTAGAAAGAACTAAGCGAAGTAGTCGGGGTCGCGGATTTGGCGTAGCGATATGGACGTTCCCCAATCTGGTCAGCTTTCTGACAGTGACTCCAGGGAAGCCAGGTGGAAGCAGCTTGCTCTCACACAGTTTCAGCCACTTGATGTCATCCAGAATGCCTTCCTTTGGGACAGCGGCCGCAAATGCAGCAACGTTACGGAACATAACGCTACTATCCGTGAAAGAGTCGGCACGAAGAGGAGGTTTTACTCCACGTGCCTTTGAGTCGACACCTATAACACCTGTTTTCACCACTGGCGGTGGGACTGTCCCTGTCTTCACAAACGACGTTGAAGCAACGGTAGCGTACGTTTTCCGTTCTATTGCCGGCGTATTACTAGTTTCTGGGTCCTCAAGCCCCTTCAGAGTTTTACGAGCAGACCTAGTCCGCTTCTTCTTTTGGTTCACTGGAGCAGGGGCCGTCGACTTTGTGTCGCATTGAGCAGTTACCAGCACTTCGTCAGAATGGGCTGGTTTGCTGGCGGCCGAGACGGTCAACAACTTCGGAAGGTTCTGTGTACGATCGTCAGACAGCTTTAAGACTGTCAAAGACGGCATATTTTCGATGCCGTGGCAACTAATTCTCTGGGTTTAGCAGAGAGCTTTTGGTATTTCCGCACCCTATTTTTCTCCATTTTGATCGGCTCATGATGGCAGCCAGCAATGCAACCCGGGTTGGACGGCAGGATGTGTGACTTTATGTCCGAGTGACAGACTCCAATGGATGGATTGTCAGCAATGTTGTCGTCTATTGCAGTGGCTTCAAACGAAATATTCAGGGATTTTAGAATCAAATACATTTTCGTATCGAGCGCTGCAATGGAGGCGAGTGTAGCAATCGTTTCCTCAACATCTGCCAACCTTGCAGCTGGCGCTGAAACTTTAGCACCGGTGACAGCCGGGCGCGTCGATCACCTGGAATAATATATTTTCATGGATCCCCCATTCCACTGCCGAAAACAAACAATTCTGGCGTGATTACCTTCACTGCCTCAAACTTTCCGATTCTCCAATCACCTGGAGCTATTATGATGTCTGTTCACGGAGAGCGTTGCGCTCGTATCCGTGGCTTTTCCGATGGCCTTTCATGGAATTTTTACTTGGCCATGGAGACAGTTACACTTACTTACATTTGAAGGTATTCCGAATCAACTTTGCGGAGAGTGGCATTTTCGCCCGTTATGGACATATTCAGTTCCAAGAAACAACTTCACTCACCGTCCCCATGACAAGTCCAGCGTGAATAGCTGGGCACGCTTTGCGTGCCGGACAAGAATATAACAGAAAAAGCCGGCCTCTATTAACAATGTGTTTACTCACCTGCATCATTTAGCATTCAACTCTGCAACTCTTTTGCATCATTGACCGGCTTCAACAACTGCTGCCGGAGCATTACTAAGCCATTCGGCCGCTGGCCACTAGTGGCAAGGCAAAGGGTGTGAATTCAAGATGGCGAGGCTATCCGATTGGCTGCATGTAGGTGACTAGAATTGCGTGGAGATGTGTACTTTCTAGTCAGCTTAACCTGAAAATGTGTGTTTGAATGCACCAATATTATGATTACTATTGGTAACCGTTGACACAAAAGTGAACGATGTCAATAAATGAGCAGGACGATGAGTTACAACCTGGCAGGTAAGCATCACGCAATATCATCCTTCCTTCTTTGAAAAAGGAAGCAATAAGGTGGTATATCTCTGGCAGCTGTGAGTAGCTTATTGACAGTCGAAATGATGGTCCATTCATTGAAGCATACCGGTGGGATCCATTTTGCATGGAGAGGGTTCTGGTCCTATTCTGCAAAGCTCTGTGGTCGTTTTATGATACATAAACAGGTTATAGAAGCTCTCAGGTTGCGGTGAAATGTTAAGTAATGAAAGTAGTACACCAGTTGTCGGTCCACGACGAAGTGAAGAAACTTTAACGGGCCTCTCATCTGCTCTCAACTACTCAGTGAACTCAAGGATTAATTGCACATTTAGTTAGAAAATTAACCACCGCCGTGAGCAGAATACATCGCGCTATATGTAAATGTAAATGTAATTGAGGCTGTAAGGGAGGTAAGTAAATGAATGGACGACCCGCTCAAGACGGAACACTTACGGGATTCATCCTAACGTTCCAGTCTGACTTGAATTTGAATTTGAGGTGCTTGCTAATGAAATGGATATACAATGTGGGAGAAGTTGGTTTGGTAACCAATTTTCATTAAATGATGCTAATGGATGCAACACAGTACCACAGTTCTAAGCACTGGCATTGAATGAGTTGCTAGGATACACATACCCCCTACGAATTCAACCGTAATTAAAGACGAGCCATGCTGATATGTAGCTTACATTTATTTCTAACCGCTTGGTAGGTACCGTAGGTTTTGTTTGATGAAGCCGTCTGGTAAATTTGGCAGCACTTAGAGCGCTTCGTGAGCAGGTATTTACCGGTACGATCTATTCAAGGAGGATGCGCCCGTGTGCTCATTACATTAATGTGAGCATCGTAGCTGACTGCATGTACAGTAACGTCACGAGGTATTAAATGGACACCCATTGCCAGCCTCAGTAAGAATATACTCAATATGCAAAACAACTAAACTGAGTAGAGGAAGTGCACACCGCAGTCCACAGGGCCCCACTAGGTTTGCAAAGCAGACCTATGCCCACACGTTCAGTGTAATGATCCCAATGCAAGTCCACAGTCACTTCGAGCTTGTGATGAAGGAATGAACATGTTGGCATGTGAGATGTTTATGGGTTACAGTGCATCACAAGCCTACTGGAGGGCATTTGGGATGGAGTGATGAGCCAGTTGTCAGGATGTAAACGTAAATTCGGAAGCTTGAGAGCACTACGGCTTCTCAAGGTAAATAGGTTTCTTAGCACTATAACCAAGAATGTAATTCTCGGAGCCGCTAAACATATCAGCACAGACCAGTTGCACGGGTGATGCAGTAGCCTAGATAGGTCTCATAGCACTAGCAGCAATCTCGTAGGTCTCGGAGCCTCTACACATATCAGCACAGACGTGGCGCACTGGTGATGCGGTAGCCTACCTAGGTCTGGTAGCACTATCACCAAGAAGGTAGGTCTTGGAGCCTCAATACATGGCATTACAGGCCTGTTGCACAGGTGATAAAATAGCCTACATAGCTCTCTTAGCACTAGCAGCAATGGCGTCGATTTTGGAGCCTCAATACATATCAGCACACACCTGGTGCACTGGTGATACGCTAGCCTAGATAGGTCTCTTAGCACTAGCAGCAATGGCATAAGTCTCGGAGCCTCTAAACTTATCAGCACAGACCTGGTGCACCGGTGATTTGGTAGCCTACATATCTCTTCGTTTACCCGTCCAGACAGGGGGCCAAATGCTTATTACAAGAGCACCAAAAGTGCCCATCAGGAGGCATCTATAGCTAGCTCTTTAACAGAGCTGGGACAATGCGGATATAGTGACATGCAAACGATAACGGAATTGTCAAGAAACGTATGGGCACAGATAAAGTTTCCGGGAACGTTGTCGTACAGACCCATTCAAAGTGCTCGCGCAAATGTGGCGGACACGTCATATGCGTCAAGTCAACACAGCGGATCACTAAGGAGTGGGTTAAAAGTAATGTACCTAAAGGAAAGCATGGTGAACAAGGAATGCATGGGCTTTCAGGCCCAGTTAAACAGCAATTGGGCCATTTCTGCGAGAATTACAGAGCCACCGTGCGATTCATTTACCGAATGTTCCAATCAATGCTGTCAACCTAGCAGTTGCGTCGGAATGGCAAGTGGGAAGCACACGGAAACGAAAAAGTAGGTGGCCCTAAAAGGGCCAAGTTTGCATTCTCACAGGCGGGCCGTTAAGCAGTTAAGCGAAGTCGTAATCATCGGCTGCCGTGGTTTAATGACAATGGCACAAAACTTACTGTCTGGCAGGCAGATCATGAAGGTGCTGCTTAAAACTGTTGTCTTTCCAGCAAAAGGGTTTATTTGCAGTGGAATCCAAATCTACACTGAGGAGGATGCGGATAACAATATATTATGACATACTCAAAGTCAGGTTTGCAGATAGCCTGCAGCTCCGCCGAGGTGTTCGTCTCCTTTTGCAAGCGTATAGGCGTAGCGGGTGCGTTGTCCGTACCATGTGACACATATGCATAGTTGCAACAGGGTACCGCGTCACAACCCTGCGAAGTGTCTGAGCTGAGGTTAAAAGCTATTTAAAGGCGCTTGCCTTCGTACGCCGGAAAAGTAGATGGGGTAGATGATATCGTTATATTCGTAGATGGTGTACGGCGTGATGCTGAAACTAAATTACTTGATTCCAACTCACGTACGTTATTGCTATGGGAAGGCTTTTTGGAAATGTTACTGCTGCTTTGTCACTGGAGCAAACTTTGCAACCGTCGGTTTCGTTCTCCAGCAAGCATTTACTGTGATACAGTAGCCAGGTGGGCACGCAATGAACGCCCGTACCTGCAACAGGTTTACCGCAAGCGAAGCGAAATGTAGTCAACCTACCGGCTTTGTGCCACCGCGGTTACTTACGCGATGGTTGGCAGTGTGGCTTATCACTTACGACGGGCGCACCTGGTGCTACGCCTATAAGCTCAGCAGTTTGTTTAATGAGGCTATCGATGAACCCGGATACCGCACTGGGGTTCACGTCTTCCAGGCACTTAAGCCGAGCAATCAGTTTTGCTACGTTGGAATTGGGCTGCCTTGAGGTGACTACCTTCAGAGTCCGAAGCAACATGGAATCCTCCGGCAAGTTGTAATTCGCTAACCATCGACTACGGATAGGTATGTTTTCTAAAAAGGTAATGAAAAGCAATCGCTGGTTTACCCGTCGGATGTTGATTCTCTTTATATAACATCAGTAAATGGACGCATGGTAGCCAATGTGCCCGTAAAATGCGCAAGTGCATGTGCCATTTGCGCAGTCGATGTCATATCGATGATGTTGTTCTTGAACAACATTATACATAACATACTAGACTCGCCGTATTAATTTGCTCCTTGTTTTGCGGCGCTTACAGCGCAAGCATTTATAGACGATGCGATCATACCTCACGCCGTGATACTGGCTCTTTTGCTGCTACAGCAAACAAAATTGACGTTGTTCCGATGCATAGAGGTGGTAAACGGGGAACAGAATTCATCGAAGCTATGAAACAAATGTCCAACAAAGGTGGTACTGAAGTCATCCTCCAAGGTTGCACTTCGAAACAACAGTCAAATACAACCTATTGCCTTGGACCTCACTTAAAGTAGCAAGCAAACGCAAGTGCAACGATATCAGCGGTTTTTTAGGAAATACCAGACATAGTCGTGTATTAGGCCGTAAAATTGATGCAACTTATTTTTTTATTGCCTAACTTTCTTGCAGTTCTATGGTTGCCACTACGTGGCACCCATTCGGCCAACCAAGAGAGAATTTTGGCTGTCAACCGGTTGCGAATAATAGAGTGCAGATCGGTCTATTCGATGCATACCCGACTGGCACTACTGTTTAATGGATGCTACGGCAATGTTCCAGGAGTTGGTGGGTTTTTGCCTGGCAAGCCTTCTCCCTATAAAATGCCACAAATGTCCGCTTAACAACACTGCAACGTGGCGGATGTGACTCACCACAAACTAAAGTCACGGCCAAACATGTCACACTGACGCAGTCCTCATCCTTCCACATCCATCCTGTGCAGCTGATTTTCTGTGTAGAATGCCTTGATAGAGCACAGATCATCCCAATTTCGTAATGGTCGTTGGTTACCCCAAAACCTTATTTGGGCTCCTGTGCTCACGGATCACTACATGGCAAAATTACCCGCAACTTGTATCTTAAAAGAATTTTCGCGCCACAGCGCCATCTGGTTCCTTGGTCTGGCTATTAATTGACAATATGCTCACTCATATGTACTACATCTTCTCGTTTATCCCTTACATTAAAATGAAACGTTTTAACATTCCAAAGGCATGATCATAATTACACGTTAGCTGGAAGTGGAAAACACCTCAACTTTGGTGCCACAATACAAAAGACAAGAAAAGGAAAACAGTGTCACGCCCGCTGAGTCCCCAGTAACGGATGAACATCGTTCCGGCGAGCAAACAGTTGGCTGCCGTAAAAGAGACTCGCATTATGCCTAACAAGTAAGATCGTGATTGGAGAGGGATGCTAAAAAGGAGGGGAATGGACAAAGGAAACCACAACACAAGCGCCATCGGTGCCGGCTCCGAGCCATGTCAGCAAGTGTGTCCAACCAAACGTGTTCATCGTCCTTAGGACCCCAGCCAAGCAGTCGGGATGCACCAACCGACGCCAACTTTGAAGTGAGGGTGTTCATTTCTCTCGACCAAGTCATCACTTGGCCTCCCCTTCTCCTCTTCCAACCGCACCCACAAAGCGCAAACAATGCAGATCGCGGGGGTCGGTGGGCTGGCATGCGCAACACGCGGCCCAGCCATCTGAACCTGGTACGTGATATAATGGTGCTGAGAGGTTCACTCGCTCTTCCTGCACCAAATACGCGACGTCGAACACGCTCATTGCTCACGCGGTGTTCTCAACGGACATGAGCTGAGCTGCGAAGGCAGCGATGGTCGAATGTGACGAGTCTCTTCATGTCTGTCGACCTGATGGGCCAGGTTGCACAGCCATATATGAGAGTTGAACAGACGGCTGCGTTGTAAACTCTGCCCTTCAGAGCGAGAGTGATGTCGCGTCTGCGCCACAGGTGGCGGAGTTTGGCAAAAGCACCTCGAGCTTTTGCTACACGGTTCATAACCTCATCTTCAATCCCACGGGTGGTAATAAAGCTGCCCAGGTGCTTGAATTCTTGAAATACTTCCAGCTGATCACCACCAAGCGTTAGCGCGGGGTTGGGTCCCTGCCAATCTTGGAGAAGTACTTTGCATTTCGATGGAGCAAAGCATAGCCCAAAACGATTGACAGCCAGTGCTAACAGGTCTAGTGTTGTTTGGCATGTTTGGGGACTGTCACAGATTAGGGCTATATCGTCCGCGTACTCCAAGTCAAGGAGTCGCTCACCAGGAAGTAGCTCCACACCTTCTAGATCGTTTCCAGCGAACGCTGTTTCCATAACTTCATCAATATCGAAAATGAAGAGGAAAGGTGAAAGCGGGCCTCCTTGTCTCACACAGCTGGTGATACTGAAGGGTGGTGACAGTTTGCCATAAACCCTCACTCTGTCCGAACTATGCGCGTACAGCGCTTTGATATTGTTTACATATTTATCAGGCACACCTTTCCTCAGCAGACAGTCCCAAAGGGCACATCGATCGACTGAGTCGAAGCCACCTTTTATGTCAAGAAACACGAAAACGGTGGGTCGCGAACAAACATGGCGGTGCACCAACACTTGACGCAATGTGAAGGTGTGGTCGATGCAGCCCCGACCTTGACGAAATCCGGCTTGCTCTACACGAATCCTGCCTTTTAGAGGTGTATCTCGTTTTACAGAGAATATACCATTTATTTATTTATTGATTTAATCTGGCTTTCACGAGTGCCAGTCAGTCTGTGGAGAATGCCAGAGGCAAGCAATTTAGAGGCAATCGAAATCAGACTGATCCCTCTATGATTGCTGCATCCTAAACGGCAGTTTCCCTTGCAAATCGGGACAATGACGGAGCGGTTCCAGTCTGTCAAGACTGTCTCCTGCTCCCAAAGTTTTACTAGCAACACGTGTAGATCATCTACTAGAGCGCGTCCTCCGAATTTGAAGAGGGCTGGGGGATTCTATCTGCCCCTGCGGCCTTATGCAATTTCAACAGCCTGATCTCACACTTGACGTCTGCGCGTGAGGGCGGAGCCGAAGAGACGGCCCAAGGAGAAGGGCGCTCAATGCCCGAAGAAGAAAGGGAAAACAGGTTATTTAAATTGCCTTGCAAAGTGTTCAGCCCAAAGCTCCAAACGTTTTGACAAGCTGTGGATCGGCTGCCCACTCTCGTCGCTTATGGTCTCGCTAACACCAGATCTCCCGCTGCCTGTTTCCCGTATCAGACGGAATAAATTACGGTGATTACCAACGGCAGCGGCTGTTCCCATCTCAGTGGCACGATGAAACCACCAGTTTTCGCGGTCCTTCCTAAGGCTAGCACGTAGTTTCGCCTTGAGAATTTTGCGAGCCTCATGCTATTCGTTTCCGGCCGGAATACGTCGGCGAGCATCCATAAGCTCCAGAGACAGTGTAGAGACCTTATGTCCGGTTTGGCAATTTGCTTTGCCACATGATGACATTCCAAAGAAGCTATGCTTGTATGCATATTTGATCAAGCCTTTACGGGTGTGTCTCGTTCTACGGAGAATATACAATTTATTTAAGTATCTATTTAAAAAACTGGCAAACTGCGCAGGAGGTAGCCAAGCTTGCTGAAAAAGATGCTGCCCTTAAATCTAACAATAAATCCAAGTCTCTCAGTCAACTACTTCGACAAAGCATTAAGCGAAAATCTACGCCTGCTGCCTCATCGAGACTTTCTGGCACATCCGCCAATAGAGATCCATCAAACATATGTGAGACTCTCAACTGGTACTTCAGCAATACTTTCACAGACGTTAATGGAACCTGACCAGTTATGCCATCTAGGCGCACCAATGTCTAACTCGAAACTTTTATGTTTAAAGTAAGTTCCTTCAGCCAGATAATCAGCTCACTCAAATGGTCATAACAACCTGGTCCCAATGGTCTCCCTTACAGGTTGCGGATACTCGGTGGCCAGGACATTCCGGTTTACTTCCCAACCTATTTACGCTTTCCATGACAAACGGGATTTATCCAACCACATGGGCACGTGCAATTGTCCTCCCCAAACACAAAACGGTCAGTTAGAATAACATGGAAAACTATCGCCTCATCAGCCACACGCCTGCAGCTTCAAAAGTAACGGGACGAGTAGTCAAAGAAAACGTGCTCACCATCCTGCTTATTCGTAACCTCGTCAGCCGACAACGACATGAAATTCTCCCTTCTAAATCCTGTCAGAAATGCAAGTTTGAGTTCATCAACCATGTAACTCAACAGACTGACAACAAGCAAGCACCAGCCATCATCTTCCTAGACATGACAAAAGCCTTTGACAGAGTGCCAGCTTTACCAAGAGTTCTGTATGTACAGAACGCTTGGTAAAGCTGGAATCATATGGTATCCCTGGCAACATACACACTTGATTCTCATCATGAGATCATTAGATCATTGGATTGTAAAGAGCAGAATAAAAGTCCCTTGTCATCTTCACTCCTCGATCATTGTGTAGATGCCGTGATTCGCTACGAGACGGTATTCCACAAGGGGCCGTAACAGCTCGCTCACAGTCAGTAATGTTTGGGGACTTTATGTCACTTCAAAACCAGTCAAAATTGGCGTAATTCAAGGAAGCGTTTTGGACCCTTTACTTTTACTGCTGTACATCAGTGACGTGTTCTAGGTTTTTAAACATGGGGCACCCTACCTCTTTGCCGACGACCGCAAAATTGTCTTCTCCTTCCATCCGTCAAATTTCCACACCGCCCTATCCCATATACAATACCACTTAAGAGCCCTAGCTGCATGGTGCGACACATGGAAGTTGGCATTTACACCAGCAAAATCAATGTCCTTGCATACAGATGCACCGTGCCTCGCAATGCCTTAATGCTATAAGGCACGCCATTAGGGAACTGCCTAACCGTACGGGACTTAGGCGTGCACTACTCCTGTTTGCTGAACTTCGCGGAACCAACAGTTTATTCCGCAGCTAATGCCCGCTCTCTCACCGGCTGCATCCTCAAAAACATGACAATACAAGGATTTAGAACTGCGCTCTACAAAACATGTGTCCGGTCTCTGCTAGAGTACTGCTCTATGGTATTCACCAACCTAAGAAAAAGCGACATAGTAGCCCTCGAAAAGGTTCAGCCTACCTTCACAAAACGCCTCCTGGGGAACTGAAGTCTCAGCTACCATGATCGACGCAACACACTTAAGCTGGACTCGTTATGGCTGCGCCGACTAAAAACCAACTCGCTTTCCTATACTCGCTTAATAACAACCCCAATGCGAGCCCACCAGCTCCAGTCCCAGACTCATATATCAATTCGTACCCCATACGCGATAGACTTTACTCCATTATCCTACCAAGAACGTGCAGTAGTATTCGCTCCAACTTCTACCTCTGCAGATATGCACATGTATGGAATAGGTTACCTCACACAATAACGGCATCTATGAATAAAAGAAGTTCAGCTTCTCTATTAGTAAATACCTGTCACACAAGTTTCCAAACTATTGAATATCAACGGTTCTGAAGACAAGCTTCCGAAACTGGACCAGACCACTTATAAATAAATAAATAAATAACTAGTTTCTTCTTGTTATTACGAGGAGCACCATCAAGGGCGTGAGCATGGTATTACAGCCATTTATAATGGGCAATTGCACAAATTAGTACATTTTGACCAATAGAACAGGAATTTATGTGTGTTTTGAGAAGAAAAACTATGTTTACTTGTGTATTTGAAAGGGGACATGTTGTGTGAGTAGGTAAATGTGACTGTGCGCTTTTGTTCCTTGTGTTTGCCATCAAAGGGGCATCAATGGAAGGCTTTGAATCAAATGTCGTTCGTGATGTGTGAATGATCCTCCACACTAGCTCCTTCCCGACTCATACTATTTCTATCTGCCTGCTTCCTCAACAATCGCCTAAGTCTTCAAGCAACTAGGAATCAGCCACAGGATACCGAATGCCTCTGCATCCCTTCAAACCACCCACATCGGGCTAGCTTGAGACGTCCGCCGCTGGCTAACCTCAACTAAATTAACTGGCTACTACCAAGATGGCGAAGCCGGCGTGCGTAGTACCTCAAGTACCAGTTGACGTTGCCCAAATATATTCTTATCGCCAAGCTCACACCGTTCCCTCTAATACTTGTTACCCTATGACTCACGACAGCAAGCAATATATTCTTTTAATCGCGCTTCCATTTACCGTATATTCCTACTACTTCTCTTATTTGTTTGGCTCTGGCTTTCCCCTTCCATTACACAATGTCTGTATCACGCACTTTCGCTAGCATGTGCACGCATTCTGTGACATTGTAGGGATAAACTAATCGCCAAAATGCTTAAAGGAATGGTTACACCTGGCCACCGAAAGTTCAATATAGCTCCATTATCCGTCGATCCTCTTAACCTGAGCACCTCTATTTAGTAGCAACTAGTGGTCGTAGGTTCCAAGCATCTTTGCGCATAGCGCGACCTTGCTCAGATCCACTATCTTTTACCTCTAACCTTCGCATTGTGCGCATGATCGCAATCGCTCTGAGCTCGTTCCTGAGTATTGGCGACACTCAGACCATTGCTAATTGTTGCTTGACTAGTACTTCCATTAGTATGTTCAACTTACCACTCTTCCTATTCCCATGCCTTTTACCTTATGCTCGCACTGGTATACTATTGAGACCGTAAGTGTCATAACGACACCAAATGCACGGCAGTTTAGGCCCCCTGTGACCATTTTCCTAGATTCTGAAGGCTTTTAGACTGTAGAATCATGAACGCTTGAGTGCAATTACTCTTACGAACTACTCCTCGTATTGCCGTCAGCATTCATTCGCTCCTAGCCGATTTCTTGAAATTCCTTTTCCTCTTGGAATGTTACTCTACCTATCTTGCTCCCACATTCGGTCTCAACCTAGTTGTCCTCAGTTTCACCTAAGATGTCTCTCGCATTCTGGCTTCTGCCATCATCATCGGATTACCTGTTTCTCTAAAACCACCGCATCATTCGCTTAACTATTGTTAAAACGCTTTGTTATATCGGTCTTTTGACCCTGCGCGTGCGGAACCTTCTTCCCACGTAGTAGCTGTAGGCTGAGTCACACCAGCGACGCAATGTATAGAACGCGCTTGCGAATTATGTATACTAAACAAAATTACATAAGTTTGAAGGTATCATAGACACCGGTGAGCGCCACCAGTCTGTGTTATTGCTTCTTGATTCATTGCTGTCTCTGTTTGGCCACCTCTTGTCCGTTGCCCGTTTTTCCCGAGATTCCCACAGGTACATCCGCCAAAACAAGAAGGTTTATCCACTGGGACTGACCGACCCATCCTCAAACGCTTGGTCCTTTCTCCAGGAAATGAAAAACCCACACACTGGTCCAAATGGAGCTCATTCCGCCATTCCGGAGGCGCTACCTTCATGGGGTCTAGACAAATGGGTTTAGCTTGCATCGTACGCAGAGAACAATTTACTCACCTGGAATAATATATGTACAAGGATCCCCCGTTCCACAATTGAAGACAAACAACTCTGGCGTGATTACCTTCACTGCCTCAAACATTCCTATTCGCCAGTCACCTGGAGCCATTCTGATGTCAGTTCACGGACAGCGTTGCGCACGTATATGTAGCTATTCCGATGGTCTTCCATGGCATTTTCACTTGGCAACGGAAACAGTTACACTTACTTACATTTGCAGGAATCCCAAACCCAAATTGCGGAGAATGGCGTTTTTACCTATTAAGGACATATTCAGCCACAAGAAACAACTTCACTCACCGACCCCATGACAAGCCCAGCTAGGATAGCTGGACATGGTTTGCGAGCCGAGCAAGAATATAATAGAAGAGCCGGCTTCTATTAACAATGTGTTTACTCACCTGCATCATTATCATTCGACTCATCGAATCTTGCATCATTGACCAGCTTTAACGACTGCTGCCGTATCAGAACTAAGCCAATCGGCCAACCAACGAAGAATTTGGGCTGTCAACCGACTGCGAATAATAGAATGCAAAATCGGTTTATATGATGCATGACCGACTTGCACTACTGTTCAACGAAAGCTACGGCAGTGTTCCAGGACGTGGTGGGTTTTCGCCTGGCAAGCGTTCTTCCTATAAAAAGCCACAAATGTCCGCTTAACAGCACTGCAACGTGGCGGATGTGACTCGCCACAAAATAAAGTCACAGCTATGCATTTCACACTGACGCAGTCCTTAGCCTTCTACATCGAACCTGTGCAACTAATTCTGCTATGAACAATGCTTTGTTGGAGCACAGATCATCTCTATCTTGTAATGGTTATTGGTTGCAAAAAGCCTTGTTTAGGCTCCTGTGCTCACGGATCACTACCTGGCGAAATTACCCCCCCAATTTGTGTTTTGACGGATTTCTGCGCGCCACAGCGCCATGATGTCCCTGGGTCTGACTATTACCTGACAGTGTGCTCACTCATACGGACAACTTCTTTTCTTTTATAACTTTCATCAAAACGAAATGTTTTAACATTCCACAGAAGCTATGCTTGTATGCATATTTGATCACGCCTTTACAGGTGTGTCTCGTTTTACCGAGAATATACTATTTATTTATTTATTTATTCTTTGGGACTGTCTGCTTCACATACATTTGCTGTCTGTGGACTTATTCTGGGACACTTTAGGTATCCACTAGCCACTAGAAGGCTTCCCACCAATGCCATTACTAGCCGTCGATACTCTCTCTCCCTTAGTACCATCATCAATTCTTCGTATTACCTATGTCACCACTTCGGCTGCAGCGAGTCATTGTAGGTAGCACATATCTTCGCGATATGAGCCACTACTTATCTCTCTAACTCTTACTCACTTGAATTGTTTGCAACACATACCTTCGCTGGTTTCTTGACTTACCCTCTCACCGTAATTATCCACTAATAACTAGAAGGCTTAATGCGAATTCAGGTTTTGTCCACTGGTCCTCTATCTTAGCACCGTCATCTTTCCGTCCTATTAGCGCCATCACCTTTCCTGCAACGGTTCGTTGTAGACTCCATACATCTTTGCGTTTATCCGGGGATACTAGGAGATAATCCTTGTTTCTCCTTCCTGTAATCTATTAAAATATCTGTGTCACTTACCTTCGCTGACTTGCTGATGTATTCTGTGATACTGTAGGAATGCACTAGTGACCAAACGGCTTAATGGAATGAGTACATCTGGCCATCAAAAGTTTTTCGTAACGTCGTTAAATGTCGGTCCTCTTAACCTCAGCATCTCTATTTAGTAGCAACTAGTGGTCGCTGCGTATATCACGATCTTGCTCAAAGCCTTTATCTTTTATCTCCAGCCTTCATTCTTTGGGACTGTCTGCGTCACATACATTTGCTGTCTGTTGACATATTTCTGGACACTTTAAGCATCCACTAGAAGGCTACACCCCAATGCCAATGCTAGCTGTCGATACTCTCTCTCCCTTAGTACCATTATTAGTTCTTCGTATTACACACGTCGCCACGTTTCAACTGCAGCGAGTCAATGTAGGTAGCATGTATCTTCACGCCAAGCGCCTTAACGCTCCAACACTTATTCTCTTCACTTGTTTGCATCACACATCTTCGCTTTTTGTTGACTTCTTCTGTCACTGTAGGTATCCACCGGTAATTAGTAGGCTTAACCTAAATGCCTTTGCTGACCGCTGATACTGTCCCTCCTAGCGCCACTATCTGTCGCTCTTCTTATCTTCCTCACCACTTTGCAGCGCTTTACCATAGACTCTATGTCTCTTCTGCGCAGACCTTGAGCTTGATGTGATACACTCCTTGGCTCTCCAACATGCATTCTCCTGGAACATCTATCACTTACCTTTGCTGGCTTGTTGATGCATTCAGTGACCCTATCGGCTACACTAGTGACCAAGCGACTGATTGGAATGGCTACTTCTGGCCAATGCTAGGCCTTCCTAGCGCCACCATCTGGCGGTCGTCTTGAACTCGGCGCTTCTGTTTAGAAGTAGCTAGAGGTCATAGGCTCCATGCATATGCGATTATCCAGTGCTTGGTAGGAGCCACTCCGTAGCTCAACAATCTTCATTCCTTTAGAATATCTGCGGCCAAACTTTCCGCTGCCTTACTGTCAATAGACATTTAGATCTCACTTGCGGCAAACTATTAATTTTTACCTTCTTATTCTGCGCTTCCTATGGTATTAAGCTAGCTACTTGCTGTTTATGCATCTTGCAGCCATCAGCAATATTCTATCGCTCTTTGCTCCCTCCCCACGCAAAGTTTAGCTCATATATACCCGATACTTCGTGGATTACTTACTGGTACAAAGCTCTTGTCTCTACGCAGGCGTTAGCAATCTACCCGTAAGGCTAATGATTCCATAGGATATTCAAAAGCACTTTCAGCATAATTATTGTAGCATAATGTACACGCATTTGTCTCAACTCCAAATGTTATAACATAGGATTTTCACAATTTTTAACCCCACGTTTGTTCTTGCGGTCTACTCTCGGTTGTCCCTCACTTTCCCTTTTCTCCGAGGTCCGGAACTTCTTGGAGATCTGGGATGGGAATGAGGAACAGCATTCACCCAAGGCCGAAGTAACAACCGACAAACAATTACACGGAGCATGGTTGAACACCAAATGGACCCAACTACACACCCCACAAACCACGTCCAGTATGGAGGGCTGGACACATCTTCACACTCCCATAAAATATACATCTAAAAATCCAGAGAGCAGAAAATTTGAACTTTTGCTTACCTGGACACACAACAAGACGACTATTCGCGATGTTCCCATCCTCAACCGGCGTCAGCGATTACGGCGGTTCTAAACAAACTCTGTCCAACTAACAGAAAAAAATTAGGAGCCGTTTGACTGCGAATAACCGAATATGAAATCAGACATCAAGCGGCCTTGCTAGTTAAACAATAATGTTCAAAATGCTTTATGGCAGGGTTGCATGGTGTCCTGGGTTTTCGCCTGGCAAACGTACTCCCTATAAAAGCCACAAGTGTCTGTTTAACAACACTGTGACGTGGCGGATGTGACTCGCCACTGAATAAAGTCACCCTCCACAACTACATACTAGCAGTTGACTGGATTCATATTTCAACTTTTTCCGACACAGGAAAACATATGATACTCTCCGTCTACATCCATTGTTTCACTGCACTTAGAGTGGCTTAACCGTTTCAACTACACACGATTAAACCCCACGTATTGTCGTGCTACACAGCTGCATATAAACCTTGATCATGCCTGATTTGGTGTGTTTCTATAAATTTGAGAATAAACATTTTATTTATTTATTTATTTATCTGCCTTTATTATTACTGACTCCACCATAGTGACTCGCAGGTATACTACACAGGGCCCCGACTTCACGCTCTCTAAGGACGCACGCAGTCGAACCTGCAATATGCTCCTTATCACTGCAACATCCATCAATAACAAAATGCGCTACATCTGTCCAATTTTTCTTCTCCATTCCCCACAAATTGTTCTGCTCTCGAAAACCTGGTAATCCTAAAGCACTTCTGTCTACTAACTAAATATCCCCGGGCACACCACGTTCAGCAATCTTTGCATCAAACAACGAGGAGACGGAGGCCATATTTATTTACGGGATGACTTTGGTGCCTAAATTTTAAATGTACAACTGAACAAATAAGTAGCTATATTTTTAGACTGGATAGAGGCTGCACCCTTAAATGTTCAAACCAGTCTTTTCATTAATTGTATGTTTTTACATGGAAGTAGGCAAAATGTTTCTAGTAGGCAATTACAAATGCATTGGCATTGTTAGGTGTACAGCTGAGAGGGTTGAAGGCGCCCAGCATGAAATTTTTCTGGTTCATTCGTGCGATATTGAGCACCTTGTTCTTTCGTTGTGAACGTTGCGCAGCGCCGTAGTTGTGCCGTTTTGTTTGGTACAGGATCCAATTCACCACAATTTCACTTTCAAAAACGTTAGACCATTTTGACACGCGCAGTCGCCACAATTATTTTTGAGTACAAGGAAGAAATAAGCGTGGCGGAATTATAAGGTATACGAAAAGTTAAAAAATTACTCACGGGAAATGCAGATGAAAATATAAAGGATTTTTTATGAGACATACTAAGGCGGCGTGCTACACTAGAAAAATATAAATTAACAAAAAATGAAACCGAACATTTCTTGCGCCGATACTGCTTTATGGCGCGAAATTTTAACCTACGAAAATCCCAGAAAAAGGAAAAACCTTTTCTAAGGCTAGAATACTGCCTACATTAGCACAAATATAAGCTGCACAGGACAAGTTCTAACGGCTGCTTACGTTGAAGGTAAAGAAATTGCAATGCGTGCAGTAGTTTGCGAGTTATTTGCAATTGAATGATAGTCTACGAATAAGGCCTTTACTCTACTTTCTGATTTGCATGCAGATAGCAGAAAGAAGAAAAAGCACTGGAAAAGGTAGCGAAGTGGTATACGTTCTAAATAGGCATAGCTATCTGGAAATGCTCTAACTAACCCCTAATACCCTGTAACAACTAGAAATTTGGTAGGTGGCCACAGAACAAAATTTGCAGACATACATGGCAAATATGCGCAAATAAGCTTAATTTTGCGCGAAAACACTAGAAATTCAGTAAGGAATATTGTCTGCATGGGAATTCAGGGGAGCTTATAATTAGCCCATGGCTAGAAGGCGTCAGTATACAATTTTCATTTGCTACTGAGCCGGATAAACCATTAGGAGTATAATGTTTATTATTTTTTAAGCTTCTAAGTGGTATTGAAATTTATATCAAGGCCGCATGAGCCAGGCCTACCTGATTAACACAGAAGACCTTTCGTATCATTTGACCCATTTTTACCTAGAAAAGACACATTTGTTAGCTAAACATCGCAAGTTTTATCTCTTATAGTTAATGTTATAAATATTAATGCAGCTATGTCTCCAACCTCGGTGAGCTAGGGAAGCCTGTCACTAATAATAAAGAAATGAGTGTGAGAAAATTTAGTAAAATTTAGCCAACTGCTTTGGGAAGTGGAATCCATTTCGTTCTGCACTGGTGGGCAGTACCAACTCTACTTCCGGGGATTGAGCATGCTTAAACATAAGGGATTGTTATGCCTCATGTATTGATGCACACTATTGTGCAGCTCTTTGATTAATTTTGAGTTATTTCTTTCCAATTTTAAGTTCCGAAGCAAGTGCCAGCTGTGTTGATCCAGATAGCTATTTTAACTAGTACTATACTGTCACACCGGCTATTTCCTTTGTGGTTTTCCTGGCAAGAGCTTTTCTAGCTCCCGGTAGCATAGGGTGATGATGTAAGTCAGCAGTAGGATAGTAACCAAAACGAGTGGGAGCTGCTCGTTTACCCGCCATTACGCACGACGCTTGATAGACTTTAGAACCAGCTTAAAGATAAATAACATAAGGGCGGCCAAGATAAGAAAAGTGCTGATGGAGGGTTTCCGGTGGTCCAGCCAGCCAGTGTGATTTGGGCCTCTCTGTCGTTGGTTAGCTTTCGTACCAGTGAAATGAAATCTGTAAAATCGAGTATTTTACTTAAAAAACAGTTAAAAATGAGGGCAGCTAATTTTTCTTATACCTGTTTACTAGTATTGTCAATAGTGATAGGCATAGATATGCCAGATATATTTACGTATTTTGGCAAAAAAGAGGATAAATGGAGAGCATAATGTCTAATTCTTGGGCCTAGAACTTTAAAAGTGCTTTCTCTGTCGACAGTACGAAAGAGATAAACATAATATTTTGCTGTTTATATACTGATGGCAGTTGGAAACGGCGGAGTAAAGTAGCCAGTTCTCAGGCTTAATGAAAACGCATCAATAAGGGCCAGCTAGCAACCTACATCTACGAAGGCACATAAAGGTCTATCCCAAGTCGGTATTTAAACGTTTTTGGGCAATTCTAATGTTAAGCTTAGGTGTATCAGCAGCAACAAACGCTTTCAACATCTTATTCAAGGCTTAGTTCTGCTAGGGTGCCTTTACTAGGATTACCTCAAATTTCATAAGCCTACTAGTTTTTCCACAGACCCAGTGTTCTGAGAAGTTGAAAATTGATAAAAGTAAAGCTGATGACATGGAATGAATTTGTAGATAAGATGTAAAGATGGAAATTTGCTTGCACGAATGGCTTCGTCCTTAACTTGTAATACGCTATATTCGGAATAACTACGGGTTTAAATAAATAAATAAATAGGTATATTTCTAGACCTGCTAGAGGCTGCACCCTAAAGGGTTCAGATCAATGCTTACATTTATCCGATGCTCTTGCATGGAAGTTGGTAAAATATATGTTCATCGTTAGCAATTGCAAATGCATTGGCACTGTTTAGTATACAGCTACTGGGTCGCCCACCTTGACATTTTTCTGGTTCCTTCGGGCGATATTGAGCTCCTTGTATTTCATTGTGAATACTTCGCGGAGGTGTAGTTTGCCTTTTCTCCTTGAAACAGAATCCAATTTGCCACAAGTTCACTTTAAATTGATCGCACAAAAATTGGCCACTCAGTTGCCCCAATTGTTGTTGCGCACATGGAAGAAATTAATGAAGGAATTATAAGGCATACGAAAAGTAAAAACAATTCCGAAAAATGCAGACAACCGACCAGTCAGTAGGCTAGACTGTACCGTTTACTGAAATTTTTAAACATTGACAAAGTGACCTTTGAAAAAGAGAAGTTGGATGGATGTGGATACCAATTGGTCCATTCAGCCTTTGGATCAGCGTGTCAGTGAGGGGGCCGAAGCACGTCAGGAGCTAAGCAGGAGCTAAGTACCTCCTGCATTCAGAATTCTAAACTAAGGGTGTTATCCCTTATCATAAATTGCCGGATGCATTTGTGGTGGCATCTTCTCCTTCCATAGTGCAATTATAAGGCAGAGTTGCCCGTAAGAGAATTCAAGTAGGTCAGGGAGTGATCGTTGAACACTAAAGGCATCTTGTACTCGGGATGTTATTCGTAAACCCTAGAAAACAAGTGCGACGGATACTGATAATCCTCTGAGGCGATAAGACGGTAACGACAATAAATGTGGATGAGTTGTGAGTTCAAGGTGCCTAGATGTCATGCACTTCATCGTGAGCGTTTTCAAGCTACATCAAGGCAAGTTTCGAAGAAGTGGTCCTGTGCATCGCAGATATGGAAGATGCTTTGTATATTGCCAAGAAATAGGAATCTCTGTAGCTCCATCCTAAATGCCTGCAAGTTTTGGATTTTCCTTATTCTGGAAGGCAACCTGTTCCATGTGTTCCCGTACGCAACTAAGAAGAAACTAGATCGCCGTCCCTTCTTTAACGTTAGCGGTGTGATGTAACGGCCCTTGTTTTGGAGTTTACATTCATATTCGCTCCTTAGTTTAAAACAAGTGATATTACTTTGCAGCTTGTTATAAACTAGCTTAGGTAAGAAAACAGTATAAGGATAATTGCCTTTGTCATTGGGGCTGAATTTTAGGGTGTTCGTACCTTCGTCGGTAACTCAGCGCTTGCTGTGTTGGAGTCAATGTCTTCGTAAAGCGCCGCTGAGCTTTTTCAAGCAGAACACGGTCCGACTCCTTAGGGTTGCTTCATATAAAGTAGCAATATTCCTGATGGGACTTGACGTGGCTCTTATAAAGTTCTAGCCTTGCATCAGCGGCTTTTAAGTAACGGCGTATGTGGATCGATAATCCCCTTACCATTGCCACTTTATAATGAACTTGCTCTGTAAAGTTGAGGCTCATGGAGTAGCGCAAGCCCAGACCTGTTGTCGTGGCAATCTGTTTGATATTGAGGCCGTTTATTGTTATGGACCCAGCAGGTATAGAAAATTTGCGGGTCCTGACAGTAGATATTTGAGCGGGGAACCTCATTCTCCAGGGTTCGCACCACTTAAAAGTGCTTTAAGGTCCTCGCAGCTACAATTAATTGTGGGTAATTCATTACCAGAGGAAAGATGTAGACAACTTTTACATCGTTGGCAAAGATGAAGGAACGAGCGTGCTGCAAACTACTGCAGCTGTCATTGTTATAAAAATAGTAGGGCAGAACCAAGGACACTCCGCTGCTCCACATCGCTGGGTGGATAGAGTTTGCTCAATCTTAACGGACTGCGTTCGTCCTATTAGATAAGAACCCAGCTACTCTAATAAAGGACTGTCGACCCCGTAAGCCTTTACCTGATGCATAAATAAATAAATAAATGGTATATTCTCGTTTTACAGAGAATATACCATTTATTTATTTATTTATTTCTTTAGTTATTTATGCATCAGGCGCATGTGTGGTACGCTGTCAAACGCCTTTTGCATAGAAAGGTAAAGAATGACAACTGAAAGATTAGAGTCAATGGCTTCGGTGACTAAATCAAGGAAGTCAAACTGATAGGTTGCACAGGACCGAGCACTCAGAAATCCGTGCCTAGATTTATTTATGTACTCGTCTGAATAAAGGTGAGTCATGAGGGCTTTTTCTCAACTTCTCCATCACTCGGGAGAAAATAGAAATGTGGTTAATAGGGTGATGGTTATCAACTTCCTGTAGGCTTCCGCCCTTATGCCCTGGCATAATGATGGAATGTTTCCAAGAGATAGAACATTTACCTTTTTGCAATGATAACATAAAGATTTTCAAAAGAAGAACAGCGATATCTTTACCACCATTCGTGCGTAGACTGGACGGCAAGCCATCTGAACCAGGGTTCCAGGATGACTTGGTAGTTGAAATCGCCGTATGGACACTATTTTTATGTCACATTGTACATAGGACAGGGACTGGCTACCGGGTATTGCCAGGCCTGAAAGGTTGAACCTATTTCTAAACACTGCGATTCTTTAAATTGTGAGCTAAAGACCACATAAAATTCGTGCGTCACGAGAAGTGTCGTAGGGACTAATCTTTAGGGTAGAGATCTGGCGTTTATAGTTAGGGGTCCGAGAGCGCAACAGCCAGCTGATACTCTTATCTTTGTTCTCACTATTTAGTGCGGCTGTTGCTTGATTCGTTTGCTGCTAATTAGATCTGGCAGAAAGCTGATGTGCGACCTCATTCGTTCTCATGATGTTGGCATAATCGAAAGTTTTATTATAAGGTCTTCTAAGCTGACGCATTCTGTTATGCATTCTGATTTGGGTCACGTTTTTAGAAGAGTACGTTAATATATGTGACCTGGGAGTTAGAGAGTCGAGACAGTGAAGTATTTCCTCGGAAAACAGCTCAGTCGAGCGAGCCACAGAATCAGACATAAAGAATTCATCCCGTTCCTGGATCGGACGAGTACGGCAAAGTTTGTCCAGGAAACGAGTTGCATCGGGCGGTATAATACGACTGGGTCTGTTCATGTTGGGTAGGCATTATGTTGCTTTAAGTAAACCGAGCAATGCACTAATCTGTGTTCACCACCTGGACACTCCCGTCCGACTGACGCGCGCGTTGATGTGATTCTCACAGTAAATATTAGGTCAAGAACCTGGTTCTCCCTAGTTGGAGAAGCTACATATGACGTACAGCCGCCTAACTTGATACATGCCAGTAGGCCTGCATACTATGTTGTTGCAGCGGATGAGAACTGTTTTAAAGCCAGCAGGTTGAAATATCCGGCAACCAGTTTGTACTCACAGGAAAATTTCGATGCTTGCGCAAGAGTAAACATAAGTGCCTTGTCGCCCTTAACTGAGGTATCAGGTAGTCTATAAACACACCTAAATAATACCGTCAAACCCAGGATTTCGACCTTTATTCATATTGAATCCAGCGCCCTAGCCGCATTCATGATTTCGGACAGTTTTGCTGAGCAAGTATTTCAACATAAGTGGCGCACCGGACCCCACGTTTACGCACACGAGATGGTATAAACAGCTGATAGTCAGGAAGTGAGTAGGCCTCTGAAGCACAAGGGGAAACCACGTTACTGTGACCAATATTGCATCAGGGTCAGCGAGGACAGAAAGAGGAAGCCAGATTTGCATTTTGTTGCTTAGGGACCAGACATTGATGGGTAGAATTGAGAAAAAACACTTGGGGTCTACTAGCTTTACAGATGACGAGATGAAGCGGTTGATAGTTACTTTTCTATCTGCAGTAGCTGTAGGAAGTGAGCGGGAAGGCCTGGCACTTGGCAGTTGGGCGACGAGGAGTTTGATGCCGGGATGAATTTGTCGCAACTTATTCCCACATGGTCTAAAAATGCGCAGGTTGCGGGGTAGGAATCTTTGGACCATTTGGCCTTAGTAACTGGACCGGCGGCATAAGTCTGTGGGATGTAGCAGGTGCCCAACAACCTTGATGCACATGAAGTTGCTCGAAACCGCGTAGATTACCAAATACAATGCTCGCCGTAGGGGAATTGTTTGCGGTGGTGTTACGCGATGCCGTTTATAGGTATCTGACATATGGTTCGGTGGAGTCCGTCTTAGTGGGCCAAAATACAGTTGCCTTAACTTGATATAATTGCGCAGTTGTTTCCAATTCAATACTGTATTGCGCAAGCTGCTTTTGTTGTCTATTCTCAGTTTGTTTAAGGCTGGGAATTTACTGATTCTTTTGGTCATCCTCTCAACTTGTACCGAATTTTCCGCAATACCGTTAACTTTAATGCTTGTGCTCTTAAGCTCGCTCGTCGGTACGACATCCTGAACATTAAATGTAAGTACGCTGAACTCCACCTTGTTGCCACCTAACTGCGGCGACTGCTTTTCTACTTATCTTGATATATTTAAGGCATGAGTAGGTTACAGAAACATCGTAGCTGGGTGGATACTGTGTTCCATCTGCAAGCGCGTTCGGCATTGGGAGTTTTTGTAGTTTTAGACACATTGCTGTCCAAGCGTTTAGAAGTCGCTCGTAGTTGCTTGCTGGATGCGCTGGTCTCTCGTTGACTTAAGCCTGTCTTGATGTTAGGATTTTTTGCAGCCCAAATTGTACTGCTTTCCAGCGACCCGAACGTAAGCTGACTCAGCAATGTTGCACTGCGAACCTGTTCCCGGCCAGCTTTGAGAGTACGCAATATTGTCTCATCCCTTGCGTTCAGGTTGACGGGAGCTGCAAATTAGGTTAGACGCTTAGTCAGTCTTTGAACCTGGAGTGCATTCTCTGCAATGCCATTAACCGCAATGATTGCACGTCTAAAGGCGTCCACAGATAGGTCGTCTGGAACACTGAACACTAATGCGCTACACAATCCATTTCCACAAGTAGCATTATATGGTGCTAGGATCTCCGATTTTCTTATTTTCAAAGTCGGTGTCGTTAAGCCCAGCGGTTCAGGTGGACTCTTTTGTGTGGTCCACATAGGGGTCTGTTGGCTCGAAACGCCGGCGGCTCGGTTCTCTGAGGTAGATTTTGCTGGACTTGCTTCGATCGTTGTAGAATTTTCCTAACGAGTCCGACCTAACAGAGCTGTTCAAAGGTTGCCTTAGATTTTCGGCAACCATTGGCAATTCCGGTTCAGCTGATCGAGCTGTATCTGTAACTGCGCACTTAGTATTATCTGAGTGTTTGCCTATATTGTACTCAGGTTGGCTGATTTTATCTGTATATGATGTAGCCTTATGGATAGCACTGGTCCCAGGGTTTTCAGGTTCTTCCAAACAATCAAGTGATCTACTATCCATATCAGAGGAATTGTCAGGATCCACAGTAGGTGAGCCACTTAGGTACAGAGGCGTCTGACAGTTGCCACAATTTGTCTGAACACATCTGATTTGTGCAGAACGGTCTCTTAGACTATCGTAACTGCGTCGCAAATCCGTTCTTACTGGTACTAACTTTATGTAAAGGAACGTCATGCCGGTTTTAAATTCCCTTTGATAGGAGAGGAACTTGATAGCCGAGCTCTCATTATCGAACTTGACTAAGCTGGGACGTGGGATTTTCATAACACTTTTCCTCAGCCTTAAACAGCTCAGAAGATTGTGTTCCAAGCCACAAACTTTCATTAGTATTTTACGAATGGTGTGCAGCTTCAGGTGGCCTGGAACATTATAAACCACTATCTCATTAAGATATTTTAGCCGATCCATCACTTTTGTGCAACTCGTGTTAATGAACTTCCGGCCAACTCCGCTTGCTTAACTTCCATACAATCCTTGTGGTGCATCACAGTTGTTATGGCTGCCAGTCTAACAGCTCAAGGTTCTATTGTGTTGAGGAGCATATTGAGCTTCCCACGTGGTTTTGAGGGTTGGACATTTGGGAACTCAGAAAAGATATCCTTTAAATTAAGTGTGCATGATATAGTTGTGCCAGCCAAGTTCGTCTTGATATTTTTAGATTTGGTCCGAATAAATAATAAATAAATAAATTTTTATTCTCGACAATGCGAGGCGCACCTTTACAGGCATGCTCATATTTAGCTAACATAGTGTGATAAAATTGTACAAAAGGACATGTTTGGCATAACCATGTATGTAAGTATATGGGTGTATATACGTATGTAATTGTGTAGCAATGTAGCTTTTGTTTTTGAATGCGCCGCAGCATTTTTCGACTGTTTGTTTTCTTCAGGAATGTGAGAATAAGCGATTGCTTTTCGTGGGTTGGATAGCATTTTCCGAATATCCACGGGCCAGTGACTTTAGTTAGTGGCGAGTCACATCCGCCACGTCGCAGTGTTGTTAAGCCAACATTGGTGGCTTTTTATAGTGAGAACGCTTGTCAGGCGAAAACCCACCACGTCCTGGAACACTGCCGTCGAACTTCTTGCTGGAAGGGTTAAACCCGAACAACCCAGTTGACACCACGAGGAAGTTGTTCGGCTAGCCAGCCACCCTTGGTAGAGACGTTAAGATGACTTTCACTGACCATGTCCAATGGAAAATGTGATGGAAAAGAAAACATAACAGAAGAAAACCTGTAATCTTAACGATCAAGCATCCGTGAAAATCGCGATAAAATATACTTTAAAGGCAACGAAAGCCTTTAAAAGCCTGCACAAATTGCGAACGAAAAAACGGACCTCGTTCTCGGATACAACCAATTGGAGACCCTGAGGATTCAAGCTGGATCCAGACAAGTGGGGTGCACTTGCCTTCCCAACTGGTTGCACATACAACCCCCACATGCTTCTAATATCAAGGTTAATGCGCTGGTAAACATCTTCACTGGTGTCTCCGCAATGTCCCCACTACAAGATATTGGGTGGTGACGTTACTATGTCACATATCTCTTGGAATGACTAGAGTGCATCTCTCAGCTCCAGACGCTTGGCGGACAACCTATATAGGAACAAATGGGTATAACCAGCCTATGTTCCGACAAGACTCTGTAGCACTCCCGACGTAATTTGTACGCTTGGCATCTCGGATGCTCTCACCAGCGTAAAAGACGACATCCCAGGAAGCGACCACAAGACAGTTAATCTATAATTATCGCTCTCCATCTTTCCCATCGCTCAGCTATTCTAGCTGGGAAATCGCGGATGTTCAGAAGCGTTAACTGGGATAACTTTTCTATACTTGCTCGATCAGCCAATTGGGATACTTTTTCTTGTCCGCGGATGTGGACACGGCCACTCATGAACTCTACAACAATATCACCAACTGTCTAGGCGTGGTAGCTCCACCAACGCACATCCACAGGTCAAAACTGATAAAGCGTTCATCCCATCTAAACAGGGTGCTGATGAAGCTCCGGAAATTGCGTCACCAATACTCTAAGACCCATAATATCCATATCCTTGTTCGCATAAACAAAGTCATAACCAAGTAGCAGTAGTAACAGCAGTAGTAGCAGTACTCCCGGGTGATGGTTAAGCTAACTAAAGAGCGCGCTGCCTTCCATAGCCTTCCATAGTTTTTCCTATACATAAACCAGATAGCCGTTACAACATAGAAAATTTCCGCCCCATCAACCACACGCCTATTGCCTCGAGAGTGATAAAAAGCATTGTTAAGGAAAAGTTGCTGAACTTTCTACTTAGTCGCAACCTAATCACTAGAAAACAACATGGATGATACCGTTCAAACCTTGTCAGACTTGCCAAGTTATTTCTAACAATGTGACTGCAAAGCTTGCTGCTAAACACGCACTGTTCATATGCTTCCTTGACAAGCGAAATGCTTTTGACAGAGTACCACACACCGAATTAATGGTAAAGCTTAAAGCCTTAGGGCTCTGGATGTGTGGCGCAACACTTGGAATTTGGCACTCATACCGGCGAAATGCAACGTCCTCTCATACCGCTGCATCGTTCCGCTCAATGTGTTTGCACTCCTTGACGCTCCGCTGGTCAATAGCCTTACAGTTCCAGACCTAGGTGTACCTTACTCCAGTTCTCTGAACTTCACAGAGCAAGTAAGCTATTGTTCAGCAAAAGCATGCTCCCGATTAAGCTGAATATTCCAACTCATGGCACTGCAAGAATCTAGACTTGCTCGGTACAAAACCTGCGCCAGACCTCTGCTAGCATACTGCTCCATTGTGTTTACCAACTCCAGAAAATGCGACAGAGTAGCAATTGAAAAGGTTTAACGATCGTTTACCACACGTCTTCTGAGTCGCTCTACTCTCAACATTGGAGGTTGCTGCATTAAACTCGCGCTAAGGCCTTTATAGCTGCGCAAGCTAAAAACTAGCCTCATCTTCCTGTCTCAGCTTATAAATAATCCTCTTGCCAACGCAGTAACGCCCTTTCTATTATTGGACAACATTTCATACCTTCTTAGTAATAGACCACACTCCATTATCCTGCCGATAGCCGGCTTGCTAGCCGAACAACCTCCTCGTGGTGCCAACTGGGTGGTTCGAATAAATCCTGTTCCAGCAAATGGTTCGGCGGCAGTGTTCCAGGATGTGGCAGGAGTTCGCCTGGCAGGCGTTCCCCATATATAAAGCCACGGATATCCGTTTAAGAACACTATGAAGTGGCGGATGTGACTCGCCACTAAATAAAGTCACTGCCTCTTCTCTTTTCCGGAGGATCATTCACACATCACGGACGTCATTTGATTCAAAGCGTCTCATTGATTCCCCCTTTGATGGCGAACACAACAAACAAAAGCACACACAGTCACCTTTACCCACTCACACAACATGCCTCCTCCCAAATACACAGTTAAACATAGTTTTACATCTCAACACACCCAGAAATTCCTATGCTATTGGTCAAAATGTACTAATTTTTGTAATTGTTCATCGTGTATGTCTGTAATACCATGAGCACGCCCTTGATGGTGTGCCTCGCAGTGACGGGAATTAACTATTTATTTAATTATTTATTTAAGTAGGCGTGCAAACTTTCATCTCTACAGATACGCGTATGTGTGGAATAGACTTCCACATACTGTGCGTTTATCTTATAATTAATCCGATTCCGTTCAGCACTTAATAGGTACCTCACAGTCAGTCAGGTTTCTATCACTTTAAGCATTAACAGACTTGAAGACGAACTGTGGGAAAATGGACCTGACCACATATAAGCGTCTTCCCCATCCGACCTCACTCAACTCCAAGGAAAAATAATGTTTGTCCTCAACTGCCTTTACAATACTTTCCCCCGGATCTCTGCCTCTCACCTCATGACTGCCAGCAGGCATCTGAAACCATACTCTCAAATATATGCACCTCATAACAGCTCTCTTGTCAGATTCCTTATCCTTACTAGACCGTAAAACCTTTTGCAGGAATGCTTTATTCTGTGAATTATTTAACAAGCTTACTGTATGCTTAGGCTCCGCCTGTTGGATGTCATTTCAACTAAATTTTAGCTCTCTTCTGACAATCATTCTTATCTCATCAAGTCTGCGTACAGTCACTTCTTAATCTTTCCCTTTAAGTCTACATTTTTTCATTACCTTCCGCAAGCTTTGTGACAACTTTTCATGTATAAGTTCAGCTCTCACTAGCTATTCCTGCCTCAGCCTTCCTTAGCGCTATACCCTTAGCACACAAGAAGGATTTCAGTACTTGCGCGCCGCTGCGCATTAGTGTCTGATGCCCTGCCGTATTTAACAACCATATTGTATGCTTGGGCTTCGCCCGTTCGTAGTCGTTTATCTAAAATTTCAGCTCCGTTGTGGCAACCATTCATATCTTATGAAGTCTGCGCACGGCCAACCCTTGCCCCTCCTTTATAGACGTTCATTTAACCATTGCCAGCTGCGCAGTCTAATACACTAACTTATATTGTAGTCCACTTCCCTCATATGCTTTTTCTGGCTCAGTCTATCTTAGTATGCATCCTTCCAGTTTGCTGTCCATTCTTCATTCAATCTATTTTAGCACTCTTCTGGTGATGTGACTCCCTCAGGCAACTTACATTATGACTACATTCTTCCTGACTGCTTTCCATTCTTCCTTCAACCTTGTTTAGCTCTCTTCTGGCGACCTTCCTTATCTCATCCAGTCAGCCCAAAGCCGCTTCTCGATAGACGCTCAGCTGTCATTTACTTGTCTGTAACACCTAGGCAATTATAGTTCAGCTCTCTCACTGGCTTTTCCAAGCCTCAGCTAACTTTTTAATGTTTCATTAGCACCCTAGCATAAGTTGATTATCTGCGCGTCGCTGCGTCGTAGCCTCAATGCTATGAATTATTTAACAACCATATTGCATGCTTGCGCTTCTCCCGTTCGCCGTCCCTTCATCATGCAAACTTCCCTAGCTCTCTTCTGTCCAGAAAACCTAACTCAAGTAATCTGCGTACAGCAGCTCATTTCTAGACTTTTATTTATCTATTAATCGCTACGCCAATGACAACTACTTATCCTGTAGCTCAGCTCTATCACTGGTATTCCCGGCTAAGACTTCCTTGCATGATGCTCAGCTGTCACGTACTCGTCTGTGACGGTTAAGTACTTGTAATTCAGCCCTCTCACTGACTTCACTCGGCTCCGGCTACCTTAGTTTTAATCCATTAGCATCCCAGCGTGGTTTGATTATCTGCGCGTCGCTGCTTCTTATCTTCTTGTGCTCTGAAGTATTATACAGCCCTATTGTATGCTTGTGCTTCATCTGTTTGCTGTCTTTTCTTCATGAAGCCTTTCTCAGCTCTCTTCTGTAGAGCAAACACAACTCACGTTGTCTGCGCACAGTTGCTCCTTAGCCGCTCCCTTCTTAACGTTCATTTATCCATTGCTCGCTGCAACGTCTGTGATAACTGCTCACGTATTAGTCCAGAACTTTCAGTGGCCTTTTCCGGCTAAGTCTACCTTTGCATTACTAGCTTAGCACCCTGACAGGACTCAGTAACTGCTCGCCTCTGACTCATGTGCTGCGACGTCCTCATTGAACTTAATGTACGCATGCGTTCTGCTTAGTTGCTGTCCTTCCTTCATATAAACTTTTTAGATTTCTCCCAGCATTCCTTCCTCACTCATCAAATCAGCGCACAGCCGCATATTGGCCTCTCTATTCTAGACGTTCTCTTATCTCTTACTCCTTGTAACTTCTTCAACTTTTCCCCTGCTAGTGTCCGGCTATCGGACTAGCTTTCCTTGGCTATATCCGAAGTAGTATTATCCCAACACCCCAGCGTGAATTATTTACCTACGCGCCGCCGCGCTTCCGCCGCATGTGATGTGACTCCCACAGTAAACTTACTGTATGCTTGCATTCCTCTTTTCTTCTGTCGTTTCTTCATTCAACCTTTTTAACTCCCTTCTGGCGACCTTCCTTATCTCATCCGGTTAGTGCACAGCTTCTGCTTGCCAGATGCTCAGCTGTCTCTTACTCATCTGCGACAACTAATTAATTGTAGTTCAGCTCTCTTACTGGCTCCTCCCGGCTCGGGCTTCCTTAGTTATATTCCGTTAACACCACACCATGATTTGCTAATCTGCGTGTCGCTGCGTCTCATTCTCTTAAGCTCTAAATTATTCAACAATCGTATTGTATGCTTGTGCTCCTGTCGTTAACTGTCCATCCATCATGAAACCTTGCTTAGCACACTTTCGTGGAGCAAACGTAACGCATGTGGTCTGTGCAAAACTGCTCCTAACCACTCCTTTTTAGCCGTTCACTTATCCGTTACTCGCTCCTCACAGAACGCTTAACTATCACTTAAGCGTTTGTGACACCTAAGTAGTTGTAGTTCAGCTCTCTCCTTGGCCTCTCCCGGTTCAGGCTTCGTTTGTCATATCCCATTAGCATCCTAGCATGATTTGCTTATCTGCGCGCCGATGCGCCTTGGCCTCTAATATTCTGACTTACTGAACAACCTCATTGTATGCTTCCGCTTTGCCAGTTCACTCTCCTTCCATCATGAAACCTCTCTTAGCTTTCTTCTTCGTGCAAGCATAGCAATGTATTCAGCGCAAGCCGCTATTTTGCCTCACATTTCTACTCGTTTATTTATCCCTTACTCGCAGTAAGGTCATAAACCATTTTACTTGCAATGATGCAGCTCTCGGGCTAGCATTCTCTGGCTCTATCCAGCTTGGTACTATTATATTAGCACCCTAGCTACTGCGGTTAGGCCTCATGTTCTGATATAATCAGCAACAATAAGGGACGCTTTCATTCCGGCCATTCGCTGCCCTTCTGTCAACTAACCTTTCCTAGCTTCTTAGTTCAATACTCCTCTCATCTGGTCAGTACATAGACGCTCATTTGCTTCTCATTGTTAGGTGTTGTGTTAGCACTTATTCGCTGCTTTGTTTGCGAAACTTCCTCATGTATGAGTCCAAAAGCTTCACTGGCTTTTCCCTGACCAGCATACCCTAGTACCCTTGGCTTAGCACCATAGAGTGACACGTTGCATTGTTTGATGCTGCGTATATATTTGTTCTCACGTTCGCTTTCCGTCAACTTAGCTTTATTATTTCACCTCTATCGATCAATCCTTTCTTAACTAGTCAGTTCATTCGCTTCTTAACTAGTCCTTTGTAGGTGTTCTGTTCCTGTTTTGCAGTAAATGTTTCGACATTTATTTACCTAGGTGGTTAGCTCACTCGGCCATAGCACTATTCTCTTAGTAACCTCGTCTCGTCTTACTGTCTATTTTCCCAACATTGTTACTCCGCGCTTGAGTCCTATCCATCCGTGGCGTTACCACCAATCGACCTCACAATCTCTTTCTTTGCAAGCTATTTTGTCTTTACTTACTTATTCTGCGATCTCTATCGAACTAGGCTGGCTACCAGCTGTTCATCTACCATTTAATCGCCGCCAGCCGTTGAATCCTGCTTTCTGACTTCCCACGCAATTGCTGCATCATAATAAACCGAAACTGCGTAGTTTGCTTAATGGCGCAACACCCTGTATGCCTTGTAGAATGTAGCAATCTACCTATGTGGCCATTGCTTTAGAAATACGTTCAAAAGAAAATTTAGGTATAAGCAATTTTGCACATTGTAGATCATTTTTGACTCCACTCTAAGTGTTATAACAAAGGACATCAAAATGTTTGATTCCACACCTGTTCCTTGCGGCCATTGGTTGTATCAAACCTTCCCTTTTCTCTGAGGTCCTGAAGTTCTTGGGGATCTGGGATTTGACCACAATACCGCTTTTGCCCGGGAGAGGATATAATAACCCACAAGGACATACACAGAAAATGACTGTAACACAAGTGGCTACAATTGTACACACCACCACGTCCGTTGTCCAGTAATACTAGCTGGACACGATGCATTCACATTCCTGAAAAGTATAAATAAGCTGAAAATTCCAGACACAAGAAACTAACGTTTTGCTCACCTGAACAAGCACAAAGACGACGCTTCGTGAATCTCCCACCCTCAATCAGCCTCAGCGATTATGAAGGCCCTCACCACGGTATCTGATCTACTAAAAGAGGAAATTGTGGTCATTTTACTGCGTATAACCAAGCGAGCAACCAGTTGGCAAGCTGCTCTCAGTTTTATAGTATTTTACAAACGGATTTTTGAACCTGTTCCAGGAAGTGTTAGGCTTTCGTCTTGCACGCCTTCTCTCTATAAAAAGCTACAAATGTCTGTTTGGCAACGCTGCGACTGGACAGATGGGACTCGCCACTGAATATGGTCACTGCACACAATTATATAGGTAGTGGCATCAAAATTCAACATTTTCTTGACAAGGTCAAGCATAGAATATGCCCCGCATACATGTATCGATTTCACTCCAAAATAGTGCCCCGACTGTTTGCACTACGCGCGCTTGTACTTAACGTATCATCATTCATCGGTAACGCGCTGCACGACGGTCGAAGCAAAGAGTAATACATAACAGTCCCGAAGGTACATCCGACACGGGGAAATAAGAGAAGTGGTATGAACAAACGTCCGCTTGTGAACATGGAAAGGAAAGTACGATTAGATGAGCAATAATGCCATAATGGGATGTTAAACGTTAAAGCATGTATGTGTGAAAATGAACGACCGGATGTCGAATGAGGTAGTCAGGAAATACGCAATCATGGTTGCCATGAGAGCAACCGTCGCTGTGTGAATAACTGGGGATGTATTCTGAAATGGAAGATATAGGGAGAGGTGACACTGATAAATCGTAGCTCTAGTACCTGCGCTATGTTTTAATGGAACTATATCTCCTTAAGTGGTTCGGAGGCACGTGATATTTGGTGAGGTTTACGTTTAGGGCACCAAAAATGTACGTATCAAATAAAAGATAGTCTTTTATTTGATACGCTTCATACGTGTTAGGGAAAAGCTAGCCGAATAAATTGGTAACTGTTATAATGCTGTGTGTGGTGTGGTATATAACTATTTTAAAATTTTCACACGGCTAGAGCTAGGGAAGTGCGGATTGAGACTCCATATTTCACGCATTTGTGTACAGCACGGGTGAACATAAATGTAATTTGCAACCGTACAGAGGTATATTTAACGGATGATCAACAAATGATTGCTTTCGTAAGTTGTAATGTATGGGAAAATTAATTTGTGCAAAATTTTATAGTGGATGGAAACGCAACACGTGATAATAGGTGAAGTTTTGTAATGTACTTTAACGGGAAGTGGCAAGTCCTAGCGATGTAATTCATCTCTGCAATCGATGAACGCTATTTCTATCTGGGAGCTTTCAATGCACTTGAATTTTGTAATATTATATATTTTTGCTATATATAAAAGCGTATATATATAATGCTTTTATATATTGATTGCTTGTATATATGTTGATAATATAGTTATGTTATTCAGTGTATATGTCATACTTAGTTATATGGTAAATTTTTTTTATATTTTTCATTGCATTGTAATACATTACATGGCATATTTCTCGAAGGTAAATGGATAATGAAACATAATGGCCAGGTATTTACTAAAATCCTGTTGCGGTTACTGTTTTATTGCCCCACAACTGGTATTAGTCCAGGTTCTTCGTTCGTCAGCGGTATTAGTTTATCACGTGAGAGCTTCGCTGCAGGAAGTATATGGGTTAACTGTTGTGTGTTATTGCACTTGTTTGTAACGGTTTACTTCTCTCCATATGTGCTTGCGTAGGGTTCCATCTAGCTGCAATCATTATCAAGCGAAGCTTGTGATACAGTGATTTACTTCATGTACGGACGGTTATAATACATTGAGCACTGGAATACTTTGGATAATCCCGGGGGCTAATGGCCCTAAGCTATGGGAGGTTCTTAATGTTCCTGGAGTTTCCGAGGCCATACAGTATGCGCTGGTCAGACTCTGAGACTGGTCTACTTTGTGGCTTATGCCCATAAATCAGGCTAAGGTTTCCGTCCTTCGTACTGGAGCAAACTCTTTGTCTTTCAGGTATGTACTCGGTGGGGTTGTACTTTTCATTGTCTCCAACCAGGTAGACGTAACCGTCGTCTATTCCTCGACTTTGCATTCTGGTGACAGCTAGAGGAAGGCAGCGAGTAGATGTTTCAGAAGGTTGTGGTTAAAATGATATTCTTTCGGGGTCTTAACTGCCGACATATTGGTAAATTTGTTTTCTGCTTCCGTCTGCACCCATCTGGAGTGGTAAGTGCAGGCTTGCCCGCCCTGCCTTGTTCGGAACCAACTGGAGCTCGGGAGGGCTTTTAGAGTAGGTACACAATTGGTCTAGGGTTACGGGGGCATTTGTACCCGGAGCGTCTACTTAGCTTGTGTATGTATTCAATACACTGGCGACGAGCTCGAGGAGACTTAATGGTTACTTGCACCATACCCGAGTTGGCTATCTAACCCCGCTAGTTTGCCTAGGCCTTGTGGTCATCCAATGAAGCTAGACAAGCGGCTTTATGAACGGATCAGGGCGTAAACTGGGTTATAGCGTAGATGTATTGATCGCTGGAACTGGCTTCCAGAAAGTGAATTCCCTGAACCTACGGTTAAGGGTTTTGAGCGTCGGTAAGACGCTCTTGGGTGGCAGCACGAAACTTTCTCTTCTGCTGGCCACATCCATCTTCAAACGTTAAGTTCTTATTCTGTCATTCAATGCACACTTTGGGGTTGTCCTTCAGTTCAATGACTTTCATTCCCCTTCATCTTAAATTTACCTTATACTACCTGCCAACATAACGGAACTTACACCGCCGGGACTCCCAGTGCAGGGAACGTGGGCAGTAATCGGTTGATCATGGCGTTTCAGGTGTTTCCTTTAAGATCTACCAAGACCTACCACCTTCTCTTTTCCTAGCTCAACGATTTGCTCAAGAAGGAGCACTCATGAGATTTTCCCGTCATTCCAGTCCAACTGAATTTCAATCTGAACACCTGTATGCCTCCCTGGACAAACCATTAGTGCCCACGTTTGCTGCTCTATCAGTGCCTAATTCGGCAGTCACGTGAGGTAAGTGAACCATGGGTGGTGAGAAATGGAAAGACACGGAAAAAGAAGTGCACATTAAAAACGGAAAAGGATATCAATACTTCAGAATTGGTAGAGAAAAGGAGGTTGAAGTACGAAGGTCTGAGTTACTCAGGGAAATGGAACCGTTTTGTTTTGCTACGCAAAAGCTTCAAGCCCCCTGAAACCCCTGAACGCCAGCTTCCCTGTTAACACTGTGCAGAAGCATGTTGAATTTCGGTTAGTCCACCTTCAAGTAGTGACCGCGTAGAGTGGAAAATGATACATAATCACCAAGCCTTGCAAGGAAGACGCACGTTATTTACTTGAGGCTCGCTTGTTGTTGTCGTCCTTCATGGCCTCCCTAAGCTTTAGTCTATGCTCTACCAAAATTTGCTGATGAACGCCATTGTGTTATCTAATTCTGCCGACAAACACGATGCCACGTATCGTTGATGGGATAACAGAATGTTAGAAATAGAGATAATGCAGGACAATAAAACGAGTGGTCGTTTTAGCAACCGTAGGTAGAAGCGGCACGCAAGGTAATGGAAAGGATAAGCTCTTCAGTCCCAGGCGAAACGCTCACGCACGTATGGATGAGGTAATTCATACTCATCCCCACGCGGTGGATCACTAAGGAACTGGGATGTGATATGATAGCAAAATGCAGTTTGAGCGCAAGAAAAACATGTACCATATATACACGTCAAGCCTGTTTCTTACCTTGTACACGCACGTGACCCTGGTACCTTGCAAAGCGCAATGCTTATTCCGGTTGCTTAGAAGATGGCGCTGTCACGAAGGAACGGATAAGTAACTGTGTAGCTTAAGAGGCAGCGAATTGCGGGTGCTTCTGATGTCCGTAGGTTCACCTGACCACCCCATGATGTGTCATCCCGTTACCGAGGTTGGCGTACGTAACGTAAACGTCATGTAAGGAAGGCACCGCATATGCGAGCAGTGGGTGTACCGAACGATCAAGCGGAAACAATGGATAGCACGGTTATAAATGAGCGAAAAAGGTAGCAATACGAAAAAAGGACTTACATACACCGATGGCAGGTGAAAAATTCCTGTCCACTCTACGAGGCGCACACCTGATGATACCAAAGGCCGCAGTCGGAGCACATGACCCAGTCAACCACCAGCTTCAACCGAGTTCCCCTCAACCTTTTTCCTCACCTTATCCCCTGTGGTCAGGAAATCATAACTGTTCAACCTTCTACCGTAGTGCGTCAACGCATATCTCCTGAGCTTTCGTGTGTCATTGAAAGACGGCATCATGCGATAGAGGTCCTCTTCTGCGTGCCGCGGGAGCCGTCTGTTGGTGACATACAGAAACCGCTTCCCTACATGAAAGTTATGGCTGTGCTCAAGGCTGTAGGATACCATGTCGTAGCACCAGCCGTTATGCCGTTTGACAATATATGTGCATTGCAGTCATAAGTTTTGTGCCTAAATTTAATAAGCGTCTCACAAACATTACATGTGCACTTACCGCTTGCATTTGTATCCCCCTCGGGAACAATGCACGCATTTATAGTATACGGATTTGTAACGCACACCCTCAGGCAACCGTTTTCCGGTTTCTCTTTTATAACCAACCGATGTCAGGACATCCGATTTGAAAAAAGACATGATGCGGTACGCATTTGAATGCGCTTTAAGTCACTTTCGAACTGCTCAAAAGTGTGGTACACAGGCTGAAGGAAGACAGCACGGAAAGCAGCAGTATCGTCGACTGCCATGACAGCGACTGAATCCGCCAACGCACTTTACGTTGCATTCAAACTATCATCATACTCACATCAACCAAGTTCCGCGTTGCAACCCATGGCATGTTTATCCACATTAACAGCTCTTAGATCACAATGTCATTTTCCCTTCTTCTTCACCAAGGCAAAGTGGCTTGCTGTCCGCTACGGCAACCTCCCGGTCCCTTGCTGATCACCGACCTTTGTGGAGCACGGTCTCCTCATTCATCGACGACGTTACTCCTCATGACTACTTTTACAATTCTCGCAGCCTGGACAACTTTCGGGTTATTGCCGAGTACATACACTACGACGTGTTTGTTGCGAAGCAGAATTGCATGTAAAGGTTGACCATGCCTGGTTTTGTGTGTCCCGACAAATTCTAGAATAAAATAACTGTTATTTATTTATGTCATGAAGCATTCTTTTCAAAGCCGTCTTTCACAGCAATTGTGTGTGAAGAACTATGGGAATCTCCAGGGGATGCTGTTACGTACAGAGTTTAGGTTGCTCTCGAAGACAAATGTCTTCCACGCTTTGTAGCAATCCGGGACACAATTGTCACTTTCCACTCTGGAGCCAATTATGACAGAAAACTGTTAACATCTGCACTAGATGCGTTTTGTCTGCCTGAAAGTCCTGAAGCACACAACGTACTAAACAAAATATTGCTGGGCAAGTTTGGTAATTGCATGTGATGTAATGAAGCCGTTGTTGTTTTTAATAAAATCTGAAAATGTACCAACAAAATCTGGGACGTTATAACTCCTCACAGCACACAATACTTGCTACAATCACCGCGAATGCCAGTTCAAATACAGCATATGCACACGTGTTTCCACGGACGTCATCATAAACTGTCACAAACTGTATAGAGAAACAGTAGTCTTTATGAACAATAGTACTACAAACGTGTATGGCTTTCGTTTTGGGGTCAGGCTAACAGTTACTTGCACAGGCATGCGACTAAGTACACTATACGAACTGTTGGTGTTCGCCTTATACGGCCTATTGGACCCTAGAACTACCACAGTGTTACATCAACTAAGTCCCGCTGGCCACTGTCAAACTTGCGGTTTCCATAAAGTGTTCGAAATGTTTTGCAAATGCTTCGCTCTAAATGTTCTACGGGATTTAAGGTGAAACCTTACGTGACACATCAACATCAGCAGGTTACTCGCTAGTCATTTACCTTCCGGGACTATTCAATTTCCACGGATGTTCCGGAGCGATTTATATTTGAAAGCATGAGTTAAGCATTTTGATTCGTATGTCACATTTTGTTACCACTGTCCTCGAATCCAAATTGACGACTCGTCGCAACCTTAGTGCGCAGAACAAATATACGTGAACTTGCTACAGGGACATTAAATTGCGACCCGAAATACTGCACAAGGTCACAGGAGATTAACTGTACTATGATCCATCTGTTAGGTGGGCACGTAACGAGACACGAATAGACGTTAGCGGGATTTGTAAATTAGGCGAGTCCCAGTTAGACACCGAGAAGTTTCCAGTGCTCGATGACTCTGCTTGACAGCCGGCTTTCCGCCCTAATCCGATCCAACCGCCTTTTGTTTAGCTTCAAGGAATGACCGAGTAGAACAAAGAATCTAGCAGGACTGAGTAGCCAAGGTAAATCTGGACCAACCTTCCCAGTTAAGAAACTGTAAGTTAGGATAAGGTCTCCTCTAAGTCTTCGGTAGTGCATTGAGTGCATTCCTAAACTATGTAGACGCTCGGGGTACGTCCGTCCCCGTAATCCCTCGACTAGCCTAATACCCACCAGTTAACCTCTCTCTAGCTCCATTTTGTTTCGGACCAAGCAGAGCGGACAAGCCTAGACGCTGTATTCCAGATGAGGACGAACGACAGCCGCGAACAGTCTCGTAAAGATGCCGCCCATCAAGACTCCGAAAGAACGTCGCATTAAACACAGCATGCGGAAACCTCTGCTTGCGGACTTCCAGTTGCCGCCCGGCTGTAAAGCCGAAGAGTGTACGACGCCTAGGTCAACCTGGCTAGATACACGGGGAGTTCGACCCCAACGATCAAGTACTTCATAGAAGGACAATCTCCTCCAATTCGAAGAACGGAGAACTTTGCCTGATTTATGGGCAGTAACCATAAGGTAGACCAGTCGCAATGCTCGCTGAATAGCTTCGGAACCCCCAGAAACATCCACAACGTTCCACAGCTTCAGGTCATCAGAAAATAGCAGCGATGATACCTCAAGCTCCGCGAGTAGATCATTCACATAGATAGAGGACAGCAGCGGTCCAAGAAGCCCAGCTGCAAGCCACTGAGGACAGACTGCTGAAACGATAGGCCCAGGCCGACCCGTACACACTGTTCGGTACCATCCAAGCAGGCAGTCACCCAATGAAGGGCGCGGCAAAGTACGCCGCAGGCGGTCAGCTTTTGCGGCAGCCTCAAACGGGGTACTTTGTCAAATGCCTTTGAAAAGTCGATGAAAAAGGATGTGTGGCCGTTATCCACTGCATCTGCCCAAAATTGGCGAGCCACCAGTGGATTCGTCAAACACGAAAATCCTTCCCGGAATCCGTGTTGTACCTTCCTAGGTAGATTAAATCTACGAAGTTTGACTATTGTCAAATTCCTCTGATCCAAGATATCTTGGGTCGATAAAAGTGCTACTGGCCGAAGCGTCATTGGCGCTTACTGGTAATTTTTCCAGTTATTCCCAGTTTTACTCCCGTTTGCACCCTGCTTTTCCATTTTTATTGCGGTCGTTTTACTATATTGGAACATTGGAACATTGTATTTAATGGGAATAAAAGCTCCAGCATTACCTGACCCATAGGGTAAAAAGAATTCGGGTCGAGTCTACTGAAAGGCCAAGCAACCTTATAGCGGGTTGGACTCGCGTGTTAGCCGTAACTTCATCGGGCTTATGCTCTGTTGTGAATGGGCATCGTTCCGGTAAGCTACCAGCCGGCTATTAAGCAGCAGAAAAATATCATTTATTACGCAAAATTATAAACTGCCAAATAATGAGATCATGGTTGGAGGGGTTGCTAAGAGGGATGGGATAGGATAAAGAAACTCGCAACACGAACACCACTGAAGTCGGCTCCTAGCCATATCAACAAGTGTATCCAGCCGAACCTGTTCATCGTCTTTCGGACCCCAGCCAGGGAGCCGAGACGCTTCACCTGAGGCCAACTTGGAAATGAGGGCCATTGCCGATGCACCGACAAAGGAAAGCTTCGAACGGCTGCGTGACTGCAATCTGATGAGTACGGCAGGGCTCTGCTGCTACTACTGCAACAGCGACGATCCACAGGGGAATGGCGCTTCGCAGACAGTTGCGTCAAACCTGCACGGAATCTGGATCGACGGAGCTTGTAGCAGTCTGGAGATTCCCCCGGTCTGCCTGTGTAAAATTCTAACCAAAATTATTTCATTGTACACTTGGACAACCGGTGTGATTTGTTGAACTGATTGCTGAGTTTGAATGCTGACTTGTTCATCGCCATTTTTGCTTGGCGCTCGTTTCGGTTGCAACTCGCGACTGACCTGTGTGCTGTACATGTTCCATTCCCCTAGCTAGAGCTTCCACGTTGTCGTTCCTTCCTAGCTAGATAACAGGGAATAACTTATTGTACCAATAAAAGTTTCCTTGCAACTCGATCTGTCTTCTCGAATCAGGATCTGGGCTCCCGGTACAGGCGACCTTCTAAATGGGTGACACCGACTCCGAAACAATCTGTACGCCGGATATTTCGAACTTTCCTCCGGTGAGCTCATTCCATTTATTTTTCATATTTTGTGGTTTATTTTGTATAGGGTATCCTATCTTTTGCTTCATTTTTTAAGCCATAGAATCTGTAGATCATAAGGTAGAGTTTCTACTAAGCGTTTTATTTCTCTCCGTACCACCTTTTTGTGACATGGATACTCTTTTGTGGTTCGCTCATCTTGAGACTGAGTTTTACAACCACAGAATCACTTCCGAATACGCGAAGTATTGCAAGCTCCTCTCCTATCTCTCGAAGAGGATATCAATACAGATTTGTAACGTTATCATTTCTCAGACCGAAAACTGCTAGGAGGCTCTCAAAGAGGCCACGATTAAGCTTGTTATGCCCTCTGAGAAAGTTTGCCTTCATCAGCTTCTCAGGGATCTGCAGCTGGGTGACAGACTGCCCTCAACCCTGCTACGAGAGATGCAGCAACTTCTTGGTTCCTCAACCATGGACAAGACATTACTTCGCGAACTATGGCTACAGCGGCTACCAAAAACGCGCAAGCGATTCTCGCTACTTTGAGCTCAGTTTCGCTCACTCAACTAGCAGACTTAGCAGATCGAATTATTGAGCACTCACAGCCACAAGCCGACGCCAGCAAGACCAACGCCGTCGCGTTCCAGGGCACTTCTAGCACTGGCTTACAGTCATTTATCGAAGCCCTGCAAACCCAAGTTGCGGCACTTAGTCGTCAAGTTCAACAACTTACTATGAACCGCCGTTGTCATAGCCGCACAAAATCGTCCTGAAAACGTTTTAAGTCAAGCAACAGGCGGGCTAGCTGTTTGTACCATTAGCGTTTTGGTACGTCAGCTAGTAAATATGCAAAGTCTTGCAACTTCGTCGAGAAGCAGGGAAACTTCTCTGCCGGTCGGTAACAGCGACGGACGCGACCGGCCAACACCAAAGTCGCCTCATCCGCGTTAGGGATTTAACTTCCGGCACCGAGTTTCTAGTCGACATAGGAGCCGAAGTTAGCGTTATACCCCGCAGCCCAGATGAGGTCATCTCGCCATCGCCGACCAGGCTGCGTGCGGCTAATGGCACACCAATCGCAACTTTCGGCCAACAGCTGCTTACGCTCTATTTAGGCTTCCGGCGAACCTTTCGCTGGCCTTTCATAATCGCTGCCGTGCATTTCGCCAACATAGGAATAGACTTTCTTCAACAATCCGACCTCAACGTCGACGCTAAAAGGAAGAAGATAATCGACTCTAGGACACAGCTCGATGTGATCGGGACTAGCGCCAACGTAGCTGCTATCACTCCCATACGTGTCCTACATCATGCTTCACAACTTTAGTAAAACATTTCAACAAGCATATTAAACCCGTTCACCACTTAACCACTTTCCCTTTTCTCTGAGGTCCAGGACATCTTGGAGATCTGGGATTGGACTGAGGAACATTTTTGGCCCAAGACGGACGTAACAACCCACAAGGACTGACATGGAGGATGATAAAACTCCGCAAGGACCAACCTACAATCACCATAACCCTTGTCCAGTATGGAGAACTGGACATATCCTCACACTCCCATACAGTATACATCTGAAAAATCTGGACAGCGGAAAAATTGAAACTTTTGCTCACCTGGACATACAACAAGAAGAAAAATCGCGATGTCCCTCTCCTCCAGCGACCCCAAAAATCATGGCGACCCAGAGCAAAATACCCGTCCAACTAACAGAGGAAATTAGAAGCCATTACCCCGCGAAAAACCGAAGGTAAAACCAGTCGTCAAGCGGCTTTGCCAGTTCAACATTAATGTTCAAAATGCTTTACGGCAGTGTTGCAGGACGTGGTGGGTTTTCGCCTGGCAAGCGTTCTCCCTATAAAAAGCCACAAATGTCTGTTTAACAACACTGCGACGTGGCGGATGTGACTCGCCACTGAATAAAGTCACAGCCCACAACCACATACTGGCAAGTCGACTAGATTCACATATCAACGCTTCTTGACACCGTTTCAACTACACACGATTGAACCCGGAGTATCATCGTGATACACAACAGTTTTAAAACCTTGATCATGCCTAAGTTGGTGCGTCTCTATGAAACTGAGAATAAACTATCTATTTATTTATTTTATCATGGACATATGACCAATTTTCTACTGTTACTGTCACAGTTGCCATAAAATGTTTGTACAGTTGTACATATCTGATCATGCCTCCATGGGCGTGCCTCGCATAGTCGAGAATAAAGTATTTATTTATTTATTAACTTGCCTCCTATGATGTCAAACGTCATGCAACACATCTGCACTAAGGGACCTCCTGTTTCGGCCCGCTATCGCCGACTAGCCCCGGATAAGCTCAATGCTACTAAGGCGGAATTCGAGCAAATGCCCGAACTTGGAATAATCCACCCGTCCAAAAGCCCAGGGGCATCACCATTACACATGGTACCGAAGAAATCCGGTGACTGACGCCACTGTGGTGACTACAGGGCACGTAACAAAGTTACCGTCCCGGATAAACACCCCATTCCGCACATGCACGACCTGACTTCAGCTGTAGCTGGTAAGTCTATCTTTAGCAAAGTTGACCTAGTTCGCGCATACTGTAACACGGAAGCACGGAAGAATTCCAAGGATTGAGAACGAAGTTCTACTACACAAAACGTAGCCTCTACAAAAGGTAACAAACATGAGGTAAATTGGAACATAGGAAATTACAGATAACCAATGTCGTTGCGTTCCTGTTCTCCTCCAGTAATTGAGCAGGAAAGGCGCTCTGAAAGGCAAACGGGAGAGAGTACCGTTGCTGCAACTATTCAACTTTGAGCGCGCGCCAAAAATCAGTTTCGATTCTTCTCTACAATACCATTAGATACCCGTCGCGCCAGATGACGTTGCTAAAACAGCAGTCATCACGCCATTCGGCCTATACGAGTACCTCAGAATGCCTTTCGACCTCAGCAACGCTGCCCCAAACTTTTCAGCGTTTCATTCATGAGGTAACGCGAGGGCTCGGAGGCGTCTATCCTTATCTAGACGACATTCTCATCGCCAGCACTTCTGATGAGGAACATCTCCGTCACCTCGACGCTGTCTTCCAACATTTACCACAGCATGGGGTTACCGTCAACTCCGATAAATGCGAGCTTGGTCAGAGCTCCATCGACTTTCTTGGCCACCGCATATCCGCGTCTGGTATTGAAGCTCTACCAGACAAAATCCAGGCACTGAAGGACTATCCTGCTCCCAGTTCCTTCAAACAGTTACGCCGATTCCTTGGCCTGGTCAAATATTATATACGCTTTATTACTAACTGCGCGAGCATCGTTCAACAAATGACTGACTTGCTCCGCGATAAACAACGGTCTTTTCCTTTTGCGAACGACGCTAGACTGTCTTTTGAGAAGCACAAGGACGCTATCTCCAACTTAGCGCTTCTCGCCCACCCAGACACATCTGCACCACTCTCCATGACAACTGACGCATCCGGCACTGCCGTCGGTGCAGTTCTTCAACAACTCATCGACCATCGATGGATACTCCTAGGTTTCTTCTAGAAACGTTTACAACCTGCAGAATCGCGTCACAGCACCTTCGGTAGGGAACTGTTAGCGATCTACCTAGGTACCAGTCATTTCCGTCACTATCTCGAAGGTCGACATTTTACAGCCTTCACTGACAACAAGCCATTGATCTACGCAATCAACGGCGCAACGGACAAGTATTCTCCGCGGGAAACTAGACACCTAGACCACGTTTCTCGGTTTACGACAGATGTACGACATGTCTCAATTGCTCTCCATACCGACACGGATGCGCTTTCACGCATTCAGCAGCTCAGCTTATCGCCTGGCACCAACACTGATCTAGTCGCTATGGCTGCTGCCCAACAAGCTGATCCCGACATAGACAAGCTACGACACAACACCTCGTTGAAACTACGCGAAGTTCCACTAGCTTCATCTGAGGGGACCGTTCTTTTGACGTCTGACAAAATTCTCCCCGACCCGTTGTTCCTACCTCGATGCGTCGACTAGTTTTCAACGCTTTACACATCCTGCCATATTTATTTATTTATCCAGGCATACGTGCTTCGCAGAAGCTCGTAACGGAACGCTTCGTGTGGCTTAACGTCGATCGCGATGTACGCCTTTGGGCACGCACATGCCTGGAGTGTCAGCGCGCCAAGGTATACAGACATACCAAAAACCCACTTGGCGTCACTCCCGCTACTGGCTCTCGTTTTGCACACGTCCATGTCGACCTGGTCGGACCTATGCCTTCACGCAATGGCTACTTGTGCCTCCACACTTGTGTCGATCGATTCACCTGTTGACCAGAGGCGATTCCGATAGTCAACTGCTCATCCGAGACAGTCGCACAAGCTTTCCTAAAACGCTGGGTTGCTCAATTCGGTTGCCCAAGCGTAGTCATCACTGACAGAGCATCGCACTTTGACGGATACTTCAGCAAACTGCTCAACGTTCTTGGTTGCCAACAAATCCGAAGCACCGCATACCAACAGTGCAGCTAATGGGATGGTAGAAAAGATCCACCGGCAACTCAAAGCATCACTCTGTGCCCAATCTAGCACATCCTGGCACAAAGCACTTCCACACATTCTCTTAGGCATAAGAAACACGATTAAAGCGGATTTGCACGCCGCTCCATCGTCGCTAGTCTTTGGATGCATACACCGCTTACCTGGTGAACTCGTCTCACTAAAAGCGCCAACATCCTTCGACTATGGCGACTACGCAGCTCGCCTATATCATCACATGCAACAGCTTCACCCTGTGCACCCCAGAGCACAGAGCTTGCGTGCCCACATGGACGAACGCTTAACTACTTGCATGCACGTGTTCGTTTGCACTGACGGCGTACGCCGGCCAATTCAACCTTCTTATTCTGGTCCGTACCGTGTCGTATGCAGAAGCGACAAGAAGTTTACCACTGACTACAATGGTAAGACTGAGACATTCAGCGTCGATCTACTCAAGCCAGCATTCGTCGACAAGTCTGACTCTTCGGTGCAGCAAGCAGATTCACAGCCTGTGCCATCAAAGCTCGCACCGCAACCTCAGACCAGTCAGTCCTCTCCAGCAGAACCGACAGCCACAACCGACAGCACTCCTACTCGCCTCATTATCGATCTACGTGGCAGGCAGCTCAAACCTCCAGTTCCTTGTTCGGAGTTCGTTAGCACTTACTATTATACAGAGAAGGTGCCTCTGAAAGTTTCTGCTCTTACCAAACGTTTTTGAAAATCCACAAAAGAGAACAATCTGTTTTGAAACTACCAAAAATGAGCAAAAGCTTTTGAAAATCCAAAAACCGCTCTGCACGTTTTCCGTTTTACACTCTTTTGTGTATTGCTATGCATTTATGCTGCTTTTTCGTTTTGCTTTCCATATACGCCGCCGCTTGGTTGCACCTCGGTTTCCCTTTTCGCTGGATCATTGCACGCCAACTGGAAGTGGAACAAAATTCCTGCTTAACTGCCTACGTAAACTTTACGAACTGTCCCCGCACAAACAGTTATTTTACCGTTTCGACACCGTAAGGAGGACACCGGAGGGAGCCCGCTATGGTCCGATTGCTTAGTTCTCCCCCAGCAGCTGCATCAGGTTTCATAAACTGGTCTCGCAGAAGGCTGTCCCTCGACGGACAATCCTCACGTAGATCGAAGGACTGCTTACACAGTCCCTTCTGGGAGAGGGCTATGTAACAGTCTGGAGATTCCCCGGTTTGCCTGTGTAAAATTCGTACTAAAATTATTTTATTGTACACTTGGGCAACTGGTGTGGTTTGTTGAACTGATTGCTCAGTTCGAATGCATGACCTGCACACCGCCATTTTTGCTTGGCGCCCGTTTCGGTCGCAACTCTCGACTGACCTGGGATCGTTTGATGACAGGTACGCGGTCAAATATATATTTTTGTGGTGGCAACTGGTACATCCGTTTTTCGACTTAAATGGATTGCGTCCATGATACTAAATTTAGGTAGCGTAAATAAAAGTAAATCGTTTAGTAGTACTACATTTACTGAGGTAACGTGGGTAAAATGAGGATGGTCGTAATGGTGGCGGAATATCAAGGGATGCGATTGCGCTGAAAATTCGTTTAAGATAGGTAGCATTATTTTTCCTGGGAAATGCTTTGAAATGTGGCGTGTATTGATACCGTAAATGTCGGTATTATAAACGGAAATGACTTTTTACAACGCAGCGGGTGGATCGTTGAGCAATCCACACGGAAAGTTTATTGCAGTGATGATGTACATGGACGACATGGAATACAACAATTTACAGCAATTCGTTTAGTTTGGGTAATGCTAATGAGCGGAGATACGTAAATAATGAGTGTGAAACTTACAGATTATGCCTTGAAGATAACCTGGGATTAAGTGTAATGTTGTGAAGCTGCAGAAATAAGAAAGCAATAACCGCTATTACAAAGGCTTTACTATGTGCTTGGTTAATATCATACGGAATAACTTGCAGAAATGTGATAAGGAATAATGGCCGACTGACATCTTCTATTACAGTATTGTTGTGCCCATTAATGGGTAATGTTAAATGAGGATGCACGGAATAGGGTTTGTTGTTTGTGGCAGTAAAGCTGAATATTTAGAAGCGTTAAAGTCGTTTAGGTATTTTTACGTGTTTGCGAAGCTCTATGCAAATGAGAATAAGTTTGTATGTGCTCAGATGCCAAGGTACATATGTAAGCTGAATATGCGAAGGCGTACATGTAAGCCATATATAAATATATCATAGCTATTGATAAACGTACGCTAGTTTGTGGGCAGTTTGCATGTTCAACCGAGCTTATGCAGAAGTTGCATGTTAATATTATTTGCGGGCCAGTTAGCAAGAAGCTGATGGTGCGAGCACAGCGTTGGCACTTTTAACTAATCCCATTCACTATATTGTTGACGGCATCCGGTTTCGGATTAGCCTGTCACTGTGGCCAGCCACAGGACGCCTGCGCCTACGAAGGGACCGTGGGTGGCTTGCGCTGCACCACCCACAGCTCCATCCACATATCCCATATCCAGTGTAAACCCGAAGGAATAAGACCGGGAGGCATGTGGATGTGAGCCACGTTTTATCAAGGGGGCCGGCCAACACTCTCTCACAGGCAACCACAAGGACGCTGTGTTTGGGAAATCAAGCACACACAAGGCGGTGGCTGGACAGTAGTCCACTCCACACTGAGTGCATGAAACCACTCGTCAAGCACAGCACGACCACAAGAACCGTGCACCCCTTCTCCTCCAGCAACGACCAACCGTCTCCTGGAAGCAGTATGAACGAGGTAGTGTGTAACGGATAGGTATGCACGTTGTCAACATGCACACCAAGTGCAGCCACACGGGGATATCAAGCAACAGCCATTCACTTTAAACGACAAGCTGAAACAAAATAAATGCAATAATACATACAGATAACGGGAGAGAACGGTTCCCTAAATTAACATTTGAAGTAAGTTGGTTAGCAACGAATACGCGATAGGCAACAAAAGGTCCACAATTTATTTAGGAATGCTGTAAACGCAACAAAATGACCGAAAAGAAGCGCAATTATCGTAAGCAACGTGGCCAGTTATTGGAACATTAATCAGGTAGCAGAACAAACCAAACAAAGTCGAATGAAATTTATCCAGCTTAAAAAGGCTTATTATAACCGTAATTTGGTTGCTCGCAACTCCGGTGAACAAGCATCAAAATTGCGACATCAGTCTCAGCATGGTGCATATATATATATATATGCCAACAATGACTGCACTATCGCGCGCAGGCATGTTAGAGTCTGTAGGGCAAAACGCGGTCTCGCCAACTGACGTGCCAGTAACCGATGGAAACCGCGCTGGAAGCACTATCTCCGGTGTGTACGTTGGCTAGTTCGAAAGAGTTGGATGGGTACCCGCTTGCTTGTAAGAACCCAGGGAGCTTTGTCCTACGGAACCTTTCGTCCGTTTTGTGGCTCACTCAGCCTCTCGGCTGCCCTGTGCCTCGGCATTTCTTGCACAATATTTGGCCAAAGTCATGCAGCGTTTTGTGCCGTAGTTTAAAATGAATTGCATTGATGGCTTCCATCCAATTCACTAACGGGTATAACAAATGGCATTCAGTGTGTACTGACGGTGAAGCGCGTGTGAAATCCAGGACATGTGTGTGGTTCTGTATGAAAGAGAGTACAGATACATAAATATGTATATTTATATATATGTATAAGCGTATATATATATGTAAATAAATAAATAAATAGCTTATTCTCGTCATTGCGAAGCACTCCATCAAGGGCGTGATCATGGTATTACAGACGTGTATGATTGGCAATTGCACAAATTAGTACATTTTGACCAATAGTATAGGCATTTTGTGTGTGTTGAGAGGTAAAACTGTGTTAACCGTGTGTATTTAAGGGGACATGTTGTGTGAGTAGATAAATGTGACCGTGTGTGCTTTTGTTCGTTGTGTTCGCCATTAAGGAGGGAACCAATAGAACGCTTTGAATCGGATGACGTTCGTGATGTGTGAATGATCCTCCATAAAAGGGAAGAGGCAGTGACTTTATTTAGTGGCATGCCACATCCGCCACGTCACAGTGTTGTTAAACGGATAATTGTGGCTTTTTATAGAGAGAAGGCTTGCCAGGCGAAATCCCACCACTTCCTGGAACACTACCGCCGAACCATTTGCTGGAACGGGATTTACCCGAACTACCCAGCTGCCACGAGGAGGTTATTCGGCTAGCCAGCCTGCAGAGAAGGTAATCTGAACCGGCGCGGTGTTGGGATCAAAAAGTGGTTTCATGCACTCATTGTGGAGCGGACTACGTTGCAGGCACCACCTTGTGTGCGTTTGATTCCCTAAATACAGCCTGTTTGCCTTCGCTCACATGCACAAGCCCCGTGGTCTTATTCCCTCCGGTGTACACTGTATATGGTGTGTGGATGGAGCTGTGGGTTGTGCAGAGCAAGCCATCCATGGTCCCTCTGCAGGGGCATGCGTCCTTTGCCTTTCCACGGTGTCAGGCCACTCGGAAACCGGATGCCGCCAACCATATATATGTATACACATATATAAATAAACAAATAAATAAATAAAAAATAAGTATATGTTTACATAAATATGTATGGGTGGCCCACTTTTTATGCCACGTACTTGGATGTGGATAAAAATATCTGGATAGATATATCTTTATGTATGTGTATAGGTATATGGATAAAAATGGAGATATATATACATATTTTAAAAAATGTATGCCTATGTGAATATATATATGTACAGGTGATGAGTTCTCGCATACATTAACGCACATCTGTACATATGTATATATTGACTTGGGTGTGTTGCGGGTGGACTACCCACCGTGCGTATGCGCCTACAAATGGACCATGGGTGTGTTTTGGTGCCCTACCCACGGTTCCACCCATGCACCTTATATGCAGTGTTAACCCCAAGGAATAAGAGCACGAGGCATGTGCATTGAAGCCACGTTTCCTGAAGGTAGCCGGGGCACACCCCTTCACAGGGAAACACATCACGCTGTATTTTTAGAATCAAGCGGTCGTAGTGAGTTGCACACGGAGTGCAGGTAATCGGTAATGCATCCTCACACCGCTACAAGGACCGTGCACCCCGTGCCGTCCAGGAACGACCAACAGCGTCATGGAGATTGTGTGGACAAGGTAATGGGTGGTAAACAAGTGGGTACCTTGTCAACATGCACATGAAGCGCAGCGACATCAGCGATATCAAGTACCCTGTAATCATTGGAAAATACAACGAGATGAAATGACTTCAATACTGAATACAGAAAGGTGGCATAACTGTTCTGTAAATTAGTGTCTGATGTCCGTTGGTTAGGAAGGATATCGCGATAATGAATGAAGGTGCTCAGTTTAGCGAAAGATGCTAAAAAGGCTACGCATTTACGTAGGAGATGCGCAATTATCTAACCCATGATGTACCGGTACTGGAGTGAGGATGAAATCTATCTACGCACCCACGGCGCTTTATACACGACGCATAACTGGCTGCAGATATGTTATCCTCTCATGTTATGTGCTACTGTGAAGGTGCTGGAATATGGATGTAATTGAAGAAGGACACTGGTACTGCACTACATTTGTAGACGTCACATACAAGTGGAAGGAAGGAATACCCTTACGGACGGTTATTCAACATAGGACCGTGCACAAAGCCATACATGTAAGTAGGCTGAAGTATGATCCAGAGCACGTAACCAATTGCGCCGCTTCACCGCGAACTACAACATTATCCCCATGCTGACATACTCCGCAGACGTCCTCTGAAACCAATGCCTGCGTAAGGTGTTTGCGTTTCACTGGAACCCTGTAGCCTGCGGATGTCCGGGTGCAAAGCTTACGGAAACGTTTGCCTCTTAGCGCACTCTTATCGGGGCTCACCTCAATCACCCTGCACTTAAGGGGCGATTTACGTTTTCTGGAACCAGCTGCCGAGGTTGATGGAATAGGTGTTGCAGTGGAAATTACAGGGCAGGGGTCATTCACCGGCGTTGCTCGCAACAGGGCCCGCACATCGCCTGCCGACTTGCTGGCTAACGCGGACGCTGCGTCATCATGCAAGGTTCCCGGCGTAGGCAACTCCCATAACATGTGTACGTTTGCCTCCGTATTTCACAGAAGGGGAACCGGTCACCTGGAAGTTCGACCATACAACTGAAAAGTGGCATCCTTGGACGTGAGCAGCGCAACCATCTTTAGAAAGGTCAACGCAGCCGAGAGATTATCCGACCCGCAGCTACACAGCTGCGTGCCGATGTCAGCCAAAACATCCTGCGTCTTGCGAAGTTTTATGGTGCGGCTTACAACAGCATCGATATCTTCTACCTGACTGTCACGAATTTGCACACGGCCATCAGACGCAACAAACTCGGAGGATGCTGCGGGGGTTGCCTAGGGACGATCCACCGACATCCGTGTAGTATGTCCTCCGCGGAGTGTCCGTGAAGCGCCGCCACATAACGAAGGTGAGCGCATGGGAGCCGCCACTGCCGACTGAAGTCACACTCACATTCACTGTCCTGTGTGATATATACCCGACGCAATTTCGAACGAGGGCAGGTAACCAACCAATAAGGCCCATCAGACTTACAACCGAGAACCGTAGATGCACGGGACTGGGCTATGAAGGCACTGCCTGCGAACTCGCTCAGCTGTGCGAAAACGCAAGCCACTGAGGACACCTCCGATGGAACAGAAATGCTCATGCACCGCATAGCTATTATGCTGTTCCTTTCGTGCACGATACCTTTTACCCTATCGACCACGCAGGTGAAGAGAGTGAGTAACGATGACCTCTTAGACAAATACTCCGTAAGGTGCTTGATCTCATTCTCAGCCCTGTTCGTCTTGTGGCAACCAGCAACCACAGCATCCCTTAGTCTGTGAGCCCCAAGAGTCCGCGTGTGGAAGCCAGGTTGCGCACAAATAACGGTGGCATTCAGGATTGGCACGCCGCACCGGGTACAATATTTTTTCAAATACCGACGCATCGCGAGTAGATATCAGGTTATGAAGCCAACTGCGTGATTGCATTCGACTAGCATCAGAGATCCCACATATGCGACCGCAACGTCTAGCCATGTCCACTTTCACATGGTACCGGCAAAACACCACCTTCGTTTGCAACTGAGCGGCACATTTATCCATCACCACAGTGCGCTGCTGCTGCTAGGCACCATCTCCCGCATCGCCTCCACCGCTTGCCCGTAGTTGTGGGATGTCTCATCAGGTAACAGGGCGTAGAAAAAGGAAATCCCTAGACCTGTAACGTCCACGAACATGTAATGCCACAAAATGTATCCACCATACTTTAGTTGGTGCGTCGCATCGCATCATACAACATCCCCATAACGCTTCACAATGCCACGAACTACCGATGGAGAGAAGAACACATAACGAATCCGACGGCCTTCCGGCACCAATCGGCAAACACCGTGCCCTTCCAAAATGTTTGCCACCTCCAACACTTCACATGCAGTTGCATTTCGATGACAAATGTGCAAATTGCTTAGGTCCAAACGGGTTACACGTTTGCCGCACTCAAGATAGATGAAGCGCCGCAAATCAGGCGTGCCATGGAAACTGCCCAGCAAATGCAGCACTTCATTCCCTTGCCGCGGAGAAAGCCGACGGTTAAGTGCAGACAACCAGGGGTTACCCAAGTGAAAATCATGACTATGCATCATGAAGTAACTTCGCACGACATATTTTCCTTCCTTCAAAACCACGGAGAAGCACGTCTAGCAATTGTAGGAGTTGTATCTACATGAGTTAGTCTCCATGTTGCTTAAATATAAACACCACTTGCCACGCGGTCCTGAAAGTTGACAATTTGGGCAAAGGTACAGGATGTAACCGTAACCGTCCGCATCCGGCACCTGATTCCGCATTTTACGCCGGTACAACGCAGCAGACTTGGAGGAAGCACGGGAAAAACAAGTCGCCGTTTCAATCTGAAAAGGTCCCGATTGCTAGTTCATGTCTTCAACACTTTCATACTTCCTAACAACCAAAGACCAGAGCAGCTCACTATCCTCCACAACCATAGCGATAGCAGAAAAACCAAGTGTAGCCACAAAAATAACATAACAAACAGCATGCACACGCACCATTACCGGCTACCATTTCCATGGTACCATACTTAACACACAATCCTAGTCCCCACACACCATCCGCCTATTTCCAACTATTTACACATGCATCCGCCTTGGCAATGTTGTAGCGATTGTAAATAATTTGCTTATTTTTCATTTTCACGTTTACCTATTTCGCTGCAGTTGTTGTACAGCTTTGTTTTAATTAACTATATATACATACACTTGGTTTCGAGCTCGTCTTCCGTGGTTCTACCTTGGTTGCCGCTGGATTGTTGTGATTGTGCGCGTCGCTGCCTGCTCTATTCACGATCGGACTCTACGTAAACGTACACTTCGGCATACCTCGCGATTTACGGTCGTCCGACGCTTAGGCGCATCAGGATATTTTATATGTGAGGTAAACCTAGCTGACTGGGTGTTCTCCTTTGCTTGTTCCTCCATATACTTGGTGACCCCGCATTTTTATTTATTCTTTATGTACATTTTTCCTTTTTTTCTTCACAATGTCTCATCACGCGCCGCTATTAATGCTTCAGAACATTCCTTTGGACACGTTTTACCTACTTTTGACGTTTCTAACTTACGTGTTTGGTTCGTTCAAGTAGAAGATATTTTCCGTCTTCGTAAGATCACATCCAAGTCCACAATGTTTTCATATGTGACTGCTCACCTGAAGTCCAACATCGCCTCAGAGGTCATCGACATCCTTGATCCCATGCCCCTAGAATTCCCCTATGATAAACTTAAGGCAGCCATATTAAAGCGCACTACAGCCTCAGAGGAAACACGCCTTCAGCAGTTACTTTCTGGCGTTGAGCTTGGAGATGGAACACCGTTTAAAATGTTTCGAAATACTGGTAGCTCGGGTTGATGAATCAATTGTTCATTTGTTCTCCGAGCTTGGCGGTTTTCTCGCAAACGTTTCACCACCATGCGAGGTGGCATCCTCAGTGCAGTGATATGCAGCGTGTAAGTTTACTAGATGAGTCCTCCATCCATGATCGACCTGCAGGTGACTTTGAACGTGGCAGTGTCGATTTAGGTCCCGTGACCTCCACCCACTTCCCCAAGGCTAAAGTCTGCGCCCGAGTTGTTCTGTCTCAAACCGCGTGACAAAAGGTTCTTTAGGTCTTTCTGTCGTAGTGGCTCGTATACTGAATCGATGTCCATGTGCATGTTGATTGAATGTTTCGTTGAAAACCAAGCTTCCAAGAATTCTCTTTCTTTTCTTGTTTCACCTCGTGCCAGGACTTCTGCTTTGCTCCAATCGAAGCTATGTCCTTCTTCATCTACATGCATTGAAACTAGCGACGATGCATAATGCTTTACACAGGCTCTCTTGTGTTCTTGTATCCTTGTTACCAATTTTCTTCCCGTCTGGCCAACATAATCCCTTTCGCAATCTCGGCAAGTTATTTTGTATACTACATTGCGTTGTTCATGTGCTTGCAGTTTTTCTTTTGGTTTTGAGAGGGTTTTTCTCAAAGTGGCAGTTGGTTTGTGTGCTACCATGAGATGATGCTGTTTGAATAGTCTGGCTGCCAGTTCCGATATGTTCTTCATATAAGTCAGAACAACCCGTTTCTCCGTTGTCGTTGTTGTTGCCGCTGCCGCTGTTGTTGTGCTTGTTGTCGCCGCTGTTGTTGTTGTTGTTGTAGGCTGTATGTTGACGTTGTTGTGAATCAGACACCTTCGGATGAAACTTCGTAAGTATCCGTTGAGTTGGAAACATTTAAGTAGGTGTTTTTCTTACTTTTGCTTTGCTTCTGTTGTACTGCAGTGTGTTTGCACTCTGCGAAACAGTGTCCGCACACAGCTTACTTTGTGGCATTTCGGGTGGTTGCTGTTAAAGTTCAGAATTTGGTCTGTGTGTGTGTCTTTTCTGTAGACCGATGTTTGCAGCTCGCCTTCCATAGTTCTTGTTACTAATACATCCAAGAAAGGGAGCTGTCTTTCTTTCTCCAGTTCCATTGTAAATCGGATGCCTTCCATGGCGTTATTCAATAGCTGTTGTGCGACTGTTATTTGGTTGCGTCTGATTATCACAAAAGTGTCATCCACATACCGAACCCACAGTTTCGGGTTGACGAGTGGTAGTACCTCCTCCTCCAATTTCTGCATAACCATCTCTGCCATGAGCCCTGACACAGGTGATCCCATTGGTGCGCCTTTCAATTGCTCATAAATCTTTCCATTGAATGAGAAATGGGTCGACAAACACAAGTGGAGCAGTTTACATACATTTTCGGTCGTCATTTTGCCGATTTGTTGTTCACCGACCTCCAGCCGTTCCGTGATGACCGCTATTGCTGTCTGCAAGTTGACAGACGTGAAGAGTGCAGTCACGTCGAATGATATCATGGTTTCATCATTATCTACAACAACAACAACAGCGGCGACAACAAGCACAACAACAGCGGCAGCGGCAACAACAACGACAACGGAGAAACGGGTTGTTCTGACTTATATGAAGAACATATCGGAACTGGCAGCCAGACTATTCAAACAGCATCATCTCATGGTAGCACACAAACCAACTGCCACGTTGAGAAAAACCCTCTCAAAACCAAAAGAAAAACTGCAAGCACATGAACAACGCAATGTAGTATACAAAATACCTTGCCGAGATTGCGAAAGGGATTATGTTGGCCAGACGGGAAGAAAATTGGTAACAAGGATACAAGAACACAAGAGAGCCTGTGTAAAGCATTATGCATCGTCGCTAGTTTCAATGCATGTAGATGAAGAAGGACATAGCTTCGATTGGAGCAAAGCAGAAGTCCTGGCACGAGGTGAAACAAGAAAAGAAAGAGAATTCTTGGAAGCTTGGTTTTCAACGAAACATTCAATCAACATGCACATGGACATCGATTCAGTATACGAGCCACTACGACAGAAAGACCTAAAGAACCTTTTGTCACGCGGTTTGAGACAGAACAACTCGGGCGCAGACTTTAGCCTTGGGGAAGTGGGTGGAGGTCACGGGACCTAAATCGACACTGCCACGTTCAAAGTCACCTGCAGGTCGATCATGGATGGAGGACTCATCTAGTAAACTTACACGCTGCATATCACTGCACTGAGGATGCCACCTCGCATGGTGGTGAAACGTTTGCGAGAAAACCGCCAAGCTCGGAGAACAAATGAACAATTGATGGAACACCGTCTCAGTTACTCCGGCACATGCGTGCCGTCGTCGGTACTTCAATACTGGATGACTCCGTTCTCCGCCAGTTGTGGAGTAATTGTCTTCCCGCGAATACCACGGCTATTTTAGCTGTTCTCGCGGACGATCTTCCGCTAGACAAACTGGCAGAAGCTGCTGATAAAATTTACGAACGCTTTACTAAAACGTTGGTATCCCACGTCGCTGAGACTAGCTCAAGCAACCTCTCCGGAACCACGCTACTTGATACAATCAACGAGAGACTTGCTAACCTAGAGCTCACCTTGTCCCATCTCAGACGCGACCGCGTTCCCTCGCGACGATCTGCTTCTCGATCCAGACGTCCTAGCGTCTCTCGTACCAGCCAGTCTTACCGCTGTTGTTATTATCACCACCGCTTCGGAGACGCAGCGCGTAAGTGCCGTCCAGGGTGTAAACACCCCAAAGCCTTTTCAACTCCTACGTCGGGAAACCACATGGCCAGCCAGTAATGGCGGCGGCTGTCGCTGGCCAAGTTGTTAGTCGCCTGTTGTATGTATTTGACTCCACAACCAAACTTCACTTCTTGGTTGATACTGGTGCAGAAGTTAGCGTTCTCTTCCGTTCTCTGGAAAAACGCCCCCTGCAACCAGCGGGTCCAATGCTTACGGCAGCTAATCAGGCTAAAATCGCGACCTACGGCCAGAAATTACTTACTTTGAGTCTCGGATTACGGCGTAACTTCCCTTTCCTTTTTACCATCGCCGATGTGCAAAAGCCCATTATCGGAATCGACTTCCTCAGCAAGTTCGGTCTTGTGGTCGACCTACGTTGTGGGAAATTGCGAGACGATACTACGTCTTTAAGCACACCCTGCAAACTTGCTTCAGTCAATTCTCTCGGGCTTCGCATCCTCATCCCTGACGACTCACAGTATTCTTCATTGCTCTGACAATTTCCGTCCCTAATTCGAGCAAGTAACGACACTTCCGATCCTAAACACGATGTACGCCATCACATCGTTACAACCTGTCCGCCTGTAACTGCTAAAGCTCGACGCTTGCGTCCTGACAAACTCCAGGCAGCTAAAAAGGAATTCCAACGCATGCTTGATCTCGGCATTATTCGTCCTTCAAACAGCTGCTGGGCATCACCTCTCCATCTGGTGTCTAAAAAGTCAGGCGATTGGCGAGCATGCGGTGACTACCGTGCTCTCAACAATGTCATTGGTCCGGCTAGGCATCATATCCCCGTCTCAATGATTTTTCACCTGGACTAGCCGGAAAGTTGAGCTTTACCAAACTCGACCTAGTCAGAGCTTACCACCGGATTCCACTGGCGGAGGAAGACATCGCGCAACCGCTGTGATCACACCATTTGGCCTTTACGAAGTTCTTCGTGTGCCTTTCGGCCTCCGGAACGCAGCATAGTCTTTCCAACGCTTTATGGATCAGGTCCTCCGCGACCTTGATTTCGTTTACGTTCACATTGACGATATTTTGTTTGCAAGTGCCACACACGACGAGCATTTATCGCACCTCCGAATGGTTTTTGAGCGCTTTAAAAGCCACGATATAACCATCAACCCGGACAAATGCAGATTTGGTCAGCCAACGGTCGAATTTCACTGTCACAAGGTCGATGTTGAAGGTATTAAACATCTCCCGGATAAATCTTTTGCGATCCTGGATTATCCGATG
>OX104065.1:20116436-20175127 GCA_944474145.2 Dicrocoelium dendriticum | reverse complement strand
GCCAGTGTACCTATTTATTTATTTATTTATAAATGCAAACCGCCAGAGAGCATTGCGTTCATCCGTGGTAGACAGTACCACATGAAGTATCCGCCGTCGGGGGTTTGGTAAGCTAACTTGGACCTTCCCCAGTCTAATCCGCTTCCTGAGAGTAATGCCTGGAAAAGCAGGCGGAAGAAGCTTTGTTACGCACATTTTAAACCATGGTAGGTCGTGCAACATGCGATCAACTGGAAGGACAGCAGTACATTCAGCCGCGTTACGGAATATAACGCAGCTATCCGTGAAAGAATCGCCACGAACGGGTGTATTAACTCCACGGGTCTTTGATTCGGCGAGTTGCTTGTGGGCGTAGTATATTTCGCAGTCCACTGAGCCTGGACTGCAATATTGTGATTTGCTTCAGCAGGACCACGACTGCCTCTGCACATGGTCTGCGGAGGTCAACATTCCGATCAACCCGGTCAGGTCGCAATACATTAGGCTGTGTAAGTGTGGGCACAGCCGTACCTACACGGTGGCTGGCCAACCGTTGCATCCCGCGCCTTTCGTGCGCGACCTCGGTGTACTCTCACGCTACGACCTAAAGTGCATGGGCAACACGAATAGGATTTACCAAAACAGCCTTCGTATGCTTTGGGCTCTCAGGCGTAGCTTTAGCACTTGGTCCAATGAGATTGCTTCTTGCCTCTCCGTCTCGATAATACGACCAATGCTGGAGTACGACACTCCCGCATACTGTCCCATCACCCGGAGCGAAGTAGAAAAGCTTGAGCGGGTGCAGCATGTAGCCACCTGGCTGATTCCCAACTTACGTGGTATGCCATACGAAGACCGATGTTATAAACTAGGGTTATACACCCTATCCTATCGTCGGCTTAGAGTAGACCTCATCATGACGCACCGGATATTACACCTGGGGATCACCCCATGTTGAGACAACTACTTCATCTGTGCACACCAAGCTGCACGCGAGGACACCTGTATAAACTTATCGGCCGGATTTGAAGCGGGTCGCCCATCAACTCCGTATTGAACGCAGAGTAGTGAATGTCTGGAACGACCTGCCTCAGCATATAGTAGAAGCCAACACAGTGTCTCAATTCTAGATGCTACTAGACCTACAATTTGCAGAGGCAAAGTACAGAGAGCGAAACGAGAACTAAAGAGTTCATGTCCAAAAACGACGAATGATGCAGCTACGCAGAGCAACCTCTACTCGGTGCTTCGCACAAGTTCTCAGTTCTCTGTTCTCGGAGCAGGTGCCTTCACCACTGGTGATAAAACTGTCTTTAGCCCCTCCGATGATGTGGCAACAGCAGTGTATGTTTTTAGCTCCATTGTCGATGTCTTACTTTTGTTAGGGTCATCGACTTCACCGGAAGGCTTTATAGCGGATGTTGTCTGCTTTTTCTTCTTGATAACAGAACGAACGCTCTACATTTCGCAGCCGGGTATCAAGAGATTCGTCTCTCCTACGAAATACTGTGCGGCCTTGCCGGCGGATGCAGCAATTGGCACAACTGAAAAGCAACTTTTCGCTAGAGGCCAGCGCTGCGTACTGCTCGGTATTCAGCTCCGTACAAAACTGATGGTACCATCGGTTGCAGACATTGCATTGCATGCCGCCAGATTCGTCAGTTACTGGTATATTGCAGCTTGGGCCGCCACAAAGTGCGATAACCACAGAATCCGAGCCATCAGGAACAACAGCCTCGGTGCATTGCGAGGCTGACATAGTGGAATACAGAGTGATGCTAACACGTATGCAATATTTAAACGACATCAAAAAGGCAAAAACGGGTTAAAACTGGGAAAAACTGGAAAAATTACCAGTGGGCGCAGAAGACGCTTTGACCAGAACCGCTTTAATCGATCCGAGATATCTTGGATCAGAGGAAATTTGACAATAGTCAAATTTCGTTTCAAGTCTTTATTCAACCACTGTTTTCCACGTTATTGCAACTAAAAATCTCTATCAGTATGGCACGCCAAAACGAATAGTTAGCGCGTAGCACTGTGTTGTCTCTGGCAGAAATATATCGCAGTGATCACCGGTTTGCAGATTAATTCGCATTTACATGCGTTAGCAGCCGTGTTACATTAATATTAACTTACTGTTTGCCGCGCAATCCTGAACGTCAAAAATGTACGCAACCGTACAGCATGTAGCCGTTGGCGTCCTCATCCAGCAAGTGTTTGCGCATTCCACGCTGGAAAAACCTGTCAACGATTTAATTTGAAGACGTCCGATTAGCTCATTCCTGTCTTCAACACTTCCATGCTTCCTAATAACAAAAGATCTGTACAGCTCAAAATCATCCACAGCCATAGCGATAGCAGAAAAACCACTATGGCCACCGAAATATTATAACAACTATCACACATTTGTACCCTTACCGGTAACACTTCCGATGGCATCATAACACACAATCCATTTCTCCACACACCACTCAGCGATTTCCACCTATTGCACATTCATCCTCCTTGGCAACGTCGCTAGGTAACCACGTTGCTATGTCCCATTTGTACCACGGAACGTCCCGAAACAACACAATTTTTTGTTACAGTAATCACACGGTCCGGCAAACTGGATATAAAATCTTTTGTTGTTTTCTTATTCTCCATACTGTTTTCTTATCCCACCGTAATTCTGAGGACACAATAACAGCCACAGTTCATATATATATATATATAGCCTTACCTGTAACTCCCATTCTGCAGTTTAACAATATCAAAACGAACTAGCCCACCAAATACCATTGATGAATGAGGTTGGTACACCGAACGCTGACTGTGATCGCCTCAAATGTGCACTGACCAATGTCTTTGCCGCATGCTGTGTACCCAGCTGGAAACGTCGTAACTGTTAATCAATCTCTGAGACATTGCTCAGCTTGATCGAAGCACGGAAACAGGTCCCGATTGAAACCGATTTTTGGCGTGTCCGTAATTTTTTTAACGTCTAGCAAGGAGTCTTTGATAGCCAGTGCTATTGGGAATAGCCGAGTGCTATTCCAGGTCATCCGGAACACCGGTCCGAGAAAGCCATCAGTTAGTAAAACATTAGTTGAGTAACACGGACAGTTGATCCGTTCTCAGCGTCGTCGAATAACCTGTTGGTCGGAATATTTTGAAGAGCAGTTCAGCAGGCCACATGCGATACTGCCGCTTGTGAAATCTCCTGGGCCGACGTGAGAAGTAGACGTCATACTCACTTTAGAAGAGATTCGACATGAGCTTTCCGTGTTGTAACGAAAGAAGGCTCCTGGACATGACGACCTTCGTCCATGTTTGCAGAAAGATTATGGTGACTCTTTGTTGACTGGACTCGCACCTCCATGTAACATGAGTTGGAACACTGAAGGGGTGCCTTCAGACTAGCGACTGTGAACTGTCATGCATATCTTCAAGTAGGATCAGCTTACTTTGTGCGGAAATCATCGAAGTATTAGTCTTGTCTCTGTTGCCTCCAAACTTCACATTAGTATCATTCTCCGATGACTTACTGATCCGCGTGAGGACCGAACCACTGAAAGCCAGGCTGTCCTCTGCTCTAAGCCGTTTTATAACGGAGACACAGGTGCAGACGACCGACTGTTGTGGTTTTCACTAACTTGAAAGCCGCCTTCGACTCTGTTGACCGCGCCAGCTTGTGGCACTGCCTACACATGAAAGATATCTTAACTAAATTCCTTTCCATTATGCAGTCTTTCTACCATGTTTCCCGAGGCGGTGTAAGGGTCTATGGTAAACTATTTCCTGAATTCCCCACAACAACTGTTATTCACCGCGGTTGCTGTATATTTCCAGGTGACCGACTAGCAAACATGGAGTATGCGCATGACATAGCTCTTCTTAGTCTGACGCCGTGGTTTTGCAAACACTACTAGATAGTCTGACACGTAGCGCTGCCCGTTTCCGCATTTACTTTGCACCTTCAAAGTGCAAAGTACTGCTACAAGACTGGACCGACACATTTCCGGTTCTAACTCTCACCGAACAGCCATTGTAAGTGATGGATCGGTTCACTTACGTTGCTTGGTAGTTGTGTCACAACACTGAAGAGGTTATTTCGCGTATCAGCAATGCCCGTGTGACTTTCCAGCGACTGAACCATTTATTGAGACGGCGGGATATCCGCCGATCGGTGAAAGGTGGGGTGTATAACGCTGCAGTAGGGCTGGTGTGTTACTGCTTGGATCAGAGACATGGTAAGTTCACAGTGAAGACATTAAACGTTTGGCTGTGTTTGACCACTGGTGCTTGCGAAGTATTGCTCACGTCTGGCTAGAACACCGTTTGAGCAATGTTGGGACCTGCCAGTTTGTTTTTGGCAAGAGGCCTTCTGGTGCCTCACTTGAGTGTTTGCTGGACCTTAACCGCTTGCGTTGTCTAGGCTGTGTCCGCTGTAAACCCGTTTACCGGCTTCGGCGTGCAATATGCACCGTGGGTGCGTCAAGTTTCGCAAACCGCGAGGTGGCGACAGGCTGGTTCGTGCCGTCTTTATGGATGGGAGCCTCGGGATGGTCTACACCGACGTTTGGAGACCATACCAGTAGTGTTCCTGCATCCGGTAGCTAATTTTCGTTGCATTCTGATTAGTTTAACACACTCTTCTTGCATCGATTATATTTACACTTCGTTTGCCTCTGACCCTAGCTTGCCGTTTTTATTGTTTGATATCCTTGCGATGTGAGTCGTGGCAACTGGGTCCACCGCACTCGGGTGCTCGGATCATAGTTGTTCAACTGAATTGAACTGAATCGGTGAAACAACTAAGGACAGAGTTAGCACCCTCTTTCATGATATCTTACGCCACTCAGTTGCCTGCGCTGAACAATTTTGATGTCATTTCATTGTGCCCTTTGCTTTTGGATCGCTTTTCACCCATGCGGTGCATATCTAACCGTCGCCAGCTTGTTTGGGGCTCCATCTGAATCCGAGGTTGGCAACATCATTTTACTCACCAGCCATCTCCGCAAAGTTTGTTCTGATTTCCTCTAAATTACATAGTTGAGGAATCCCCTGCAAACTTTTGACTTTTCTCTCCAAAGATCCACTGTAAGAAGACTGCCTATCCATCTAGAGCAATGGTTCTCAACCTACATGACGATGTTACCCACTAAGCGATTTCACTTCAAGTGATTACCTCCTCCTCAATTTTAGCCTAAAATGCTAACTAACTGTTGTCATTTTTGCTTTCATTTTACTTACATTTTATCATTCAAATAAGGATGCTACCTATTTTGAGCCATTTTAAATAATCCAGTGGTAATGTAATGAGACTGTTGATATTGCTTAGTTCCAACAACTTATGATATATTTGCCTTGGTTTCGACTAATGCCAAGCCCCTTGCTTTGGTGTGTGATCCCTGGTCCAACATGAACAGATGTCGATGGCTTCTGATTTGTTTCAGCCATCCCTTCCAAGTCTGTCCTGGAGGACAGCTTCCCACAACCACACTTTGTCGATACGTCCTGAACACTAATCGTCCGTTTTATCCCTTCTACCTTGTAAGCAATCGCTCGCTCCTTTACTTGGTCGATTGACGTATGCTCCCACCTTAGTGTTCACTCAACTCTAGTTCGATTCGGCGACCGACTGCCTGACTCGACGAGCGAGTCGATAGAGTTGCCATCTAGACGCGCTGTTTTGCAGGCTTGCATTCGTAGTTTAGGTAAAAAACCTCTTTATCGAAAGTTGTCTGATTCACTGACCACTTACTAATGATTAGTCACTGACAGACAATCAATAATGATTAGGTATTTAATTGCATTTTTTGACACCGATGAAGTTGTTATTAATTTGTCTTGGCTAATGACTGATGAACCAGTCCTCGTACTTATAATTATCCCCGTAAAATTCCATTTTACCCACTTAGGAGTAAATAACCCTAAGTTGAGAACCACTTATCTGTATGTATGTAATCTCAGCGGTCTAGTAACTAGACATAGAGCCAATAAAAACCATGGAAATCAGTGGATAGGAGAGTCATTGCGTTATAATCATCGTCGCATGCTAGTTGAAGGTGGGCAACACACACACGCCGCAAGAAAATGGAATATAAATAAATAAACAAATAAATAAATTGTGTATTCTCGACCAAGCGAGGCACGCCTGCGCAGGCATGATCATGTTAAGAGCACAAAGTGTGATCAGTTAATGTACAATGGAACAATGGGATTGTTGCATATGTTTATATATGAATGGATGTAAATTTGCATGAAGGCGCGTTTAGCTTTGTTTATGGGATTGGTAAATGTCTCCTGTCATTTTGCTTGAATGTGTTTGAAGGTGTCGCCAGTACTTGCTATCTGTGGACTTGAAGAGATTGTTCGGATAAGCAATGGGTGACTTTAGTTAGTGGCGAGTCACAACCGCCACGTCACAGTGTTGTTAAACGGACATATGTGGCTTTTTATAGGGAGAACGCTTGCCAGGCGAAAACCCACCACGTCCTGGAACACTGCCGCCGAACTATTTGCTGAAGGGGTGTAAACCCGAATCACCCAGCTGGCACCACGAGGAGGTTGTTTGGCTAGCCAGCAAAAATACAGAACAAAACATTTTTAGTTTATTTGTCACACGCCGATTTTTCTCTTTTTTGTCTTTTTCAATATTAGTAAAATTAAACATGTGAATCAATACAACAATGTACACAATTCTTCCACTGATTCCGGTTGCCGGCCATGTCTTCAAGAGTCCTTATCCATTGGCACTCCTCAGCTTTTGGTCCCCATCCTGGAAGACGGACGGATCCAACAGCGGCTAGACGCGACGTTAGCGATTTCATGGGCTGCCGCCAAGTGGAAGGCTGACCACCACGCGGTCGCTTCCAGCCAGGTCCTTGACGAGCGAATAGAGCGCGACGCGGTAGACGCTCAGGTGCCATGAGTAGGACGTGACCGAGCCATCTTAACTGGCGCAACAAAACCAGTTTGTTAAAGGGAATACTTGCATTCCCCAAGACGCGACGTCGAACGTCATTACTTGTAACTCGATGTTGCCACCAAACACGAGCAATCCTCCTTAAGCAACCGTTATCGAACGCAGAAAGACGACGCATGTCTTCCACGCGAATCGACCAGGACTCGCTCCCATACAACAATACTGAGCGAACTGACGCGCTGTAAACTCGGCCCTTTAGTGAGAATGAGACGTCGCGACGACGCCACAAGTGCCTCAGATTGACAAATGCTGATCGAGCTTTAGCGATACGAAGCGAAACTTCTTTGTTGATAGTGCCGTCAGCGGAAACACAGCTCCAAAGGTAGACAAAACTATCTACCTGTTCAAGTTGTGCACCTTGGAGAGTGAGCACGGGAGCAGGTGAAAGCCAATGCTTGAGCAGTACTTTACACTTCGATGGGGCAAAGCTCATGGCATACTTAGATGCTTCAACCGCCGAAAGATCCAGAATGAGTTGCATACCCTGAGGATCGTCACCAAGTAAGGCGATTTCATCAGGATAATCTAAGTCGGTCGCGCGTTCACCCGGTAGAATCTCTAGGCCAAAATGTTGGAAACCTTCTAGGGCATTCGACAGAACGTCTTCGATTGCGAAGTTGAAGAGGAATGGGGACATACGGCAGCCCTGTCGCACACCGCTATTGACAGCGAATTGCGAGGAAAGCTAGCCATAGACCCTCACTCTGCCGCATGTGTGAAGGTAAAGTGCTCGTAAGATGGCGGTATATTTCTCTGGCACCCCGTTCTTTAGTAAGCAACGCCATAAAGCAGGTCAATCAACGGAGTCAAAAGCGGCACGTATGTCAAAGAATACAATGATAGTGGGCCTGTGATAAATGTGGCGATGTTCAAGGAGTTGGCGGAGCGTGAAGGTTTGATCCACGCATCCGCGGCCAGGACGGAAACCAGCTTGTTCTTCACGGTAGTATGATTCACGTACTGGGGATAGTCTACGAAGTAGAATGGATGCCAACAACTTAGAGGCAACCGAAATAAGACTAATCCCGCGATGATTTGCACATGAAGTGCGAGCGCCTTTCTTGAAAATTGGGACAATAATTAATTCGCCCCAAGAGGAAGGCACTTCCTCTTCATGCCAAATTTTTGCGAATAGCGCGGTTAACTGGTTAATGACTGCCACACCGCCATACTTGAATAGCTCCGGAGGAAGTCCGTCTAAACCGGCAGCCTTGAAGCGCTTCAAGCGTCGAATCTCGAGGCAGACTTCTGCTTCGGTGGGTGGATTCAGAGGGACGAGCCAGGGTGGACAGCAAGGTGTACTGAACCACTTATCTAAAGCAATCTTTGAGCAACGCGATTGAAAATTCACGTTACGTAAAGGTTATAAGTTAGCACAGTCACATCACTGCAGTTTGTTCGGTGTTAGTTGCCTGGTAACATCCATTTCCGAAGCTGTCACTGCGACTTCGAACAGCCATAGAACCTTTGTACTTGCAGAGGCACCATGAGTGGGTTGTGCTGCACCTCTCACAGTTCCATCCACCCACCCAATGTCCAGTGTAAATCCGGAGACATAATGCTACGAGGCGTGTAAATGCAGCTACGCTTGATTCGAGGCCGATTTACAATCCTTCAACATGCACTTCATACGCATTCGATGGGAAAACATGCACATCAAACATAAACAGGGTGGTGGCTGGTCCGTAGCTCGTTCCACCCCAGGTGTAACCGCTATTTGAGCCTAGCATTGTCACGAAGAATGCCCATCGGCTCCCCTAACGATGTTTCCCCGTTTCCTATAACCAGTAATTGAGGTTGTGGTGTTTGACCGGTTGTTTTAAATCTTTTCTGAAACGATGGGCGTCTTGTCAACATCGGCACCACCCGCATTCAGATCTGGGATATCAGTTAACAGATGCTATCAAACATGCAACAACAGCACCTCACTAAAGCAACTGCGGCTCAGCGATAACGACGGTGCAGCACAATGTCATACCTTTCGAATTATACATCTTTTTGTGAATGAAACCCATAATAATGTACGAATCGGGCACTACCAGTGCAAGTTATAATGCGGGTACGCACATATCCACTCCTGACTACCTATATTTGAACAGCGTTGCGCGTACATGTTAAATGCATACAATGGATGTTGCTGATATTTGGCAGATGATAACAGCTCTTGTGGTGTCGCATCTGACTCATCACTGATCGTGCATTACCACGCTTACTGTGTCATGTTGCTCACTTGCATCGAAGCTAGACCTTAGCATGATGCTTTGGTTTACATACATTTCAACGATCAATCGAGCTGTGCTGAATGTTGCCTTCTGCACTTTCAAATTCACCCATGCTGGATAGGTCACGTGTTAGAAGCCAGACAGACTCAGTCTCTGGATCTCACCAACTGGGATTGAATTAAAAGTTACTCCTAATTCCTTAGAATTGACTCCTTGTGGTCCATTGTCAATCACCTACTCAACACCGTTATTTCATTCATCAGCTTGATCTATGTGTTACGGGAATCCCGCCACGCGCTTCGTTTGTACGACAGCGGTCTGGTTAGAGGAAAACAAGGTAAGGCCAGCTAATGACGGCCAAGAGGAATGGAGACTCTCACTTCGATGTCAGCCTCGGTTCATGCCTTCCGACTCCTTGGTTTGCGTCCCAAGAACGATGATCCCGTTTGATTGGAGACACTCGTTGACTTATCCCAAAATCGATCTGACTGGCGTTTGTGTTTTGACCCGCTTCTTCAATATCTTCTCGCTTAGCTGCCTGCTCCAATCGGGACCCATTCTTACTACACAATAAGAGCAAGTCGTAATATTGTTTGTCATGTTTTCCGTTTTCATTTTTTTACCGCCATGTAATTATCTTTTTACACAACGATTTAGTTGTTTCTCACCATTAGCTAACCTGTGTGGTGTTTTGTGTATCGTCTCCTGTGTGGCTTTTTTATTCTAACTATCAGAAGACGAATGTTGTGGGATGACACTCATTTCGTGTATACTCACCGGTCACCTATATGCAAATAAAAGGGATGCAAAACAATGTCACATGAAATCAATTGCCGGTCAACTGTTTTCCGCTTGGCGCGGTGCACGCTACCTCGGGCAGTTGTTTTTGGACACAAGGGTTAGCGATGTCGATCGATAACAGTGAGCTCGAGCATTTGGGCCTTTGACTGCACTTCATGTTTGTGAATGATGCAGAGGAGTTTACTTGGCGACCGGTTCTCATCATATGCCATATAAGTACGGAGACAACTTTGCCTCCGTTCAACTGGCGTAACCGTCGCGTGTTCATTAATTCGGATGCATAGATTTCGATCATTGCGCCCAACCTAACTGTCTCCATAGCTACATGTGAATTTGTATAAGCAATGGGACATGCACAGGTTCGACACTGATGTCTTCACGGAACACCTACGCAGTGGTCTCATGGACAGCAGCAAGTATGGCTCTGCTCCATTGTATGTATTTTTCATTGAGGCGCGTATTCATTTCGCGGTGACTTTCATGAGCTAATCACCTTTGTCATTTGCAAGTACACGGCCAACGAGTATGCGTGAAATGAGAGTGTCCTTCAACACCCTTCGTCTTCCGATATTCTAAGTCGGAATTGCAAAGGGTGTTCATGTTTCGAATTCCAAATTCGTCAACGTAACTTTGCTTCTAGTTACTATTTATGTATATCTTTATTTATCAGTACAATTTGTGCTGTCGGTCGCCCCTGATTCTCACAGTCCATTCCGTTCGTTTAGTTAGGTGCTGTCGACTCGCCGTTAAACAATGATTTCTACAGTAAGATTCCGTGTGTTCATTTTAATGTGTTAAATCGACCTCGTTGGGACTGTTCGCTTCGTCGGAACGAACGATACGATCCCGCGAGTACTATCCCTGTCGCGCGAGACTGCCGCTCGCCATTGACGCAACCAAACCCAATAGAGAGTGGGAACTCTCGATGGAAGACGAACCAAACGAATGTGAATATGGAGCTGTATAACCCTGATTATATCCGAAGGCCAGCAACGTACTTGAACTTTGTAACAGTCTGGAGATTCCCCGGTTCGCTTGTGTAAAATTCTAACCAAAATTCTTTAATTGTACACTTAGGCAACCGGTGTGGTTTGTTGAACTGTTTGCTGAGTTCGAATGCTTTACTTGCTCATCGCCATTTTTGCTTGGCGCTCGCTTCGGTTGCAACGCGCGACTGCTCTGTGTGCTGTCTTTGCTCCGTTTCCCTAGCTAGAGCGTACACGGTGTCGTTCGTTTATAGCTAGCTAACAGGGAATCTTTTGCTGAACCAATAAAAGTTTCCCTGCAACTCGATCTGTCTTCTGGAATCGCTCTCTGGGCTCCCGGAATAGGCAACCCTCTAAATTGTTGACCCCGGATCCGGAACAATCTCAACGCCGGATATTTCGAACTTTTCTCCGGTGAGCTCGTTCCATTTATTTTTCATATTTTCCGGTTTTATTTTTGCATACGGTAGCCTATTTTTTCGCGTCATTTTTTCAAATCATGGAATCTGTAGACCATAAGGTAGAGTCTATGCTTAGTGTTGTATCTCTCTCAGTTCCACCTTTTTGGGACATGGATCCTGTTTTGTGGTTCGCTCATCTGGAGGCTGAGTTTTATAACCACAGAATCACTTCCGACTACGCGAAGTATTGCAAGCTCCTGTCCTATCTCCCCAAGGAGATATCAACGCAGGTTCGTGACGTTATCATTTCTCAGACCGATAACCGCTATGAGGCTCTCAAGGAAGCCACGATTAAGCGTGTTATGCCCTCTGAGAAAGTTCGCCTGCAGCAGCTTTTCAGGGATCTGCAATTGGGCGACAAACTGCCCTCAACCCTGCTACGCGAGATGCAGCAACTCCTTGGTTCATCAACCATGGACGAGACTTTACTTCGCGAACTATGGCTACAGCGGCTACCGGAAAACACACAAGCGATTCTCGCTACAGTGAGCTCCGTTCCGCTCACTCAACTAGCAGACTTAGCGGATCGAGTTATTGAACGATCACAGCCACAGGCCAACGCCAGCAAGGTCCATGCCGTCGCGTCCCAGGGCACTTCTATCACTGGCTTACAGTCAACTATAGAAGCCCTGCAAACACAAGTTGCGACACTTAGTCGCCAGGTGCAACAGCTTACTATGACCCGTCGTCGTCCTAGCCGCTCAAAATCGCCCTGCAAACGTTCTAAGTCTAGAAACAGGCAAGCTAGCTGTTGGTACCATCAGCGTTTTGGTACCGCAGCTCGTAAATGTGTCAAGCCTTGCAACTTCGCTGAGAAGCAGGGAAAACTTCGCGGCCGGTCCGTAACGGCGACGGACGCGACCGGCCAACACCAAAGTCGCCTCATCCGCGTTAGGGATTTAACTTCCGGCACCGAGTTTCTAGTCGACACTGGTGCCGAAGTTAGCGTCATACCCCGTAGCTCAGATGAGGTCGTCTCACCATCGCCGACCAAGCTGCGTGCCGCCAATGGCACACCAATCGCAACTTTCGGCGAAAAGCTGCTAACGCTCAATTTAGGCCTCCGGCGAACCTTTCGCTGGCCTTTCATAATCGCTGCTGTGCCTTTCGCCATCATAGGCATAGACTTTCTTCAACGCTTCGACCTCATCGTCGACGCTAAAAGGAAGAAGCTTATCGACTCTAGGACACAGCTCAGTGTTATCGGGACTAGCGCCAACGTGGCTGCTATCACTCCCATTCGTGTCCTACCTCAAGCTTCACAGCCTTTTCTAGAACTTTTCAGCAAGCACCCTAAACTCGTTCGCGTCCTGAACGACTTGCCTCCTGTGACGTCGAACGTCATGCATTACATTTGCACTAAGGGCCCACCTGTTTCGGCCCGCCCTCGCCGACTAGCCCCGGACAAGCTCAAAGCTGCGAAGGCGGAATTCGAGCAAATGCTCGAACTGGGAATCATCCGCCCGTCTAAAAGTCCATGGGCATCACCATTACACATGGTGCCGAAGAAGTCCGGTGACTGGCGCCCTTGTGGTGACTACAGGGCACTTAACAAAGTTACCGTCCCGGATAAATACCCTATCCCGCACATGCACGACTTGACCTCAGCTCTAGCTGGCAAGTCTATCTTCAGCAAAGTCGACTTAGTTCGTGCCTACCACCAGATACCTGTCGCGCCAGATGACATTGCTAAAACAGCAGTCATCACGCCATTTGGCCTATTCGAGTACCTCAGAATGCCTTTCGGCCTCAGCAACGCTGCCCAAACTTTTCAGCGTTTCATTCATGAGGTAACGCGAGGACTCGAAGGCGTTTATCCTTATCTAGATGACATTCTTATCGCCAGCTCTTCTGATGACGAACATCTTCATCACCTCGACGCTCTCTTCCAACGCTTAACGCAGCATGGGGTTACCGTCAACCCCGATAAATGCGAGCTTGGCCAAAGCTCCATCGACTTTCTTGGCCACCGCATATCCGCGTCTGGTATTGAAGCTCTGCCAGACAAAATCCAGGCACTGAAGGACTATCCTGCTCCCAGTTCCTTCAAGCAGTTACGCCGATTTCTTGGCCTGGTTAACTATTATAGACGCTTTATACCTAACTGCGCGAGCATTGTTCAACCAATGACTGACTTGCTCCGCGGTAAACAACGGTCTTTTCATTTTTCAGACGACGCTAAATTGTCTTTCGAGAAGCTCAAAGACGCTATCTCCAACATAGCGCTTCTCGCCCATCCAGACACGTCTGCATCACTCTCACTGACAACTGACGCATCAGACACTGCCGTCGGTGCAGTTCTTCAGCAACTCATCGACCATCGATGGATACCTCTAGGTTTCTTCTCGAAACGTTTACAACCTGCCGAATCGCGTTACAGCACCTTCGGTAGGGAACTGTTAGCTATCTACCTAGGTATCCGACATTTCCGTCACTACCTCGAAGGTCGACATTTCACAGTCTTCACTGACCACAAGCCATTGATCTACGCAATTAATGGCGCAACAGACAAGTATTCTCCGCGGGAAACCAGACACCTAGACTACGTTTCTCAGTTTACGACAGACGTACGTCATGTCTCAGGTGCTCTCAATCCCGTCGCGGATGCACTTTCACGCATTCAACAGATCAGCTTATCGCCTAGCACCAACATTGATCTATCCGCTATGGCTGCTGCCCAACAAGCTGATCCCGACATAAGCAAGCCACGGCGCAACACCACTGAGACGATCACCATCGATCGACTCAAGACAGCATTCCTCGACAAGTCTGACTCGCCGGTGCAACAAGCACCTTCACAGCCCGTGCCATCACAGCCGGCACCGCAACCTCAGACGAGTCAGTCCGCTTCAGCAGAACCGACAACCCCAACCGACAGCACTCCTACTCGCCCTGCTATCAATCGCCGCGGTAGGAAACTCAAACCCTCAGTTCGTTTTTCAGACTTCGTTCGCACTTACTATTTTACGTAGAACGTGCCTTAGAAATTTTCTGCTCTTACTAAACGTTTTTGAAAATCTACAAAAAAAGACCAAAACGTTTTGAAACTGCCAAAAAAGAGCAAAACCTTTTGAAAACCCAAAAAACAGCTTTGCACGTTTTTCGCTTTGCACTCTTTTGTGTATGGCTATGCACTTACGCTGCTTTTCATTTTGCTTTCCATATACACCCCGTCGGTTGGTTGCACCTCGGTTTCACTTTCGCTGGATCCCCGCACGTCAACTGCAAGTGGAACGAACTTCCTGTTCAACCGCCCACGTGAACTCTACTAACTGTCCCCCCAGTTTTTTTTACCGTTTCGACACCGTAGGGAGGACACGGGTGGGAGCCCGCTAGGGTCCGATTGCATGGTTCTCCCCCAGCAGCTGCATCGAGTTTCACAACCTGGTCTCGCAGAAGGCTGGCCCGCGACGGACAGTCCTCACGTAGATCGAAGGACTGCTTACACAGTCCCTTCTGGGAGAGGGCTATGTAGCAGTCTGGAGATTCCCCGGTTCGCTTGTGTAAAATTCTAACCAAAATGCTATAATTGTACACTTAGGCAACCGGTGTGGTTTGTTGAACTGATTGCTGAGTTCGAATGCTTTACTTGCTCATCGCCATTTTTGCTTGGCGCTCGCTTCGGTTGCAACGCGCGACTGCTCTGTGTGCTGTGTTTGCTCCGTTTCCCTAGCTAGAGCGTACACGGTGTCGTTCGTTTATAGCTAGCTAACAGGGAATCTTTTGCTGAACCAATAAAAGTTTCCCTGCAACTCTATCTGTCTTCTGGAATCGCTCTCTGGGCTCCCGGAATAGGCAACCCTCTAAAACCTCCAGGTAGCACTGTCAAACTTGAGGAAGCGAGGGCGTAGTGTAACATGTGGGTTCACACGGAAGCGAATGTCTCAATCAAAAGTGAGTAAACGGAGGCGTTGCTTACTTAGATAGGGTTTATGGGATTTCTTGGGTCCTTGCATTTCGCTGACAGTAAGCTTCGCTTTCCGATCTGGAGCCTGAGGGGAACTTGTTTATGACATGGAAAACCATAATGATAAATAGGATTTCCAAACTGTATTGAGCTGGTACTTATGTGTGCGATTTTCGTAGACGAGGACCTGGGAGCTGATGATATCAATGTTCATGGACTCTGATATCGCACAGCTGCGAGCTTAAAGGCGCTGTTGTATTCAGTCTGTTGAGTGCTATCAGTTATTTCACCGGACCAGTCGATTAATTTTTAATCCATTTCCACTTGACTCGCCTGTTTTCTCTTTCCTTCTCAATTTTACTTCGCAACGTCATGTGGACACAACTAAACGTAACTGGGTCCACTGCAATTCAGTTCTCAAATCTTATTTGTTTAAATGAATCGAACTGATATACTAGGCGTTCAATTCAACCTTCTCAAATTAACGTCTCTTTCTTGGCTTGCACAGCCGTGAACTCTGACACATTGGACGGAATAATCGGCTCTGCCCTGGCCAGGTACATCCGAGACACCTTTCTGTCTGTATCTTCCTCCAACTCGAGTGATGCGTCACCAACGAATCCACCGACTCAGGTCCGGGCGCCTTGGGTCCCCACGTTGCTACAGCAGATGATACTTCACCAACAGCGCCAGTCAGAGTCCATTGCGCAATCAGAAGTTAATATAGTCGAGGAATCAAGCGAACCACCCACCTCTGTTTCTGTTCCCCAACCTGCTGTCGAGGTCCCTCGAACAAGGCATTTTTCTAGCCTTTCGGCCACTGATCGACTGTTGCAACTCAGCCAGTCTATCTTAGGCAATTGATGCACGTTTTCTACTTTACAAACTTGCTTTTGTATTTGTACATATTCCCTCCCATCTTATGTTGCAGCTTTTGTAATATATACTGTCTACAACAAATGATCTATTCTGTAAACAATCACATTCCCCTAAATACTCCTTTGCTTGATTAATTCCCCGTATGTATGCTATTGTAGACCAAACTGTGCAATTCCTCTTCGGACACAAGTCAGCGGACGTCCAACAAACGTGCGTCAATTTTCAATCGTCATTTTTTCTTGTTTACAGAGCCAAACACCCTCATCGGAATCTAAAACTTAAATGATTTGGCCTACTTGGTTAATTCAACTGATCCACCCAATGGCTTTGGTTGGGGACCCTAATCGTCCTCCTGTTTATGTCTTTGCGCCCTTGCAGTATCTTACCCAACGTTCAACCGTGATTACTGAAAACGTCACACCCTGCATCGACCATTGCGCAGATTATTAAGCGTTGCCTCATCTGCTGCATACAGCAAGGCGGGTAAGCGAAAACATGCTACTGTTGGCGCCTCCCTTCTTTCCTTTTCACCTCTTTTTTACCTTCTTTTTAACCCCAATTACTAACCTACATTCTATAGTTCCCAGCTTATTTGACAGCTGCCGTTTTGGCATTGGAGTCGAGGCAACTGCAGCTCTGTTTCAGCACCACCCATTTTAAGCCTGTCGGCAATAGCCCATTATGATGCCACGTTGTTCCCTTGCTCTGGCGGCGTTCAACATTCACTCTGACAGTTCAAAGGGCTGCACTCGCACGCACGTTGGACACGCTGATTAATCAGTCAGATTGCCTTGGTCTTGGTGTGTCAACTTTTTCCCATATAAATATGTTTGTGTCTGTGTTTCTGCTTGTATTGTGTATGCGACTGAGGAGAACAATCAAAATGTTGACATACCGCAATCTAAGTCTTCTTTCTGCTTTGATCAACCACTAGTCCGACTGGAGTGTGCCTTGTAGTCAACTCAAAGGCTGAGTCATTGTTGGTTGAGCGGATTCCCGATTGTTTACCGTCCGTTTGACGACATCGACCAAATTTGATTCCCGAAGTAGTGCAAGAAGCTGTTTGTTTGTGGTTTCCGCTGATGCCCCACCGCCTGCAGTTCTGATGCTACCAAGGACGCTTTCTACAACGAACTGAACACGCTACTCCGCAGTGTTATCAGTTTGGATATCATAGTGCTTGTACGGAATATGAATGCGCATGTGGGTCGTCTGAGCTTTTCAGAAGCTCAGCTAGATGTTAATTATGAGCTTAACTCCGAACAGACGGACATCGCAAGCCTCTGTTACAGTTGTGTGCAGAGCACCGACTTTTTCTTAGTAGCACCGCTTTTAGACACTGGGCGCCGAAGTGCCACTAGGCATCATGTAGCTGGCCAACGATGGACCTATATAAATTAGGTTACAGTTTGTGTGGCTTCATACTTTACTGCCGCTCATTCTGGAATACCTGCGTCAGCTCTGATCATGCTTGGTAGTATGTCGGTTTTCCGTGAACTTTATCGGCGGGCGTTCCAAACATCTGTCCCTATTATCAACTGAGCATTTATCCTAGTCCTCGGTCAGGCAAGCCTACCAGGATGCTCTGCCTACCGAACTTTCGCTCTATTGTCCTGATCACACTAGGCTTCAATAGCATAAGATATCGATCGGCATGCACGACGTGGGAACCTCCGCTTGCGGCACTATCTATCATCACCGCATCGGTCACTGGGTACTCGAGAGATCAGTGAACCTGTTGGAATCCAGGAGGAAACTCCAAGCTGGCTCTGAGCATACCGTAACCAGACGGACTATTTAACGGGAACAAAGCGGAGTCTGCGCGCTGACAAGGAACGTTGGTGTATCAGTCGGGCTGGATGGCTAGCCGAACGACCGCCTCGTGGTGCCAGCTGGGTGGTTCGGGTTTAACCGGTTCCAGCAAATAGTTCGGCGGCAGTGTTCCAGGACGTGGTGGGTTTTCGCCTGGCAAGCGTTCTCCCTATAAAAAGCCACAAATGTCTGCTTAACAACACTGTGACGTGGCGGTCGTGACTCGCCACAAAATAAAGTCACTGCCCCGTGGGTATCCGAATAATCCTTTCCAACGCACGGACCATCTTCTACTCCAGCATTGCCGACGATATGAGAGTCAAAATTAGAGCAGCACAGTTACAAACAGGAACCTCACAGTTACACACCAACACACACAGTTACATAATTACCTACCCCTACATAAACATACACTGGTACGGCAAACATGACGGATACTTGCACATTCCTGACCATGCATTGTTATGTCAAAATGATCATGCCTGTTAAGGCGTGCCTCGCCTTGTCGAGAATAAAAACTTTATTTATTTATTTATTAAAATGGAGGAAGCAGGAAATGTAGGCAATTATCGCAAGCTTTTCCTGCTGCTTCGCACCACTGGTCCCAGAACGCAAGGCGTCAGGAAGACCATCAGCTGCACTGTGAGCGCACTGATTCAGCATAAGAAGCGCCGTGTGGGTCATTGGGCGGAGCAGTTTTACCACCTATTTCCGGATCTTTTCCTACTCAGAGAATGCACTATGAGCTATGGACGGTTATTTTAGAGGCTCTATCGGAGGCTGAGGTACGAAACGCGATCACCGCCCTCAGTCGTTTTCGTGCCGCTGTCCCGGCTTCCCTCCCACCTGCATTATTTAAGGATGGAGGTACGGTCCTCTGCAAAGCACTGACCTCCCTATTCGAATGTATCTGGAAGGAAGTGTTCCGGCTAATTGGAACCAATCGATTATACTGGCAATATATATTAACGACAGTCGCACAGATTGTGTTAACTACAGGGGTATTAGCTTAACGCCTGTTGTGACAAAATTATTGGCCTCAATTCTCGTTCGTCGCATCACTGCGGAACGAAACTCCCGGTGTAGGGAAGAGCAAGCAGGCTTTCGCCCAGGATGTGGCTGCATATTCTTTTTGTGGCAGGTGCTACAGCACCCCCACGGATATCGTAGACCGCTAATAGCCGTGTTTTTGGAGTTGAAAAGTGTGTCCGATTCAGTCGATCAATGCATTCCCATCGCGATACTTGCGCGTAAAGATGTTCCCATGAAATACGTAAGCATTTTACTTGCTCTATACTGGGACATGACAGACTGTGTTAGGGTCTACAGGGACCTGTCGGATTGCTTTCTGACAACAAGTGCCGTTCGTCAAGGTTATCAAATTTCCCCATTTTTGTTCAACTTTTTCATGGAGTGCGCTCTTCTGGAGCCCCACGATGCTGCCTGGTGAAAGGCTAATTGATCTTGCTTATGCGGACGATAACGTCTTACTGTTTAACAATGTTTGGGGGGACGCAATCAATCCTGAATAACCTGTGTAAAGTGATTCCATTATTTGGTATACCCTTCGCGCCTTCAAAGTGCAGTGTTGTTGCAACACCACTATCTACTTGATGATCCCTTGACGCTAGATAAAAGTCAACGTCAAAGTAAGCTTTATGTATCCAGATGGGTACCTTTTCAGCATTTTACACTATCGACAATCGATGAGCTAAAAGTACCTTATCAGAGCTAAATTTGAAGAAGTGGATAAAAGAACACTGTGTAGAAATGTCATTTGAATAAACGATGAGTGTAAGATCGAAACAATGCTGACCGTCCACCTTCACGTGCGCAGTATCATGAACTTTTCTCGAAGATTACTCGAAGGATAGTCACGGTGACCTTGGAAACAGCTTGACAAATATCAATGTTGAAATTTTCTGAGAAAAGTAATGTATCCATAGCGAAATTGTAAAAACGATGTCCAATGACAACGGCACGGCCGGTTTATAGGCCCCGCCTAAGTAGCTGATCACTTCACATACCTTGGCAGCTTTATCAGCAACTATGGGCGCATAGCAACTGAAGTCTGTTCACGCCTTGCAAAGGCCAGAATTGCCTCCCTGAATCTGTGACATCTTTGGCGACAGAAAGGCGTTCCCCTCCATCTGATAGACCGTGTTTACGGTGCTAAATTGAGGGCCCTCCTACTGTATGGGAGTGAGACTTGGCGAATTCTGTCTGAAGCTCCGTCGCGCCTTCAAGTTTATGATCATTCCTGTCTGCGAAGCATTGCTGTTGTTGAGTGGCATCAGCTTTTCTGCACCGACAATGAGCTTTAGCGAGTGCTAGGCAGCGATAACCAAGCTAGTTCCTTAGAACAACAGATAGCACTGAATAAGTTTTGTCGGCTTGGGCACCTACTTCGTATGCCTGGTCATGGCTTACCGATGAAGATTTTGTTTTGTCTGCCGAATGTAAGGTGGCGCAAGAGTCGAGGTGGACAAAAGTTAACTTGGCATCGTGAAATGGAGTCACTGTCGACTAAACTAGGTGCGTCGGTCCGTCTCGCTTTTCGGGCTGGAGTCCACGTGACTTACCTTGTGCTTGGCCCGATACTTACAGGACATGGCTCGCAGTCGACACTAGTGGCGCGTCTACTGCCGCCTCCTAATCGGACTGCCTGTTTATAGTCTTCGATGTTGGATTATCTGCGGAGTAATGGCTGATTATGACGCGGGTCAGTGAAAGCTGCAAGGAAACCGTCTCTCCTGCACGATAGCCGGCTCTTCGTGACAATATGTTGTTGACTGGGTGTACGCACCTTGACGCTGATACATGGTGTTCTTCAGGTATACTTGACACTACTCTGCTGATTCCAAACTACCACCTATTTCGGAAAGATCACTGCGACAGAAAATATGGATGGTGTATTATATACCTATGCAAAACATTTACAGCTAAACCTATAGACCACTCACAATTGGAACATATCCCTGAATCTATTTGGCTGTCAGTTGCGGATGTCTCATCTTACACACTGCTCGCACGTATCTACAACCCACCGAATGCGTCTAACATATCACCAACTTCACTTCTGCATTTGACTTCGCATCACAATTGCCACAAAGCCAGAAGATTATTGCCGGCGATTTCAACCTACCGAAAATACACTGGTTATCCCACCCAACGTCTACTTTGCACGCGTCTTTTCTTTTTTCCGTCAGAGCTTGGGGCTGGACACAATTGATTACCAGTACAACCAGGTCCGCCAATACGCTGAATATTCACATTGGGGATACCCAATCCATGCACAGGGATCTCAAACAATCTCCCTGGCAGCGACCATAACTTGATCCAACTTAGCTTTCAAATTGAAATGGTCACTAAATTCGCCTTTACAATGCCGGTTGCAACCCATAAGATAGACTGGGAATGCTTTCAGCAGTTCATTCGTTTCTCCGACTGGGATATATTTTTTCTCTCTACCAGTGTGTACAGCGCTGTGAAGCAGTTCTATAAACAAATCCATCACGCTATAGCCCTCTTTGCTCCCCAATGTACTCATACACCTCATGTCTCCAAAGATCCCGTCGAGCACTTAATCAGCAAGAAAAGCAGCAAGTTAGCTGCAAGCTACAGAAGGACCCATGACTTTTCACTTGTCTTACAAATGCATGAATTTACCACCAAAGTCAAACACACGCAAGTAACACGACACAGAAATGAAGAACATATATTCAAGCTAAGAAGCTTGTCAAAATACTGCATCGTAGAACCGGTGACCGCACTCCTCTGATTACCGAAATTGTTGATGGTGAGGATCACTTACTCCTTGACCCAGCCGAAATCTTTAAAGCATTCAGCGACATTTTTGCCACTACCATGAATCGCGAAGCTGACCCGGTGCCTGTGTGCACAGAGCTCACAGAAACAAACCTCTTAAGCGGAGTCGATATCTCGCTCAACGCTATCCATCAAGTTATCAAATTAATCAGACCATCTTCCAAGCTGGGATCTGATGGCATTTCACCAATCGCCAATAAACTAGGAGGACCTGATATGCCATTGCTACTGATGAGCATGTTCACTCTATCGCTGGAATCTGGCCACCTTCCAGACCAATGGAAAACGCCATTATTTATGCCTCGGCATAAAGGAGGTCCCAAACAAACTATTGATAATTACCAACTAATCCACCAGACTCTAATAATCGCTTGGATATTTGAAAAGGTCAGAATGGAGATGATGAACTTTGTTGATTCTACTGGCCTAATCAATAATTCGCAGCATGGTTTTCTCACTAAGCGATCGTGCACCACATGTCAGCTGCATTACCTTAATCACATTTCAGAATCAATAGATTCCGGCTACGCAGTAGTATTCTTGTTTCTTGACATACACCAAGCGTTCGACCGAGTACCGTACAAGCGACTGCTACAGAAGTTGGAGAACTTTGAGCTCCGAGACCCATTACTAGGTTAGCTCTGGTCATCCATGCGTGATCGTCATCAGGTAGTCACTTTAGGTGATTCTCGCTCTTCCCCAAGCTCAATCACCATTGGAGTCATTCAAGGAGCGTGCTCTGTCCCTTACTTTTTCTGCTCTACATCAATGACATCACCACGTCTGTAAAACAAGGTACATCATTTTTATTTGCTGACGATATCAAACTAGTCTATGAGTTTCGGCGTGAGGAGCTTCACGGAACATTACTGCTCATTCAAGTTGGTTTACATTCCCTTGAGTCATGATGCTGCACATGGGTGATGAACATCTCGGCCAAGAAATCAAGCAACATGTCTTACGGCTGCTGCATCTTCAAAGGATCCATCACCCTAAACAATGAACACGTCCCTACACAGTTGTCCACGCTCGATCTTGGCATTAGGTACTCGTCTATCTTCAATTTCTCCGAACAGGTCCGATACCAAGTTGCACCTGCCAGACAGTCTATGTTCAATATATCAAACAAAATCCACACAACTCTTGCTAGAGTTGAGCTTTTCAAGATACTTACTCGCCCCATCCTCGAATACTGCAGCATACTATACGGAAATATGAGTGACAGATTTGCTGTGGAGCTGCAGAGGTCATTTACTAAACATCTGATTGGTAAGCACTCTGCTATGATTTCTCGAGAACGTTTGCAAGGAACTTCATCTCGAACAACTTTGGATTCGACGATTGAAGCACAACTTGTTGCTAATTTCCAACATGTTACACAAAAAGATCTATTCCAACCTGCCTACACTCAATTTACAAAATTGTTCAACTCGAGCGTTTCGCAACAAAGATTTTACATTGAATATACCAAATGCCAGAACTAACGTCTGCTCTCATTTCTTCCTGGACATATACAGCTATCTGTAGAATAAACTACCAATAACACTCAGGTCATATAACGATATGGCACCATTTAGTAGCAGACTAGCCAATTACCTTGATCTAACTACCCTAAGCTTTATATTCACACGGGAAATATTCCTCGATGAGCTATTCCAAGTGGAGCGCAAAAATATATAAACACCAATATTTTCATAACTAGGCTTTGGCCTCAACCTTCCGCTAGAATGTTGACACATGAAACGCATATCCCAATACACCACCTGTGCTGATGTAGTGCTGCTGATGTATCTGCATGTGAACTGGGGTTCCCAGACACTACGTTTGAGTTGATCTTTTTACTTCATTAAAAATCGAGAAAGGTTCCAGTGGTTCCAGCTTTACCGATCTCTTATGCAGCTATGGTGTAATGCAGTTTTTATTCTTTATACATTAATATAGCGTGAATTACTCTGAGCGTTGTCTATTTGAATTGGTTGCACCTTATAGGGACTCATTTGACTGCAGCGAATGCACTCATTCGCGCGCATGCTCGCTTCAACTACGAGGTATTCCATTTCACCAAGGTCAAGTCCCATAGTTTCAGCATCTTCCACTATTATTCTGCATCCTACCGTTAATCTGTCACTTTAGTTCCGGCACGGTTCCCTGGGTGTCACGTAGTGGCAACCATAGAACTGCAAGAAATGTGGGCCACAAAAAATAAGTTGCATCAATTTTAAAGCTTAAAATACGACCATGTCTGGTATTTTTCAAAAAACTGTTGATATCTATGCACATGAGTTTAGTCGCTACTTTAAGTGAGGTCTAATGTAAGAGGTCGTATTTGGCTGTTATTTCGCATTGCATCCATGGATGCTGACTTTAGGGGCACCTTTGTTGGACATTCGTTTCATAGCGTTGATGAATTCTATTCCCTGTTTACGTCATTTATGCATCGGAACAACGTCAATTTTATTTGCTGTGAGGTATGATCGCATCGTTTATAAATGCCTGCGCTGTAAGCGCCGGAAAACAAGGAGCAACCGGTTTCTTTTCGAAAGGCACCTTACTGAGAAGGAATGCAATCAAGCTGCTGACTTATTTGGATACAACACCCCTACGTGCGACATAAAGCAGTACATCGCGAATGCATTCGGGAAACACGTCACAACAGACGACGTACGTAATGTACGCCGCAGGTTGCGTTCGCCCGTGTCATGTAGTTGAAATGTCACGTTATTATTTCTGGCCAATTTGCGGCAGGCCCTGCAGAGCGTGGAACAGGATGGTTTCGTGGAAACAATTTCTGAAAAAGGCTTACTTACGCATGTGTGCTTTTGCAAGCGCTTTTAAATAGCTTTTCACCTCCGCTCAGACACTTCGGATGGTTGTGACGCGGTACCCTGCTGCAGCTATGCATATGTGTCACATAGTACGGACAACGCACCCGCTATGCCTATGCGCTTACAAAATGAGACGACCACTTCGGCGGAGCTGCAGCCTATCCGCAAACCTGCGTTTGAGTATGTCATAATATATTGTTACCTACATCCTCCTCAGTGTAGATCTGGATTCCACTGCAAATGAACCCTTTGCTGGAAAGACAACCGTTTTAAGAAGCACTTTCATGATCTGCTTGCCAGACAGTAAGTTCTGTGCCATTGTCATTAAACCACTGCAGCCGATGATTACGACTTTGCCTAACTGCTTAAGGGCCAGCCTGTGAGAACGCAAACTTGGCCCCTTTTAGGGCCACCTCCTGTTTCGTTTCCGTGTGCTTCCCTCTTGCCAACCCGACGCAACTGCTCGGTTGACGGCATTGATTGGAACATTCGGTAAATGAATCGGACGGTGGCTCTGTAATCCTCGCAGGAATGGCCCAATTGCTGTTTAACTGGGCCTCCAAGCCCATGCATTCCTTATTCACAATGGTTTCCTTTAAGTACATTACTTTTACCCCACTCCTTAGTGATCCGCTGTGTTGACGTGACGCATATGACGTGTCCGGCACATTTGCGTGAGCACTTTGAATGGGTCTGAACGACAACGTTCCCGGAAATGTTATCTGTGCCAATACGTTTCTTGACAATTCTGTTATCATTTGCATGTCACCATTTCCGCATTGTCCCAGTGCTGTTAAAGAGCTAGCTATTGATGCCTACTGATTGGCATTTTTGGTGCTCTTGCAATGAGCTTTAGGCACCCTGTCTGGATGGGTAGACGAAGACATATGTAGGCTATTATATCACCCGTGCACCAGGTCTGTGCTGATATGTATAGCGGCTCCGAGACCTACGCCATTGGTGCTAGTGCTAAGTGAGCTATCTAGATTATTTTATCACCAGTGCAACAGGCCTGTACTGATATGTATTGAGGCTCCAAGACCTACCTTCTTGGTGGTAAGTGCTACGAGACCTACGTAGGCTACTGTATCACCAGTGCACCAGGTCTGTGCTGATATGTATTGAGGCTCCAAGACCTACCTTCTTGGTGGTAAGTGCTACGAGACCTACGTAGGCTACTGTATCACCAGTGCACCAGGTCTGTGCTGATATGTATTGAGGCTCCAAGACCTACCTTCTTGGTGATAGTGCTACGAGACCTATCTAGGCTACTGTATCACCAGTGCACCAGGTCTGTGCTGATATGTATTGAGGCTCCAAGACCTACCTTCTTGGTGATAGTGCTACGGGACCTACGTAGGCTACTGTATCACCAGTGCACCAGGTCTGTGCTGATATGTATTGAGGCTCCAAGACCTACCTTCTTGGTGGTAAGTGCTACGAGACCTACGTAGGCTACTGTATCACCAGTGCACCAGGTCTGTGCTGATATGTATAGAGGCTCCGAAACCTACGCCATTGGTGCTAGTGCTAAGAGACCTATGTAGGCTACTGTATCACCAGTGCACCGGGTCTGTGCCGATATGTATAGAGGCTCCGAAACCTACGCCATTGGTGCTAGTGCTAAGTGAGCTATCTAGACTATTTTATCACCAGTGCAACAGGCCTGTAATGATATGTATTGAGGCTCCGAGAATTACCTTCTTGGTTATAGTGCTAAGAAACCTATGTACCTTGTGAAGCCCTATTGCTCTCAAGCTTCCGAATTTCCGTTTACATCCTGGCAACTGGCTCATCACCTCATCCCAAATGCCCTCCACTAGGCTTCTGATGCCCGTGACCCATAAATGTCTAACATGCCAACATGTTCATTCCTTCATCATATGCTTGAAGTGACTGTGGACTTGCATTGTTACCATTACACTCAACATGTGGGCATAGGTCTGCTTTGCAAAACTAGTGGGGTCCTGTGGACTGCGGTGTGCACTTCCTCTACTCAGTTTAGTTGTTTTGGCATATTGAGTATATTCTTACTGATGCTGGCAATAGGTGTCCATTTATTACCCTGTGACGTTACTCTACATGAAGTCAGGTACGCTGGTCACATTAATATACGGAGCACACCGGCGCATCCTCCTTGGATAGATCGTACCGGTAAATACCTGCTCACGAAGAGCTCTAAGTGCTGCCAAATTTACCGGACGGCTTCATCAAACAAAACCTACGGAAGCTACCAAGCGGTTAGAAATAAATGTAAGCTACATACCAGGACGGCTCGGCTTTAATTACGGTTGAAATCGTAGAGGATATCTGTATCATAGCAATCAAGTCGATGCCCGTGCTTAGTACTGTGGTACTGTGTTGCAACCATTAGCATCGTTTAATGAAAGTTGTTTACAAAACCTACTTCTCCCACATTGTATATTTATTTCATTAGCAACCACCTCAAGTTCAAGTTCAAGTGGGACTGGAACGATAGGATAAATCCCGTAAGTGGACAGCCTCAATTACATTTACATTTACAGATAGCTCGATGTATTCCGCTCACGGCGACGGTTAATTTTCTGTCAGTGCAATTAAGCCTTGAGTTCACTGAGTAGTAGATAGCAGAAGAGAGGCCCCGTGAAATCTTCTTCACTTCGTCGTGAACCGATTTATCTAACGGTGTCTAGACAGCTGCTGTATTACTTTCATTACTTAACATTTCACTGTAACCTGATAACTTCTATAACCCTTTTAGGCATCATAATACAACCACAGAGCTTTCCAGAATATCGATCAGAACCTTCTCAATGCGAAATGGATCCCACCAGTGCAACAATCATTTTGACTGTCAATAAGATACTCACAGCTGCCAGAGATATACCAGCTTATGGCATCCTTTTCCAAAGAAGGAACAATGATATTGTGTGATTTCTACCTACCAGATAGTAACTCAACGTCCTTCTTCTTTGTTGACATCGTTCATTTTTGTGCCAACGGTTACCAATAGTAATCGTCATATTGGTGCATTCAAACACACATTTTCAGGTTAAGCTGACTAGAAAATACCCATCTCCACGCAATTCTAATCACGTCCATGCAGCCAATCGGATAGCTTCGCCATCTTGAATTCACACCGTTTGCCTTGCCACTAGTGGCCAGCCGGTTCCCTGCTCCAACACGGGGAAGTTTTTACTGGAGAATAATTGCTGCGACTACCTAAGCGAATTTTGAAGACATTCGTATGAAATTCCAACAGCACTGGGTTCTTTATTTTCTCATTTATTAGAATGAATCAAGGGAGGCCGAATCAGAGTAAATAATTCCTTTCGGTAATTCTCCTCGGACTCATACATTACATGATGAGGAGAAAGTGCTAAATGTGCCGGATTGGGCTGCGTATTGAACAAAATGTTTAATTTCACGGATACAAATCAATAAATCACGGGGTCATTGGAAGTGGCAAAAATGTCCAGGGGAAATCATAGCCGAAGTTGCAGGCCACAGTAGAAGTAAAGGACGTACAAACTGTTTTTGTACGCACAATTCTGGTTTGTGGTGGCGGATGTAGATAGCTTCCGCAATAGACGGAAGATGCATCCGGAATCCGCGCGTGAAACGTTCAGGAACAGTTGTAGCGGCTTGACGAATGCTACACAAGAAAACCGTAGCCCGGTGAGACAGAAGACGGCGGGATATAAAGATTGTCTTGAGAAAATAGCTATGTACAATAGCTATGTGAATATAGCTTGAGGAAAATGGGAGAGAGTGGTGAAGCAACGAGTAACACCACGTAGGAGCACAACAGCCGGCAGCGCGCGGGCAAGATGGCGAACCCGGTTCAAAATTGCAGTCCAGTATATATAGGCTTGGGATGGGTGCAAAGTAAAACAAAATGTGCACAAGTCTGAATGTGATGTTTGATGGGGTAAAATGTCATGGTCACTACACAGGCCTCCCCCTAGAAGGCCGAGGGACGAGGACTTCGATCGCTGTTGGCTTGCAAATGTATAAAGGCAGAATCACAGGAGTTCGGTTGTATTTGGATTATTTAATCTTCTTGTGGATTGGAATGCATCATCGGTGGGCCGTCCCAGCGGGCACACCGGACTACAAAAAAACTGGATAATCCAGAAAAAGGGCCGGTAGGACCTTTCACCGCTGCTGAAAGACGGTGCGCTTGGGAGAGGTCACTCCCCCCACCGCATTCCAATCCACTGCCACAACGAAGCTGAAATCCTGTTCGTACTGGCGAGCCGTGGGGGGACCAAAAACAACGAGCCAGGCACACGAGCAGCCAAAGCCAGGAAGGCGAGCCAGACAAACGACCAAGGCGAGCCAAATTGAGCCAAGCAGACCACGATCCAAAGGCCAACGTGAGCGGGCGAGACGACAAAGCGTTGGGGGTAGACCAAAGCATCCAAACGACCAAACAATTGAGGAACAGCCAACCATTGAACGGACGGACCCAAACGTGCCAGCCTCATGACTTTACCTGATAGATGGGGGAAAAAACTCGGGGAGACAGATTCAGATATTTACGGAAAAGCATAATACAAACAACGTGAGAAAATGAAAATGATTCATGAAGTGTGGATGAATTCGACAAAATCGGAGAAACGAGCAGGTTTACGAACTCTTCTACCGTGACTAGTATTAGTTTGAGACGAATCTGGTGACTGGGATTGTGGTGGAGCTGAAAAGCTGGGCGTCGTTACAGGTGGCCCTGTAGATTGCGTTAAGGTCGATGACGAGTCGAGGGCATAAACTAAAGGTTTGTGGTCAGTAAAGACGGTAAAACTTCTGCCCTCTAGAAAAGGACGAAAATGACGGATGATACCAAGTTCGAGCATGTGCTCGAATTCCGCCTTAGCGGCTTTTAGCTTATCAGGGGCGAGACGTCGTGGCCGTGCAGAAACCGGTGGGCCACGGGTTCGTATATGGTGCGTAACGCTAGATGCGACCGGAAGAGTAGCGTCAGCTGAGCGGACGAGCTGCGGAAACTGTCTGAACAGATCTAAAAATTCCTCATCAGCTTCAGGCTGGATGTAAATGGGAGTGACAGAAACACAAGGTGTGCGAACTCCACATGTGAAAAGCTGGGTCTTTTGGTCAACCAGTTTGCGATGACGCGCATCGACGAGAAGATCAAAGTGTTGGAGGAAGTCAATACCCAATATAGCAAATGGAACGGCAGCGATGGTGAAAATCCATCGAAAGGGACGTCGTAGTCCGAGGTCAATGGTAAGGGAGCGTTGACCGAAGACTCGAATAGCAGTGCCGTTAGCGGCACGCAAGTTGGTTGTCTGTGACTTAGTCGCGTCGCCTGGAACCGGTGGGATCACGCTAACTTCCGCCCCGGTATCAACCAGGAACATGATCCCGGTGTTCCTATCAACGATATTGAAGAGGCGACTTGGACGACTTCGGCCGACGGCGTTCATCGCCAATACGTGTCGGCCTGTCCTTTTTCTCCTTACGGGAAATGAGCATGGTTTTATACAATTTCTAGCGGAACTTCCAAAACGTGCGTGATAACGGCAAATTGGGAGTCGTGTTCGGCTTCGAGATGGGCTAGGAGAACGGGATGGAGAATCCCGTGGGTGCCGATGTAACTTTAAGCTTTGAACTTCTTGCCGTAGCGCGGCTATCTCTGTTAAGAGCTCACCAGTGGAAGGTGGAGTAGTGGTGTCCATGGTCTGGACCGAAGGGTCAACAGTGAAATCTACGTCAGGTGAGCGAAGAGAACTAGACGACGGACACGGTGGTCCGGTGAAGCGATCCATCATATCATCAGCAATATCTGCAACTTCTGACAAAGGCTGGGATTTAGCAAGCGATAGCATAGCTTGTACGTTTTCAGGCAAACGCTGCAGCCATAACTCTCGAAGCAGCGACTCGTCCATATGCAATCCGTGAAGAAGACCACGCATCTCTAGCAATAGCGCGGATGGCTTACTAGAACCTAGCTGTAGACCAGTAAAAAGTTTATGCAAGCGGGACTTCTCTGAGGGAGTAACACGCTTTATTACAGCGTTCTTGAGCAAAGTATAACGGTCGGGAGAACGACATGTAATAATAAGATCGCGTAGCGCTATAGTAATATCAGTTGGCAGGCGTGTGAGCAAGTGGTTAAACTTTGCAGAATCGCTAGTGACATGCTTAGACGTAAACTCAGCTTCTAAAATCATGAACCATAAAACGGGATCTTTTTCAATAAATGGTGGAACTACCAGAGATACCGCTTGAACAGACTGTGAGTCCTCACACTTTTTATAAACTGAGGCCATGATTTGCGTGGAAAAACCAAAGAAATGGAACGAACTCACCGGAATGCGATTGGGGTCACCAATTATGTAGCGGCTTGACGAATGCTACACAAGAAAACCGTAGCCCGGTGAGGCAGAAGACGGTGGGATATAAAGATTGTCTTGAGAAAATAGCTATGTACAATAGCTATGTGAATATAGCTTGAGGAAAATGGGAGAGAGTGGTGAAGCAACGAGTAACACCACGTAGGAACGCAACAGCCGGCAACGCGCGGACAAGATGGCGAACCCGGTTCAAAATTACAGTCCAGTATATATAGGCTTGGGATGGGTGCAAAGTAAAACAAAATGTGCACAAGTCTGAATGTGATGTTTGATGGGGTAAAATGTCATGGTCACTACACAGTCTAGATGACTCTCTAAAATCATTTTCCGTCCCTGCGTGACTGCACTCTAGAAGGTGAGATATGATGGAACTGTTACTGGACCTCGCTTCGCCTTCGTAAAACCACTTCGGGATGTGTTCGCGAATCCTATGAGATAGGCGCCTCGTGGTACGACCCACGTATCGTGCCCCACAGGAGCGGGAGTAAAGATAAACAAGCATTGATCGAGTCACCGGAGGCAGCCTGTCTTTCAAAGGTTTTGGGAATAAAGGCTTGTTGTAAAATACTATGCGTAGGCGAGCCGCGAAATAGGCCTTTTCAACAGCGTCTTTCAGGCGTTTGGACTGGGCATCAGCCGCACTGTCGCCTTTGAAAGGAATGTGCACAATTAGTTCTTTTTTGGGTACGTTCATCCTCGGTGGTTTTATCTTGCGTTCTTCCAAATTTTTCAGGCTGAATTTACCTGGATACCCATTCGCTCTTAGCGCGTCGCCGATTCTCTGCAATTCCTTGATGGTTGTGTCCGGGGTGCAAATTCTACGTGCCCGGAACGCAAGAGTGCGGACGAGGTTTCGTTTGTACTGTATGGGTACCGCACTATAGAAGTTGATGTACTGTCCAGTCCAAGTTGGTTTTCTATACACCATGGACCGCATTACAACTTGCTCGTCAGCTGCTATTTCTGCTAGTCACTTTCACGCGACTTCATCACACGCCAATTGTTGTTTGTTAACAATCCTCACTTTCCGTTACCCGATTCATGTGCTGCTATTCCGTTTGCACCGCGGACCAAGTAGTTCAACCTTTGGCTCTCCTTCGTCCCCGATCCTCGTTCCGTCTGGCGTGCTTCAACATTCGGACACTCATGCAGCTTGGACAGCAAGCCGGTCTAGCTCACATCCTAGATTCCCCAGACATCGATGTCTGCGGCCTTTCAGAAACCCGCTTGCAAGATTCCAGCACTGTGCTTACATTTGTAGCGACCTGGAGATTCCCCCGTATGACTGTGTAAACTATTCTAAAATACATTCAAATTATAGCTTTCTTATGTATTAAGGAACTAGGCGGTTTGCCTGTTGGAACGTTGTTCTCGTTTGTTGAAAACACGAACGCCATCTCCGCCTTTGGCGCGCGCGACTCGATTGCGAACGACGCTCCGTCTACGCTCTCGACGCCAACGACATTCTCCCTAGCTAGCTCTCACCGGGTGCCCTATTTTTAGCATTAGCTAACGCTCCTCCCGTTCAATAAACTTCTTCATTAGTTTACTTTTGTGTCTTCTACCCATTGCTTTTTGTTGGCCGTTTAGTCGCGTACCGGATATATAGCTCACGATCTACGCGGTATAATTGGTGACACCGACGTGACACGAACACGCAACCTTCTGACTCCAGATCAGAAGGTTGCGTGTTCGTGTCACGTCGGGGTCACCAATTATAGCGCGTAGATCGTGCGCTATATATCCGGTACGCGACTAAACGGCCAACCAAAAGCAATGGGTAGAAGACACAAAAGTAAACTAGGGAAGAAGTTTATTGAACGGGAGGAGCGTTAGCTAATGCTAAAAATAGGGCACCCGGAGAGAGCTAGCTAGGGAGAATGTCGTTGGCGTCGAGAGCGTAGACGGAGCGTCGTTCGCAATCGAGTCGCGCGCTCAATAACGTTACTGTTCCCGACCGATATCCGATTCCTCACATTCAGGACATAACGGCAAGCCTGCGCCGCACCCGTGTGTTCTCGAAAATCGATCTGGTTCGGGCGTATCATCAGATTCCAGTTGCTGAGGAAGACATACCGAAGACTGCCGTAATCACGCCTTTTGGGCTGTTCGAAATTTTGCGTATGCCGTTCGGTCTTCGCAACGCAGCCCAGACTTTTCAACGACTCATCGATTCAGTCACTAGAGGTCTAAATTTCGTTTATGCATACATCGACGATATCCTAGTTGCCAGCGCCTCTGAAGAACAGCACGCAGAACGTCTCAAAATACTTTTCGATAGGCTGGCCGCTAATAGCATCACTGTCAACCCTGACAAATGCGTATTTCAGCAGCCTTCCATCGAATTCCTTGGCCACCATATTGATCAGTATGGCATACGGCCTCTAGACGATAGAGTCCGCGCCATCCGAGACTTTCCGGTTCCGACTACGTTAGCCGCTATTCGCCGTTTTAACGGCATGCTCAACTATTATCGACGTTTTCTTCCACACTGTGCCAATTTGCTAAGTCCACTAACCGACCTACTTCGTGGACGTAAAAACGGTCAGGTGGAACTGACTGCCGCTGCTGCTGAAGCCTTTAAAGCCAGCAAAGAAGCCTTAGCTAAAGCCGTTATGCTTCATCACTTCGATCCGAACGCTCCGCTTAGTGTTGCTGTTGACGCATCAGACACCGCCATTGGCGCCGTCCTACAGCAACATACAAATGGGAGCTGGAAACCTCTTGCATTCTACTCTAGACGCTTACAACCCGCCGAAGTCAAGTACAGCACGTTCAGTCGCGAACTGCTAGCCGTTTACTCTACTGTTCGACATTTCCGACACGTCCTCGAAGGTAACACCTTCATTATCTTCACCGATCACAAGCCGCTTATCTACGCATTCCGAAATCAATCAGCTCGACACTCACCACGTGAGATTCGTCAGCTGGATTTCATTGCTCAATTCTCGACTGATATCCGACACATTTCTGGCCAACAAAACGTCGTCGCTGATGCTCTTTCAAGAGTATCTGCGATTGGTCCTGCCGGGCAGGCAATCGATTTGTCTGCTATGGCCGCCGCGCAATCAAACGACCACACTTTTTCGAAACTCCGCGATTCTCCTTTGAAGATATCCCCGCACCCTCTGCCGTCATCTGATGGTACCATTTTATGCGACACATCTACCGAACGACCTCGACCCGTCGTTCCAGAAACTTTTCGCCGTATCGTTTTCGACACCCTCCACAATATCGCCCACCCAGGCATTAAAGCTACTGCTAAGCTTGTCTCTGAGAGATACGTTTGGCCGGGGATGCAACGCGATCTTACACGTTGGGCACGCAGCTGTCTCACCTGCCAGCAAGCCAAGATTCAGCGGCACGTGTCCGCTCTGCTTGGTCGCTTTCCGCCCGTTTCAGCGCGATTTGCCCATGTCCATCTCGACGTAGTGGGACCACTGGCCCCGTCCAAAGGAATGGTCTATATTTTGACCATGATCGATCGTTGCACCCGTTGGCCCGAAGCCGTTCCCATCCCTGACGTTGCTGCGGAAACCGTAACACGCGCTTTTGTCGAGCGCTGGGTCGCTTCACACGGCTGTCCAGCCACAGTGACTACAGACCGCGGTCCGCAATTCGAATCGACGACCTTTAACTATCTCCTTAAACTCATTGGATGCCAACGCATTCGCACGACCGCCTATCATCCGCAAGCGAACGGCATGGTGGAACGTTTCCACCGACAGTTGAAAGCCTCACTTAGCGCCGCCGATGCGCTGAGTTGGACTGAAGTGCTGCCTATGGTCCTCCTTGGGATCCGATCAGCCCTAAAGGCCGATCTACGTACGTCTAGCGCTGAGTTAGTATATGGACAACCACTGCGTTTACCTGGCGATTTCTTCTCCGATAGTCCCAGAATTCCCCGTTACGACGCGAATTATGCACGTCAGCTAGCCACGAGCATGCGTCATTACAAGCTTCCCGACGTTAGAGAACAACGACGTAAGTCTTTTGTTCCGCAAGACCTACAGCATTGTCCGTTCGTTTTTCTCCGCCTCGATGGTCTCCGCAGACCACTGGAGCGACCTTACGAAGGTCCTTTCAAGGTTCTGCAGCGTAAGGACCGCGTTTTTATCATCGACCGTCACGGTAAACGCGAAGCCGTTAAAATTGACCGTCTCAAGGTTGCCCACGTGGAACCTGAGCTCAACGAAGACCCTTACTCGTCTTCTGACGAATCAACGCAGCCTATGATGGAAGACCCGATTGCTTCCAACATCCCTGACCCCAAGTATCACGCTCCATCCAAGCCTTCTACTTCAGCCCCGACGCTTCCCATCGAACCAACTCCCACGTCTTCAGCAGTTCCTCCAATTTTGCGATCCGATAGGACATCTAAGGCCACGCCTTCCTCTGATTCGAACAAGTCGACTAGGTCGGGTAGACGCGTTCATTGGCCAGCTCGATTAAGGGATTAGCGTTCCTTTCACTTTTCTTATTGCTTTTATTTTCCCTTTTGGCCAACAACATACGAACCCCTCCAAAACTTTTGAAAACGACAAAAAAACCGACAAAAGTTTTTTTGAAAACCCAAAAAACGCAAAATGTTTTGAAAACCCAAAAAAGAACAAAACGTTTTGAAAACACAAAAAGAGCTGCGTTTTGCCTGACGCTTACCTCATCCTGTAAGTGTCACTTTTGCTTTTGCCCTCGCCCACACCGTCACTGCTCTTGTTTCCGTTTACCTTCCATGTATGAACCGGAGAAGATGCCGAGGCTGAAGCGAACACTTGACCTTCACGAACTCGCGAACATTTGACGCTTACCAACTCCCCCCATTTTGTGTTTTTGGCACCGTTAGGGAGGACACGGGTGGGAGCCCGCTAGGGTCCGATCGCCTGGTTCTCCCCCAGCAGCTGCATCAGGTTTCACTACCTGGTCTCGCAGAAGGCTGGCCCGCGACGGACAGTCCTCACGTAGATCGAAGGGTCACCCACGGTTTCCCTTCTAGGAGGGGGGCTGTGTAGCGACCTGGAGATTCCCCCGTATGACTGTGTAAACTATTCTAAAATACATTCAAATTATAGCTTTCTTATGTATTAGGGAACTAGGCGGTTTGCCTGTTGGAACGTTGTTCTCGTTTGTTGAAAACACGAACGCCATCTCCGCCTTTGGCGCGCGCGACTCGATTGCGAACGACGCTCCGTCTACGCTCTCGACGCCAACGACATTCTCCCTAGCTAGCTCTCTCCGGGTGCCCTATTTTTAGCATTAGCTAACGCTCCTCCCGTTCAATAAACTTCTTCCCTAGTTTACTTTTGTGTCTTCTACCCATTGCTTTTGGTTGGCCGTTTAGTCGCGTACCGGATATATAGCGCACGATCTACGCGCTATACATTGACATCCCCCACTGACCTTGAAGCCAGGTATCATCTGCGTCTTTCTGGAGATCCAGAAGCAGCCTCAGCGGGTCTGGCTGGTGTAGGTCTAGCACTAAGTGACAAGGCCGAGGCGGCACTACTGGACTGGTTCCCTGTTAACAGCCGACTATGTGCAGTTCGGCTTCTGGCTTGCCGAACAACCTCCTCGTGGTGCCAGCTGGGTGATTCGGGATTATCCCGTTCCAGCGAATGGTTCGGCGGCAGTGTTCCAGGACGTGGTGGGTTTTCGCCTGGCAAGCGTTCCCCCTATAAAAAGCCACATAAGTCCGCTTAACAACACTGTGACGTGGCGGATGTGACTCGCCACTAAATAAAGTCACTGCCCCTTGCCTCTCTCTGAGTGGCATTGTAATTCAAGGGTGTGTTGGGCCCCTGGTCCTATGCGGTCCTAAAGGCGTATGAACCACTCGTTTGGTCACCGGCTCCCAACGGGTTGCGATACCCTCATATCGCCCTGCTGCCTTGTAGGTTAGATCCTTGATCAAAGGCTCGGGGTGGGGCCCCCTAAGACAGCCCTCTACTTCGGCCTGGGCAACCGGGTAGTATCTCGCCCACTGACGAACCACGGACTTACAACACGACTATTCACCCGCTGTCTTGCTGCTACCATGTTATTCACTCATGTTACTATGCTAACTGCACAAGCACACGCCACCATTTTACCCACCCTTCCCGTGTACCATTCACACCCATTTTTACCTGATTCCTCTACAACGATTAATCCCACCTACACTGATGAACCTGTTCCCGAAACATCTGCCAACCAAACCACACAGTACTCAACAGAGTGTTGCCGGTCCCAAAGTCGCCCGTCTTCGCTCCTGCAACCCGGAACGCAGTTCAACCTTGCAGCTTTTAACGTACGCACATTACTGCAGATCGGTCAGCAAGCTGGAGTTGCACGCACGCTAGAGACCCTTGGAATTGATATCTGCTGCCTGACTGAAACACGACTCCAGGACTCTAACTCGGTCTACCAGCTGGTGTCACCGCTCCACCCACGCACCCGGTTCCATCTCCACCTCTCTGGTGACGCCGAGTCTGCCGCATCTGGGCAAGCTGGTGTTGGAATCGCCCTCAGTGCTAGAGCCGAGACTGCTTTGATTGATTGGATTCCGATCAATAGCCGCCTTTGTGCGATGAGGCTTGATGGCTCTTGTTAAGTCAGCAGAGGTCGAGTCGAAACGCGTGCTCTCTTCGTGGTCTCTGCCTACGCGCCCACTGACTGTAGCTCAGACATCGTCAAAGACCAGTTCTACCAGAACATTCATGAGCTGCTCCTAAGGGCTCCTAAAACAGACATCATTGTTTTGGCAGGTGACTTCAACGCGCGTGTCGGTCGTCTGCTGCCATGTGACCGCCACCTCGGAGGACCGCATGGATATGATGATGTTCGCTCAGACAATGTAAAACGCTGCTAAGACAACGTTTGCTCAGACAATGTAAAACGCTGCTCCAGGATTGGCAGGTGCCTGAACCCGCGCTCACCATTGCTGGACATATTCAGGAGCAAGTCCCTTGCTTTACTTACCTAGGGAGTTGCATCACGGCTGGTGGCCGTGTTGGAGATGAAGTATCACAACGGATTGCAAAGGCCCGCCTTGCATTCATCAAACTGAGACATCTATGGCGTCGTCGTGATGTCAGTCTCAAGCTCAAGGGCAGGGTGTACAATGCTTCCGTCCGTGCAGTACTCTTGTACGGCTGTGAGACGGCCTATTCGCTCGGAAGATATGAAGCGACTAGCAGTCTTTGATAATCGCTGTCTACGAAAGATTGCTAGGGTGTGGTGGTAACACCACGTAAGCAACGCAGAGGTGAGAGACCGCGTGCTTGGGGCGAATAGTGCCAGTCTTCAAGGCGTTATTCTCCGACATCGCATGCGCTGGCTCGGGCATGTTCTGCGCATGCCAGCCCATCGCCTTCCACGTCGAGCGCTATTTGCACTCCCAGGGAGCGATTGGAAAGTGCCTTGGTGGACAGCCGATGACGTGGAGAAGGAGTATGAAGAAGGCGACCTCAAGTTTGGCAGCAGTCGGACCAGTCCGCCTCCCAGGTTGGGAACCACGAGATGCTGAATTGCAGTGGTTGGAAACACTGGACGTCATGGCTCGCAACAGACATCAGTGGCGGCAATGTTGTTCCGCAATTTTACCATCCCTTTGATGCACACAAAAACTCACAAAACAAGAAATACAAAACGGCTTGTGTAAAACCAAAAAAATCGTTCCCATAATTTTTATTCGCATTAGTGTTCCCATCTTCTTCACCTTTTTCGTCTGCCGTGGTTCTGATGGCACAATGTTAACAGACTGTGAATATATACACATATATATATATATACATATATATATATATATATATATTCATGTAGAATCAACAGGCACCGCGAAGAGAGACACAACTTGTTTGTGATCTTCGTGTACGCCCCAACTGACTGCAGTGGCGACTTGGTCAAGGACGAATTCTACCGGGATCTACAATAGCTCTTGACTATTGCTAAAAAGTCGGATGTCGTTATTCTTGCTGGGGATTTTAATGCGTGGGTTGGCCACCTTGGTGGTCATCACTCGCTCGATGAGAACCGCTGTGATAACGGAGAGAGACTTCTCACATTGTGCGAAGACAACTGTCTGTTTCTTTACAGCACCTACTTCAGGCGTACGAAGAAGCGTTGCGCAACGTGGCGTCCCCCTTCTTCAACACAACCGGGGTCTCAAATTGATCACATTGCAATTAGCTTCAGATGGCGCGGCAGCGTACTGGACTGCAGGTCCTTTTGGTCCACCTTCGTTGATTCAGATCATGCTCTGGTCTGCGCGAAAATCTGTATATGTTTTGGGGTCCCGAAACACGAAGCACCGCAAGATTGATGTAAACAGATTAACTGATCCCTCTGTCCAGGCGAGGTATCAGTCTTCATTGGCATATGCACTCAGTTGCAATCAACCGCATGAAGTGGAACAACACTGGACTTGTATACGGAAGGCAATGACCATTTCCGGACAGTCATGCTGCGGCCTAACGCGACGCCCCTTGAAGGCTTGGATCTCCGCTCGTTCTCTGGAGCTGTTCTAACGCCGCAAAGATATCCCCGCGGAATAAGCTTGCAATGAGCGGCGCCGTTCGGCCAACCGGCTGCTCAAGCAAAGCGTACGCAAGGATCGCGAGACATGGTGGTCTGAGCGTGCTTTAGAGATGGAGACCGCTGCCCTCTCTGGCAACACTCGCAGATTTTTCCAACTCATTCGGTCCGCTGGCCTCAGGAAGCCTGGTGTCAATGAGGTCATTTGTGATGTGGATGAGTCTCCGATCACCAACCAACAGAGGCGTATGGACCGCTGGGCAGAGCACTTTCACTCGCAGTTCAACTGGCCTCCACCATCCATCAGTACATGCAGTGCACGTTGTTGTCCACCCTGGCTCGTCCCTCTGAATCCACCCACCGAAGCGTAAGTCTGCCTCGAAATTCGACGCTTGAAGCGCTTCAAGGCTGCCGGCTTAGACGGACTTCCTCCTGAGCTATTCAAGTACGGCGGTGTGGCGATCATTAACCAGCTGACCGCGCTGTTGGCAAAAATTTGGCATGAAGAGAAAGTGCCTTCCACTTGGGGAGAATCAGTTATTGTCCCGATTTTCAAGAAAGGCGCTCGCACCTCATGCGCGAATCATCGCGGGATTAGTCTTATTTCGGTTGCCTCTAAGCTATTGGCATCCATTCTGCTTCACAAGCTATCCCCAGTACGTGAATCATACTACCGCGAAGAACAAGCTGGTTTCCGTCCTGGCCGCGGATGCGTGGATCAAATCTTCACGCTTCGCCAGGTTCTCGAACATCGCCACATTTATCACAGGCCCACTATCTTTGCATTTCTAGACATGCGTGCCGCTTTTGACTCCGTTGATTGACCGGCTTTATGGCGTTGCTTACTAAAGAACGGGGTGCTAGAGAAATATACAGCCATCTTCCGAGCACTTTACCTTCATACATGCGGCAGAGTGAGGGTCTATGGCTAGCTTTCCTCGCCATTCACTGTCAATAGCGGTGTGCGACAGGGCTGCCCTATGTCTCCATTCCTCTTCAACTTCGCAATCGAAGACGTTCTTTCCAATCCTCTAGAAGGTTTCCAACATTTTGGCTTAGAGCTTCTACCGCTTGAGCACGCGACTGACTTAGATTATGCTGATGATATCGCCTTGCTTGGTGACGATCCTCAGAGTATGCAACTCATTCTGGATCGTTTGGCGGTTGCGGCATCTAAGTATGGCATGAGCTTTGCCCCATCGAAGTGTAAAGTACTGCTCAAGAATTGGCTTTCACCTGCTCCCGTGCTCACTGTCGAAGGTGCACAACTTAAACAGATAGATAGTTCCGTCTACCTTGGGAGCTGTGTTTCTGCTGACGGCACTATCAGCAAAGAAGTTTCGCTTCGTATCGCTAAAGCTCGATCAGCATTTGTCAATCTGAGGCATTTGTGGCGTCCTCGCGACGTCTCATTCTCACTAAAGGGCCGCATTTACAGCGCATCAGTTCGCTCAGTATTGTTGTATGGGTGCGAGTCCTGGCCGATTCGCGTGGACGACATGCGTCGTCTTTCTGCGTTCGATAACGGTTGCTTAAGGAGGATCGCTCGTGTTTGGTGGCAACATCGAGTTAATAGTAATGACGTTCGATGTCGTATCTTGGGGAATGCGAGTATTCCCTTTAACAAACTGGTTTTGTTGCGCTAGTTGAGATGGCTCGGTCACGTCCTACTCATGGCACCTGAGCGTCTACCGCGTCGCGCACTATTCGCTCGTCAATGACCTGGCTGGAGGCGACCGCGTGGTGGTCAGCCTTCCACGTGGCGGCAGCCCATGAAATCGCTGACTTCGTGCCTTTCCGCTGTTGGACCCGTACGTCTTCCAGGATGGGGACCCAGAGATGAGGAGTGTCAATGGCTTAGCACTCTTGAAGATATGGCCAGCAACCGGAATCAGTGGAAGAATTGTGTACACTATTGTATTTATTCGCATGTATAATACTACAAAGATTAAAATGACAAAAAGGAGCAAAATCGGCGTGTGAAAAACAAACTAAAAATGTTTTGTTGTACTTTTTGTCAAAACGTTTCATTCTTCCTTGCGGCATATTAGTTGAAGTGTGTTGCTCACCTTCAAGTAGCATGCCACGATGATTATGACACGATGAATCTTGCTTATCTGCTGATCTCCATGGTTTTATGCTGGCTCTATATCTAGTTAATAGACTGTTGAGATTACAATGCACCCCTCTGTTGCACTATCCATCGGCATTTCTGATTATATCAACATCCAGGAACGGTAGTCGGTTTCTGGATTCGTACTCAAATGTAAAATGTAGATTCTGATGCGCATCATTAAAACCTTCCAACAGTTTCACAGTCCGTGCTTTTATTTGCAGAGTATAAATGTATCGTCTACGTAACGTATATACATCTCGACTTCATACGTGTCGTATCCAGAGGCTTAAAGTACTAAGACAGAGGATCATACCCTATAGGTTTACTAAAGTTCATACTAAGCGATCTTGTATCTTTTTTCTTTAACTTTAAATCATGCTGCACAGGGCATCCCACTGTACTTTCCAGTATTCGAAGGTAGCGCGGATTATTTTACTTGCATATCTGCGCAGCGCCATCATACACTTCTATTCGGGTGTTCGTGGCACGTGTATGTGCCGATCGCGAGTAGTAAAGCATATTTTATTTGGGAGTCTGTAGTGCATGCATAAGTTGTAGCTATGACTCTTTTTGCCGTGTGTGCACCCGGGAGCTTCCGTGACCTACTCGTGGTTGCAACGGTCTAGTGACTTTCCTACGCGGATCTGCAATGGTAAGGCATGTTTGCATGTCTTTGGTCTTGTATGTTAGCGCTCTCATATATCTATGTTAAAGTCTACACATGCTAAAATAACGCTAGCCTGCGAACCCAATAATAGCTCTTACCCGAACAACCCAAAGACAACAGAAAACAACTGCCTGACAACCCGCAAACTTGTATTCTGGCCAGAACGGGTATAGGGCATCAATCAAGGGACTGAAGCCAAGTCACTTGTGAGTAAGCAAAAGATAGACACACGCACATGGTCGATGCTGGTGCGAACACGGATTGGAGATGGTGACTCATACGACACAATCTACCACATCCAGAACCTTTACTTTTTATCTCTGACCCTCCAGCCTAATCACTCCCAACGTGTTGACCCTGTTTGTGATACTTGTCGCTTATTGGTCGTTCGTTTGTGTTATTGATCGGGCTGCATACGTTTTCTGATTAGTCGAACGCATGTTGCTTTTACTACCTCCCTATCCTTTTGATTTCGTATGTACTACCGCTTTCATCTTTTCAGACCCGAGTCAGATGAGCAAAGATCAAAAACCCAAAGTTCGCAAGCATGCCACGCACATCGTCACCGATTCGAAACCAAAAGACAATTATGGCAGTGAGAAGCCATTATTCGTGTACTCTTGCATTTGCGGACAGATGTCTTTGATCATCTATTGCCTCATTGAAAAACTACCCCGTCGACCCAGGGACGATTCCCGTGTGATAGATATTTCCAAGCGAGCCCACAAGATAACAGCCACACCTGTGAATCCACTTACCCCGGTGTATATCCGTCGGCCGAATGGAATAGAAAAACAATACCGACGCTTTTGCAAGAGTTGTGGCCTACCTCTGTTTTATCATCACAAAGTGGAAAACCCAGTAGTGAGTGGCCTATTTTTACTTGTCAAAGCATTCTTCGCCGGGTTTGATAACCGAGCCCATTTTCGGTGAAGGATGTTGAAATTCAATCTTTGAAATAACCTGCTACTCTCTCTCTCTCTCTCTCTATATATATATATATATATATATATATACGTGTCTTAGCTCTTGCCCTGTTTATTATATATCTTCATGCAATTATGTCTTGTGCTATTGATGCCGCTTATGCTTACGGTGTTCGTGTGGAGCACTGTATTTATGGTGGGTTGCTGAACATCCGTCATTTCGGTGCGAGAACTCTAGTCTGTGAGGCAACTATCTGTATATTGCTGTTTGCTGATGACTGTGCGTTTGCACACAGCGTGGATGAGTTACAGCACATGACTAGTGCTCTGGCTTCGACAGCGGCCAAATTCGGGCTCACCATCAACACAAGCAAAACTGTATGTCTCTTTCACGGGTTTCACGGGTTTGCGCAGAACGAGTAAGCGTAGCTTTTCGGTGGTTCTGCCTCGGGATCTTACGGCTAGGTCCTGATCTCTTCGGTAGGTACCAGGTGTTATGGTTCTCGACGCAGTAGTGGTGTTCAGCACCAGAATTCAGCGAGTTGACTGTGGGAACGTGGATACCTGGAACAAGAGAGTGGTGTAGGTAAATTCGGCAAAGTTGAATAGAAGCAAAATGATGGAAGCGCCACGTGTTAGCTTGGCAAATGGCCAGATCTTAACAACGTTGAAGACCAGCGAGGTAAGAGCCAAGCGTCTAGGCGCTGTTTGAAGGCCTCCGTATTGGGCGCTGAGACAACAGTTTCGGGGAGGGCGTTCCAAGCGAAGGCAGTACGCACACTGAAACTGTTTCTTCGGCACAGAAGGCGACTGCTACGAGTCATCAGTTTGAGTGAGTTCCCTCGAAGATGATCTGTACGGGCGCGGACCAGCAATCCTGCGTTTGGGTGTCTGTTATTAGTCAGGACGGAATAAGCTAAGATAAGGTCGCCACGAAGCCTGCGATATTTCAACGGGAAGAGGTTAAGGGCCGCCAGACGCTCCTCATACGAGAAGTGGGATAGTCCGTCCACTCTCTTAGTGGCTCTGCGCTGTACAGTTTCCAGCATGGCCTCGTCCTTCTTCAGGTACGGCGGCTGGACAAGTATGTTGTACTCCAGCAGCGGACGTACTAAAGTGCTATAGAGACGGACAAATGTCTCTCTAGGGAAAGACCCTAGTGCACGTCCAAGGAGGGCTAGGCGAACGCTAGCCTTTCGCGCCAGTGTAGCTACATTGGCGCTCGGGCTCAGGTCGGCGGATATTATGGTCCCCAGGTCGCGTTCCTGGGATGTGGCTTTAAGATGCACACCGCCGATATTGTACGGATTAGCCACACCTTGCCCAATGTGCATGACTTTGCACTTGTCGATGTTAAACGGGAGCGAATTTTTCGAGGCCCAAGAATAAGCAGCATCGATATCTGTCTGGAGAAGTGCCTGATCACTTGGCCTGCGGATAGGTCGCCATATCTTAGCGTCGTCCGCATAAAGCAGTATGTGGCTGCTGATACAGGATGGGAGGTCGTTGATAAACAAATTGAACAGCAGGGGCCCGAGGATGGATCCCTGGGGCACCCCGGTCGTTGCAGCCAGAGCGCTGGAGAGTGCGCCGTTTACACGAACTCGGTAGGTGCGGCCAGACAGGTAGGTACTTAGCCAGCAGATTGTTTGCTGGTCGATCCCCAAACTCGGCAGTTTACTCAACAGCAGTGCGTGATTGACCCGGTCGAATGCTTTTGAGAAATCCACGTAAACCACGTCAGTTGGAGTATGATTGTCTGCCTCTGCAGTCCAGGAATCAAGGGCTGCGAGAAGATTCGTGGTGCACGAGTGAGCTCTGCGGAACCCGTGCTGTTCCGGGGCTATTAAGGACAGACTTTCTAAATGGCAGCGCAAGAAATCGTCTACGATACTCTCCATTACTTTGGAGGCAGTGGAAAGCAGTGCTATCGGGCGGTAATTAGAGGGGTTTGTCCTGTCACCACCCTTGTATATCGGCGTTATGACCCCTTGCTTCCAAGCGTTCGGGTATTCGGCACTGGTGTAGGAGCGGCTGTACAGTAAGGCAAGCGGCTCGGCCAGTACAGTGGCGCACTCAAGTAGAAAAATGGGAGGGATCCCGTCCAAACCCGGCGATTTGTCTGGAGGTGCAATCTTCCATATTGCCGTGAATCAGCATTGGTGTTGAAGTTTTGAAAACCACCTTCCGCTTCTGCTACCTTGGGTGTGTGATGTCCATTGATCAGCATATTCACAATGCGGTGCGTATCCGTGTGTCGAAATCAGCGGCGGCATTCGGGAAGCTTGAGTACCGAGTGTGGAACAACCATCAGCTTACCATTGACACAAAGCTGATGGTGAACAAATCCATGCTACTGTCCGTTCTTCCATGTGGCAGTGAAACGTAGACGATGTACAGGCGGGATGTGCGATATCTCGAGCGGTTCCATCAGCAGTGTCTGCGGCGGATTTTGCGCATCGGCTGGGGCGACAGAGTTGCTGACACGGAAGTGTTGCGACAAATTGGGATGTATGCAGTGCACTGCATACTTTTGCTGAGACATCTGAGGTGGCTCGGTCATGTGAGCCGTATGGATTCGACACGGATACCGAAACAACTGTTATCTGGTCAGCTGAGTATTGGGAAGCGGCATGTGGGTAAACCAAAGTTACGATACCAGGACGTGATCAAAGTGAGCCTCTCACGTTCTAATCTTGATTGCAGGTCATGGGAATCGAAGACGGTTGATCGGCGTGCATGACGTGATCTAATCACGAAGGCAGTTGCCGAAGTGCGGGAGAAAGATCTCATACATGCAGAGAAGAAGCGGCAATTGTGGAAGCGGAAAGCACCGATGGGTTGTTCTCCATCAACATCAAGCGCATGGTGCTGTAGTACATGTGGTCGCGAGTACCTGAGTCAGGCAGGCCTAGTGAGCCATGAGCGTGGCCACTCGGGACCGCTACCGAAACGACGACGGGACCTTCAAAGAACGTAGGCAGAACCGGCGAAGCGTTTGTAGGCACGCTGCATTCGATTTACTAACGGCGTGCTTGCATGCTAAGTCTATTTATTTCAGGTGGTACGTTCTCAATTTTGTCCTAATGCTTTTCTTTCTCAAATAAATGTCCACCTGTACTCTCTTCTATAAACTTGCACACCTCGCTGAAACGAATAGTAGTTAACTTTTATACCATTGTCGTGTTTGTGGCATTTTCTTAAAATATATTTTCTGACCTCATGTACTTATCACGAATTTTTTTGTGAACAACTTATTTCATGTGCTCATTAATTTAAGATTTATGTCACCGTTTCCTTATGCATTACTCGATTTATTTTATTTGTTATCTTTCTCTCAGGTGATTGGCTGTTGCTTGATATCCTCGGTGTGGCTGCACTTGATGTGCATGTTGACAAGGTGCCTGCCTGTCTATTACCCACTACCACGTCCATACTGGCTCTAGGAGACAGTTGCTCTTTGCTGGAGGGGACGGGGTGCACGGTCCTTGTGGCCGTGTTAGGATCAAAGAGTGGTTCTACGCAATTAGTGTGGAGCGGACTACGGTCCAGCCACCGCTTTGTGTGCTCTTGTTTCCCAGATGCCGCGTGCTTGTGTTTGTCTGTGAAGAAGTGTGGGCCGGTTCCGTTGATGAAACTTGCCTCCCATCCACATGCCTCCCGGTCTTATTCCTTCAGGTTTACACTGGATATGGGGTGTGTGGTTGGAGCTGTGGGTGGTGCGGCGCAAGCCATCCAGGGTCCCTCTGTAGGCGCAGGCGTCCTGTGGCTGGCCCCAGTGACAGGCAAATCCGAAACCGGATGCCGCCAACCATATATACGTATTGCGGACTTGCCCAAGAGTGCAGTTAACAGAGTACCACAACGTATGGACAGAGTTAATAATGAAATAGTCGTGGGGGGTTAGAAAATGACTGTAAAGCTGTAGTTATGAGGTTAGAGTCTCATAACATGTTCGCCATTGCTCAAGATTTCTTCACATTTGCGATAGGGTTTGCAGCCCTGTGTGTTCATGATCCTTACGCCACCAACCAGGGACTGGAGAGCGCCCGAGCGGGGCTAAATGTGAAGTCGGCACCTTCATACTTTTAACCCAAGTCATTCGATGGCCACCTTGTCTTCGCTTCCAGCCGACGTCTGTGTGCGCAAAGAGTGCACCGTGAGGCAAGTGCTCAGTAGGCATGCGAAACACGTGCCCAAGCCACCGAAGCCTATGCAGTGGAGTTTTGCGGCTCAGCGGCGGCAATGTTTGTTTGATCAGAAAATCCTTCAGTGTGTAACTTCATTACTAATGTGTTGTTTCCACCATCCGCGAGCGATGCTCCGAAGGTAGCGGCGATCAGACAAACAACCTCCGAACCTCCTTTGCTACAACAGGCCAAGTCTCACAACCGTGTCATTGTAGACTCCACCCTTCGAGGTAGCGTCGACGCCAGAAATGGCGGAGATTAGCACATGCAACCCGTGCCTTAGAGAGGCGCAGGGACACTTCATCCGTTAATCCATTAGCGTTGCTGCAGCTTTCGAGGTAAACGAACTTGTCTACCGCTTCCACAGCATGACCTGATGGGTGAGGGTGGGATCTGTCCTTCATACTTCGAAGGGGCGAAACTCATTCCAAACTGGGGGACAGATACCTCCAACCTCAATAGCACATTTTGGGCGGCATATGAGGAATCGCGAATTACCGCGATGTTGTCCGCAAAGGCAACATCGCAAAATCGGGGCGAAAGTTCGCCGTACACACACACTCGGCTCCAGGTTCGAGTGTAGATGGTTTGAAGAATATTAGCTTACTTCTTAGGCACTCCACTTCTTAAAAGACATCTCTAGAGTACAGCTCAGTCAGCTGAGTCAAATGCAGCTCGGATGACTAAGAAGACAACAGTCGTTTGCCGACCGAACGTTTGATGACGCTTGAGTATTTAACAGAGAGTAAGAATATGATCGATACAACTTCGGCCAGAGCAGAACCCAACTTGCTCCTCGCGTCTGTTCTGATCGCCTACCAGGCTGAGTCTCCTTATAGGCAGGAAGTGAGCACTTTAGATGCAACGCAGATGAGACTAATCCCTCTGATTAGCACAATTTGACTAGGCATCATTTTTGAAAACGGGATGATGTCCGCTAGACTCCAATCAGACGGGAGTGCTTCGGGGATCCAAAGCTCTTGGAGTATGAAAGTTAGCTCCCGGACAAGTGATAGACCTCCATCTTTGAAAAGAGGTGGAAGGAGCTCGTCTGTACCAGGGGCTTTTGTAGCGCTTTAGGAGGCGAGACTAATGATCAACCTCAGCCTCAGAAGGTGGTGAAGCTTCGACGCACCGGGGAGCACTTTTGATTCCAGTATGGGAACATATCGGTGCTTCTGGTCAGTTAAACTGCTGCTCAGAGTGCTTGGCCCAACGCTCAAATCGACGTTCTTGACAGTGGATTAGCTTGCCATTTGCTTTTCAACAAAGCTTCGCTTACAGTCGACCTGCTGCCAGTGCATCACATCAGGTGGAAAAGCTTTCGGAAATTCCCGAGCTGGCCGCCTGCTTCCATTCAGGGACCGTCTGTGTCCACCAGTTCTCGCGACCCTCCCGGAGGAACTGTTTGAGTTCAGCGTTAGTGGTCCTGCATAGTTACTAATACTCAACCGCAGCTGGAATTGCTGGACGGGCTTTTAGAAGTTGGATGGATCGTGTAGAGATCCAGTGGCTGATAGGACTACTGGTGAAGCCACAGACCAGGGTTGCAAAGTTGTACATGACGCTGCGGATGTGTGCCCAGTATGTTTCAACGTTAGCACATGTGGCAGTTTTACGACTTGAGGTCATCGCATGCTGAAACGCGTTGAGAACGCCTGGGGCAGAAAGCTTAGCTACATCAAGCCGTTTCCGGCAACACCGTTAAGAGCCACCAAAACCTAATGCGTTCTCGACACACAGGAGCGCTTGATCCAAAGTGTGATAGTTACCCCAGATTGATTTGTATTCTTGTATGCACCCCAGCCAGCGATAACTGATGCAATGTGGTCAATCTGCGTCCATGGCTGGCCAGGGGACAGTGGCCTTCGGGCCGCGCCTTGGTGCCTGCATCTCCGAAGGCTAGTACCCGACGGGATGAGGCCGAGATCAGCACACAGCTGTAGTAGGCGATTACCGTTATCTGTTCTTCGCGTGCCGTGGCCACGTTGACCACCGAGTTCACGCTTTCAATCTCAAGTCTGCCAAATTGCGTGTTTAAGTCTCCTGCAAGCATCATGATGTCTGTACGGCGCTTTTTTCGGAGATCAAACAGTTGATAGTAGAACTCGTCTTTAACTGACTCCAGACTACAGTTTATGGGAGCGTACTCTGATACAACCAAAAAGCACCGTCTGCTAGTCCACGTACTGAAAAGTCGCACTGAGGTCTCAAGGCGGATCGCACAGGGTCGGTTGTTGACAGGGATCCAGACTAGTAGCGTGGCCTCAGCACATATACTCAATGCAATCCCTATGCCGGCGGGACCAGCGGCTTCGGCGTTTGCGTTTCCAGATAAGCGCAATGTATAAATACCAGCGGGACTCGGAGACGGTGTAACCAGTCGTAGCGTCGTGGGGTTTCAGTGAGGCAGCAGACATCAATGGCGATAGCCACAAGACTGCGAGCAAGCGCCGCTTGTGATCCGATTTGCGTCACCGTCTGAATATTAAAGGTTACCAGATTGATTTGAGAACGGAGCGTCAGAAAAGCGTTGCCATTACTACTGGGCGACATACCCTTCGACCTAAATTCCTGTTCCGTATTGTGAGAACACTTGTCCAAAGCGGCACGGTGTTGTGGACTCAACAACGGATTACCGAGTATGATGGAGTGGAACAAACATGTTATGAAGTAAGCGAACTGTGGCGCGGTGGAGCGCTGTATAGTGTGTTCAGCCACCACTACTTCGGTCGAGGGTAGCATTAACTAAGAGCAGAGCAGAAATAGAGAAAGAGAGCAGAAAGTCGTTTAAGCGTTGGTCCATGTGTTGTGTGTGCATGTAGCTTTTCGGTTGCCCAAGATGAGGAAGAGGCTTGTCTTTATGGACCCCACTCGCAGCCTTTTGTTTTTTACCACCTTACCTGCTAGATAGCAATTTGATTGACGTATATCGCATACCGTTTGGAGCAGGTTACCACAACGATGATAACACAATGTAACGGTGTCACTGACAAGGGATCATGCAGTCGACGACCTAGTAACTGTCTCTTGGAGGATAACAAGCATTTGCCATTTTCCAACGGCGTCACCGAGAAGACGTTGCATAGTCGACACATGCCGACGGTATAGCGGACTTAGAGGCTGGAAAAAGTTATTGGCAGCGAAGTCTATCGGGACCATGAGAAGAAGACAAGGCATCAGCAGTAAGCCGATACCCACTACCGACGCTTCGTTGCCGCGCAACCACCACTGGTCGCGCGCGAGCTAAAGATATTGCGAGGGTTACCTTGCCCCTACACAGGCTCAAACGCGCGTCGTCAGGTTATAAGACAAGCTCGTTACCTTTAAGCTCTGGGCCCGCTCAGGACCTTGAGATTTTCACGACAGTTGTCTTTTCCTTCTTCTTCCTGCCCCTGTTATTGTGATTATGATATTTGTTACTGTTCTGGTGATGTAGTTCATGCCAGTTAGATGTGTAACACTGTAGGGCTGAACTGAATATCTGAGCCAATGCTACCTTTCATCTTACGGGATCCGCAGTGTTGTTATTCCGCTGTCTGACTTACAATCTCTGTGTATCGGTGCATCATACTGTCAAAATCTCGACTGAAACCGATTTTGCACTCCTCTAACCTTATGACCTGGCGCATTTGACGAGCCATGGTTAGAGAAGGTTTACAACATCGATACACAGATTCATTCTATGTAGCATATTTTCACGTCACTGATCGTTGGCACATTCCTGCTCCTCGGCTTTGTGCACCCCTTCCCATCTAGATTCGAGCACTGTGACAATTCCCATCAGTCGATTTGCACCGGTTTGTGGTTACATTGTAGCTCTGCATCCATAATGCTGATAACGGTCCTCATTTCTTGCAAATCCTGAGGTGCATACCTCCACTTTCGTGTTTGCTACCGCCCATTGTGCCATTGGCCAAAGGACCACACTCGTTTTTGTGAAATATCGGCCGGTGGCCGAGTGGTACGCGCTTTTGGCTTGCAACCATGTGGTTACCGGTTCGAATCCGTGTAGGGGCGGGCGTCCTCGCGGTATACTCAGCCCACGGGCGGCTGTTGGTGGTCGCGTGGCAGCGAAGCGTCGTTACGGCGCACAGCTGGCGATTTACTTACTCTGGTGAAATCCAGTCTCAGTCTGGGGACACTGTTCGGTAGCACACCACGTTGGAGAAAATGATAGCTTCCAACAATCCACGCCTAATCACTTTCTCCTGCAATTGCTACGCTGTAATTTGTTTAATGCATTGAAAAGTAACCGGAGAACACACTCGTCGGATAAATGACACTGTGTGGCCGTTCAAGCATTGCATACTGACCACAGTCTACTCCAAACGGCACTGCACTGCATTCCATGAGTGGTTTCCTATATGTGCCCTTTACAAATAATGGTCAAACTGGGAGTCGGACCCGAGATTGCGTTTCGAATTTCTATGTATTTCTTCCCCTCCGCTTGTCGTACGCAATTATTTCGTCTGTCCTTGTCTGAGAAGTTCAGACAAGCTCGAAATTAGTCTGGAGTGGCGTGTCTTATAATCACCAATGTTTGTAGAATCTCCGTCTAATTCACAACTGCGTCGCTTAATTTGTTGCACACTGAATTCTGAGGAACATCAATCAATGTAATATTGTCAATCCATCCGAGACCGAGTAAGTTCCGTTCTGGGTGCCTTGTTACTTAACAAACTCCTTTGAACCTGCAGTCTTTGAACATTACAGGGTCATGAATTTCACCGGCCAAGTTCAGCGGTCCTACTGAAGCGCTGGTTGCAATCGGAGTTAATCTTTGAACAGGAGGTTCACCGATTTCTTTGCGAGTTTTCTCGGACCTGACGGTAATATCTGAGGCAGTGTATACTTGAAGAGCTACAGGCACTTACTTCACAACCACCGTCATGAACTCTCTGCACTCTTCAGCCCCTGCATCGAAGATAGGAAAAATGGCATAGAGCTGATGTCTTTGTTTTGTTAGAGATGTGGCTACAAGTCTTTTTTGGAATATTTATTGAAGATATTATTGTTGAAAGCAGCTGCATAGCAATGATCCTCCTTGTGACCCTGTTTCTTCCCTTTCTGACAAATGCTTCATGAACAGGCAGAATTTGACGAAGTGCCGTTCCCCACATTTCCAACATGCGGATGTTGAGCTGTCTGGCTTCACTGAGCATTGGAACGTTCTTGGACTTCCGCGTTGGTTTGACACCGCCAGCACATCTACAGGTAATCAGGTGCGTTTCGTGATTCAAGTTGGTTAGCCTCTGGTATTCGAAGGGGACGGACCTGAGGTTGTTGGATGAGTTCTGCTCAATTTTGCTAACCAGCCTCATGTGTATTTCGGCATCCCCTGGCGCCTGGAGACCACAAGCAAAAATAAGGGCCTTAAACTATCGTCCATCCTTTTTGACTTTGAAACGTACGCAGTGACATTTGACTGTACTCGCATAAGTTACAAAATCGTCTAATGCACACTTAACGGACTTTATGTAGCTGTATCGGACCCTGAATAAGGAAGACTTCGACAATAATGTCATTTTATATAGGCACAAGTCGATCGAAGTCCTTCAATCCTGTATGGCTTTCTTCAAGTTGTTTCTGCTGATCTTGAAGTTTTGTGGTGAGCTCCTCCACTGGAAACAGCATGTTTGGGTTTTCCAACCAAACATTTCCCGTCGTCTGTTGTTATCATCACCAGGGTCGCGCCGGGCCGCTCTGACTGGCCGTTCGAGAAAATCCTATCCACTCCGATTGGCCAATCTAGAGTGAAGGTTGCGGGTATGGTTTAGTGGCTGCCAGACAAGAGACAATTACATTGTGCAGACTCCCGTTATTTATGTGTTCTCGCCGACCTTATTGAACCTTCTCTTTTCTGTTCTATTCTTTAATTGTCAACAATGCTATTATGTTGTCCCAGAACATTCTTTTGATCAACCAGTACGATTATTCTACTTGATTTCTGGAAACTGATTGGAACTTGTTTCAGAGGTTTCACTGATCCATTCCTTAGAAGATGCTTAAAGCGCGAAGCGGGATCGGTACGCTTTAAAACCAATACGCGAAAATAAGGCCAACCTCCGGTGAGTGGAGAACACCAAAGGTAACGCTAGGAAAAATTTATTAAGTGGGCGAAAGGCTAGCTAGTGCTAAAAATAAGGCACCGAAAGATAGCTAGCTAGGGAAAGGTGTGGTCGCGTGCGCGGAGAGCAAAGATGGCAGCGGAGCCGAGGAGCGTCGCGCCGTTCGAAGGCGGATGCTATGTTGACTCAAACAAACGCGAGCAACGTTCAAACAGGCGAGCGGCTATTTTGCTATGTACATCGAGAAAATATAATTTTGTGATTTTGTAATATTTTACGCAGCATGCGGCAGCCAAACAGGGGAATCTCCAGGTCACTACACAGCCCCCCTCTTAGAAGGGAACCGTAGGTGACCCTTCGATCTACGTGAGGACTGTCCGTCGCCGGCCAGCCTTCTGCGAGACCAGGCGGTGAAACCTGATGCAGCTGCTGGGGGAGAACCAATGCGATCGGACGCTAGGGGGGCTCCCACCCGTGTCCTCCCTACAGGTGCCAAAAACACAAAATGGGGGAAATGTTCGCAGCGTTCGAGTGCGTAGTGTCAAAGCACACGATGTTTGAGCACGTAGTGTCCGCAAACGTAACGTTCGATCGTCGTTGAACGTCCGCGTGTCGAGGATATGAAAAAGAAGCGGAGACGCGGAGTGTCAAACAGGTGCGAGCGACAGAGCTAACGAAAAACGATAGCAATTACCGAGTGCGATAAGCAAATAAAGCGAGAACCATTTTGTGTTTTCAAAACGATTTTCTCCTTTTTTGGGTTTTCAAAACGTCTTTGCGGTTTTTTGGGTTTTCAAATCGTTTTTGTTGGGCGGGTTAGGCCACAAGCAAAAGGAAGCGGGAAAAGAAGAATGAAAAGAAGACTAATCTTTTAGTCGCGCTGGCCAATGAACCCGCCTACCTGACCTAGTCGATTTCGGACGTTCGGTCGGAGGCGTTGTCGATCCAGCAGTTTTGTCGGATGAGGACGCTTTCGGCTCGATAGAAACGTAAGGAACTGAGTCGGAAGAGTTGGTCGGAGAATGCTTCGCAGCATCGGAAGTCGGCGTATCGTCGATCATGGGCTGCGTTGACTCGTCCGAAGGTGGACAGGAGTCATCGTCGATCTCAGGTTCCACATGGGCAACCTTGAGACGGTCGATAGAGACGGTTTCATGTTTACCGTGGCGGTCGATAACGAATACGCGGTCCTTACGTTTAAGAACCTTAAATGGACCTTCGTAGGGTCGTTCGAGTGGTCTGCGTAGACCATCGACTCGAAGGAAAACGTAAGTGCAATGCAGTAGATCTTGTGGAACGAACGATTTACGTCGTTGTTCTCGCACGTCGGTTGCTTTAATATGGCGCATGCTCGTGGCTAACTGCCGAGCGTAATTCGCGTCGTAGCGAGGTGTTCTGGGGTTTCCAGAAAAGAAGTCACCAGGTAGTCGAAGAGGTTGTCCGTATACCAATTCGGCGCTGGACGTGTGCAAATCAGCTTTAAGAGCTGATCGGATACCAAGTAGTATCATGGGCAGCGCTTCGGTCCAGCTTAGTGCATTGGCGGCACTAAGTGAGGCCTTCACGTCGGGAAAAAAACAAAACAACAAAAAAACAAAAAAACAAAAAAAAAAAAAAGATAAAATAACAAAAAAACAAAAAAAAAAAAACACAGCAAAAAAAAAAGCATAGAAAAAAAAAAAAAAAAAAAGCAAAAAAAAAAGAACAAAAAAAAAAAAAAAAACAAAAAAAAAAAAAAAAAAAAAAAATACAAAAAACAAAAACAAAACAACACAAAAAAAAAAAACACAAACAAAAAACGAAACAAAAAAAAACGAAACAAAAAAAAACGAAAAAAAAACTCAACAAAAAATACTAAAAAACAAAACAAAAAAAAAAAAGAAAAAAAAAAAAAAAAAAAAACAAAAGAATATAAAAAAAAAAAAAAACCCCCCCCACCCCCCACTCCACCCCCCCGCCCCCCTTGCCTCCCTCGCGCCCCCCCCCCCGCCCCCCCCCACGCCGACCAACGCACCCACCTCACCCCCCCCCCCCCCCCCCCCCCCCCACCCCCCCCCCCCCCCCCCCCCCCCCCCCCCCCCCCCCCCCCCCCCCCCCCCCCCCCCCCCCCCCCCCCCCCCCCCCCCCCCCCCCCCCCCCCCCCCCCCCCCCCCCCCCCCCCCCCCCCCCCCCCCCCCCCCCCCCCCCCCCCCCCCCCCCCCCCCCCCCCCCCCCCCCCCCCCCCCCCCCCCCCCCCCCCCCCCCCCCCCCCCCCCCCCCCCCCCCCCCCCCCCCCCCCCCCCCCCCCCCCCCCCCCCCCCCCCCCCACCCCCCCCCCCCCCCCCCCCCCCCCCCCCCCCCCCCCCCCCCCCCCCCCCCCCCCCCCCCCCCCCCCCCCCCCCCCCCCCCCCCCCCCCCCACCCCCCCCCCCCCCCCCCCCCCCCCCCCCCCCCCCCCCCCCCCCCCCCCCCCCCCCCCCCCCCCCCCCCCCCCCCCCCCCCCCCCCCCCCCCCCCCCCCCCCCCCCCCCCCCCCCCCCCCCCCCCCCCCCCCCCCCCCCCCCCCCCCCCCCCCCCCCCCCCCCCCCCCCCCCCCCCCCCCCCCCCCCCCCCCCCCCCCCCCCCCCCCCCCCCCCCCCCCCCCCCCCCCCCCCCCCCCCCCCCCCCCCCCCCCCCCCCCCCCCCCCCCACCCCCCCCCCCCCCCCCCCCCCCCCCCCCCCCCCCCCCCCCCCCCCCCCCCCCCCCCCCCCCCCCCCCCCCCCCCCCCCCCCCCCCCCCCCCCCCCCCCCCCCCCCCCCCACCCCCCCCCCCCCCCCCCCCCCCCCCCCCCCCCCCCCCCCCCCCCCCCCCCCCCCCCCCCCCCCCCCCCCCCCCCCCCCCCCCCCCCCCCCCCCCCCCCCCCCCCCCCCCCACCCCCCCCCCCCCCCCCCCCCCCCCCCCCCCCCCCCCCCCCCCCCCCCCCCCCCCCCCCCCCCCCCCCCCCCCCCCCCCCCCCCCCCCCCCCCCCCCCCCCCCCCCCCCCCCCCCCCCCCCCCCCCCCCCCCCCCCCCCCCCCCCCCCCCCCCCCCCCCCCCCCCCCCCCCCCCCCCCCCCCCCCCCCCCCCCCCCCCCCCCCCCCCCCCCCCCCCCCCCCCCCCCCCCCCCACCCCCCCCCCCCCCCCCCCCCCCCCCCCCCCCCCCCCCCCCCCCCCCCCCCCCCCCCCCCCCCCCCCCCCCCCCCCCCCCCCCCCCCCCCCCCCCCCCCCCCCCCCCCCCCCCCCCCCCCCCCCCCCCCCCCCCCCCCCCCCCCCCCCCCCCCCCCCCCCCCCCCCCCCCCCCCCCCCCCCCCCCCCCCCCCCCCCCCCCCCCCCCCCCCCCCCCCCCCCCCCCCCCCCCCCCCCCCCCCCCCCCCCCCCCCCCCCCCCCCCCCCCCCCCCCCCCCCCCCCCCCCCCCCCCCCCCCCCCCCCCCCCCCCCCCCCCCCCCCCCCCCCCCCCCCCCCCCCCCCCCCCCCACCCCCCCCCCCCCCCCCCCCCCCCCCCCCCCCCCCCCCCCCCCCCCCCCCCCCCCCCCCCCCCCCCCCCCCCCCCCCCCCCCCCCCCCCCACCCCCCCCCCCCCCCCCCCCCCCCCCCCCCCCCCCCCCCCCCCCCCCCCCCCCCCCCCCCCCCCCCCCCCCCCCCCCCCCCCCCCCCCCCCCCCCCCCCCCCCCCCCCCCCCCCCCCCACCCCCCCCCCCCCCCCCCCCCCCCCCCCCCCCCCCCCCCCCCCCCCCCCCCCCCCCCCCCCCCCCCCCCCCCCCCCCCCCCCCCCCCCCCCCCCCCCCCCCCCACCCCCCCCCCCCCCCCCCCCCCCCCCCCCCCCCCCCCCCCCCCCCCCCCCCCCCCCCCCCCCCCCCCCCCCCCCCCCCCCCCCCCCCCCCCCCCCCCCCCCCCCCCCCCCCCCCCCCCCCCCCCCCCCCCCCCCCCCCCCCCCCCCCCCCCCCCCCCCCCCCCCCCCCCCCCCCCCCCCCCCCCCCCCCCCACCCCCCCCCCCCCCCCCCCCCCCCCCCCCCCCCCCCCCCCCCCCCCCCCCCCCCCCCCCCCCCCCCCCCCCCCCCCCCCCCCCCCCCCCCCCCCCCCCCCCCCCCCCCCCCCCCCCCCCCCCCCCCCCCCCCCCCACCCCCCCCCCCCCCCCCCCCCCCCCCCCCCCCCCCCCCCCCCCCCCCCCCCCCCCCCCCCCCCCCCCCCCCCCCCCCCCCCCCCCCCCCCCCCCCCCCCCCCCCCCCCCCCCCCCCCCCCCACCCCCCCCCCCCCCCCCCCCCCCCCCCCCCCCCCCCCCCCCCCCCCCCCCCCCCCCCCCCCCCCCCCCCCCCCCCCCCCCCCCCCCCCCCCCCCCCCCCCCCCCCCCCCCCCCCCCCCCCCCCCCCCCCCCCCCCCCCCCCCCCCCCCCCCCCCCCCCCCCCCCCCCCCCCCCCCCCCCCCCCCCCCCCCCCCCCCCCCCCCCCCCCCCCCCACCCCCCCCCCCCCCCCCCCCCCCCCCCCCCCCCCCCCCCCCCCCCCCCCCCCCCCCCCCCCCCCCCCCCCCCCCCCCCCCCCCCCCCCCCCCCCCCCCACCCCCCCCCCCCCCCCCCCCCCCCCCCCCCCCCCCCCCCCCCCCCCCCCCCCCCCCCCCCCCCCCCCCCCCCCCCCCCCCCCCCCCCCCCCCCCCCCCCCCCCCCCCCCCCCCCCCCCCCCCCCCCCCCCCCCCCCCCCCCCCCCCCCCCCCCCCCCCCCCCCCCCCCCCCCCCCCCCCCCCCCCCCCCCCCCCCCCCCCCCCCCCCCCCCCCCCACCCCCCCCCCCCCCCCCCCCCCCCCCCCCCCCCCCCCCCCCCCCCCCCCCCCCCCCCCCCCCCCCCCCCCCCCCCCCCCCCCCCCCCCCCCCCCCACCCCCCCCCCCCCCCCCCCCCCCCCCCCCCCCCCCCCCCCCCCCCCCCCCCCCCCCCCCCCCCCCCCCCCCCCCCCCCCCCCCCCCCCCACCCCCCCCCCCCCCCCCCCCCCCCCCCCCCCCCTCCCCCCCCCCCCCCCCCCCCCCCCCCCCCCCCCCCCCCCACCCCCCCCCCCCCCCCCCCCCCCCCCCCCCCCCCCCCCCCCCCCCCCACCCCCCCCCCCCCCCCCCCCCCCCCCCCCCCCCCCCCCCCCCCCCACCCCCCCCCCCCCCCCCCCCCCCCCCCCCCCCCCCCCCCCCCCCCCCCCCCCCCCCCCGTTTCCCAA
>OX104065.1:20084639-20116347 GCA_944474145.2 Dicrocoelium dendriticum | reverse complement strand
TAAGGAAATGAGCTGATTACCTGCCAACCTTTAAATCTTCTTTATAATACACCCAGATCTTAAAAAGTTTTATGTAATCCTCGCTATCGCGAGAGTTGGAATGAATATTTAGATTACCGAAATTTCCGATATCCATGGTAAATTCTTTGTCCGCGACGCCAATTGTGGTATTGTAAGAAATAATAGAAATCTACTTGGTTCGGTATAGTCGGAATCGTAGTAGTCATGGTTCAAACCTAAATTAACGCAAAAGGGATAACGCACAGCGAGCTCACATGGAAGTGGTGTTTGTAACATGAGTCCGGCCGAGTGTTCCGAGGGCTCCTGTGTCCGGGGCGTGCGTCGGTCGGATTAGACCGAGGGGATGGAAGACAAAGAAGATATTTGTTCGCGGCTGCAAAACCACCTAATAAGTGTCGGATATAGATAGATGGTGTGATTGTGTTACATGGCTTGGCTTGCTAGGTAGTATTGTCACAGCTGCCAATAGAGGAAGGTGCGCAAGGCGACTAAGTAGATGACTTGAAAGCGTAAGACGTTTGGCTAATACAACACCAAATACGAAATGGGAAAGCAAAGAGAAGAGGAAACGACGCTCACAACGTAGGCTGCGCTCGAAGGCAACTTACCTGTTGACTTGATACTGCGACACTGACAAAGTACATCAATAACCAATTCGAAATTTCGCGAACTATTAAGGTACATTAAAAAGGTGTAGTAAAATATCGTCTAAGGGAAAACACAACATGCTTGTTAGTCTATCCATTTTTCGTAAACGTGAGCTGGTATTTGAGATATATACGACAGGTATACTCATCTTCACAGTTTTGCCTTCCCAAGAGCCACCTTCCATCAAGCACCATGTTTCCTTACACAATTATTTCCCTTCTTCTATATTTGTTTCAATGTATTCCTTATAACGCGGCCGTTGGAAAGTTCATAGCCGGAAAGCGCAGAAACGCAAAGATTTCAAAATATTGTTGGTATCGTTTTACATGATAATAATGTAGCCAGATAAAACGAACTGAAATGTTAAGGTTGGTGGGACGCAAAAGTGTGTATCAAACTGTATAGCACCGCCTAGTTTGAATATCCCGCTTCTGATTAATTTGTGTCGATGTACACAAGTTATAACTTGTAATATATGCGGGTTAGGGCAACGTCAAGACGCTTGTAAACCCAAGTGAAATTGGTACGGAAACTACGTAATTTTGGAGGACTTTTCATGACTGACAAGCACGAAGAGAGTAAATGTTTCACCGATCTTGTAGCCAACAGTATTGCGTTACCATTTTGAGCGGGTGGCCCCTCGGAATTTGCTGAGACTGAGTTTCACTAGGTGGCGCAGATGTGGTTTGGTTTTCTCAAAAGCTGGTAGACCATTATTAGTTCGCCTCGTAGGCGCGGATAGTGACCGCTGTGCAATCCTAGGATCCTCAGTCTAAGCTAATAGGGCAGGTAGAACAGCCCTTTGACATGTACGGTACGCGTGCACTGTGAGCAGTGAACAACGCAGCGTGAGTTTGCTTGTGCAAATGCTGCCAGGCGTGAATTGCGTATTCCACATGTGATTGCGTATGTGATAAGCATCTGTGGATATATGGATCGAACCGCCAGAGTGCGTATCATGGTATTTTAAGACCAATCACAAAATGAACCACGGTATCACCCTATGATAAATTTAGCACTTTATTTAACCGGCGCGTATCAAGGCTTGTAATGATTCACCTGTGTCGTGTGATCGCGAAGTCCCCAGGTGACAGTGACACTGTCTTTATCTGCACTGCCCATGTCCGACATCCAGTTCACCATGCTAGCCGTACTATAGTGCTTCTGCAGCATGTGACTACGGAGAGTTGCCGGAGCGATACTTGGTGCTACTGAGGGCGCGATCGTCCCCGATACTTGCCACTGGCTGAGGCGACTGTGTTTTAAAAACACTGGGTGTGAATCCGGTGCCTACATGATTTCTACATTAGACATTCCCTTTGCATCTATATCCCTCAAGAACTGATCTTGCCTAGAGTTCTTTGTCCTCTCCCAATTACGGATATTCGTTACTTCCGCGGTGTTTGTCCGATACACTAAGGATACTTCATTTGGAACAGTCACAGCTTTTCCTAATTGATATGCATGCGAGTAAAACTATTAATATTCATGTCAGTGCCAGTGAAATCAAAGACTGTGTTGATCGACTCGAGCTGTGGTGCAGCATTCGGAGGGATATCAAGAAGTATAACCAGTCCGCATATTTCCTGACTGCAGCGGGATGCAAGATACCTTGCTTATCCAGACGCACTGAGTAGCTTGCCATTTGCTGACCCCGAAGATTTACTGTTGTAGTAACTGATACCAACGAATTCGGAAGCTGTTGGTTAGTAATACCGACATGAAAATTCGCGCTTTCTTGTTGCAATTTCATACATATGCTGCCAAGTGTAATTTCGGCGACCACTTGCACACACAATTTGCAGAACTCTTGATTTTCGGAACGGATGATTGTGAATTACAGAAGGGCATACAGTCAAAACTGGGTTTGTCATACATCGAATCCCGTGAAATTTGTGAACATCCCAATGAAATTACTACCACGACTTCCCAGTAGGAGTATATTTTATTGCGCGCTTCTCCTAAAGGACAGAAATGTCCGCGTTAAAAATTGAACGCGATTTCCCGGCAGGCCGTAAGTAAGTCAAGGAAAACTACCGGAAATTGTTACAGCTATTGTTGGTCACATTTCCGTGATTAATGTCCATTTCGTAATGCTACACGTCATCCATAGGTTAAGATAGGCCACATAAGAAAAGTATGTCGTGCAAAACTTTATACGTCACTCAGCCCTAGACCACAGCAAATATGTCCCTCATGTGTGATTGTGTTCAGAATCTACATGAATGTGACTGTAATTTGTCCATGAAAGAATACATAGCACCTCCATCGTGCGTACTATGGCTGGTAGTATTCTAGACGGCCAGCCGAAGGTAATGAGTAGAGCACACAATAATCAAGCTAGCAAAAAGGGTTATTGAACGGGCGAAAAGCGAGCTAAGGCTATAGATAGGTAACCAGAGGAATGCAAGTTAGCGAAGTTGTAGCTGTACGCCAAGTGCATGGACGAGTGCTTTTCGCATTCCGAGTCGCGCGCTTCAAATCGGATGTCAGGTTTGTGTATCAATCAAACGGGAACAACCAACAGACAGGCAAACTGTTCAATTCCCTATGACGTAGGAATACTGTACTTTTCTAATATGTTGAAGTAATGTACATGGTCAAGAAACAATTCTTCAGTTCACTATAAATCCCTTACATACCAGTCCGGGTGTAGAGCTGTTTTCATTTAAAGTACTGGAAGTCAGCACTCAGTCCTAAACTAAGATGTTCTTGCACTAGCCGCTCCTGAAGCGGAAATCCTTCAAACCGATGCTGTCATAAGAGTTATCTTCAGCCAGCAGCTTAAACTCTTAGGTGAATTCTACCCAGAGGTAGAAAGAGAAAACAAAACAACTGCTTGCATACGATGTCTCATTACCCATCATCCTCTGTGCATTTGTGATTTTGAAGCCATGTGTAAGCTAAAGATGCAAGTGTTTTACAAACAAATACTGCCATTGATGCCAAGATCACCCAAGCTTCTTAGGTGCGTCTATCTACCAAACTGCTTACTTTGTCATGTAGTAATCTAGTTCTTGAAACTCGTCGTTATTCTCCTCCTGTAATTTCGCCTATGAAATAGTGGTGTTCCACTAAAACGAAGTGACCGTTCCTGAAGCTTCAACAAAGCAGCAAACATTCGATTCAACCCGAAACTTCTAGCCGTTGGTAGCGTATTCCCTCTGGTTTTTGTGGACCGTTCTTCCTTGACTACTATGCTTTCGTTGCGCTTACTTCTTATTCGTGATGGCCCGAAGTATTCTGCAACCATTAACTCTAGACTGATGGAAAGCATTCAAAAGGACGGGATGCTTGGTTTCCTACTGTAATACAACCTTATCTATAGGTCTTAACACCGATTTCCGCCAATTAAATCTTGTCAAATCTGTCAGTTTAAAACGTTAAACTACAAGAAACTCCATCAAATTGGACCAGGTAGTGATCATTAACTTGCTGGACATGAAATAGGCTTTCGACGGGGTTGCACACAAGAATTTAATGGCTAAATTAGCTGTGTTCGGCGTCTCCAGCCATCACCATACTTGGTTTTCTTGTTACAAATCTAACTGAATGAAATCAGTGCTACTGGGCGATTTCTCATCCAAAAAGCATTCGTAACCAGAGGGGTGTTTCAAGGCAGCGACCTGGGTCCTCTGCTAATTTTATTGTATACCAGCGTTGTATACCAAATCTTCGAACGGCAAGCCGCACCTTTTTGCCAATGACATTTAAATGTGGTGTTCTCCTTTGATCCGAGCTATCTACGTAATAGCCTCTCCAGAATTCAAAACGACCTCTTCGACTTGAAACATGGTGTAATCCATGGAAACGAATTGCCAATGAGCCTGTTAGATTCTCGACTCCTGCTTTATGGGTTGTGTGCCTTACCTATAGTAGAATATTGCTTGATAGTTGTTACTAACTCGTGCAAATGTGATTGGATGGTCATCGAGAAAGTTCAGCGTTCGTTCACTAAGCGCATGTAGGATCATCTGCGCTTAGCTATCAAGACCGCTGCAAGCAGATTGGTTTGGGACAAGTTTGTTTTTAACTTTTGCTGTGACTTAAAGCAAACCTTATTGTCTTGTAAGCATTCACGCAACCTTCAATTTCAGTGCCCCACATTTCTGCTTGACTACACGTACAGAATCGTAATGGACAATACTGCTGGACTCACCTGAGGCATGTACTCCGTCAGAGAGATCCACTTTCACACTTACACTTTACCATGGATCACGAGAAAGCATTACGCACACCACCTGACACATATTGGATCTCCACAGCTGCAGATGACGTCGCATTATTTTAGGCGCCAGCGAATACCTGATTGAACGCCTAAGACGATTATGAGGGGATGTTCAGCACCTGCGGTTGTCAATCATCAGCATCACCATTAGCAGCAGCAGTAATATATAAGCAAACTGAACTATAGCTTCGCTGCCATACAACCATAATGACGTACAGAAGAAAGAATTATGCCCGGTAGAGAAAAGGAACTTACTTGAAAACCTTAATGCCAAAAGCAAACATTCAGGATCAAGGCGCCTAAACACTTTGCCAAAATCATAACGTCACAAACAGCCGGCTATCGTGTATTGGTTAATCGGTATCGGCGAGACAGCATCCTTGCGGCTTTCACCGCCCTGCTTGATAATCAGACATTGCGCCGCAGATAACTCAGCACCAAACACATGTGAAACAGGCTGTTCGCATAGGAGACGGCAGAAGACGCGCTACTGGTTTCGACTGCGAGAAATACCTGTAATATCTCGAACAAAGCACCAGGCGAGTCACGTGGACTCCAGCCTGCATGGCGAGATGGAACGACGGCACTCAGTTTGATTGTAATTGGCTGCATTTCACCTTATCAAGTCAATCTTTGTCCACATTAAGTCTTGCACCACCCTACATCTGGCAGACTAAACAAGGCGCTCATCGGTAATCTGTGACCAGGCATACGTAGTACGTGCGCAAGCCAACGCAACTTGTTCAGCGCTATATGTTGATCGAAGGGATTAGCTTGGTTATCACTGCCTAGTACTCGCTTATGCACATAATTATCGGGGAAACGCTGGTGCTAAACGATATCAAAAGTGCTCAGCAGACAGCATTGATCGAAGACTTGAAGGCGTCTCCGATGTTCAGGACGGTGCCAAATTTCACTACCACAGAGCAGGAAGGCCCACACCGTGGCCCAGTAAACACGGCATTTCAGATAGAGGGAAATCCTGTCGTAAAAGATGCCGCAGGATAAATACAGCAGTTCCATTCTTGTAATACATGAACGGACTTCAGTTTCTATGCACCAATTGTTACTGACAAAGCTGACAAGGTAGGTGAATTGATCAACTACTTCTAGCTCCTCAACATAAACCTCAACGCGTCATCAAGTGGCTCGTAGCCCTGCAGCAACACTTTGCCCTCTGAAAGTGCGAACTGCTTGCCTAATAATGGACCACTCCAGAGAGGTTATTCTGGGATGATTGTGCTGTCATAACACCGTTACGTATAATCAAGATTGACTAGCCATTCACCAGGCAGGACGTCGACGCGTACATCGTTAGATTCTGTAAGGGAACACTCCATAATGGAGTGCAAGACGAAATTGAAGAAAAAAGGGGAAATCGGACAACCTTGAACAACACCACTTGTTTTCAGAAAGTCTTGGGACAGGAAATCTAGGCCCTGACACTGCCAGTATCGTACGAATATAAAGCAAGGAAGATGTTCACATATTTTTAAGAACACCATTCCGCGCAAGTAGTTCGAACAGACTACATCGATCAATGGCATCTAACCCAGTCTTGAAATTTAAAAACCCTGCTATAGACGGTCTGCATTATGCGTGGCGTTGCTTTGGCACTTGGGGCAAAGTGAATATGTAATCTATAGAACAACGTTTAGAGCGTAAAGCTGAATATTCCTACGTAATACCAGATCCGGTTGCGCAATGAGGCGACGACAGAATTAAACCGGTAACTTTGTCAAAACTAACTTTAATATAATATGTTTTGGTTAGCAGAATTCGTGCGACTGCCCCTCTTGTATATTGCCACTATAAAAACGAATCATTCCAGCTAGCCGGGCCGGTTTTTTCTTTCCAGTCAAGTTCAAACAGGTTCAGTACTTTGCAAAATATCTCCGTTTCATCCTTAAATAATGCTGTGATTGATTTTGAACCTCATCCTCCGAAAGAGCTTGTAAACTAAGTCTACATGACTCATCACGTGAGCAGGAAGTGGGTTGCATGCAATAGGTCAACGAAAAGGATATTGAAGGCGTTCGGCGCTAATTGTTTTGAACCAGAGCACCCGCGCTGTCTCTGGCTGTCTCACTGAAGCCTGATTGCCTGCAACGAGTGCTGCAGATCAGCTTGAACAGCATGTGATAATTCCCTACTGATTCTGCCTCCTCTGTTTTTGGGCCCGACTGGTCCAGCAGACATCAGTATCCTCGCACAGACTCCGATTTATACTGCACCTAATAGTCCGGCTAGTCAGATGGTGCCCAGTGCTTGCATGTAGGTTTCTTCTGGATTCCAACAGGTTCACAGACCTCTCGGATATCAAGTAATTTTTACGGTAACGATTGGTAGTAACACAAGCAGTTTCTCCGGGGTCGTACATCTTCACCAAGATAATATTCCAATGAAGCTCCGTGTCATTAGGACAAGGCAGCAAATGTTCGGTAATCAGTGCGTGTTGATAGGCTTGCCTGACCGAGGGCTGAGACAAATTCCCCGTGATCGGTCGATGCAGACGCTTGGTGCGCCTCCCAATAACTTTCATGGACAAGCGACAGCAAACCAAGACATGGTCAAAGTCAAAGTAATGGTTCTAAAACGAACGGAAATCTAGGACTAAACCAAGTCATCACTAAATTTTGGCAATCAGATTTATTTAGGTCCATCACTGGCTAACTACATGAGGACATCAAGTGACACTACGGAGCCCACTGCGTCTAAAAGCGGTGCTACACATAAGCAACCACGGCATCGCACGTAGTGGAAACAGAAGCTCGTTGTTGTTAGGTTGTTCGAAGTTGAACCCGTAATCACCACGTAGCTGAGTTTCTGAAAAGTTCAGAGGTCGTGCTTGTGAGTTCATATCCCCTGCAAGTACTATGATATCTGAAATAGAAACAATGCATAGAAGCGTGTTTAGTTAGTGATAGCAAGTGCAGTTGACCGCATTAGAACTGCAGTCGTTGGGAGCATAAGCAGAAACCACAATAAAACAGCGCCTTTTACTAATTCGTGAAAATAACTTGGTAAATGGTGTCAAACGGATGTGTACGGGAATAAATCGGTTAACGATGACTCGGCTTCAAACATATGTAATACATCTGCGTCTCCGGATGCGTGAAACTAATAGCGAGAGGACAAACCGGGCGCAGTTTATTCCACAACTTCAGTAAGGTCATTGATTCAAGTTTCGGACACACAACACACGTCAATACTCAGTGTCCAACCTGCGTGCGAGTGCGGCTGTGGACCTATTTTGTTATACCGCCAACGTTGCATCACGGATGCAGATGAATCTGGTAGGAGGTTCCCACAGCAGATTGCCTGGGTAGCATTCACTAGTCATAAACCTTTGGAACAGCAGATAGGAGCAAACTTATGTAAGCCCTCAAAACTTTCCATGTAAAAATAATCTGAAACTACTTTGAGGCCCGGCAGTGTTTCAGGACATGGTGGGTTTTCGCTTGGCTAGCGTTCTGCCTTATAAAGGTCACAAATATCGGCTAAACAGCACTACGACTTTTCGCATGTGATTCGCCAGGTAAACAAAGTCAGTGCCCACTGATTAACGCTGACAATGATCTCAACCTCCGAAATTCGCGAGCACAACGGCACATGAACAAACATTAACTTATCGTCCAACGGTGTTTATCAAACGTTATATCGAGTTCCTGCGCCCACTGACAAATGTAAATCAATCTCCGGAACCAATCGAACCCACCTCACCCAATAGTTCCTTAACAGAAACAACTAGTTATTTTACCGCGTCTCGTTGTCACATTTCTTTCCGACGCAAAAGAACATGTCCATTATCCTTGCAACATTCCTAGTCGAAACATCTGTACAATTTTTTTGAGCCAGGTATTCTGCCATCAATTACATAGGCCGTTTGGTGTAGAAAGTCGTATGATGTTCCAATGGCTCTGTCCGGCACTTAATCATACCTGTATTAGTGTGCCCGTTTCAGCTAGAATAAAAATATTTATTTGTTTATTTATGCCATGTTTAGTGCAGCGTCACAGGACATATAATACGGGAACATTTGATGTTCTTCAAAATGAAGTCCTCAATCTTACCTTGTGTCTAAGTCACTTAAAGAAGCGTACATCAATACACTGATGTTACGATTCGTCAAGATTTTACCGTTTCGAACTTGAAATCTTATTGCGGTGTATCAAAACAGATGCAGAGGTATAACAAAATGTTGCGAGTTAAAATTGCTCACCAAGTAATACCGCTGCAAATCTAGCAGCTAAACTAAAAAACCCAGTGGTGAAGGAATATCTTTTTCAGCTTGGGTGTTTAATTGTTCATAAAGCTTAACTTATTTAGCGTAACGCTCTGGAAGTATAAAACAATTAGTCGTAATCGAAATGGATTAGTCTCAAACCCAGAGATAATAATAACACTGAACTAATAGGGTTCACTGGGAGCACACAGGAATCGTACTCAGTGCATTTGGAATAACGCTGTTTGCAAGTTCAGTATAACGAGAAGGATCAAATAGTTGTCATGCACAAGCATCTAATAGTGTTAACGTGTAAACGACGCTGAGCATTCGCTTCCTGTCAGTATTAAATATAACTTTTAGCATTATATTTCTGGCGAGTAACACGGTCAGTGTCGACGACTAATGATTTCTAATTTGCATATCGTACCTGTTGTTCCCAGTCTATCAACAGCCGTAGTGGATAATTCGAAATTCCTTCACACATCTTTGGCCTAATTCTTGATAGAGACCAATCAGGTTTCACGCTCTTATGTGCATGCCATGATCATCATCATCATCAACAGCAGTACATCAGCCATTTGAACTGATGCTTTGCTGCCACACAACCATGAGGACTTATGAAATAAAAATAATAAGAAGTAAGAGAGAGGGGGACTTACCTGAAAACCTTAATGCCCTAAGCAAACATTCAGGGTCAAGGCGCCTACACCTTGTGTAGACAACATACCGTCACAAACAGCTGGCTATCGTGCAAAGATAAGGCGGCATCGGCGAGACAGCTTCCTTGCGGCTTTCACTGCCACGCGTCATAATCAGCCATTACCCCGCAGATAACTCAGCACCAAACACACTTTAAACAGGCAATCCGATTAGAAGACGGCAGCAGACGCGCCACTGGTGTCGGTTGCGAGCCATGTCCTGCAACGTCTCGAGCCAAGCACAAGGTGAGTCACGTGGACTCCAACCCGGAAGGCGAGACGGACCAACGGCACCCAGTTTGGTTGTCAGTGACTTCATTTCCCGCTGCCAAGTCAACTTCTGTCCACCTCGAGCCTTGCGCCACCCTACACCTGGAAGACTGAACAAGGCCCTCCCAGGTAAGCGGTGATCAGGCATAGGGAACACGTGCCCGAGCCAACGCAACTTATTCAGTGCTATCTGTTGTTCTAGAGAGCTAGCATGATTATCACCACCTAGTACTCGCCTACGCACATCATCGTTCGGGATACGCCGGTGCCATCCGACACCGGCAATGCTTCGCAAACAAGGATGATCAAAGATTTGAAGGCGCCTCAGATCTTCAGACCGAAGGGGCCAAGTTTCACTACCATAGAGCAGAACGGCCCTCACCGTGGCCTTGTATACACGGCCTTTCAGACAGAGGGAAACTCCCATCTGTCGTCAAAGATGACGCAGGTTCAAGAACGCAGCTTTGGCCTTTGCAATGCGTGAGCTGACGTCAGTTTTTATGCGCCCATTATTGCTGATGCAGCTGCCAAGATAAGTGAATTGATCAACCACCTCGAGTTCCTCGTTAGCAAGCATCAAGGGGTCATCAAGTGGCTGGTGGTCCTGCAGCAACACTTTGCATTTTGAACGTGCGAAGTGCATACCAAATAATGGGACCACTCTGGACAGGCTATTCAGGGTTGATCGTGCCGCCCCAACATCGTCAAAAAGCAAGAAGATATCGTCCGCATAATCTAGATCAATTAACCTTTCACCAGGCAGCACTTCAACACCTACATCGTTAGGGTCCGTAAGAGAACACTCCATGATAGAATCTTCGACGAAATTGAACAAAAACGGGGAAATCGGACAACCCTGACGAACGCCACTTGTAGCCGAAAAGCTATCTGATAGGACACCATAGACCCTGACGCGGCCTGTAGTGTTCGAGTATAAAGCACGAAGGATGTTCACACTTTTCGTGGGAACACCTTCTTGCGCAAGTAATTCGAACAGATTCGATCGATCAACTGAATGGAACGCACTCCTGAAATCGAGGAACACAGCTATTGTCGGTCTTCGGTATGCGTGGCGCTGCTCTAGCACCAGCCGCAAAGTAAATATATTTTGTATACAACCACGTCCTGGACGAAAACCGGCCTGCTCTTCCCAAATCCGAGATTCCCGTTCTGCAGTGAGGCGACGAACGATAATCGAGGCCAGTAATTTTGTCACAACTGGCGCTAGGCTAATACCCCTGTGGTTCGCACAGTCTGTGCGACTGCCCATCTTGTATATTGCCACTATAATCGATTTTCTCCAATTAGCCGGCACACTCTCTTCGTTCCAGCTACGTTGGAATAGGGAGGTCAGTACCCTGCAGAGGACCTCACCTCCATCCTTAAATAGTGCAGGTGGAAGGGAATCCGGGCCAGCGGTACGAAAACGATTGAGGGATGTGATCGCTTTTCGCACCCCGGCCTACGACGGAGGCTCTAAACTAACCGTCCATGGCACGTCCTGCATCACCTGAGTAGGAAGAGGTCCGAGAGCAGGGGGCCAGCTGAACTGATCTTCAAAGTGTTCAGCCCAACGAGCCATACGGCGCTCCTTATTTTGGATCAGCACACCCGCGCTGTCTCTGCTTGTCTCACTGACGCCTGGTTTTCTGGGACTAGTGGTGCGGATTAGCTGGAAGAGCTTCCGGTAATTGCCTACTGCTCCTGCCTCCTCCATTTCTTGAGCACGACTGGTCCACCAGGCTTCCTTGTCAGCACGTAGGCTCCGCTTTAGTTCACGCCTAATAGCTCGTCTGGTCACATTGTGTTCAGAACCAACCGAGAGGCGTCTTCTAGCTTCCAACAGGTTCACCGACCTCTCGGATATCCAGTGACTGGTGCGGTGACGACTGATAGTACCACAAGCAAATGCTCCTGCGTCGTGCATGGCGGCAGAGATCCCATTCCACTGAAGTTCAGTGTCATTAGGACAAGACAGTGAGAGTTCGCTATGCAGTGCTTCTTGATAGGCTTGCCTGACCGAGGGCTGGGACAATTTCTCCGTTGCTCATCGGAGGGGACGCTTGGTGCGCCTTCCGGTAAAGTTCATGGAGAAACGACAGCGTACCAAGGCATGATCAGAGTCGACGCAGGTACTCCAGTACGAGCGGCAATCCAGAATGGAACCGCGCCACCTGTAACTTATGGCCATGTGGTCAATTTGGGTCCATCGCTGGCCAGCTACAGGTGGACGCCAAGTGGCACTTCGGCGCCCACTGTGTCTAAAAGCAGTGCTACTAAGAAACAACTGGTGCTCCGCACACAGTTGCAGCAGACGCTCGCCGTTGTCAGTCCGTTCGGAGTTAAGCCCACAAATTACCACCCAGTTGGGCGTCTGAAGAGCTCAGACGCCCTACTTGTGCGTTCATATCCCCTGCAAGTACTATAATATCTGAACTAGTAGCACTGCGTAGTAGCTCGTTCAGTTCGTGATAGAAAGGGTCCTTGACTGCAGTAGAACTGCAGTCGTTGGGAGCATAAACGGAAATCACAAACAAACAGCGTTTTGTTTTACTTCGCGAATTCACCTTAGCTGATGTCGTCAAACGGGCTGCACATAAACGGCTGTTCACCGGAATCCAATCAACCAACGATGACTCAGCCTTTGAGGTGCGAATGATACCTACACCAGCTTGACTCGTGAGTGCCGCATCGGCGTCTCCGGATGCGTGCAACCAATAACAAGAGGATAAGCCGGGTGCAGTCAATTCAATAACCCCGTTAGGGTCATTAATCCTACTTTCGGACACACAACACACATCAACACCCAGTGTGTCCAAGGTGCGTGCGAGTGCAGCCTGCTGACCTGTTTGTCTTAGAGTGCGGACGTTGAATGTCGCCATGGAAACGGGACAGCGTGGCCTTATAAGGGACTTTTGCCGATAGGCGTCCGATAGGTGCGGTGGGATGGTGGCTGCAGATGGTTCTACTCCAGTGGCACTTCGTTTGCTGTCAATTAAGCTAGGAATTATAGAAAGAAAGTTATTAATGGGGGACGGGATCGGAGTAAGAGAAAAAGGTGGAAAAGAAGAAGGGAGGCGCCAGCAGTAGCATGTTTTCGCTTATCCGCCCTGCTGTATGCAGCAGATAAGGCGACCCTTGATAATCTGCGCGACGGCCGATGCAGGATGAAGTTTATGTTTGAAGGAAATGTCATGGTTGTATGTGGGCTGAGATACTGCCAGGGCGCCCAGACCTAGACAGGAAAACGATTTGGGTCCTCATCCAAAGCCTTTGGCTCAAAAGCCTGTCCGCAAGACAGCGGGGTGGCAGTGATTTAGTTTTACAGAAATGGACGCCATCCCATTTCAAACCCCCAACCTGGAGGACCAGGAGACTGAGTTTGTCTGACCTCTCACCATTGACCAACCTGGTTGGAGTAGCTCTCAAGGTGCTCGGAGGCATCATCCATCATAGCTCAATGGGTCAATGAGGTACGCAAACCGTCGCACCACGTTATGGTCCAGTCTCCTTGCGACGGCATGCCATGAAATTGCACGTCAATATGAATCCCAGCAAATCTTCATGTGAAATAAATTTAGGATACATCGATTCGGGTGAATAGCTTATGTACAGTAAAATTATATGACTTTACATTTGTTCGAAGCCGACGGGAAAGGTGACGCTTTTCATGGCTTACCTGGCACACCAGAAAGTTTGAAGAACCTTTAACTGCGGTGTCAAATCAATGAAAAATGAACAGTACTATGCTTCGTGTACCACTCACTGACAGCGGCACATGCAATTTCTGCTTTAATCAAGACACTTACCTTTCTCTGGTTGATGTATCAAGCCTCTTACAATTTTACAGTGATTAAGATGACTCAGTTACTCAAGAAGGTCCGTTTACTGCACTAAGTTTTCAATCTCGGTGCACCGTTACCGGCTTCGGAATTTCCCAACGATCCAAACTAATCAAGAAAAATAAGATGCAAAATAAAGGAAGCTAAGTTTAGAGAACTCATTAAACTGTCACGATCAGTTTTGCATTGCCTTAAGTATACCCATATTCTCTAACCTTAAACGCTGATATGCAAAACAGTCCGATGCGCAGCACCCGGTTGACAGTCTTCTGTCAACACCATGGTGTACACACCTGCCTTAACTGCAAGGATTAGTATCACACAGTTCATTATGAACTCAGCTCAAGCAGAAACCTTTTAATTTATTTCAAGACCCTGAGAGCGCTAAATTTTGCTACGGTTAACCTCATTATCCTCGCGCAATTCCTAATGCACTCATTGCAAGTGAGAACAATAACATTAAAACTGCTAACCTCGTAACCTACTTTCATTCATTCACCTGTAGTGTGGTTTGAACGTGCCAATAAATCACACTGGATGAGGTGCACTGACAATGGTAAGGACAGTATTGTACAACGCACTGTGCATTTTCATCTTAATTTAGCACAATAGCCTATTGTCTACGACCATGTGTCGCGGGTGTAGTGACCGCGTGTGCTATCTTGTTGGGTGTTTGCACCATACGCGAGGTCCCAAATCTCTTGTATTGCTGATCCACAACAACGGAGCTCTATGACAATGCAAGCGTGACAGAGTAAACCTAATTGCTTGTGTTATCTTAGCCATACTGATACTGGCAACTTGCACCTCGGATTCATCCTTTGCTGTGAAACCCGTAGAAACTCATGTTGAGCGAGCAATACATATCAGCACCCAGAAATGGATGCATTAATTTTTATTCCCCGGCTAACTGGGATGAATGCTTTCATTTTTCCACACCAGAACAATTTTTAATATTCGCACAAGTTCCTGGTCAAGGTTAGGAATTGCACTCAAGACACGTGTTATACTTGCAGCTATCCAGTTACTCTTCTATTGTTCCATGGTGTGTTATCTCTGTTGGAATAAACTGTGCATAAGCACCAGCACGACGTCCAACCGTTGTAAGAAGCCCAGTTGCACCTGGCATAGATTATTTATCTTTGTTTTGTCCAACGGACAATGATGTCCCGGAAAGTGAATGTCTGAGTGCTGAAGACCAGTGGAAAGAACAAAAAAGCAGAATTAGGAACGGAGGTTGGGCATTTAACATCTGTAAGTTAACAGTTAACCAAACCACCTGAGACTGGTAATATACTTTGCCTTGTAAGGTCAATCTCGTCCGACCAGAGCCCTTATAGCATCGTGATCTTACACACACAGGAGTCCAGTGATCCATCACTCAAAGTGAGCTACGATCAGGAATACGAATATTTACAGAGTCTAATTGACAGTCTCCTCGACGCTGGACTTGATAAAAGTGAGGCAAGTTGCCCGTCTTGGAAAGCAAGGTGATCAGGTGAATCAAGTGATTCCAGCCCTCAGGTGCGCTATGAGCACGACGTCGAGTTTTTACAATCATTGTTTGATAGACTACTCGATGTAAATGAGGGCAAGCTCAAAGTTCAGCAGATTGCCCGTCTAGGAAAAAGAATGGAGGGCAAAAGTCGGTCTATGAAGGTAACCTTTGTCGAGGAAGCAAGCCCCAAGTTACTCTTGTCCCGTCTTCATAGGCTGAAGGGTCTAAAGATTCAGGTGCGCGCTGACTTAGACAGAGAAAAGCTCAAGTCTGCTATGATCGAATTAAAGCGACGCACGAAGGATGGAGAACCCAATCTGCGAATTGTAAATTTTCGGGTAGTTGCCCGGATTCCTCCACGGATCCGGATCAACAGGTCTCTAATGCTTCAGGCGCGCCCAGCGGTTCCTACCGCGATCTGCGGGTAGCCTTTACTAACGTATGCAGTCTGATGAAAAAGCGCGATGTGCTGTACGACTTTGTAAGCTCTCGGCGACCAGACGTATTAGGTCTTGCTGAGACGTGGTTAAACTCCGAGATAACTGTCCAAGAAGTGGAAATCACCGGCTACACATGCTTCCGCCGTGATAGACCATCAAATGATCGCGGTGGCGTTCTACTTTACATAAAGTCTTCCTTGTGTGGGTGACTAGTGAGCGTCTACCAAAGCGCTGATGGTCTATGTGAGCAGTTATGGTGTTCGATTCACCTCAGACGCTGCGAGTTGCTCGTGGGCGTGATATATCGCAGCCCACGGAGCAGCAGTTTGGACTGGTTGCCGCATGTCCGCAACCACATGAGTCGTCAGATGTTCCTACTCATGGGTGATTTCAACTTGCCTCGAATACAGTGGCCTGAAGCTGAACTTCTCCCCGGCCACTGTGAAGTCGAGAGGAAGTTTACGGAGTTGCTATTTGAAACTGGGGCCACACAACACATCAATTAACCGACACGCATTACTGCGCGCGCTGCTCCATCACGCTTGGACCTACTTTTGACTAGCTGTGAGCAGTGAGTGCATAACATTCAAGTCTTAGAGCCTCTGGGAGCGAGCGACCACTCGATGATCATAGGCAGCTTGGAACTACCACTACCGTACTCTCCCCCGCTGGAGCCAGCCTACAACTATTGGAAGGCGGACTTTAATGGCCTCATTCGAGCAGCGAGCCAGACGGACTGGTCTTTACCACAGGATTCATCTATTGAAACCTGTTGGACTATCATTAAAGAGGGAGTAAAATCGTTGTGCGCCCGATTTGTACCCCTCAAGTTTCGAAAAGTTGGGCCAGTCAAACCACATTGGTTCGACAAATAGTACAACAAACTGGCCCGACGACGACGCAGACTATGGAACAAGTTCGTGTTATCTGGCTCTGATGAGGACTACAATGCGTATAAGGTACAGCGAAATCGCTGCAACGACGCGAAAACAAGAAAACGCAGAAGCTACGAAGAGGAGCTTGCAGCCGCCGCAAAAACTGCTCCCAAGAGGATCTTTGCATACGTGAAGCGGCGCCTGAGGCCTGTAGCCAATGTCCCAGTGCTAGAAGGCTCCGATGGGCAGCCCCTAACCTCGAGTACAGATCGTGCGACCGCATTGGCGACGCACTTCGCCTCCGTATTTGCAAGTGACCAGGTGTCTGTAACGAGTTCGACGAGTACCGCTCCAGCCGAACTTAACAGCCTGGACTGCAATATTGAGGATGTGCGCAAGCTTCTAGCAAATCTTGACGGGACAAAGCCTGCTGGGCCAGATGGTATACACCCACTGATCCTCAAGTCCCTATCGGCCATCATCGCGCCTTCTGTAACTGAACTGTTTAACAGGTCACTATCCACTGGACTGTTACCAGACGACTGGAAATGTTCAGTCGTAAAGCCTATACCGAAAGGTGGTAACCCAAGTAAAGTGGATAACTACCGGCCGATCTGCCTGACTGCTGTTTTGGCAAAGACGCTCGAGAAGATCGTGAAGAAGAACCTACTGCAGCTTCTCGAGTCGAAAAACCTGTTGACCTCCGCACAGCATGGTTTCATGAAAGGTCGCTCGTGCATCACCAACCTACTGTTGACAAGGCACGAGTGGTTACAAGCGATGAACCAAGGCCATTCAGTCGATGTCATTTACATTGACTTCAGTAAGGCTTTTGACAAGGTTAACCATGCAGTGCTCCTTGACAGGCTGAGGATGTACGGTATTGGTGGTTCGCTACACAAATGGATCAGAAATTTCCTGGTTAATCGAAAGTGGAGAGTCCAGGTGGACAACCATCTAACGGACTGGTATTCATCGAGCAGCGGCGTGCCCCAAGGCACTGTACTGGGGCCGATATTGTTTCTGATCCATGTAAACGATGTGCCTAAGCTACTCCAATCACCATGTGCGTTGTTCGCAGATGACTTGAAGGTGTGGAGAGTAATCCGCACACTCAATGATTGTGATTTACTTCAGCAGGATCTCGACAGCCTCTCAACATGGTCTGCAGAGGTTAACCTTCCGATCAACCCTGCTAAGTCGCAATTCATGAGGTTGGGTAAATGCGAGCACAGCCGAACGTACACAGTGGCTGATCAACCGCTGCATCCCGCGTCTTTCGTGCGCGACCTCGGTGTACTCTCACGCTGCGACCTAAAGTCCATTGACAACACGAATAGGCTGTACCAAAACAGCCTTCGGATGCTTTGGGCGCTCAGGCGCAGCTTCAGCACTTGGTCCGAAGAGATTGCCACTCGCCTCTTCGTCTCGATAATACGACCAATGCTAGAGTACGGCTCTCCCGCGTATTGTCCCATCACGCTGGGCGAGGTAGAAAAGCTTGAGCGGGTGCAGCATGTAGCCACTAGGCTGATTCCCAACTTACGAGGTATGCCATATGAAGACCGATGTAAGAAACTAGGGCTGTACACCCTAGCATATCGTCGGCTGAGGGTTGACCTAATCATGACGCACCGGATATTACATCTGAGTGATTACCCCATGTTGAGACAACTGCTTCATCTGCGCACACCAAGCGGCACGCGAGGACACCGGTACAAACTTATCGTACCGCAGTTGAAGCGGGTAGCTCACCAACTCTGTTTCGAACGTAGAGTGGTGAATACCTGGAACAACCTGCCGCAGCCGGTAATAGAGGCGAATTCAGTGGCCGAATTTAAGAAGCTTCTAGACAAACATTTCGCAGAGGCAAAATATAAAGAGCGGAACGATAATTAATAGGTTGATGTCCAAGAGCGACAATTGATGCAGCTACACAGAGCATGCTCTCCTCGCTGCTTCAAATCAGTATCAGTATCAGTATCAGCAAAATCGGCCTATGGTAATCAATTTTGTGGACGAAGCCTTCGGAGACTGATCATGCTCCGCCTAAGTAGGCTGAAATGGTTGAAGATCCATGTTCGTTCAGACCTAGACCTAGTGGAGAGGGAGCGGCTAAAGTCTGCCATTAGTGAACTGAAACGACGTAGTGGTGAGGGGAAATAAATCTTTGTATCTTAAATTTTCGGGTGGTTTGCAACAATCTGCGAATCAGCATAAACAGACTGCTCACACTTCAAACACGCCCGGCGACTCCTGCTGCTGCCTGCAAGTAATCTTCATAAACATTTGCAGTGTTGTGAACAAGTGTGATGAGCTTTGATTTTCAGTTACGTCTGAGCGGCCAGATGTAGACTACACGCAGAGACATGGCTGCATGCAGAGTTATACACCAAAGAACTTGAGCTCAGCCCTCACTTGTGCTTCCGGTGCGATAGACTCAAGAATGCCCACGGTGGTGTCTTACATTACATCCGGTCTCCCTGCGTGGGATACTGGTGAGCAACTATCGAAATGACAATGTTTTGTGTGAGCTAGTCTGCTGTTCTGTCCTTCACAAGCGCGGAGAAATGCTTGTGGGCGCAGTTTATCACAGACCCTTTAGTCATTGTTAGGAAGGGCTGCACCATCTTTGAGACTAAATTATTCGTCCACACATTCTACATATGGGCACTTGTAACTGTTCTCGAATGCAGTGGACTGATGTGCATTTGATGCCTGAAAAATTGAGGTTGAAGCAAAGGTCGAGAATTTGGTACTTGAAACTGGTGCATCGCAACACATATGCCAGATAACACGCAAAAGAACCCGCTCAATCCCGTGCTGTCTCTACCTGATATTAACGAGCTACCAGCAACGAGTGCTTGAAGTTCGGATCCTGGAGCCCCACACTACAAGCGACCAATCAGAGTTCATTGATTATATGGAAGTATTTTTGTTTGTCGCAGTCAGCTGACAATTCAGATAAGTATACTACCTATCCGGAAAAGCACCAGACGGCCGATACGCCCTATAAGGGCTCGTCAGTGCTGCGCATCCTTCGGTCTACCACGGAGGATCGAACTCATGACTGCTAGCGGATTGTGCCAACTAGTCCGCAGATTATGCCACTGAACCTTGGAGTACTTCAGACGAACATTGCGATTTGTTTGCTAACTGCGATATTGCCCGACGTATACTCCAGTCATGCAGGCACCTGCCATGCAAATGACAGTGGTTGGCATTCCAATGACAGGATAGCATTAAAACGGAAGCTCTTTATCGACATATCATTTATGTAATACGAAAGGGCGACTTTGATTTATTTATGAATAGAAGCGTTTTGTGGTGTGTCCTTGTTCGTCGTATAGAGCCGACAATTCGTATAAGTCAACGACCAATCAGGAAAAGCAACAGGCGGCCGTTTCGCCCCATTGGGGCTCGTCAGCGTGCGCAAAGTTCTGTCCTCAACGACGGATAAAACAAATGACTGCTGGCAGATTGTGCCAATTAGCAAGCAGCTTGTGCCACAAAGACATGGAACACAGCAAACGACCATCACGATTTGTTTGCTAACCGCGTTATAGCCCCAACTATCCTCCAATGTCATGCAAGCACCTGCCATACAGATGACATCGGTTGGCCTTCCGGTGTCAGGACTTCCAGATTACGGCAGCTATAAAGCGACATGGCATTAATGGAATCCGTAACTGTGAATTTGTATTATTTATGATTAGAAGTATTTTGGCTTGTGTTATTCTGGCCGAAGTTTATTACCTAAAAAAGCTTTTTGGAGGCTAGTTTATATGTCGTTTCATATATCCAGTAATCATGACGTCTTGACACGAGGACAACCGCGGTCATCTTCACCGTAGGTTCGCGCATGGCTTTGAAGAATGGACCCGGATATATAGCAGTTAGCAAAGGCGAACCGCTTTCACATGCATGGCAGTTGCCTGCATGGCAATGGATGTTGGGTCGGGCTATGTCGCTGGTAGCTAACAATTCGTGATGGTCGGCAGAACTCCTACAATGCTCAGTGTGATTATCTGCTGGCTGGTAGGCACAAGCCCCTAGCAGTAATGAGTTATAGACTCCGTAGACGATCGAGGCATATGTACCACCTATGAGCCCCAAATAGGGTGAAGCGGCCGTAATGTGCTTTTCCGGAGACTTAGTTGACCTATCTGAATGGTCGGCTGACTGCGATGAACAAAAATACACGACAAAATCATTATACTAATAAGTACACGAATTCGTCCTTACGGATTCCATAAAAGATATGTCACTTCATACCTGCCGTAATCTGAAAGTCCTGAAACCAGAAGACCAACCGCTGTCATCTGCATGGCAGGGACCTGCATGGCAATGGAGGATGGGTCAGGCAATTTCGCAGTTAGCTAATAATTTCTGATGGTCGGCTGCGATCCCCTACGGCTTAGTGGCATATGTTGAGGACTAAAGAGCACTAACCACTAGCATTCCTGGGTTCGATTCTCCGTAGAGGACTATGGGATTCCCAAAACTGAAAGGCAAAAATATCGCGAAACTGCCGCCTGGCGCGTTTGAGGATAGGTAGTAGTCTAATTTGAATTGTTGGTTGAATGCTACGAACAAAATGCAAGTTAAAATCCTTCCACTCATAGGCAAAACAAATTTGCCCTTACGGATTCCATAAATTTTATGTCGAATCATAGCTGCCGTAAACGGGAAGTCCTGACACCTGAAGGCCAACCGATGTCATCTGCATTACAGGTGTGTGCATGGCATTGGAGGATGGGTCGGGCTATATCGCAGTTAGCTAACAATTCGTGATGATCGGCTGCCGTCCATCATGGTTCAGTGTCAAATGCTGCGGGCTAGTTGGCACAAGCCGCTAGCAGTCATGGATTGGATCCTCCATATAGGGCCGACGGATGCGCAAAGCTGAGGAACCCCAATATGGAGAAACAGCCGTCTGGTGCTTTCCCGGACAGATAGTTAACTTATATGAGTTACCGAGTGAATGCAACAAACAAAAACACACGCCAAAATCCTTATACTCATGAGTAATATAAATTCGCCCTAACGGATTCCATAAATTATATGTCGATAAAGAGCTGCCGTAATCAAGAATTCCTGACACCGGAAGGTCAACCGCTGTCATTTGCATTGCAGGTGCGTGCATGGCAGTGGAGGATGGGTCGGGCTATATCGCAGTTAGCTAACAATCCGTGATGGTCGGCTGCTGTCCCCCATGGTTCAGTGTCATATGCTGCGGGCTAGTTTGCACAAGCCGCTAGCAGTAATGCGATGGATTATCCGTGGAGGACCGAAATCAGCGCACCACTGACGAGAACCAACAGTGCGAAACGGCCGTATGGTGCTTTTCCGGATAGACGGTTGACTTATCTGAATTCTCGGCTGACTGCGACGAACAATCATACACGCCAAAATCTTTCTACTCATATGTAAAACAAATTCGACCTTACGGATTCCATAATTGACATGCCGATTCATAGCTGCCGTAATCGGGAATTCTTGACACCGGAAGGCCAACTGCTGTCATGTACGTGAGAGGTGCCTGCACGGCAATTGAGGATGGGTCGGGCTATATCGCAGTTAGCTAACAATTCGTGACGGTCGGCTGCAGTCCCCTATGCCTCAGTGGCACATGTCGCTGACTAGCTGGCACAAGCCGCTAGCAGTCATGATTTCGATGCTCCGTAGAAGACCAAAGGATGCGTAATAATGACTAGCCGCTTTAGGGCGGACGTGCAGTATGTGCCTTTCCGGAAAATTAGTGGACTTATCCGAATTGTCGGCTGACTGCGACGACCAAAAATACACGCAAAAATTTTCTACTCATATATAATACAAATTCACCCTTACGGATTCCATAAATGCTATGTCGATTCATAGCTGCAGTAATCGGGAAGTCCTGACACCGCAAGGCCAACCGCTGTCATCTGCATGGCAGGTACCTGCATGGCAGTGAAGGATAGGTCGGGCTATATCGCAGTTAGCCAACAATTCGTGATGGTCAACTGTTATGCTCCATGCCTCAGTTGCAATATCTGCGGGCTAATTGGCACAAGCCGCTAGCATTCATGGGTTCGATGCTTTGTAGAGGACCTAAGGTTGCGCACCACTGACGAACCGCAATAGGGCTGACTCTCTACCTGCACTCACGTCTTCGTGCGCACCGACGCAGTGCAACGCCCTCTCCAGGCTCCCTACACTGGCCCTTGCACTATCTGGTAGCGAGTGAGCGTTGTCGTTCCCTTTTTTATTTCTCACGCAATTACTTTGACCTCCCTATAATATTTTGCGTGTGCACGTCCCAGCCCCACTTAATACTATCGTTATGCAGTAGTGGATTTAACTCGGTGCACGCTTGAAATAACCATTTACTTGTTCGACGATCCCTCAAACTTTAATTTTTACTCCATCCATCCTAATGGACCTTTCAAGCACATGCTTCTTACCCGTGATAGCATCGTTCATTGGACTCTGAAACATTTCAATTTAGATCAGTATTGCCACCGAAAAACGGTGTCCATCGACCCCCTCAAAGTGGTCTTCTTTGACGAACTACTTGTAACCCATCATGATGCCATCACACAAGCACCCGCAACTGCGGTGACTTCCCGAGCATTGGATATCCCGAAACCCTCCGTTCCCATTGACCCTCAACTTACCCCGTCTCAACTCCAGGGAAACAACCGATGCGGTAGACAGGCCAAACTTCCGGTCCGTTTTACATTTGTAAATGTTTGCTATTTTTATTAAGTCACCTTTTTCGTCTTTAGTGGTAATCGTGCATCTCATCCACAAATGTTTCGAAAATCGACCAAACAACCCAAAACAGTTTGCAAATTTAAAGAGTATTTGCTTTTATCACGCATACCATGTTCCCTCTCCGGCGTAAAGCCACTTCTCCCAGCCGTCTGCGTTCTACGTTCCAGAAACTCAACCGCCGCAGCTGCCAAGGCAACCCTCGAGTGACTCGCCAACCGGCTAAACGCATCCCCCGGTGACTCGCCAGCCGACCCAAGGCCCTCTTCCTGACCCAAGGAACAGTAAGTCGCCCTCGGCCGCGGACCGCCACGGACGGTTTGGTCCTCACTCGTCTGGCTAGGTGTGGCCGACGAGGACAGCGGATTTGTTCGTGGGACGAGAATCGTGCACTGGAGTGCCGTGGGGGTGACACCTCCTAAGCGCACCGTCGGGTCTGCAGCGGAGGGAATATTCTGTTGGCCTTTTCTCTGGACTACCCAGTTATTTGTAGTCCGATCAGTCTGCCCCGACGGCCTACCGATGATGCACTCTGATCCACACGATCATCAGTCAAAAATACTGTTCCACCTTTAGACTTAATAAACCTCATGTCATCTTGCAGATCGTTAAGTATGTGGGATTCACCGCCATACACCGAGAGATTCATCTCCGTGGCCGGATTAAACCAAGTGGGTGAAAACTCCATAAGTGTACATTAGCTCCATCAAGGCACTACAAATTTACTCCGATATTCTCCAGATGAGAATTCATGTTTTCACGTCGACCGCGCTCAACCACATGGTTTTTCCTTAGATCCCACGCCTCGTCCTGCAACACGGCTAGCCACTTAACACATGACAGTCCCGAAGGAATAGTGGGTCGCTTAAATAATATATTATGTAAACGGATGGAATATACATTTTACGATGACACCTTCACCTTCACCCTGTGCTTGGACCCTCGCTTGATTGGTCAACGCCATTAGTCTTAATACTCGTAGCACTCAGGTGTGGTGACTTGTTCCCTTGATTGTCCGGCGTAGACAACTCGTCCCTCCTATTGTTTACTGACACCTTATTGTCAACTTACATGCACCGGGATACTGAGCAATTGAAGTATGTCCCAATTATCGACCGTATATATTTTAATAGTACTGTAGTATTTGTGATCCGACTTGTTTTGATTTCGGGATCTTTGGCTACGTGTTATTCCACGTTCACGGTTGACTTTACAGTGCCCATCAATGACCCTACTCTAGTAAATAAAATGTGCTTGCCCCGCCGCTTCGTTGCCCTTCATCAACCCCATATCCTTCTTATTACCGCATCGTAGTGTACGAGTGGACTGTGGACCATCTTATTTCTTCCCAGCGTTATTATTTCCTTCGAAAGGACCGACATCATGATAGTTGAGATGGTTGTATAATTTGCTGTATGAACAACTTCATCCATGTGTCGAAAAACTGGCGCCTGCTCTAGCTCGCAGTCGAAATATGTCACAACCAAGGAGAAAAAACACAAAGGTAATATTAGAGTTCTTTCCAAACAGTTTCAACAGATGGATGACTTTACAATACTGTTTAGGTTTCACAGAACGTATGTACAAAATGTAAACTGAGTATTCTTCGTCTCAAGAAAGAAAATACAGCAAGCATAAAAAGTGTTAACTTAATGTTTAAGATAACATGAGTACTTAAAAAGCGCTCACACACAACGCAACGTACCATCACATCTTTTAATGCCTGAAGGTGGCTTTATCGATACTCCTGCAGCTGTAGCTGAAATTTCTGACAAGTATTTTGCCGATTATTTCACGTATGAGAACGAAATACTTTACGACAATTGCGCATTATTGTGGGCCATGTATCTGTAAGGTAAATTTCGACACTGGTTCAATCAAGCGTCAAATTAACGCTTTAAAGACTACATTTCATCTACGTCCAAATGAAATACCTCCGGCAATTTTATAGTCCGGTGGGAATGATGTCCCCTGTGTACTACTTAACTTATTTACTACATCACACAACTGGGTTTTATCCCGATCAGTGGAAACTGACGATAGTACACCACGCCATAAAACCGGGTCTAGACATAACGTTAAAAACTATCCGCCCATACATCACGCTGATATAATTTCCAGAATCATGGATCGCCAAGTTAAAAATAAAACCGTTTAATTCCTAACATCAAACAACCGTTTGTTCCATTTGCACTACCGGTTTCTTCAAAAGCGTTCAACTGCCACTTGCCAGCTAGATTTTGATCACTTAACGAAGTCCACAGAAGCTGGAAGGGCATGTATCGCACTTCAGTTGGACCTTCAAAAAGTTTTTGACTACGTTTCACACAGAACGCATATACATAAAGTTGGCCTTTGTGGAATCCCAGGCTCACTACTAACCTGGTTAGAAGCTTACAGTTCAAAGCGAAAAGTATAGATAGATGAGTATCTGTCGGAAACAAGAGATATTAATAGTGGCGTGTGCCAAGGTAGGGAACTCGGCCCTCTTCTCTTTTTCGATATATGTAAATGATCTTTTCCCTTCAATAAGTCATGACACACTTTATTTGTTCGCAGAGGATAGAAATTATTGTTATGCCACTGATTCTCAATTTCCGTCTTTTATATCTGCGATCCAAAGTGACCTAGTTTCCTGGAAGACTGGTGTGTCGGATCTACCATGAAATTTTCAACATCTAAAAGCAGCATTATGTGCTATGGATGCTTGGTTCCACCTGAGTGTTTGTTTTTACATGGAATCCCACTCCCTTGATGCGAATCGATATGTGACTTAGGTCACCGTTACTCAGGTTCGTTAAATCTCGAAGAACAAGTTGAGTATAGGTGGCTAAAACACGACAGACCATTGCAATGATATGGTGCTTTTTCATGACAAACGAGGTTAACCTCCTATCATTTAAACTGTACGCCAGACTGTAAGTAGGATAGTGTGCCACTACTTTTAGTAGCATCAGAAGATGTGACACGAGAGTAATAGAAGTTATATAAAGGTCGATTACTAAAAGAATCATGGGCTGCACCTCTAAACTCACATATAAAGATAGATATCATTTGTTAACAATCGAACCGTTATGGCTTCGAAGGCTAAGGCTGAATTTATTCTGTTATTCACAATTATCCATCGACTGATATACGCCAGTTACTATCATTCGGTGTTCCAAGAATCTTCACCGTATGACCTAAGAAGCAAGGACAATGTGATTAAAATACCTCGTTGCCGCACGCGTCGGCGGTACAACAGCTTTACATACAAATATCCCACGTTATGGAATAGATGGCCTCAGACCGTCAGAAGTACATTTTCGCTTCGAACATTTAAGATGAAACTAAAAGAGTGCTTAACTGTTAATAAAATTAAAGAACTGTTTCGCATAAGATACATAGACGAATGAGTGTACAAGAACGAGTCTGATAACTTCTAAGTACTTGCGGAATTCTCAATATAAATTATAGATAAATATGGTGAGAAGGGCTTGCGGACACAACGAAAAAGAAACAGTGCTTCGTTAGCATGAATTTTTCTTGCTAGATAAATTAGATTTATCTCGCGTTCCTTATTCCTACTGTCACATCCTTCGGTGGCGTATGAAAATACTGGTACATCGGTAGGTTTGATAAATGAGATCTATCTCTGATTTTCTCTTAGCCTATGCCGTTATATTCTTCGTGTTACTCAGATTGATTGCCCTTTGGTGAACTACCAAGACACGGGCACATCGATGAGTCGCACAGATGGGATTTATCTTTGATTTTTTCTTCATCTAAACAGCTTCTTACTGTGCACTTACTTAGATTGAAGACCTACCGATGCCATTTGAAAATATGCGCACATTGGTCAGTTGGGTAAGCAAGATTTTTCCGTAATCTTCATACAGCGATTCCTGTCTCTTACAGGGCATGAGTGCCTGCAAAACATCGACCCACTCGAAGGGTGAGTTGTTGACGGCCGCAACTAACCTACCAAATGTGTGTACGCAATTCCATGGACAAAAATTGACCACATCGCCATCAGTTATCGCTGGCTGGGGTGCATACAAGAATACAGATCAATCTGGTGTACCTATCTCAATTTGGATCACGCGCTCCTGTGCGTCGAGAACGCATTAGGTTTTGGTGGCTCTTAACGGTGTTGCCAGAAACGGCTTGATGTACTTAAGCTTTCTGCCCCAGGCGTTCTCACGCATTTCAGGATGCGATGGCCTCAAATCGCAATCGTTCCATATGCGCTGATATTGAAACGCACTGTGCACACATCCGCGGCGTCATGTACAACTTTGCAACCCTGGTCTATGGCTTCACCATTAGTCCGATCAGCCACTGGATCTGTGCATGATCCCTCCAACGTCTCGAAGCCCGTCCAGCAATTCCAGCTGCGGTTGAGTATCAGTAACAATGCAGGACAACTAAAGATGAACTCAAACAGTTCAGTTGGGAGGATCGCGGGACTGGTGGACACAGACGGTCCCTGAATGAAGCAGCAGCCAGCTGGGGAATTTCCGAATGTTTTTCCACCTGATCCGATGCACTGGCAGTAGAAGGCCGAAAATAAGCGAAGCTTTGTGGGAAAGCAATTGGCGAGCCAATCCACTGTCAAGAACGTTGATTTGAGCGTTGGGCCAAGCAATTTCAGCAGCAATTTAACTGGCCAACAGCACCGATATGTTCCCATACTGGAATCAAATGCTCTCCCTGGTGTGTCGACGATTCACCACCTTCTGAGGCTGAGATTGCTCAATAGTCTCGCCTCCTAAAGCGCTACAAATGCCTTTGGTACAGACGATCTCCTTCCGCCTCCTTTCAAAGATGGAGGTCTATCACTTGTCCGGGAGTTAACTCTCCTACCCCAAGAGCTTTGGACCCCCGAAACAATCCCGTCTGATTGGAGTATAGCGGATATCGTGCCCGTATTCAAAAATGATACCCAGTCAGATTGTGCTAAACACAGAGGGATTAGTCTCATCTACGTTGCATCGAAAGTGCTCACTCCTTGCCTATAAGTGACTCGGCCTGGTAGGCGGTCAGAACAGACGCGAGGAGCAAGTTGGGTGCAGCTCTGGCCCAAGTTGTATCGATCATATTCTTACCCTCTGTTAAATACTCAAGCGTCATCAAAAGTTCGGCCGGCAACCGACTTTTGTCTTCTTAGTTATCCGAGCTGCATTCGACTCAGCTGACCGAGCTGTACTCCGGAGATGTCTTTTGAGAAGTAGAATATCCAAGAAGTAAGCCAATATTCTTCAAACCATCTACACACGAAACTGGAGCCGAGTGTGTGTGTGTGTGTGTACGGCGAGCTTTCGCCCCGATTTCGCGATGCTGAATTTGCGGACAACATCGCGTTAATTTGCGATACCTCACATGCCTCCCAAAATATGCTATTCAGGTTGGAGGTATCTGTCTCCCAGTTTGAAATGAGTTTCGCCCCTTCGGAGTATGAAGAACAGATCCCACCCTCACCCTTCAGGTCATGCTCTGGAAGTGGTAGACAAGTTCGTTTACCTCGAAAGCTGCATCAACGCTAAGCATTTAACGGATGAAGTGTCCATGCGTTACTCTAAGGCACGGGTTGCGTGTGCTAATCTCCGCCATCTCTGGCGTCGATGCGACCTCGAACGGTGAAGTCTACAATGACAAGGTTGTGAGACTTGGCCTGTTCTAGCAAAGGAGGTCTAGAGGTTGTTTGTATGACCGCCGCTACCTTCGGAGCATCGCTGGCGTACGGTGGCAACATCACATTAGTAATGAAGTTGTCCACTGAAGGATTTCCTGATCAAACAAACTTTGCCAGCAGCTGAGCCACAAAACTCCACTGCATAGGCTTCGGTGGCCTGGGCATGTGTTTCGCATGCCTACTGAACACTTACCTAACCGTGCACTGTTTGCGCACAAAGACGTCGGCTGGAAGTGAAGACAAGGTGGTCATCGAAGGACTTGGGTTAAAAGTATGAAGATGCTGACTTCACATTCAGCCGCCCTCGGGCAATCTCCAGTCCTTGGTTGGGGATGCGATGGTTACGAACACAGAGGGTTGGAAACCCTTTCGCAAATGTGAAGAAATCTTGAGCAGTGGCGAATATATTGTGAGACTCTAACCTCACAACTACAGCTCTACAGTGCTTTCCGAACTTTCCAACTATTTCATTGTTAACTCGGTCCATACGTCGTGGCACTCTGTTAACTCTACTCTTCGGCAAGTCCTCAATACGTATATATAATTGGCGGCATCCGGTTTCGGATTTGCCTGTCACTGTGGTAAGCCGCAGAAGCCTGCGCCTATGGAGAGACCATGGGTAGCTTGCGCTGCACCACCACAGCTCCAACCACACACCCCATATCCAGTGTAAACTCGAAGGAATAAGACCGGGAGGCATGCGGATGGGAACCACGTTTCATCAACGGAGCCGGTCCACACTCCTTCACAGGCAAACACAAGCACGCTGTAGTTGGAACTCAAGCGCACACAAGGCGCTGGCTGGACCGTAGTCCGCTCCACATTGAGTGCATGGAACTATTCTTTGATCCTAGCATAGCCACAAGGACCGTGCACCCTGTTCCCTCCAGCAACGACCAACTGTCTCCTGGAGCCAGCATGGAAGACTTAGTGGGTAATAGACTGGTAGGCACCTTGTCAACATGCACATCAAGCGCAGCCACAACCGCATATGATGGAAGAGCCAATAATTCGAGAGAGAAATAGCAAAGAAAATAACTCGATTAATGCATAAGGAAACGGTGACCTAAATCTTAAATTAATGAGCACATGAAATGAGTTTTTCACAAAAGAATCCGTGATAAATTCATGAGGTCAGAAAATATATATTTTAGAAAAATGCCACAAACACGACAATGGTGTCAAAATTAACGACTAGTAGTTTCAGCGACTAGTGCAAGTTTACAGAAGAGAGCACAGGTAGACATTCATCTGAGAAAGAAAAGAATTAGGACAAAACTGAAAACCCACCACCTGAAATAGAGACTTAGCATGCAAGCACGCGGTTAGTAAATCGAATGCAGCGTACCTACAAAATCTGCGCCTGTTCTGTCTATGTTCTCTGCAGGACCCGGTGTAGCTTCGGTAGTGGTCCGGAGTGTCCTGGCTCCTGCCTCACTAGGCATGCCTGACTCATGTATTCGCGACCGCAGGTGCTACAGCACCATGCGCTGGATGTCAATGGAGTACAACCCATCGGTGCTTGCCGCTTCCGCACTTGCCGCATCTTCTCTGCATACATGGGCTCTTCCTCCAGCACTTCGGTTACTGCCCTCGTGGTTAGATCGCGCCATGCACGCCGATCAACCGCCTTCGATTCCCATAATCTGCAATCAAGATTAGAGCGTGAAAGGCTCACTTTGATCATGTCCTGGTAACGTAACTTCGGTTTCCCCACATGCTGCTTCCCAATAATCAGCTGACCAGATAACAGTTGTTTTTGTATCCGTGTCGAATCCATACGGCTCACATGACCGAGCCACCTCAGGCGTCTCAGCAAAAGTATGCAGTCCACTGCATGCATCCCTATTTGTCGCAACACTTCCGTGTCAGCAATTGTGTCGCCCCAGCCGATGCGCAAAATCCGTCTCAAACACTGGGGATGAAACCGCTCGAGATATCGCACATCCCGCCTGTACATCGTCCACGTTTCCCTGCCACATAGAAGAACGGACAGTAGCATGGATTTGTTCACCATCATCTTGCTGCCATTGGTAAGCTGATGGTTGTTCCACTCTCGGTACTCAAACTTCTCGAATACCGCCGCTGCCTTCGACACACGGATACGCACCTCACTCTGTATCTGCTGATAAGTCGACATCACACTCCCTAAGTAGAAGAAGCGGGAGGTAGTTTCCAATACTTCACCATCAATGCTGATTCGCGAAAATATTAAAGATTGCACATCCGGTGAAGGCTGAAAGCGACAGACTGTTTTGCTTGTGTTGGTGGTGAGCCCGAACTTGGCTGCTGTCGAAGCCAGAGCACTAGTCACGTGCTGCAACTCATCTGCGCTGTGTGAAAACAACGCACAGTCATCAGCAGACAGCAATATACGGATAGTTGTCCCACAGACTAAAATTCTCGCACCGAAACGACGGATGTTCAGCAACCCACCATCAATACGGTGCTCCTCACCAACACCGTAAGCACAAGCGGCATCAAAAGCACAGGACTACATTGCGTGAAGATAAATATTAAACAGGGCAGG
>OX104065.1:20018252-20084270 GCA_944474145.2 Dicrocoelium dendriticum | reverse complement strand
GGTATACGCAATACAATCAAAGAGAACATTGGGTGCTGCCCTGCAGAACTCGTGTTCGGGACGACCCTCAGACTACCTGGGGAGATGGTACTGGACTCTCGCACCACCGGCGAACTAGACCCCTTCTCGTACGCTGTACGTCTCAAACAGCATTTTTGATCCATTCGACCAACTTCTACGCGGCCTAACCTACGTAAACAACAAGTCCACCCCGATTTGCACAAGTGTCCGTTTGTTTTCATCCGCGTCGACGCCGTCCGAAGACCTTTAACTCCGCCCTACGACGGCCCGTACCAAGTTTTTTCACGGAAACCGAAGTATTTCGTGTTAAATAAGAATGGATCAAAAGAATCCGTGAGCATCGACCGACTCAAACCAGCTTACGTGGAACCTACAGTCGATAGTACTGATTCCGTTTCCTCCTCTCAGCATACCCCCGCCCCTGACTCATTACCCCCTACCCAACGACACACTGACGCCAGTACATTGAGTCCTCCGTGCCCTACGACTACACGCAGCTCCAAGCACACACGTTCTGGTCGTGTTGTTTCCTTTCCACATAAGCTTGCTCAATACGTTCCGTAGGCAATTGTCGAGCGTTTTCTTAGTGCACGCTCTAGGGGGAGTACTGTAGCGATTGTAAATAATTTGCTTATTTTGCATTTTCACGTTTACCTATTTCGCTGCAGTTGTTGTACAGCTTTGTTTGAATTAACTGTATATACACACACTTGGTTACGAGCTCGCCTTCCGTGGTTCTTCCTTGGTTGCCGCTGGATTGTTGAGATTGTGCGCATCGCTGCCTACTTGGTTCACGATCGGACTCTACGTACACGTACATTTCGGCATACCTCGAGATTTACGGCCGTCCGACGCTAAGGTGCATCAGGATACTTTATATGTGAGGTAAACCTGACTGACTAGGTATTCTCCTTTACCGGTTCCTCCATACATTATTATCATGTAAATCGAGACCAACAATATTTTGAAATCATTGTGTTTCCGCGCTTTACGGATGTGAACTTACCAACGGCCGCGTTAAAGGAAATACATGGAAACGAATATAGAAGGAAGGCAATAATTGTGTAAGGAAACACCGCGCTGGATGGAAGGTGGCTCTTGGGAAGGAAAACTGTAATGATAAGTATACCCATCTTATATATATCAAAAATGAGCTCACTTTTACGAAAAATGGATAGACTAACTAGCATTTAGTGATTTCTCGGGGACGATATTTTACTGCGCTTGTTTTAATGTACCGAGTAAGTATTCTCGCCCGTCATTCCAGTTCTGACCGTGTACTGGGAGTGCTACGCGGTAAGTTGACTTCCTGGCGTGCCATACTGATCGAGATTTTTAGTTGAATTAACGTGGAAAACAGTGTTTGAATAAACACTTAAAACGAAATTTGACTATTGTCAAATTTCCTCTGATCCAAGATATCTTGGATCGATTAAAGTGGTTCTGGTCAAAGCGTCTTTGGCGCTTACTGGTAATTTTTCCAGTTTTTCCCAGTTTTAACCCCGTTTTGCACCCAGTTTTTTGCCTTTTTACTGTGGTCATTTATCTATTGCATACGTGTTATAATCTCTCTGTTTTCCACTATGTCGGTCTCGCAATGCACCGAGGCTGTTGGTCCTGATGGCTCGGATTCTGAGGTTATCGCACTATGTGGCGGACCAAGCTGCAATGTACCAGTAACTGACGATTCAGGCGGTATGCAATGCGATGTCTGCAACCGATGGTACCATCAGCTTTGTACGGAGCTAAATACCGAGCAGTACGCAGCGCTGGCCTCTAGCGAAATGTTGCTGTTCAGTTGTGCCAATTGCTGCAGCCGCCGGCAAGGCCGCTCAGCCTTTCGTACGAGAGATGAATCTCTTGATACCCGGCTGCGAAATGTAGAGCGTTCGTTCTCGATGCTCTCTGATCTTCGCTATAAGATTGATCTGCTTATGACGACGCTTCCGGTCTCCAACAAAGCAGATTTGATCGCTTACACCGGTGATCAGCTTGTGGCACCTATCATTATGTCACCGGTCCAGATGGCTACCGACCACCAAAATGAAACAGCTTCGGACGTCGTATCTACACCTACGCTGATCGACGCCGAATTGCTGGTTCAAGGGTCACTTCGAGTTAAGCGAAGAAGAGCCAGGAAACCTCGTAAGCTCTCTGCTAAACAAGAAGTTGTCTCGGCACCGGAAACAAGCCAAGTGTCGTTACTTGGCAAACCGTCTGAAGGTTGTGCGAAGGCGAAGATCACAACACGCACTACTTATCAGCCGAAGTTGCCGGAAATCTCGGTTCTCACCGAGAAGACATATTCTGAAGGTGTGCTTGATTCTGCTCAAAGCGGAAAAGCCTCACGGGACCCTACTCCTGTTATCAAGAAGAAAAAGCAGATAAAATCTGCTATAAAGCCTTCCGGTGAAATCGATGACCCTAACAAAAGTAAGACATCGACAATGGAGCGAAAAACATACGCTGCCGTTGCTACATCATCGGAGGGGCTAAAGACAGTCCCATCACCAGTAGTGAAGCCACCTGCTCCGAGTGCCGAATCAAAGACCCGTGGGGTTAATACACCCCGTCGTGGCGATTCTTTCACGGATAGTAGCGTTATATTCCGTAACGCGGCTGAATCTACTGCTGTCCTTCCCGCTGATCGCATATTGGACGACCTTCAATGGTTTAAAATGTGCGTAACGAAGCTTCTTCCGCCTGGTTTTCCAGGCGTTACTGTCAGGAAGCTAATTAGACTGGGGAACGTCCCAGTTAACGTACCAAACCCGCGACCGCGGCTACTTCGTGTGGTACTCTCTACCCCGGAGGAACGCAATGCTCTCATGCGGTTTGCGTTTAAGCTGAAAGGTACAAATATTAGCGTTCAGCCGGACCTTCCGCTAGCCGATAGGCTGAAGCTAAGGGAGGCCATCAAGGACCTCAAAAGCAGGCGAGCGGCCGGTGAACAAGGTCTCCGGTTAGTGGGTTTTCGGGTGGTCAGCCGGCGGTCCTTTTCCGCCCTACCAGTGCCAGTACTGGTAGCGCACGACCCAGGTCTGGATCTAACGAAAAACTTCAGATAGTGCTAAGTAATGTGCGCAGCCTAAGGAATAAGGTGTACGAGTTAGGTCTGCTTGTAGATGGGTCTCATCCCGATATACTCGCATTCACTGAAACGTGGCTGTCTCAGGACATCACGGATGGTGAAGTACATCTACCTGGCTACGCACTATTTAGATGCGATCGCTCTGCTGGCCGACAGGGAGGGGGCGTCGCTCTTTATGTGAGCTGTAAACTGGACGTTTTGAAGACTTGCTTATTTCAGTCGGCAGACAAAACTGTTGAAGCTCTATCGGCTGTTATTAGCACCTCCTCGGCTCAGGTTACAGTTGTAATTGTGTATAGAAGCCCTGGGAGCGTATCCAAAGAGGTACTTGAATTCATCCGCTCCCAGTCCTCAAATAAGTGTTTGGTGATGGGCGACTTCAACCTCCCAGAGATTTGCTGGGCAGATCTTTCTTGCGACTCAGCGTCAGGCACATTTGGCGCTGATCTGCTTGAACTTACGCTCCAAGTATCTTTGCACCAGTTCATTGACCTCCCCACTAGGTACATGGACGCCCAAGTGCCGTCTATTTTGGACCTTGTATTCGCTAAGTCACTCGATTTTGTTGATGACATTACTTACGGACCTCCACTGGGTTCCAGTGATCATGTTTGTTTGCTCTTCAATTGTACTCTGTCTAGACGCTACCAGAGTACGGTTGAGTCTCGCCCGAACATATGGCAAGCAGACTATCGACCAATGAGAGCCAAGGCTTCTGGTTTCCATTGTGAGATCTCAGACGACGATACTGTCCAGGTTGCCTGGGATAAATTTAAGTCCTACCTCACAGAGGTCTCTGCTCCCTTCATACCAGTCACAAGGAGAAAGGAGGCCCGAGCACAGCCGCCCTGGATAGATCCCACTGGCAGGCATCTGCTCACAAAGAGGTCTAGATGTTGGCGGACTTACCGAGACGCTCCGTCCACCGATACTTATGACAGGTACCGTAAAGCTAGAAATAGGTGTAAGCAACACCTAAGGGATGCTCGGCTCAATTTTGAAAAAGGGTTAGCGGACGATGCTTCAGAGAATCCAAAAAGATTCTTCGCTTATGTCAAAAGGCGCTGCGCTTCGAACATGTCAATTCCAGTGTTGATGCGTGATGACGGTACTCATGCGCATACGGATTATGACAAGGCCTGCGTACTCAGTGGGCAATATGCGGCAGCGTTTGTAAGGGAAACCTCTTTGACAGGCGTTGAGCTGGTTTGCAGGACCCCAGAGGGTTCAGAACTATCTGAATTTATTGTAGCGGCGACGGAAGTTCGTAGGCTGTTACAAGGGCTGAACCCTTCTAAGGCCTCTGGGCCTGATTTAATTCACCCGAAACTGTTGCATGAGTTGGCTGCGGAACTAAGTGGACCGCTCACTATTGTGTTTCAGAAATCGCTTGACAGTTGTGCATTGCCTTCCGAGTGGAAGGAAGCTGTCATCTGTCCCATCTTTAAACATGGGGACAGGGGTCTGCCTGCAAATTACAGGCCAGTTAGTCTGACGAGTGTAGTAGTCAAACTCCTCGAGAAACTGGTGAGAGATTCATTGGAGAGTCATCTAAGTAGATTTAATCTACTTAGCAATGTACAACACGGATTCCGGAAGGGATTTTCGTGTCTGACGAATCTGTTGGTAGCTCGCGAAAATTGGGCGGATGCAGTGGATAACGGCCACACACTGGACGTGCTTTTCGTCGACTTTTCGAAGGCATTTGACAAGGTACCCCATTTGAGGCTCGCGCAAAAGTTGTCCTCCTACGGGGTATCTGGCCGCGCCCTTCATTGGGTGACTGCCTTCTTGGAGGGTAGAGAACAATGTGTACGGGTAGGCCGGGGTCTATCATTTAGGCAATCTGTCCTCAGCGGCGTGCCGCAGGGCTCGGTCCTTGGACCGCTGTTGTTCTCTATCTATGTGAATGACCTACCCACGGAGCTTGAGGTACCATCGCTGCTATTTGCTGATGACCTGAAGCTGTGGAACATTGTTGATGTTCCTGGGGGTTCCGAAGCTATTCAGCGAGCATTGGATAAGCTTTGGGACTGGTCTACTTTATGGTTACTGCCCATAAATCAGGCAAAGTGCTCCGTTCTTCGAATTGGAGGAGGTTGTCCTCCTGCGAAGTACTTGGTCGGTGGGGTCGAACTCCCCCGTGTATCTAGCCAGCTTGACCTAGGCGTCGTACACTCTTCGGCTTTACACTCCGGCGACAACTGGAAGAAGGCCGCAAGCAGAGGTTTCCGCATGTTGTGGTTAATCCGACGTTCTTTCGGAGTCTTGACGGGCGGCATCTTTACGAGGCTGTTCTCGGCTTTCGTTCGCCCTCATCTGGAATACTGCGTCCAGGCTTGTCCGCCCTGCCTCGTCCGGGACAAAATGGAGCTGGAGAGGGTTTTACGAGTGGGTACTAGGTTAGTCGAGGGATTACGGGGACGGACGTACCCCGAGCGTCTACTTAGTTTGGGAATGCATTCTATGCACTACCGAAGGCTTAGAGGAGACCTAATCCTAACCTACCGTATCTTGACTGGGAAGGTTGGTCCAGATTTATCTTGGCTATTCAGTCCCGCTAGATTGTCTGTTCTACGCGGTCATTCGTTGAAGCTGGACAAACCGCGGTCCGATCGGATTAGGGCGGAAATCCGGCTGTCACGCCGAGTTATCGACCGCTGGAACATGCTTCCGGAAAGTGTTATCAGGGAATCTACGGTTAAGGGGTTTGAGCGGCAACTTGACGCTCTTGGGTGGCAACACGAAACCTTTCCATTTTCCTGAGTAACGCATCTTCGTACTTCGATTTTCTTTTCTCTACTTTTCTTCACGTATTGGTATTATTTTCTTATTTAAGTGCACTTCCCTATTCTGTACCTTCGATTTCTCTTCCTATCCTTTGCTTATTTCACGTGACTGCCAAAGCAGGGACTGCTAGGGCAGGAAACGTGGGCATTAACTGGTTGGCCAGGGTGCGATACGGGTGTTTCCGTTTTAGATCCATCAATAACTGAGCACTTCATCAATTCCTGGCTCAACGATCCACTCAAGATGGAACACTCACGGGATTCTCCTATCGTTCCAGTCCCCATCTGAACTGAACTGAACTGAACTGAATTGGTTAATAATGTACTTTGTCAGTGTCGCAGTATCAAGTCAACAGGTAAACTGCCTTGGAGCGCAGCCTACATTGTGAGCGTCGTTTACTCTTATCTTTGCTTTCCCATTTCGTCTTTGGTGTTGTATTAGCCAACCATCTTACGCTTTCAAGTCATCTACTTAATCGTCTTGCGCACCTTCCTATATTGGCAGCTGTGACAATGCTACCTAGCAAGCCAAGCGATGTAACACATTCACACCAGTTATCTATATCCGACACTTATTAGGTGGTTTTCCAGCCGCGAACGAATATCTTCTTTGTCTTCCACCCCCTCGGTCTAATCCGACCGAGGCACTCCCCGGACACAGAAGCCCTCGGAAAACGCGGCCGGACTCATGTTACAAACACCATTTCCATGTGAGCTCGCTGTGCGTTATCACTTTTGCGTTGAGGCTAGCTCTAGGTTTAAACCATGTATACTACAATTCCGACTATACCGAACCAGGTGGATTTCTATTATTTCTTACAATACGACAATTGGTGTCGCGGACAAAGAATTTGCCACGGATCTCTGAAATCTCGGTAATCTAACTATTCATTTCAGCTCTCGCGATATCGAGGTTTACATAGAACGTTTTGAGATCTGGGTGCAATATAAAAATGACTTAAAGTTTGATAGGTAACCAACTCATTTCCTTATTAATATTTTATTAAAAGCTTACAGGCTGGTGAAGAATTTGGCATTTCCTGACCCGCCGATTTCATTAAAATATTTTTGCGCTGAAATCATTATAGATTATACATGGCCAAGTAGCAAATGTTTAAGCGGCAGAAAAGACAAAATTTCACAATATGCGCAAATGTGATCATGACGTATGCTCTTTTATCCTCCAACTAAACGGCAGTTTTGCTGTTTATAAATTCTGCACATCTTTGAGTGTCACTCCTTAAGTTACTTTCTGCCAGTTATTGTAAGTTTGTTTTAACTCACAAACCCAGATAGACACCTCTTCGAATATCGTTCGCCTTCTGGTTTTGGTGATGTTGTGAAACTTGAAATATTCTGCGTGTGATTTATCGGTTGTATGATCTTCATTACGCACCAGCTATCCATTTCCTTGAACGTGACGTCAGGCATTTCAGCAGCGTTTACAAATTGTTACCTGTCTGTAAGTGGTCGCACTAAGGCACTATTCATTGTGAACTTTGAGCGGTAATACGTCTCTGTCAGATATTATTTATCCGCGAACTACAAACGCATGCTGCAAGCTATAGCTTTGGTGAACAGTTGCAAACCTAACTTCGTGACTATTTGACTGTTGAATATTAGTTACCGAACTTGCATCAAACGCCACTACTTCTGTTTGAGACTACATTTCAGTCGGTTGAGCCGTTCGTGAGCAGTTCCAAGATGTGAAAGCCGCATTGAGGGAAGAACTTCCACTTTCCTCCAACATTAGGAGCAAACTAAAGCTAGCTACGAAAAGTCGAGGAATTTTAAAACGCCAGCCACAAACAATGAGAGCAGTAACGAACATTATCTTTCTGGTAGAAGACATTAACAACTATAAGTCATGTGGTAATAAACATTCGCGATTGACACGCTAGTTCCAACAATTGTGTGGTCATCTTCAGTCCCTATGTCGTGGTTCGAGAGTTGTTTAGTTCAAGTAGCCACTGATGGGCAAATTTCCGAATTTTGTTCACTAACAATTGCTATATGATTTTGTGACACTTCTTCTTACATGACAAAGAGTTTTATTTCAACAATGGACTTAAGCTGTTATTTATTATTGACACGAGTATCATTGTCTTTTATCCCAGCTGAGCTCCAAAACCCATTAAGACCAACATAACTTTCTGTTAAGAGAACAACTGGTAATGCATATTTTATTCTTGGTTCATGTGAATTATTTCTGTCAGAGGACACTTCAAGACAAGTGTATAGTTTTTGTTATGTGTTCAAGTCCTTCCATTATAGACCTTAACTGTAGGAAAACTCTTATCATATCGTTATCAATATTTTCGGATTTACTTAATTCCAAGCTTCGCTCTGTTTCTGTACAATATTCCAATGCCTAAGGTAGCATGCGTATCAAGTCCAATTATTTGACGTCAAAAACTATAGTGTCAAACAAGTTCCGCATGCGGATTAGTTATCATGACACCATACAACTAATCCAATGGAGAGTGCAGAGGTCCTCATGACGCAGCCATTCCCTGTAGACTGTTCCAATTTAATTCGAGCTACGCAGAAATATCACCTTACCATTCTGTCATCAATTCGTAAAGGATGGAGCCCTGGCAAGAAGAGGCGATTTCCGCATATGTACAAGCTTCCATATAAACTTCTGTTAAGGTCGATGAAATTCTGTGTGTCCAAGATGTCATTGTTGTTGCATCTACGTTGTAATCTGCTATGTTCCAGGGTTTGCATTCCGTTCATCTAGGTGTGAACAAAATGACGTTTTTGGCTCGACCGGCATGTTGGTGGCTATACTTAAATGCCGATATACTCCGCACAATAAAGAATTGTGCCAGCTGCTCACATAATATTTATTCTGGACCTTCTAACTGGGCGCCGTGTCCCATGATATTTTAAGCATGGCAATGAGTTCATGCATACAACTGGTATATTTCTGCGCAAATTAGCTATTCTGATCATTATTGATTTCTTCCCGTGGTGGCCAGAAGCTTCTTTTACTAATTCTGTGTCATCAGCTTTCACCTTCACGGATCTTCCTAGGATTTTTCGAAGCGAAGTGATACATGTGTGTTGGCCACAGACAATAGAACACACTTCAGTGCCAAAAATGTTGACGAGTGGCTTAAAGTATTAGTTTGCGGACACCTCTATACTGCGCCAAGGCATCCACAATTCAATGGTACTGCTGGGCATTTTATGCAAATTCTGAAAAGTGCAAGCAATTCACTCAATCGAACAATGTTTACTGAGCATGACAAAGGAGTTGACAACTTGCATATGCCGTACAGGAATTCAGCACATCCGATTACCGAAGACTGCCATGCTAAGCTGGGCCAGAGGCGAGCATTAGAGATGAAGTTGTTGTGCTTGGAGTCTACCGAGTTATTTTACCATAGTGTAAATGTTCACCGACCACTTTGCGGAATAATCTCCATTGATCTCGGTTCCAGGATGTTTTGAATACTTGATCTATTTGAAGGGACTATACACAGTATAGACTCTCAGCAGTTTCTATTTAATTCACATAACAAAACTGAAATATTTGCATATTTAACTCTTCATTATCTGAGTCCACTCCAGAGAAGCACAGTGAGTGCGAAGAAGTTCAGCAAAGTCTGCCGGAGCAAACACGGAGATCCTAAAGTTGGAAGAATAATGAACGCTTTGACTACAGTAGCTCAGAACGTCACTTAAATTGTAGCTGATTTGTTGCCAGTACACAAACGCTTTTTTAGCGTACGTTTTAATGTTCCTTATTAGTTCACGCCATTTCGTATTTGTTAATGCGAATTACACATTCACCGGCTGTGCTTTATTACTTCTACCTTGAAGCTAGCTCTGTGTCTGAGTCAAGCCCATTTCAAATCCGAATACTATAAACTAGGTCGATTTACATCATGTCTTATAATACCACAAAGCACCATCAACTCCCGAGAGTAATCTCAACTAGGTTTAAGAGTACAAGGTACCTGGATTCCAGAGGAGGTAGACAAAGCACTTTCATCGATAGAAGGCATCAAATGCCATCGAGATGATTGCGCTTGCAGCCCCCGTAACGGTAGTGGTAGAGCGATCATCTATACCAACGTTTTCTGATAGGTACACACCAAATATTTTTTCTTCTCTTCTCAGATCCTAACTTTTTACTTCTTAGGTGCAAGCCGAGTTTATCAGTATTAACGCACACTATTATCGATTAACATCATCAATGTGTTTTATTATTCAGTTCTGGAGCAAGGAGCGGCATCACTCATATGTTGGCGTACACCGGTACGCGGAATTTCTAACTGTCCAATGGCGAAATTTGCTTTGTCGGTAAAGTTGAGATGGGGTACACAGTCGAGACTTGTGTACCTACGATACCTGGGCACAACGAAATATTCGGAATTAATTTTTGTGCACCCATAAAGGTTGAATTTTCAGCTGTAACACACAAGCAATTGAAATGGTAGAGTGAACAACGCTGTTAACTTGTGATTTGCTCCAGGCATTGTGATTCACTTTAGCAGCGAAAGCAGCCTAATTGAAGCTTACGGGTTTATTGGAAGCCAGTCATAAAGTGACGACATCATTTGTGATTGTAGTTATACGGCGACCATCAATCGGTCATCATATACGGTCAGACTGTTTTACCCAATTGCTAGCACATCAACCCAATAACCCCTTCATGGGGAATCCTTTTGCTATATATTCTCATGGGTGAAGGCGGACTACCGATCGATTGAGGCATGACACCTTCAGTGCGGCTGTGGTGTCTGGCTCACGTCCAGTTCCCACAGCAGAACGGCGTGCGTTCCATTGGTCTTGCCCTGTGATGCAGGCATGGTGCGTTTCTTGCGGCTGTAGTGACTGGCTGAGGTACAGTTCTCATAGCCGAATCGCTCGGTGTGCTTTGAGCTCGTAGACAAACATGTCGCGCCTATATACCCAATCTCATATCTGCCAATGGTGCAAATTGCTCCACTGGACGGTTAGCAAATCAGCGTACAGCGCACGTTAGCACCTAAGTGCAACAGCTCAGTGCTTCTGGCCTGCATAATAAAACACCCTGTATATTTCTCCTAATTGTACGAAATTTGCGACATAGATGCTTTAAAATGAGTTTATGGCAGCTGGAACTAATCACATCGATTTTGCTTTTCGTATTTTTGTCGGCGACTTTGAAGGACTTGACACCATTTTGCTTTGCAGTCTTGTGCTATATAACAACATAACTTGCTCCACAAGATCCGATGATCTAGTATTTATTGATAACCTGAATCCGCTCTGCATACGCAACAACGCGATGTTCGGTGGATTACAGTTAAGAAAGGAATGCTTAACCTGTCCTGTGGGATGCAATTTATTACGTAGTAAAATTGCATGATAATTGAAAAGCGTTTGCTTGGACTCACCATAGACATAAATAGAATAACGAAGATGTTCACGTTTTAAAACTAAAGATCCATAAATCCATTGGTTGGGAGTTTGGTAAGACAAAATTTGCTTGCATTTTATAGCTCCCTGACTATTACTTTAAAAATAAATGCAAATGTTACAATTCAGCGAAAATCATGCTTTATATAGCTACAAATTTGGGGCAGAAAGGACATAATTTAGAAGCGGTATCAAAGGTGGGTTTGCTCGGATAGAAATGTTATTTCTACGGCATTCAAGCCGACAACACTTTATCGTTAGGTCCCCAAGAGGACCTCTTAGGTTAGTTTGGTATTTCCGTTCCAGTAGCGGGCGGCAAATGTGGTTTGCGTTTTACAAAACCTACTAAACCATTTTGAGAACCCCAGCAAACGCCAATATCGACTGATGTGCATTCTTAGATATTTTCTTCTAAATTGATAGGTCAGATGAAAGGGACCCGTGACATTCTTGTTTACCCTTCACTGAGGTGTCTCGAGAGTAACAATATATTGTTTATGAAACTGCTGTCATGCATGTATGGCATATTCCACGAGCGGTTGCACATAGGCATTAGGCACTTGGGAGAATATTGAAGGTTCAAATTAGCCGAACATTATGGGAAAAAGCCCAATGTCTTTAAAGCCCATTCTCGATGACTTCTATGCTTGTCTTGGGCATTCAAAATCTTCCTGTTCCAGCAAACAAATAAGGCTCCAGAGACGCCTTCCTCAAGATGTGGTCTTCAGGCATGTCTTTGCTCACCGGCTGGTGACGCAGATGGAGTAGCTTGTACTTAATTATTTAAAACTGAATCAGCTTCTTCGTTAACCATTTATAAATGCAATATAGGTCATGTTAAGTGACATGGTGACCTACATCGTTATTAATCTCCCGCCATTTCTTGAGATCATAGGCGAAAAGCAAAAAATAATTTAGGAGATAACTCCTTACAGCTCGTTGATAAACACAAACAACAAGCGCAGTCCCAGCACGGCGTTCTGTGCAACACCACCGCTAACACGCACATGAAACTTCCGTTGATAAATAGTTGCTAATCAAAAAAGAACAATTCTCCGATTCCGAAGCTCTGTAGCCTGTGAAGTAGGATGGGGTGATCAACGCAGTCAAAATCTTTGATGAAGTCCAGATAGATGACGTCGACACCGAGTCAATCTGCAGCCAATTATGTCCAAGTACTTCATGCCATTGGTTGGTTGTTGGTGCATGAAGGCGTTGACAGAACTCATGCTGCTCCCGAGCCAATACTTTGTATTTTCCGCGTAGTCCATTAGTGCGTCAGCGGCGACCGCTAACTTAGCGAGCACAGGGAGCAGAGTCACTGGACAATAGTTAACAAGGACTAAACGGAGACCACCTTTAAAATTTGGGGTGATATTGTCACGCTTCCACATAGCTGGAATTCGCTGTTTACCGAAGCGTCTTTGGAAGAACTTTGACTGGTTCATCTAGCTGGGTGGCCGTAGGCATCAGTGCTTTTTGGCGGACATTGTCAGCTTCCCAGTAGATACGACCGCGTCGTGAGAGTAACTTCCTTGGCACAAGTGCACGGATGAAATTTATCTGTCTACACCATGGAATGGGCATTATGCTTGACCCATGAATGACCTTGTCGGCGTGTGCGTGCTAATCGTGCAATCCTGTGCTCTGGGTTTACTTGGACGTATCCCTTCACATTCTCGTGCCACATCTTCGGAAGTACGCTTAATCGATTCGGATCACTGAGCTCTATCCAACAACGTCTATATTTTTGAAGTAAGTTCAACTATATGCTGGTACACCACAAACTAAGTCTTCGGAAGTCTATTCACCAAGGCCAACTTGAGTAACTTTGCTTATTTGAGTTTCATCAGTACCTTCGGGATACCATTCGACAGATCTTTTTTAAGGCTGTCAGACAATATATAACTTAGTACTGTGCCCCAGGGTATACCATAGATACAAGCATTTTTGTCATCTCACCTTACCACCATATTTTTATGTGCATTACACTGCACAAAGCCTGTGTGATTTTGCCTACCCGTGCCCCTAGTGACGCACCATCCAAACGCGCTGACTGAAGCAGGCAACTGAGGCAGCCAAACGACGTGACCAGCGCAACCTAAAAGTGCACACCGACCATTGATCCATGGGCCGGAGAAGTTTGTCAACCGGGAATCCAGTGAGCAACAAAACTAAGCTCAACCGTAGCTCAGACAACCGCGGAACTGAAGTCCGCTGGAAAATCCCGTGTTCGTTTTGTGCCAATTCATTTGACGCGACAAATGTGAATTTTACACTTAACGAAGCTGACAGCGTATCGACAGATATCTTGTAGTGTTGTGACATATGTTCAAATAGTCCGAAAATTAGGCTGGTTCAAAAACTTAAGCTAAGGTGTGAAGCATTGACTGTTACGTCTGCATACCAAAAGGGACTGGTCGCAGCATTGGGAGGGAAAATCACAGAACTCGAGTTACAGATTAGTGCATTACGTAGCCCGAATCCCCGACCTGTTAAAAGGCAAAAGCTCTCTAGTAAAAGTGCTATATAGTCCAGCGAAAGGCAAACACCGTTAGTGAACAACAGCAGTGAAAACAGGCTGCTTGAACGGTACCCCAAGTCTTACGTAATGCGCCAAAGCATGCAGAGTTACGCACAAATTGCATGCTCACCTCCGTCAGTAGCTGGTCAACAACAATTGACCCCAACAGGTAGCGCAACTAACGGCGTTGCACGTATAAATTCTTGCTGTAGCCTTGGCGTATTGTCCACGGAAGACAAGCCAGACACCCCCACTCAATAAACCCACGCTCACAAGGAACTGCAGAACAAACAATTACTACGCAACCAAAAGACGATGACAGTAATATGTTCAAACGTCCCAGAACCCACTAGCGAATCGCTAAAAGGTAGACAAGCCGAGGAGCAAAACCGGTGGGCTGAAATAACCTGCGCACTCGGACTGAAAGTTCTTCCAACTAGTCTTACTCGCCTTTCACGAAATCCATCATCTCCACACTTAGGGGAACCTCGGTTACTGCGAGTAACGTTTGGCAACACACGTGACCTGGAAGATGTTCTCTTAGCAAGCGACATGCTAGTGAAATCTTCTGTCTGTGCCCGCATTTTTCCTGACAGGCCATGGGCAGAAAGACAGAAGCATAAATCCAACCCTAGTTCGTCACGTCAAAATGAGATGAAGAAAGTGGTACTGGTTCATGGTGTGCCAGAACTGAAGCATGACGATAGCAGTGAACGACAGAAGCACGACATCGAAGAATAGCGGTACATCGCAGAACTATACGACATGAAGAATGTCGTGGCTTTTGACGTCACCCGTCTAATTGCTTCCACAAACTACCAAGGTAGCGGGCCACGCATTTTGAAAGTTACCTTGGCTGCGCCCGAACTGGTGTCAGTTGCAATCCAAGCATGGCATGACAACAGGAAAATTGGGCCACCAGAAGTACGGTTAAGACCATTCCTTCGATTAGCACAGACCGCAGATACAGATAAGCCAGTCTCAATTGTACCTAACTCAAACCAGCCAACTGTGCAAACATCTGTTTCAAAAAACTTCAGCAGACCGGCACTATTTGTGCCGGTCACTCACAGCGAACCGAGCTCCTGATGCGTCAACAAATACAATGCTGCTACACCAACACTCAGGGGTTGTACTCTACGCTCTCGGAGCTGCGCCACCGACATGAAACAACAACTTGGGACCTCATAGCAGTCACTGAAACTTGGCTCTCAAAAGACATACTTGATCCGGAGATTGAACTCAGTGAGATGTCAGTAATTCGAAATGATCGTCCATCTCGCGGGGGCGGTGTTGCTCTCTACCATCGAGATTATTTGAAATGTGAGGCACTGACCGAAAATTTCGTTGTTATTCCCGACGCACTATTTTGCCGACTGCACCTAGCAGGTCGAGATGTTGGTTCACAGAAGAAGAGTGGTACTTGTCTCTTAGCAGTTATTTATAGACCTCCGAACTCATCAGCGGACAGCGATAACATTCTGTTAAACGCCCTCCGCTATGCTGTTTCACAAAAGTACTCTCACTACCTTATAATGGGTGACTTTAATGTTCCTTCAATTGCATCAATGTCCCCTAATGGGCCATCATTTAAATCGAAACTCCTCGAATTCATGGATATGGCAGTTTTGCATAACCATGTGCATCGACCAACCAGGCATCGCGGTTCATACAAGCCCTTAGTCTTGGACTTAATCCTGAATAATGAAGAGTTGATGGTTGAGTCAGTAGCACACGATCCTCCACTGGGCCGTAGCGACCATTCAGTCCTAACATTTGGTTATGTATGTTATGCCAGTATGTTTGCTAAAGAAAGAGAGACTCAACGCACTATTACGGACTATTATAAGCTGCGCAGCTTAGCGGCAACCGTTGACTGGGACCTACAGACGCACAGTACAGCGAATGACGCGTGGAATGAATTGAAAGAAAAAAATTAACTGGGTCATACAATCAGCATCGAAGGTTGTACCATTACGTACATCGCGCCGGGCCAATACAAGGATCCGGAGCAGAACACGTAAATGGATCAACAGAAGAGATGAACTCTGGAGGCAACATTTATTAAGCCCATGTGATATCACATGGCAGGATTACAAAGTCATCAGAAACTACTGCACGTCACTCATTAGAGTCAATAAGTACGAATAGCAGGAGAATATGGTGTTGAAATTTACGAGCAACAGCAACCTGTTATAAAGATTTGTGAATGACAAAATAAAGGTTAAGCACGGAATACCACCACTCAGGACGGCCAGTGGCCTAACAACTGCTGCTGTGGATGCCGCGAATGCTCTACTCTTGCAGTTTGGCTCGGTAGCTACAAATGTCATGGAACCTTCGCCTTATCAACTCCCAACAAACGTCGCAGGCTTACCTAGCGTCACCTTTACTCCCGCAGCTGTTGCAAACAAACTACAGTCTCTCAGAGAGTACAGTGCCCCTGGAATCGACATGATCTGTCCAAAAGTACTAAAAACCCTTGCTCCCACCATAGCAACACATTTTGCAACCTTTTTCCAGGGTCTGCTTAACTCCCAAACACTCCCATCTGAGTGGAAAAATGGCATTATCACTCCAGGATATAAAGGAGGTAAGCGGTCGGATCCTGATAACTACCGATCTATTACTCTCCTTCCCGTTTTGTCAAAAGTTATGGTATCGGTAGTCGCAGATGAACTGACGAGATACTTTGAATGTCAACTGATAATTTCTAATGCCCAACATGGTTTCCGACGCAGACGATGTTGTCTCACCAATTTGCTGATTACTCGGGACTTATGGACCAGGGCGGCTGATGAAGGACTGCCCATAGATGTGATATACCTGGATTTTTCTAAAGCATTCGACAGGGTCAATCACTTCTTTCTCCTCCAAAAGCTTGCTGCCTACGTTATCAGCGGTTCCCTGCTCACCTGGTTGGAAGACTACATACACGACAGAGCAATCCAGGTAAGAGTAGCCGACACCTATTCTGAAAGCGTTTACGTCTCCAGTGGTGTACCTCAAGGATCCGTCCTCGGCCTGCTCCCATTTTTAATCTACATTAATAACCTTACAACAGACATTCTATCTCCAATGCAAATATTTGCAGACGATGCAAAAATATGGAGAGCTATTCGCTCAGCATCCGACTGTGTCTACCTCCAGGAAGATCAGACCCGGATTAACGAATGGGCAGAAAAGAACCAGGTCCTACTGAACCATGCAAAGTGCCACCTGCTGACGGTGCACAACAGCTTCCTCAACACATACCTTATGGTGCAACACGTCATGCAACATGTGACTAGTGAACGCGACCTTGGTATAATCGTGCAAGAGAATCTTGGAAATACGCTCCAATGTTCGAAAGCAGCAAGTGTGGCGAACTTGAACTTGAGACTTTTGAGGCGAGCTCTCGACACTTTTGAGCGGCGGCTAGTACCATTGTTAATTAACTTCCACATTCCTCCTCATGTTGAATATGCAATTCAGGCCTGGTGTCCATGGTTAAAACGAGATATCCACCTCTTGGAACAGTCCCAAAGAAGAGCCACAAAGGCAGCGCATGGACTATCCGGTATAAGTTACGAAATGCGTCTTCGTGTACTCGGTGTGTCATCATTAGAATACCGACGGCTTCGCGGAGATCTTACTCTCACATACCGGATACTAACCGAAGCGAGCATCCATGTAAATCACTGTTGACTCTAGCCCCATACAAACAAAACCGAGGCAACCACCTGAAACTAATGACGCAACACTCTCGTTTGCATTGTAGAAGGTATTTTTTCTCACTTAGAATCTGTTCTCACTGGAATGCCTTACCAAACTTTGTGGTGAACGCACCAGACATGACGACATTCGAAAGACTCTTAGATTTTCATCTTAGTGATAAACGATACACAACACTTTGTTAAAGTGCAATGCTTTAACCACTGATACTTTACGTTCCACGTTGGAACATTTTGCTGTTAATTTTCTTTTGCATATCCATCCTGTGGGTCTTGTAAAGTTGTGCTTTATATCCCATCATACACCATTGAACCATTGAACCATTGAACGTTATGGAACAAACAGCGACTTCAATTTTGAAAATCGTGGCGATCGTAGCTATAGAGGATTACTGTTCTACAGTAATCTGTACTCCACCGCATGTTGTGAAGCAACGAGGGATGCCATGCTATACTTTACTAAGACTGTTGAAATGCTTACACAGCAATTTATTGTCTGCCAGGAATTTTTACCTTGGTACACTTGAATATTTACGTTGTCTTCACGAACAAGTGCAGAGCAATATTTGCGATGGATAAGGAAATTGCCTTAATTCTCTGCGTCGGGGTTAAACTTGTAGGCACGCCATGCCGCGTTCTTTATCGCCATGAGTTTTGAAGCTTTGCTTAGAAATGAAAGCATTTTGGCGGGAACAAAGGGCTGGGTCTCTGAAGCTCTGTTTATTATATCATTTAGTCGGACGAACGCTATTGAAATATTGTCAAGGGGACCGTTGTTTAATAATTATTAAGCTGATATCTAAACTGGCTTTTAAGATGTGGCAGCGTGTGATTGCATGCATTTGTTCCGGGTGTTCAGATGGATGCTCTGCATAACCAACAGGGTTAATGCTTATTACTATGTGGTCACTGTGACCTATTAGACTCTCCAGAAAAGACATTTCAATCATGAGCTCTTCATTCGTGAGCGAAAGGTCCAATATGGATATTTTGTTTGCTGTCCTGAAGCTATTGGACATAGTGCCATTATTTTATAATGGGATATTAGCGTTAAATTCATGCAAGACTCCTTTGAGCTGTGCATTAGGTGATGCCGTTACCTTCAAATCCTGTGGATTGGTATCGACAGTGATAAGTTTGTGGCTATAACTAGTGCGTGTTACCCGGTTAAATGCATCTATAAAGCGGAAATCCACTTCCAAATTGGACGTCGGGGTACAGTAAACGACAGTTACTAGACGTGAGTCATGGTTTTTTAGTGGGAGACTACAACGAAGTAAGACGACAAAGCGATTTTTCAGATCGTCATCTAATACACATTGCAGCTCACCGCGGTTGTAGTTTACGACCCCACCTCCTTTGCTGGGGCCGTCGTTCCGGATGTGTGGATTCCTGCTATCCCAAACTCAACATCAGCCACTTCGTGGTGCAAGCAAGTTTTAATATTGGAACTTAGATCCCAACCATACACGTCCTGACGGAGCTGCAGTTCGGCAGGTTTATTGAGGTGCACTTGCGTGTTAATGCCATAAATGCAAGTTTCTCAGACTGCAGAAATGTTGTGTCAAGTTTTACCGACCAGTGAGTGGCCAGCGAATACTCGGTTTTTGGCGTGTACGTGACGAAAGGTTCAATATATTATTCATCATCGGTCGGTCCTGTGTGTAAACTCCCAAGTACCGCTTAAGGTGTATGGTCAATTTCATCTTCAACAATTGGTATGTGCTCCTTAGACCCACTAGTGGTAAGTTGTTCTCTAATGGATCCCGTCACGTTTTGTTCGTTGGTCGACATATTATCCTCAAGGGACGTATATTTGATTGTTCCTAGCCGAAGCTCAGCTGGTAGCTTGCAAAGAAAAATAACCCAGCTTTTTAGCAGATGCTCTAACGGAACTTTTGACTGTAGGAACAACTTCAGAACTCCTGATCCACATAATTTGTGGTTCAGTGACTAAGGCATCCGCGACACCGATTTCGCTAGTAGATATCCACGCAGATATAACATCATTCTTCTTTATCATCTGTTCCCTTTCCTTGCTAATCGCGTGCTTTAGTTTCGAAGACGTCCTGAACAAGAATGGTTCTGGTTAAAGTTTCTTTCTATTAGTCATCTATTTTGATTTTGATTCGTTAATGCTCTTCCCTTGAGAATTCTGGATATATACGATTGAACCTCTGTTAATTTTGAGTGTACCTATCTACCATAGAACTAGTTCAACTCCAGTATTAAAGTTGAGCACTGCGCGAATCAGGCTAGTCTCTCTGCAATGCTACGTGATGGGCTGCCGCGTAATACACACCACGTGTACAGGTTTTAGTACTATTCTGATAAAGTTACATATAATGTCCACGGTTTGAGGGAAGCTAACTGCCTGCCATATATTGATATCGACTTTGATTCTGGAACATTAGAGCATAGTACGTTCAGTTTCATGACACATTTAGGCATGTCGTGGTAAGTGATTGAAATATACGAGGATGTACGGTAGGTAAATTGTAGTGCTTGCACCAGCAGAATCTCGCTTCTCTCCACAGTTTCCGATCCAGCTGAGAGTGCTGTTGCATTTAAAAGACACTACTTCTTGGAAGCAAACGTAAACTAATATTCGCTAGTACCTACTTTCTCTTATTTCATGCACGCAGTTGGGAGATGAGGAACGGCATTACTTGTAGCTACTCCGATCGATCTAAGAACGGCAATCGTCAACTATGGGCCACGTGTAATATTGGAACATTTGTTACATTTCTAGGCTGTTGGTGTTGTCCTGCTTACGGTGGTACTGATGGGTCTCCTAAGCATAGCAGCAGCAACCAGTGGGGACGCTTGGGTTGCACAGTCCGCTAGACTGACACCAACCGTGATGAATTTGTTGGTCGACATTTCCTTAAACTTTGCTAGTAGCTGGGATACTGCTGAGATAATAGAAACACTCTTTTTACCAGTAAGATATGCGCGCATTTCATGCAGTACATTGGGGTATTTGGTCTTCTTTAACAATTAGCCTGACTAGATTTAACTCTAAGGCATCTCCTTTGTAAAACCTTGCAACAATTACCGCCCGGTATGCCCATGGCACATCATCATCAGTGGTCTTTATACTGTAGCACGCCGGGAATCGCGCTTGCTGAGCAAATTTTGCTATCTGTTAGAAAGACTCAGGCTTGATGGCAGGTAGACGTTACGTTTCTGAGGATTAAGCCAAAAGCACAGTCGTCAGTTTGCGTTGTTGTACTTTCAGACTCTCCTTTATGGAGTGCCAGTAGTATGTGTTGGTTGAAATGCGGATCAAGATTACACGATGGTGTGATTGAGTAGTTTCGTAGATAGGACCATGGATCACGCCAGATAAATTTAACGTAAGACCTATAGCTGCTCCAAGTAAGGTTGGATTTTAACAAGTGTTTATTTGTTCGAAAGCCGTGGAAATGGTCTATCGTGAAAGACAAAACAATGTTTCCCTTGTTTGGATTTACGTAAAGGTTGGCGCTTAGATATAGGCGGAATACTTCCCGGCATTTAGGATTAGGGCAAATGTAGAATGCATTGGAGTGTATTCGAGATATTTGCATTACCACGTGGGTATTTTCAGGCACGAGGAATAAACATAAACCCCCAGCTTTGCGAATAATCACCCCTGAGAAATAGTGAAAAACCGGGGGTAAACATATGAGCGATTAGCACGCAAGTTCATACAAGTTCAGAGCACTGGACGACGATAGAATGAGTTCATGTGTGTGTACTGTCAAGATCAACCATATAAACGTACAATTGAAGTGGTGGCGGGATGCGCAGGTGTGAAATTATCTTGTAGTATACTTACTGATAATAGCGAAATAGGGTAATTTTCAAGTTGTCAGTGTGAACTTGTGGGTTGTGTCGTTATTCAGTGTCCAGTCGCATTCGTCACGTCGCAGTGTTGTTAGACGGACCTTTCCGAACTTTTGTAAGGAAAAAACCTGCCATGCGAAAACCTGCTCCGTCATTTAGTACTGCCATCAATCCTTTAAAATATTTACGTAAACTGGCTTTTATCGACCGATCTATCGCTCGGTTATTCGCAGTCTCGTTGCGCCCAAATATTTCCGTTGGCAGAACAAATGGCTATTAGGTTCTGCCATTAATCACTGAAACCGAAAACGATGTATGGCCCTGTAGCATAGAGTGAAGGGTTTAACATATTAGTAAATATTTTGAACAAATAGCGTTTTGGCTTTTCCTGGTATTGCATGCTCCTCCGGACTGAGAACAATGACTACCCAGCTATCCAAACTGGACTTGTCTCAGGTAGGCAGGGTGTATATTTGAAGCTCAGTTTGGGCTTTGCTATATTCCCGGATCACCAGCAAGTGCTTGATTGCCTTTTAGGAAGACGGATAAAGGGCAAAGGGCGATAGATCGCCAGTTGTCGCTCTACGTGTCAAAAGATAATGTTATCACTTTTTCACTGCGCAGGGGCTTCTTTAAAATTGACCGGAATTAAACATCGATGACGACAGGTAGCACGTTATCACAAGGTCAAACTATTTGGGTGTTTTGCTAAGCTGCGATATTTCTTGGTCAAACCGCATAAAAGAAACTTACGAAAAGTCCAAAGATTATGGTTATACGCATCAAACACTTTAGCTTGTTCTGATCCCAAGGTTTGTTACTTTGATTCGTCAATGCTTGTTTTTTTCCACACTGGAAGTTCTGCTGTTGAGCAATGTTTCATTGTCAATAGGACAATGACGTTAACTAAATCTTCAGGTAACTAAAACACTTGTGGCGATGCAGCCGCGCATGAAAGCTGACGTATATTGATACGGCTTATTCACTCTTGCTGGTTCTTGCAAGAGACTAGCATTAACATACTTGCGACACAAATCAACAAATCCATTGTGTATTGCCTGTATGTGTTTCTACATTGTCAACCAGACAGAAATACGAATCCACATGTATTCGTACGCGAGCGTACAGCTTGTCAAGTACCTCCTTAAATGAGCGACCTTACTAGTACAAACTAAGTTCTCAAATAATGCACAAGCCGGTTTATACTATGCTGGTATTGTCCAAATGCAATTATTGATTCATTTTTTGGACTGCTTGCCGTACTGCCGAAACTGTATGTTACGACTAAATATGCGCCTGTTGTGTGTGCTTAAAGCACCTGCATGACTTGACTTGACAAACGATATGATCTGAGGAGGGTTGCATAATTCGTTTAGCTTCACAATCAAAATTGGTTCATTGCTCTATGACTCTAAGAGAACAATGTTTTGTGTTCATCAAATGTATTTTTATTTTATCACCTCGTTAGCTTTTACCCATTTGTGCTTCTCATTATAGCCTTCCCACGGCAATTGTTGATCAATGCAGCGACCCAAAATTTAAATATTATATTTTGTGTACAATTTCGTTGATGACCAATTTTACACTATTCCTGCTTGTTTTATTCTTCCTTACATTACGTCCATGTTGACATACATCCGACTCGACAATTAACCACCTTATAAGTTCCGGTGCTAACGTGTTGCTCTTTTCTTGCTTTATCAGTCCGGGCCTTCCTTAGCCAATCGAAAACGTTCAGCTGTGTCCGACTCCTTTTGCTTTCGGACATCCACGTTTATTTTCGCGCACCATCTCAGAATAGTAGTTACTAGCCCTACAGCATCTGCTTTTTAACCGGAAACATATCATTGTTCCATGTTTTAGTTTCTCGACGGAGCTCTCCATATAGATGGGTCAAAAATAATTTCTATAAGCGGATATTATCGTCCAGCATGTCAAAGAGCAGTGGGTGGAAACCAACGGCAGTTATCTGTATAAATTGCGTGATATTCCAGTGTTAATAGCAATACCCATTATATATATATATATATATATATATATATATATATAAAGATTTAGCAGTGATAGCGCGAGTTTGTCTGCCACGGATGACAGTTGACATGGGCACCAAGTTTGGTGTAGATTGTTAGGTACTAAGTTAACACTACAAAATCTACGGCTAAGAAGAGCGTTGAATCTTGCATATCTGTAGTTGATTTCCAAGGACGCATTTACGCAATCCGTAACAATTGCCCGTCGTCAGTTCCTTCTGACTTTTACAAGCATCTTTCTCGTAATACAACTGCTCTTATTGCAGTTACTCGAGAAAGTAATGCATTACACACAAAATGGTAGCATAATGACCAAGCCATTGTAAAATCGCGTAGGACATTTCTACACTGAATTTGAGAGAAACGCAGACGGTTGAAAATCATATTGATTGTGTACGTGGCCAGTCATTTACCAATACTACCGATCAGGTGTCCATAAATGCATTTGTGAAAAAAACCGAAAAGCTACCTGTGTGCCATGCACAAACCCTTTTTTGAATCGAGTTCATGCACTTGTGGATCGTCGACGGATCCCTTTAATAAAATTTTTCTCGCACCAGACTGGCTTTGCTTGTTCTTTTCTAAATCTGCATACCATGGAATTTCTTTATCTGAGTGACTGGTCTAGGTAGCCATTAGGCTGTAGAAACTAGATGTATAAGTCCAATTTAGTCATGAAAAATTATAAAGAATCCCTCGCTGCTCTGGAGCAACTTACAAAAGGAGATACGATCAAAAGGTCACGCATTCTTAATTATTAAATCTTTGCTGTGGTTTTCCGTTTATGACGTCTCTTAGCCATTTGGACAGCCCTTCTCCTGGAACTCATTGATGCGCAGAAATATATTCGCGCAAATTGCTTGGATCCGCTGCAAACCCTATCAAGATCATGGCCTTTAGAGCTCCCCTACAAAATGGGGCAAAGATGATGTCTTTTTCATTGGACGAAGCCTGAAAACTGCTCGGAGTTGGGAATAAGCATAGCGTGTCAAAGCAGCTAACAGAAACGAGTAGATGACAAATAATATATTAATATATGGAATGGAATTGATGCTGATTTGAACCAATAACTGCAGTGTGCCATAGAAATTTGGCTGATGAAACCTGTCGGAGATTTCAGCAGATTTGTGATCATACAAACAAATATGCTAGTTTTGCAACGTCAAATTTGTTTACTCAAAAATATGCATGTTCGATTAGCGAATATGCAAAAACTGTATAAAAAGGAATTCTTTATTGATGGAAGAAGCTCGCCATAGTTTGTGAAAGGTCAAGGGAAGTGAAAATTCAATGGACACCCTAGAAAATTGAGATTAATACAGAAATATCACCCTAGGGAATTCTCACGGAATATTGCAATTTAATTCAAATATTTTTTGCCCAAGCTATCAACTTTGTAATCTTTGCAAGATCTTCCTCAGCAATCATAATTATGGAGAACAACCAGCGGTCAGCGCTGAAACACACGCAGCTCGCGTACTGTAATTTCTTTCCATAGAGAGGAAACTTTCCGGGGTGCAAAATTTGATTGGGTTATCAATAATTCCATCGCAAGCAAAGCACGAAAAATTGCATTTTTTGAGTTTGTATACGAGTACTGGAACAATACAGTTGCCTTCAATTACAGTAGCAATGCAGGAATACGATCTTGCATTGATGTTCCTTGAAAAGAAATACTGACGTTCTGTTCGAAATTATGAGGGATTTTCAGATTTGCACTGCAGGAGCATTGAAAATCCTGCGGTCGACCCGGATGGCAAAAGCACTTGCTCCGCCACTAAGATATATATGTATATATCTTGGGTAAGAAAGCAAAAGCTTGGTATGTCCGGTAGGATGGATGGGTGGGTATTTCCATACAACAGTTGCTGGGTTAACCATAAAATTAAACCGACTAAGTTGTTGATACATACCGAAATCTGTGCTTGATAACAAATACATTAACTGGTCCTCTGTGAAGCCTTTGAAAGTAAACTAAGCAGTGTTATTTTAGGCTTTACATAAATGCCTTACAGTATTTATCGTCTGGTGTTGTTTAATTAGTGGTGGTGCGGAAAAGGAAATCACGTAATCGGTGACATTCCAGTTGGATGCGCTATGTGGCCTGTAATAAATGGTAAGCTTTAAGATTGGCATTGCGTTTCACTTTCAGAAGTTGACGAATACTTTTTGTGGGATTCTTCAGAAACTGATATGTCATGTCAAATCAACAAGCATGTTATGACAGCGTTCGCGGTAGCCCCCAATGCTTTTCAGCCTTAGATGATAAGGGGAGATGTAACAGTCATCATGAATTCGTGCTCCCACTTAATCATGACATTTTAATTGCGGCAATTTTGTGCTTGCTCCGAGATTCCTGGGGATAAATGGCGTATTCTGATTTATTCTTCTAATATGCATCAAGTGTGAAAGAAGATGAAGGGGGAAAATTCTGTTTACCCTCTACAGTATTCAAAGTGTTGGTTAGATATTTCTAATGCTTTATCTGTCTGAACTGCACGGCCAACATCGTCTCATATCATCACCTCTAGACCGATTTCAATAGAAGCGGGCTGCCAAACTTTTATCTTCAAGTCTGTATTCGTAAGTGGATTAACGGTGCATACTTAATTGCTTAAGCTTCTTGAAGTTGTAATGATACAGGTTCTGATTCGCCCACTCGCATACCGTATCTGGGCCCTGCTACAGTGTTCCATGGACACCTGTTATTTTGATGGTCTACCGTATCTAGAGATCATCAGCGAAACATTAAAGTGTCGCGGTTGACGACTCCTTTAGGCAGATCAAGAATGTATGTGAACAAGTTGCTGAGCTATGTTGCACTTCTCACCGTACTTTGATGGGTTTAATGATGGCGCTGCGAACTCTCACTTTCAAAGGTAAAATGTGATTTATTCAACCGACGGCTATATCATCAAATACATAGCTCTGAACCTAGTGAAGAAGAAATATATGGTTCATATGACAGAACATCTGTGAGAAGTCCAGATAAACAGCCGCAACCCTCGCACCACTATCGACGGTTTCAGTCCAATTTGGGCAAGCAAGTACCAGGTTAGTTATGCAAGAACTGATTTATTGGAAATCATGTTTTTCTAATGATCTTACTTTGTATTTTTTAATAAAACCTCTGCACCTGCTATACCGGCCTCCATGACATTATACACCATGGAAACGAGTGCTTTTGGGCGATATTTAGATGGATTATGAGTGGAGATGACGGATGTTACCAGCATCATGCGGTATGTTCGCGCAAGCCAACTAGATTTTGCTGAAAATCGGCGTCTGTAAAAGAATGGCTAAATCTTTCCGTTGGTATGAAACACGTGAACAGCTCTGGAAGTTTGAGGAGAGCCGCCTGTGTTGCTTGTTGGCCGATTCTATTGCAGTTTGTGCTACTAAGAATAGTCGGCATTGTGAGCTATGTTGATAGCACTAAATTCGGAATCCTCGATCACATATGACACGGGAATAGTAATCACAATTTTCAGACACATTAATGAGCTCCATACGGACATAGCACAGTTGCTCCCTAAGATACTCTGCTGCAGGTCCGAAACAGGCCAACTACAACAATTCGGGCAAATCCAGTGCAGCTACTGTTCAGCAACAGGATAATACCGCTGATCCCAACCGCTTCATACAACCTACAGCATAAGGTAGCAACGGCTGCTTTACTACTATGGATCAGGATATTACCATAAAAAATTAATGCGATCTTTGGTCTAGTAGACTTCAACCTATAGCAGCGGGAGCAGTACGGGTGCAACTCTCATAGAAACAGAAGAACAGTGAGTGGTTAAGTGTCGGGAGGGATAGATAACTTATGAAACCAAGATAGGAAGCTGAATCATTCGACGAAATCGAGTGCAACTTCGGATTGTCTTTGATGGGTAATTTTCACAGAACGATGACCGGCAACAGCGACCGGAAAGAATACCTGTCACCCCGAAAAAATAAGGAAGCTCACGCGCATTGGCAAGCAGTATGGAGCATCATGGATGGTCAGTTTTGGACTAAATGTTGTGTGATTGGATTGCGACGCGCAATCTCAATGTGGAGCGCGATGCACATTGGTGATTCTTGGTCAGTGCGGTCACTGGCGCCGTAGTGGAAGCAGATGTAAATTGCCTGTGGCCCGTTCGAAAACATTGCACAACCAGGATGCCGTTCGATATAATTACCTCATGTCATATATAGATAACAGTCTTCGAACCTACGACCATTGGAACAGGAGCAGAAACTTCTTCTCCTTCGGCTACCGGGTCACACTGTGCAACGCTTGACACAACGGTAAATGATGAATTGGAGGGTCAAATTTTGACTACACGTTGTCATCTTGGATTGCGACATACCAGTATGGAACTAATTATAACACAATCCTAGCATAGCAATATCAAAATGTTGTATTAGGGTTTGAGAAATCGGCCAAGCCTGGTCGGCCCGACTGGATAAGCGCGGATTATGAAACGCATCAGATTCGTTCGAGCGAAGGAATCTCAAGTGAAAGAACTCTAGGTTATAGCTATGGGGCGGTAACCCACCACGTAGAATTAACCCAAATCTGGGGCTCCGCGAACACGCGACTGTCAAGTTAGCTCTATCGAAAAGCCAGAAGAATCAATTGGTCAGCCAAACAATGGCTGAGCACTGACGACTCAAAAGCGCTATTAAAGAAATACCGAGTTTGGCAACAGAGGATAAGCAGTTTAAGAAAATACGACTAATCAAGTACCAGTCATGAAGCACTGGAGTCATTGAGATGCACTTCTGAGACAGAAAGGATGATGGAGTGACTACTAGCCGATGAAATGGAAAGGAAGAAAACGCAACCAAAATGGCTAGCAGTACGATAGGCTACCCAGAAAAATAATGCGAAAGAAAATAGGATATATATTCTACATAAATGCAAGGTCTCTGAAAATAAACGACGCTGCTGACCAACAGAAAGATTTCGTGTTTTATTGTCGTCCCGTATTCCAACAAGCATTAAGTCACGTTGCTTTCTGTGGACTTTTGTGCGACACTCGGTATAGCAGCAGTCCATGCTGCTATACTTCGCTTTCGCTCTGTCAGCTAATTGCTGTCATAGGTGACTTTGCTCTTGTTTCGCTCGCGTATCCCATGCTTATAATGCCCAGAAATTTCTCCTTTGGTATGACTGTAGCTTTGCGTCGCTAGCACAGAAAATGAATTATTCGGTTCAACACCCTTACAGCAAATGGAAACAGAGATGTTGCTTCCACCTTTGATAAAGTAAATGGATGGACCAGATGGAGATCGCAGAGCCAAGGTACGGTTAGCATGCAATGTTCTTTCATTTGGTCTGTAAGAATAACATATTATGGTTCGTTGATGTGCAAGTGTGGTCTCCTTTCTTTACAAATGTAGAACCTCATTTTTGTACAACTAATAAACCGCTTCTATTATCCTGTCACACATTGTATTTGCCCAAGTAGACAGATAAAATTGGAGATGAAACTGTGTACCTCTCAAAGATTTTGTTACCTAAGCTCCTCTGTTGTGGATTACGCCAAGCAAGTTTTCAACAGGACTAATGTATCAAATGGACCTAAGTGAGCGACCATATTTTATTTTCTCACTCCTTACCTCAACTATCACTGCGCCCCAGTGTCTTTCTGAACGTTTACGCGCGATATTTCTTTTTCATTTTACACTGATGTTAATTATCAAAGTATTCATCTCGGCAGACGTTCGATAGATGACCCAGACATAATTTGATTGCATCATATTCACCGCTACCATCCTACGGGACGTGTCAAGCACTTGCTTTTATCCCGTGATAAATAATTGTTCATTGTTCGTTGTTCAACTAATGGTACATATTGCTTCACTGCGAGTGGTAACAATTCTACCCATTTACAACAAAATGCTTCATGATTCACCCTTGGAGTGAACCATGTGCATCACTGACGAGCACTTCTTCGTTTTCGTACTGGCCGCGAGGTCAAGCTTCTAATTTTTCCTGTAGTTGCTCATGATTGGTCGCGTGAGTTTATCGCATAGTTTCGGCGAAATCAATCAGTAACAGTCGGCGGTAAGGTGAAAACATATTTGTTGATCGACTGGGCGATGGAGCTCGGCTCTACATGCACAGGAGCCCTTAGACAATGCTGAATGTACGCAGTATGCGCTTATAAATAAGCATGAATTACTTCACAGACTTTTGATAATTCCTCTGGTGTACCAAACTTGAGGTCGTTTGACAGCCTCAGTATTTCTCTGTCGGAGGATAGGAGCAATTAAATGGTGATAAAGTTGTCTAAATGGGTTAGCGCCAGACGGCCATATTAAACGGCTGGTATTGCTGGAACGTTGCATTGTTAAACATGTTTCTACTTGTGGTGGTTCATCAAATAAGGCTATCAAACCCCGTTTAGTGCAAAGTACAGAAACACACTAAGTGAGGGTAGGGTAGAGGAATCCGGCAAAAGAAAAGAGCGAGAAGTATTCATCTGCCAGCATGTGAACAACTATATTTTACTGGCGACGGGAATTGATTCGCACCCATTTCCATCACAGATACACCCAGCAGAGATCGAGATCTTGATCCCACTGTCCCTCAAATATGTCCAGTTGCCAAAGCTAGTCCATTTACAAACCAACGACAACCTAAGCATGATGTCTCGGCTTCCGTTGTGCCTACAACTTATCGATATCCACACATGATATGCTACTTTATTAACAAAGGTCGTAATGGCTAACTCGGGTCAACCATACTCCCACTTACCTGCCATATTCACCATGTTCCAACGTAAAGATTCAGATGCTCACAAAACAACCAGAGACCATTCCCCAATACTTAATACCTATTCCGTGATTCTGATTAGTATCCTATCCACAATCCACAAACTTCGTTTTCAGAACGACAAGTTAGCGAACAAGCTCGTTTTTGGTGACTCTTGTCAGGCTAAAACACCACACCTGACAGGAATAAGATTGACATAAAACAGCAGATGATGGTAGAATTCAAACTTCAAGGTCATTGGAAAACAGATCAGAAGTGATCGATGGACTATCGGCGGCATGTCCCTCAACGAGTCGTTGTGATAGAGGGCCAGGTCAAACACAGCATCTGAACTACTCGTTTTTGAGCACATAAGTCTGGGTTCTGATGGCGGATAGCAATTGCCTCAGCTGCTGCTAGCATGCGACATTTTATAAACGCACTTACACATTTCAGTGACCCAAAAGCGATCCTCGTCACTGAAACATGGTGTTCATACGGTACGTTTGACTCTACTCTGGTGATTGCAAGCTACCGCCTATTTTGAAAATAACGCCGCGACATAAAATTGGAGGGTTCATAATATACCCGCGCAAAACATTTACAGCTGAACCTACAGACCACTCACTTTTTAAATCTATTTGGCTATCAGTTGCGGGTGTCTCATCTTACATATTGCCCGCATGTATTTACAACCCACCGTATGCCTCTAACTTGAGTACGACCAACATCACGTCTACGTTTGACTTCACGTCAGAATCACCACACAGCCAGACGATTTCTGTCGGTGATTTCAACCTACAAAATATACACTGGTCATACCACTTAACTTCTACGTTGCACGCCTCTTTTCTTTCTTCCATCAGAGAAGTGGGCTGGACAAAATGTATTACCAGTCCAAGCAGGTCGACCCATGTACTGAACTTAATATTCACATTGGAGTATCCAACCCACAGACGGATATATTAACAAATCTCCCTGGCAACGACCATAAAATTTTCCGACGGCCTCCAAATTAAAATGCACACCAAAGGCACCTATTCACTGCCAGATGCAACCCATAAGATAAATTGTGAATGCTTTCAGCAGTTCACTCGTTTCTCCGACTGGGACGCATTTTGCTTCTTTACCAGTGTCTACACCGACGTGGAGCAGTTCCATAAACAAAGCCATCACGCTATAGACCTCATTTATCCACAAGTTGTTCATACACCTTGTAAAGTCCTAATGGAACTTTGATATATCCCCAACCTGGATTGCTTACATTAGGACACGGTTTTTCTATTCGCTAATTATTCCGCTCTTTTACATTGATATACTGTGTCCTACAAGCGGTTACCATATCGTATATTTATTCCTATCATTCTACCACGTCATTGACGTTTCCAGATCATGCATATTATTATGTTACTGTGACGTTGCCCAAATACTCACTGCCGCAAGCTGTACAGTTTCTGCCCACTTGCACTAGGATTGCAAAAACTATTCATAAGAAATGTACTGTATTTAATATGCCTTATAGAACCACGGTAACAGGATAATTCGTTTTCTTATTCGGCCCAGACCATGCGTTAAGTCTAGGTTGATTTGTTTGTAGTTTGTAGCTTAGTTTTCGCATGATGTACTTAGTTTAGGCTTCTTATCGTTGACACACGCCTCACGTATCAAAAGATTTCGTGGAGCACTTAATCAGCAAAAAAAGCAGAATGTTAGGTGCAGCATGCATATAGACCCATTAATTTCAACTTGGCCTACAAATGCACGAATTTACCACCAAATTCGTATATGCGCAATGAACACGACGCAAATACGAATAATATATGGCCCTGCGGACAAGCTGCAAAGCTAGGGAGCTTGTCAAAATACTGCATTGTAGAATCAGTGACTGCTCTCCTCTGATTACTGAAATTGTTGATGGTGTGGGTCACTTACTCCATGATCCGGCTGAAATCAGTTAAGCTTTCAACGACTTTTTGCCACTACCATGGATCGCGGAGCTGACCCGGTGCCCGTGTGCACAGAGCTTACAGTAGCAAAAATCTTACTCAGGGTCGATATCTCGATCGACGGTATCCATCAAGTTATCGAATTAATCAAGCCATCTTCCAATCTGGGATCTGCTAGCATTTCACCAACCACCATTAAACTATGAGGACTCGGTATACCATTGCTTCTGATGAACAGCTTTACTATATCGCTAGAATTTAGCCAATTTCTGGAACCATGGTAAACGACATTTATTCTACCTTTGCATAAAGGAGGTCCCAAGCAAACCATGGATAACTACCTACCAAAGCACCACACTTTGTTTTTCCCTTGGCTATTTGAAAACTGTTCAGAAAGGAGATGATGAACTTTCTTGATTCTATTGACCTGATTAATAATTCGCAGCGCGCTTTTCTTAACAAGCAATCGTGCACCAATTGTCAATTTCATGATCTCATCCACATATCATAATCAATCGATTCCGGCTATGCAGTAGTCATCCTATTGCTTAATCTACACAAAGCATTCCACCGAGTATGCACAAGCGACTATTACAAATGTTGGAGAACTTTGGAATCCGGGACGCATTACTAGGTTGCCTATCGTCTTAATTGATTGGTCCTCACAAGGTAGTTACTTTAGGTGAATATCGCACTTTCCCGCGCTCAATCACCAGTGGAGTCAATCAAGGGAGCGTGCTCGTTCCCTTACTTTTTCTGCTCTACATCACTGACATTGCCACACCTGTAAAACAAGGTACATCACTTTTTTGCGGACGATGTCAAACTAGTCTATACGTTTCGGTGTGAAGAGCTTCACGGGACATTACCGCCCATTCGATATGCTTTACATTCCCTTGAGTCATGGTGCTGCACATGGGTGATGAACCTCTCGGCTAAGAAATCAAGCAACATGCCTTACGGCTGCTGCATCTCCGAAGGATCTATCACATTAAACAAGGAATTCATTCCTACACACTTGTCCACGGGAGATCTTGACATTAGCTGCCCGTCTACCCTCAATTTCTCCGAACAGGTCCAATACCAAGTAGCACGTGCCAGGCAGATTATGTTAAATATATCAAACTAATTACACGCAGCTCGTGCTAGAGTTGAGCTTTTCAGGCTACTCACTCGTCTCACCCTGGAATACTGCAGCATAATGTAAGGATATATGAGAGTGAGAATTGCTGTGGAGAACCTGCAGAGGTCATTTAGGAAACATCTGATTGGGAAACACTCTGCTATGGTTTATCGAGGACGTTTCGATTAACTTCATCCGGAACCTCTTTGGATTCGGCGACTGAAGCACAACTTGTTGTTGCTTTTCCAAGTGTTACGAAAAAAGATCTTTTTCCACCGACCTACACTCAGTTTTCAACATTACCCAACTACAGCGTATTTCTAAAAACAGTTAACACTGAACATACCGAAGGGAAGAACGAAAGTCCGCTCTAATTGCTTCCTGGTCAGATATAGCTGTCTGTGGAAAAAATTACCAATAAAACCCAAGTTATTTGGCCACGTCAACATTTAGAAGCATACTCGCCAATTACATTTATCTAACTACCCTAAGCTTTACATTCACATGGGAAAAATCCCTCGATGATATCTTGCAGGGGGGGCTTAATACCATCTGAACACCAATGTTTCCATAACTAGGCTTTGACATCAAACATCTGACAGAAGGGTAATACACGAAACGCATATCTCAATACACCACTTATGCATGTCCCCCATGCAAATGCTTGGACACTTATGTACAAATTGATCTATTCTGCTACAGACACAGTTTCTCCCATCTAGGTGTTTTTATATATATATGTGTATATAAACCGTATGTACAAAAGACGTAAGTCAAAAATAATTGCGGCACTAGTCTAACTTACTTAAATGGAACATTATTTATATAGAGGAGTAGCTGTCCGAGGCATACACGCAGCACCGGCAAATTTCATCTCATTAATACAGGTGTTTACATGCGACCAATTATGGGGATTTGAAATCAAAATGCAGCGCTTGGTTTCGAAATATGACCTTTGTTTCAAAGATACTACATTTCGCTTTCAAGGATGACGTCATCGGCATAAGAGTTGAATAGTGGGCATTTGTTTAGGTTCACAATTTTCAACTGACGTTTTAATGGCGTATCAACCGTAAAATTGGTCTTTTCATTTATAACAAATTTCCAGCAACGCCTTAGCGATTAAAAGTTTGAGCACACCTAAGTTCGTGTATTATCTCGTTCGGGCGGTCCTTTTACAACAACGTAAGTACCCACGTTTATTCTAATAACCCTTGGGGATCGATGTGGGCACCACATTGAACAAGCACCGGTCTGGGTTCCTGGAGTTCAGGTGGAACATAAGCTGAAGTTGGGCTTCGTAAACAGAACCTTCAGTTGGGCCGATTAGTACGTAAGCGACTATGTGCGTCCTCCCATATCTCGTGATGTTGCTGCAATCTTGTATTATGTTGGAGGACAGGTTAATGAGCTGAGGATAAGAAAAGTAGATAGGCAAAACATATCTTTATCCCGGCAACGTGTAGCACTTCGAAAAGAGCTGTTCATTGAACACAGACTAAAAAATTGGTAGTCAGTCCATTTTAACGCTAAAGATCCGACCATCGATAGAAATCACTTACTTTTTTGCAAATAATCCCGTCTGGATTCCTTTCATGAAGTATCTTGTGGATTCCCACTTTGTCAAAGCTCACAATAAGTTCTATTGCAATAGAGCAAAGGTTAATGAGGTGCGTAGTGACTATGAACCGGTTGGTGGAATAGAAAGTTTGGCCGTTAATAAGGTCAAAATGCAACTTAGTGAATGTTAGTCACAAGTAGACTCAGCTAGACTGCCACCACACATTCAGGAAAACGGTAGACGCTCGTTTCTTCCCACTGAGTTGCAGCAGTAGCGAATTTTGCTGGATTAGAACCAATGAGCTTACTCTTGCGTGTCAAAGATAAATGACACTGCTACATGCTTGAGAGCGGCGGATAACAATGCCCTAATATATAACTGCGATATAAGGCAGGTGGTGAAAGCGCTAGAGAAAAAGACTGGCCCCCAGGTGCTGTGAATTCCTTTGCAATCCACCACTACTCTAAGTGGTAAGGAAACTGTTGCGCTGAAGCGCAAATATATATCATTCATGACGGTCCACCGTCGTCATTCATGACAGTGATATACGTCGCTGGCACATAAGAGTAAGAGCCTCGGTTCGAATCCAGCAGCATTCAGCAGCTGCGCGCTACTGACGAGATCCAATGGGACGACCCAGCCATTTAGCGCTTTGCTGAATTTGTGGTGGAAGTCCGGTTGAATCTGGCTGCAATGAATCTTAACAAATACCAACACATCCCTCTACTGCTCACTAACTAAAGATGCACTATACAAACTGCTTGCATGGTTTCGATAAAAACTCGAGAGCGGGTTTCTGTGATTCCGTTCGAATTAATGTAGCTAAGAGAAAGTGCAGAAAGGTCAGAATGCTTGAGCAAAAGAAGCCGTGATTTAACTTACCGAGGGCTTTCCCATTCAAAATCGTGTGTGAAGGCACTGTGGGACGCAAATTTCATACGCAGTAATTGACGAAATCCGGTGTAAGGTTCATCACACGGAACATCCAATAAAGCAACACTTATCCTTGTTAAACTTTAAAGGAACAATGAAAGAATGCGATTTATTTAATAGACTTGTGTGCATCTGTTCGTTAAGTGTGTTTACGAAGTTGTAGACGAATTTCAATCCTCCTGCAGATAGGTTTGTATGACAGTGGAATTGACGGACACTGAAGTGTTAATGGTGCTCTATTACAGTAGTGCATCAGAAAATAAACCCTAATTATAAGGCGTATGCAATTAAGTGCGAGGAATATTGGGAATGCTTAGAGTTGACTGTGTACAAATGGAATGAATGAAAGCATTGGCTGAAATAATAAAAAGTATTGGTGTTGATACACGGTTGGAGGCCCTAACGAACCGGACAGTGTGTTGCACAAACGTCAAGTCACACGACACATGCCAACAGCCGAGAAGATAGGGTGCGGCAGTGATTTCAACTTTTGGTCTGCGGACATCCAAAGGTTCCACAGGACACTTGTAGGGGAGCCAGTGTGACCAGAGCTTGTTGCATGCTCCGCCTTCTTCTATTTTATTAAGGTCTAGTCCTATGATTATAAATATTTTACTGGGTACACTTTGCCATTCGGTACTAAAATGTTTTATGACCCAACGGTATTGAGGAGCGTGGGCCAATGCAAAAGTGTGTGCTAGATAAAGCGCCTCACATGATCAGTGAGCTCATATACATGGACTAGCGTAGAGCAGTTAGCATTAGTAAATTTCATGGTCAGAGCTGCGTGACAGTGTTATGTTTTAGTTACCGAATCTCCGAAAGTAAATTTGCAAGGACAGACTGTAAATTATCTATGGGAAACTACAAGTTCATGCAATGTTAACGTCGTGAAGACCATGACTACATACTACTGGGAGGGTAAGGAGCTTGAATTTAAATTCCCCTAAGCCTAACGACGACGGTCACACCGGAAGTAGTTTTGCACATAAGTTTATTAAGTCAACGTGAAGCAGAGAAGTGAAAATAACGCACGTGCTGGTAATAAGAAAACTATAGAATTCCAGCGACTTGTGTCCGCCCGAGCAACAGATGGCCGCGGCAATAGCCAGGTACTCAGTTACTCAAAACAGGTTGTATTCTGCAGTTCAAACCTTACACTCTCATCAGTCAATTTTCGGCTAGTATGCATTGACTCTCTCTTCGATTGGTGAGTAAACGTCTGCAAGGAAATAGTTCGGCTCGTAGAACAAGCCTGAACCTGAATAGTATTCTAGGCGTTCGGAACGGCACCAGACATTCTTTAACTGCTATCCGGAGTGATCAGCTGCGCGTAACTATCAGCTGTGTTAAAATCCAGCCTTCTGTGTCCAGGATGCGTTTGGAATGGTGAAGCACTGTCATAGATTACCACCTGGTTGCAATATGACGCAACCTAGTCTGCTGGAAGCTAAGTTAAGAATGTTGCCGTTGACAAGATTGGTCCTCAGACACGGCTTACACTGACAACGGTTACGTACCGCATAACCTTTAGTGTTTGGTTGCAGTGCACCACATCACTGTTAGCAGTTAATTGATGATGGTCAGCTGCCTTTTAGTTTCTTAATTTGCATGTGTTCAAATTTAAGCGAATTTGACAAATACGCACTGCTGAGAAATCTCGATGAGACGAAATGACCGACTAGTGGTTTTTCAAACGTGTAAAGTATTAATTGACTTAGAAGCGGCTACTAGACACTCAAACAAACAAACAAACACACGTAATACTTCTTGTCATGCGTGACACAGGCAAAATACCTGCCTGATCAACTGGTTCAACAAAGCTGGGATATGGAGACATTTTTCAAGATCACTTTTGTTCTCCCTAAAGTGTTTGCAATGCTCAATCATTTAAAGTAGTAAAACATGAAGAAGTTGAGAGTAGGAATAAAACTTTTTACAGCCGTCAGGTCAAGTAAAACAATACGACGCTTCATGGAGCCGTCTCCCGGAGAGCTGCTTCCAAACTTCAATTACACAACTCATCTCGCCATGTGCTGTTGTGGCTTAATGCATGTAGCCAATGTATATATTCGACTCGTACTTTTCTTGTTAGCTCTTGTCACATGCAATTTTGTCATCCTCATGGTGACGGTTTATACATAAGTATGTATAACTGTATGTAGAGGCCTATGTAAATTATTAAGCTCTCCCCATTATACAGCCATTATTTAGCTAATTCGAGTCCAGCCCTCTTTATATTCCCCAGTTAGTTAGTAACTACTCGAATTTCTTGAGTTTAGTGCATTTTTGGAAGCATGTATCCATCACCTCAAGAGTTCGGCTCAGTCCTGGCCAACAGTGGTAGCAGAGAAACAAGGAAAGTAAAGGTCTGAAGCAACATCTACGAGATGATGAGCTTTTGTCCGAACTGGTCCGATACATATTGCACAAATTAGCCCTGGTGATATAAACCGTCAATTTACACATTTTTTAATGAATTTTCATAGGAAATAAAGGAGATAGATCCAACGGGTTGTAGGAAATCAAATTTTGGAGATAGGGGATGTTCCATCCATGTTTGTCGCCCTATGAGATGCCGTAGTTGCACAAAATATTTTCCCCGGGAGGGAGAGAAAACAGTATGATTTTTAGGGTATCCTCATTATACTTTGTATGAACCAAAACGGTGGGGATAAAATGAGCCGCGATTTTTTCTACCACTATCAATTTACTGAATCTACTCATTTCCAGGCGAAAACGCACCAAGTTGAAGATCAGGCGTAAGAACTTTAAAATGACAACTGAGCAATTAGTATCGGCCAGATGTGCGACGACAGCAGTGGCGCACGTTTTGTTTACTCCCCGACCCAAACCCTCTAGGCATTGCTCTCGGGTATGTTTGCTTCAATGTCTCGTGATGTTGCTGATGTTACTCGTCACACAGACAAAGGTCAATTATCTTGTCCAAAAACTGATATCTACCAATAACAAAGTTTTTAAGCTGTAGAGGCAGAATTAGTTGGGAAGTGAAAAGCTGTAGCACGGTGTTACTACTGACACCCGTGTAGAATCTGGTGCGACGATCACGCCTCGTAGAGGCATACCATGATACAAACGTGACCATGTGATGGATAACGTAACTACCGTTTCGAAATCGCGACATGTAAGCCCGCTTCGGATCGTTTTCAACTTGAAAAAAGGTGGATATTAGAGATAGAATCCGGCAGAGCTTTAAGTTTAGACACTTTCCTATGAGCACGGTATGGTATTTCTAACGAAAGAACGAAGTTAGGTGCATTTAGAAAATTCAACAAACCATTTCATTAATTTCCGTGGCATTTTTGCTGTTTGTATGGACAAGCTCCAGGCTATATTCTTTTGTTTCCGTCTCGCCTTGTCTGATTTACGCGTGTTTTGAAAATCGAAGCTCACATACCCTGTTAGACAGTAATTTGCGCTTTTATGTTTATATTTGAAACCAAATTATTGCAACTATTGTCAGGTGGATAAGCTCTGCTATTGTCATGTAACGCGGTTTCCTAACCCAGTTGTTCTACGATGGTCGACTCTTAATTAGGAGTGAGAGGGGATAGGTGAGTAGTTTGACCTCGTTGTGTTATAGAATCACATCTTACGAAGCTTGACGCAATAGGTTAGGAACTTAGACAACTTTAATATTGCGATAACATGCTCATTTGCTACCACTGTAAGGCAAAGAATCGAGATTTATATAAAATGGGAAATAACAAGTAGTGTAGTGTGTATCATCTAACTGCAGAACTGAGAAAATTGTGCTTGTTAATCCAACGAAACGTAGCTCTCTGTACAAAGCTGAGATGGTTGACGAAAATTTCGTCGGAGCTAGACTCTGCTAGACTGCCGCTACAAATCCAGGATAGCGCTAGATTGACATTTCATTCTATTGGGAATTGTCAGTAGCGCGCACCTGCCGAATCCTACCAGATTCGAACCCATGAACATATTATTTCGACCCAGCGACTTGTGCCACTATACCATGGGTGACGGTTGTGGTGCGCGATGACTTACATGTAGCTGCGATATAGGGCAGTTTGTGAACGTGTAGAAGACAAGGCTGGCCACTGGGGCTAGGACTTCCTGAGCAAGCCGCCATTAATGAAGGCGGCATGTAAGTTGACACACTAAGTGGCAGTTATGTATCACTCATGGCGGTCCGTAGTTCATTTACTTATGTCGCAAACCCCTAAGAGTAGGCTTTTGGGTTCGAATCCAGCAGGTTTCGGCAGGTGCGCGCTACTGACGAGGAAGTGTGGGACGAAAAGTCGGTCCAGTGCTATTTTTGTTGCGTGATGGCACTCTGGCCGAGTCTTACTAGAAAGTATCATCGCGAAACCACAATAACGTACTCGAATGTTTACCAACAAATTCTAATATATATTTATAAATATATTTATACGCCGCATTTATCTAATTTTTTATTATTACAAAGGACAGATGGACGGCATGCATCCAGCTGCAATCTTCTTTTCGTTCGTCACACTCAAGTTCGATGGGAAATCTCTGTTTCGACTTTCTTTTGTATACTAACGGTTGCCATATCCGCTCCGATCTCTCTTGTTGTTTCCCTGAAAGAATTTCGTAGGAAGATTTCGAGCGCACAGCTATTTAGATATTTCACTCCGTCGAATTGCGTCAAAGCTATATGCGATTCAAATGCGATCAAACAGGTCAAATGCATTAAAAGCAATTGTAGTGAAAATAGTGTGGTTGGTTAATACTGTGACAATTTCTGTGCATACCATAGGACGCTGATTTCCGTCGTAGGTGCACAGGAAATGTGCAGTTCGCCTCAGGCTTCTTCAATATTCTGAGAAGATGCAAGTCTGTCACGTCTGTTATCTTTGCTGCGTTCATGTAGGCTGGGCTTAGCAAGTTCAGTCTTGCAAAGGAGTATGGAGGATTTGTAACTGCCTGTTCAATGTGTTCCACACGACATTTAGACACCTGTAATGCAAAGGCCATAACCGAGTAGATCAACCAGTTCAAAGTATATTGTGATTTTGTGCAAACTAACGTTTACAATTACAATGGCCTTAAGTCAGTTAAGGATGCTCTGAAGTAGAAGCAATCAAATATATTTATCCAATAAGCATAAACTTTTGCATATCAACTAAAACTTTGTCCGCTTCAGCGAAACGCCAATATATTTACTCACGCTCCTCCAAGTTTGTTTGATCTGTGTAGGTAAAAATGTGAATCGAACAGTTTGATTTGTCTGAACAAAGCATTATGTGTAACACTTGTCTTATGTAAACTAGTGGAGGCTGATTAGTAACAGTTCTGCTAATTGCACAATTTCTGAACAGAATCTACTGCATGTGATGCTGAGGAATCAGTATGTGTGGATCGAAAATTATTGTAAGCTTGACCTTGCTTGGTACCTCATGTTTCGTCGTTTAGGTCATTTAGACAGCTTAGATTTAATGACTTGATTATGAAGTAACACAGTACAAATCTTGAAGCGCACAGATGAATATCACTTCGCAGAAAAATATGACAGCTATTTTCCTTTATTTTACAATGAAACACTGGATTAATTCTGCTGTCTGGATGACCTGAAGTGCATGCAGCGACATTCATATATGGCAAAGTGCGCTTAATCATCATTTGCTTCAAATGTGCAGACAATGTTCCAGGAGCTGGTATTTTGCGTTGATACCAGTTTCATCACGGACGAACACTGGATCCGGAAGAAAACGATCGATGTTTAATCACACCCTTGAATCCTTTTGAACAGTCACAACTGGAACATCTATGAAGCAGCACGACCAATTTAGACCTTTTCAACCTAGGTGTGATTTCATATCCGTCGATCGGAAAGAGTGACAATGACCTGACCGATTCTAAGGAGCACTGACCCGGAACTCGGATGCAAATGCTGTGACCATAATCAACCATCACAGCAGCACCTAGATGATCTTAAACAAACTGTTTAAATGCAACTGTGATCCGGAGCTTGAAGACCCATGACCAGATCATGTCTGATGAAGCACTGCCACAGGAAATTGGACAGTGAATGCATATGTCGGTCGGCTGATCCCATCTTGATATATCTATACAATATTATCTACCTAGGTTATCAGTGTGAAGCAATGAGTAGCTTTACATAGCTTTTCAAGCTAACGCTTCTGCACTCCTAACAGTTTCTTCATTAGAACAATATGTTCAAAGCAATATGTTGATTAGGAACCCTGGTTTGTTAAATACAAGATGCGTTGCTGTTTCATTTGTGCTCAAGTTAATATCCAAACACTTACGACATCAAAGAAAACTGCATCTAACCGAGCACTTAGTAAATTTTGTACTTACCTTTTCGAAAAATGACGCGCAGATGTCCCTTGTCCATGGCTCGACTTTCATGACCGTATCCATGTCTTGGGAACGAAATAATACAACGCACATAGAAAGAAATAAGGTTTACATGACTGTGTCGGGATGACTTGATTTCACACGCCCACATACAATCACGCCGAAATGCAACCATCTTTCACTTGAATAACATCAACTGAGGGAACAAATTTAAGCCGACAGATAGAAATGAGTTTGTTTTGAGTGTTTGCAAATGCGACTAATGTTTGCTGGAAACGACGTAGCATTACTCATGTGAGAGTACGGAATACTCAACCATGCCCTTAGAAACCAAAACGAAGCAGACTCACGAAACATTTCGTCCTCAACAGCTGTCAAATGACGGGATTAGTGGGAAGCAGATTGTCATTTTAAACTCATTAGTATTTGAAAGAGAAATATTTTTTGTGGTGCATGGCTAGACTCAGTTAAAGTGATATTAACACTTCACTAATCTAACCATCCGAAAATTAGAGTGGGTGGAGGAGATCTTCTAACAAGTCTTGAGCACATGTTCACTGGTTATATCTGTTGATATCATCCACTTAGTATCCGCTTCAATAATAGGTGATATAAAACTAACGGGAACTTACTTTGCTTCTTTGGCCAATATATTCCACCAACGTGAACCGCGGTCGTCTCATTATTGTAGGTAATATATTTGAGATACCGCACAGGACCGCTCCAGTATTCCGGGTAATCCCATGTAACGTCGTCTGGGTAATGGTGTATAAATATGCAACCGTATAAGTAGTTCACTGTTCCTATCTTTTTGCAATTTATGCTTGGCGAGGCGAGAGAATTCTTTGGTGCAGTAGAAAACTGGATAAGAGAATGGAACAGGCATTTGAAAACCAGTAGTTTCGTAACAGTATATTTATATCATTTGAGATAAGATATATCGTTTATCACATTCGCTTGTTTGAGAGAAGCTAAGCTTGTGTAATTTCAGAAAAATAATGATGGACCTCAGACCATGATTTGAAAGGGTATAAGAGTAAGGTATTTTGTCGGGAAAAATGCAAATTTTTCTCAAAGTCAGTAAAATGATTCAAGGAGTGCAAATACAAGATAAAAACACTGGGTCTATAAAAGAAGATGCAAAACACTTAACTCATTAAGTGGTTTGTTGCAGTAGAGCTGTGAGTATACTTGCCAGTATTTTAAAGGATTCGCAAACGGACAACTTTGATCTGCATTGCGGTTATCATATAAATGCAACGGGTTAAATAACGTAGGCTAAACGTTTCGACGTATCAGGAAATCAAGTTTTGTTGACTTGAGGGCATTAATAACATTTGATGGGAGATAGATCCAGAACAATGAAAAGCGAAGATGTTAAACGTTTCACCGACATTCTGGTCCACTCTACAACGCAGTTCAGTTACTGTGACTCTGCTTCGGAGTTTGGGGTTGATTGAGTATTAAATGATGATGGCAAGTATGACCAGAATTCGAAAGATCACTAAAATTATTGTTATATCTGCGAAAACTTGCTGTAGTCTCTTTTAGAGTTTTTATCCTGAGTGAGGACGTGATGTTGGAAACTCATTTGGCGCTATCTATCACACTGTGTTGTGTTATCTTAAGCTCAGTGAAGTGGAGTTACAGATAGGTATGCAATGCTGTGATAGGACGTTCTGTGAGCGGCGTCCAACACACGCCAAACAGCTGCGCAAATATTGGGGTGCTTATATTTCCGAGCCTACTAAACACACACGGGCCAACGTGCTGATCTATTTGCTCCGATACATTTACATTCGGCCTCAGACAGTCATGGTCACTTTACAACAGCATAACGAGATCGCACTCATGAGAAGTGCATTGCATAATCTGTAGCTCGAGCATGCAGCCTTTTGGGCTCCGTTAGCGTATGTTCAAAACCTTGCGGTTTGTAACGCTAAAATATATTATGTTTAAACTCGACCACTCATGAGCACTATACAGATCCGCTTGCAGGGATTTGTGATCCTCTCTTTAGTGATAGCGCGCTGTTTCATCGAAACAAATGTGGATACCAGAAAATTTGAGGAGAGCATTCTCAAGTGGTCGTTCAATAAGACGAAAAAGAAACTTGGTCCGAGCACGGTCCATTTACGTACGATACAATGCATCTTGATTGGGTCGTAGATGGTGTCGCTACCACTTTTCATTAAGACGACATTGACAGAAAGATTTGCCTATCAAGCGCAGAACTGGATCGCCGATTCCATTAATTTGAAGTGTGTCCTGTATTGAGTGCTGATCCAGAAGGCCGTGTGATAGAAATATCCGGATGAACGTTATATATTCCTTCTGCCGCATTTACGAACCCTGTCCATCATGAGAAAGACATTATTTGACTCGTGCTTGGATAGCAGTGCTGCGCCGGTACGATAAATATTTGTTTTTCAAGTACTCCAGGAGTGCCTCGGCTACAGTGACCTCCACGACCTTATTAATCACCGAGATTTGTGTCATCGGTTAATAACTCGCGGGATCAGCACAGTTGTCACTTTCAGATTCGGATGATATTCCCGAGCCTCCACAGTATTAGAATCTGCATCTACTTGAGACATCTCTGAAAGAATATTGGTCGCTGGTAGGCAAAACATATGGCAGTTGCTTTCAAAGTTTTTTAAGCGAGCGCTGGCAATATCGAGGAGCTATACTGCTGAGAATAAATCATCCGCTTTAGTAGGTCCTTAGGTGTAAGTAGTGCAAGAGTAAGCCTTGATAGCGATTGATTAGTGTCCTTATGACAAAAGATGAAATTAGCTAAGATACTTCGAATTTTCATCCACGAAATCCATCAAGTCTTTATTTCTTTGTTGCCAGGACATGTGCTGAGTTTGGAGCGCAAATTTCATAACTTGATCAAAACATTTTGTTTACCTTCTTGTAACGTGACTTGAGGTTACGCTGGCGTTGTCAGCGTGTGTGTGCTAATTATGCAATCCTGCGCTCTGTGTTAAATTGAACTTATCCACTCACATATTCGGAAGTACGCTCAATAAAATCTCATCACTGAGCTCTATCCACCGGGGTCAATATTTTTGAAGCATCCAACAACGCGCTGGTACACCACAAACAAACGCTTCCGAAGTCTATTCACTAATGCGAACTTGAATAAGTTTGGTTATTTGAGTTTCATCAATGCTTTTGGGATACCATTCGACAGAATTTCTTTACGGCTGTCAGTCAATATATATCTTAGTACTATGCGCCACTGTATACCATAGGTACATGCATTTTGTCATCTCACGTTACCACCATATTTTTACATGCATTTCACTGCACAAATCCTGTGTGATTTTGGCTACTTGTGTGCGTAATGACATACTACCACCAAACCGGCTGACCGGAGCAGACAACTGCGACAGCCCAAACGGCGTGACCAGCGCAACCTGAAGGTGCGTACGGACCGTCGATCCATGGGCCGGAAATGTTTGTCAACCAGGAAAAAAGTGAACAACGAACCCAAGGTCCACCGTAGCTCAGACAAGCGGGGAACTGAGATTCTGGAGAATACGACGTGTTCATCCAGTGCCGATTCCTACGACGCAACAAATGTGAATATTACCCGTAGCGGGGCTAACAGCGTATCGACAGATAGGTTGTGGTTCTGTGGCTTAGGTTGGAATAGTCTAATAATTAAGATTGTACATACACTTACGACAAGGTGTGAAGCATTGGCTGTTACGTCGGCAGACCAAAAGGAACTGACCTCGGTACTGAGATAAAATCTCGGAACTCAAATTGCAGAGTAGTGCATTACGTAGCCCGAATCCCCGACATGTTAAAAGGCAAAGCTCTGTAGCAGCAATGCTATCCAGTCTGGAAAGGCAAATGCCGTTAATGAAAGGCATCAGCGAAAACAGGCCGGTCGTACCGTCTCCAAATTTTCACGTAATGATTTAATCATGCAGAGTTTCGTACACATTGCACGATCACCACCCTCAGGAGCAGGGCAACAACATTTGACCCCTACAGCTAGTGCAAATAACGACGTTGCAAGTACTAAATCTTGCTGTAGCCTTGGCTATCGTCCACGGAAGACAAGCCAGATACCCACGATCGATAAATCTACGCTCACAAGGAGATGCGGAACCAATAATACGCAACCAAGAGGTGATGACAGTGATATGCTCAGACGCCCCAGAACTCACTAGCAAATCGCCAAAAGGCAGACAAACCAAGGAGTAAAGCAGCTGGGCCGAAATTGCCTGCACACTCGGACTGAAAGTTCTCCCAACGGGTCTTACACGCCGTTCACGAAATCCCTCATCTCCACACCTAAGAGGACCTCGCTTACTACGAGTAACATTTCGCAACACGCTCGAGCTGGAGGATGTTTTGCTTAGCAAGCCACATTCTAGTGAACTCATCTGTCAGTGCCCGCATTTTTCCCGACAGTCAATGGGCAGAAAGGCAGAAGCGGAAATCCAACCCTAGTTCGTCACGTGAAAATGAGTTGAAGAAAGTGGTGCTGGTTCATTGTAAACGACATAGGCACGACATCAAATAATGAAGGCACATCGCAGAGCTCTATGACATGCAGAATGTCGTAGCTTTTGACGCCACCTGTCTAATAGCTTCCACGAACTACCAAGGTAGCGGTCTACAAATGTTAATAGTCACCTTGGCTGCGTCCGAACTAGTTTCATGGACAATCCAATCATAGAATGGCAAAAGGAAAGCTGGGCCGCCGGAATTACGATTAAGACTATACCTTCAATTAATACAGACCCTGAGATACAGATGAGCCAGCCTCAATTGTAACTATCTCAAAGCAGCCAACCGTATAAACAACCGTTTCAAAAAACTTCAGCAGACCGGCACTAATTTTGCCCGTTACTCACAGCGAATCGAACTCCTGATGTGTCAACAAATACAATGTTGCACCAACACTCAGAGGTTGTATTCTAACTCGGAACTGCGCCACCGACATGAAACAACAACTTCGGACCTTCTAGCAGTTACTGAAATGAGGCTCTCAAACAATGTACTTGATCTAAAAATTTAATTCAGTGAGATGTCAGTCATTCGAAAAGAACGTCCATCTCGCGGTGGCAGTGTTGCTCCTTACCATCGAGATTATATGAAATGTGAGGCTCCTACCGAAAATTCTCTGGTTATCCCAGACGCACTAATTTGCAGATTGCAAGTAGCAGGTCGAGATGTTGGTTCACAGAAGACTTGTGATGCTTGCCGTCTAGCAGTTATCTATATGCCTCCGAACTTAGCAGCAGACAGCGATAACATTCGTTTAAACGTCCTGCGCTATGCTGTTTCACAAAAGTACTTTAACTATCTTATAATGAGTGACTTCAATGTTCCTACAATAGTATCAATATCCCCCAATGGACCATCATTTAAATCGGTACTCCTCGAATTCATGTATATGACAGTTTTACATGACCATGTGCACCAACCAACCATACACCGCGGTTCAAACAAGCCATCACTCTTGGGCTTAATCCTAACTAATGGTTGAGTCATTAGCATACGAAACTCCACTGGTCAGTAACAACGATTCAGTTCTACGATTTGTTTACGTGTTATGCCTGCATTGTTGCTAAAGAAAGAGCGACTCAAGGAACTATTACGGAACAGCATCGAAGGTTGTACCATTACGAGCACCGCGTTGGACCAATATACTGATCCGGAGCATAATACATAACTGGATCAACAGAAAAGATGAGATATGGATTCAACATTTGCTAAGCCCATGTGATATCACACGTCAGAATTACAAAGTCAGCAGAAACTACTGCACGTCGTTCATTATAGTTGATAAGTACGAATGGCAGGAAAACATGGTGCTGATATTTACGAGCAACACCAAACTACTATATAGATTTTAAATGGCAAAAGTAAGCTTAAGCCTGAATACCACCACACAAGACGGCCATTGGCCTAATAACTACTGCTGTGCATGCCGCAATCGCTCTACTCCTGCAGTTTGGTTCGGTAGCTAAAATGCCATAGAATTTTCAACCTACCAACTCCCAACAAATGTCGTTGGTGTATGCAGCGTCATCTTTACTCCAGTGGCCGTTGCAAGCAAATAACAGTCTCTCCGGGAGTACGGTGCCCCTGGAATCCACAAGATCTGCCCAAAAGTACTGAAAACCCTTTCTTTCACCACAGTAGCACAATTGCAACCTTTTTTCTGCTTCCGATTAACTCCCACACTCTCCCGTCTGAGTGGAAAAATGGAATTATCACTCCAATATACAAAGATGATAAGCGATCGGATCCTGCCAACTACCGACCTATTACTCTCTTTCCTGTTTTCTCAAAAGTTATGGAATCGGTAATCGCGAATGAACTGACGCGATGCTTTGAAAGTCTGCAAATAATTTACAGTGCACAATATCTTTTCAGACGTAGACGATCTTTCTCACCAATACGATACTTACTCTGGACTCATGGACCAGGATTAAGGAGTCCTTATAGATGTGATTTAGTTGGAGTTTTCTGAAGCATTCGACTTGGTCAATAATTTTTTCGCTTCCAAAAGCTGACTGCCTGCGGTTCCCCGCTGACCTGGTTAGACGAGTACTTACACGATAGGGCAATCAAGTTAAGAGTAGCCGACACTTACTTTGCAAGCCTGTGCATCTCCAATGGTGTATAGCAAAGATCCGTCCTCGACCCACTACTTTATTTCGTCTACGTTATTGACCTTCCATCAGACATTCTATCTCCGATACAAATATTTGCTGAGGATGCTAAAATAACGAGAGAAATTCGTTCAGCATCCAGTCGTGTCTACCTCCAGGAAGATCTGACTCGGTCTAAGGAAGAGGTAGAAAAGAACCAACTTCCACCGAACCCTACAAACTGCCACCTACTGACGTTAGGCAGTAGCTTAGTCAACACAAACTTTTGAGGCAACATCTCCTGCAACACGTGACTAGTGAACGCGACTTAGGCATAATCGTGCAAGAGAGTCTTGGCAATTCGGTCTAATGGTCGAAAGCAGCAAGTGTGGCGAACTTGAACTTAAGACTTTTGAGATGAGCTCTCGGCACCTTTGAGCGACAGCTGTTACTGTTGCTGATTAACCCCTATATTTTCCCTCACTTTGAATACGCATACAGGCTTGGTGTCCACGGTTAAAATCAGACTTTCGCCTATTAGATCAACTCCAAATAAAAGCCAGAAAATTTACATATGTACTATCCGGTCTAAGTCACGAAATGCGTCTTCGTATACTCGGTGTGTTCTCATTAGTATACTGACAACTTCCCGGAGATCTTGCTCTCACATACCGGATACTAACTGAAAGCGAGCATCCATATAAATCACTGTTAACCCTAGCCCCTTAAAAACTAAGTCGAGGCAACCGCTTGAAACTAATGACACAGCACTCCTGTCTGAATTGTAGAGCGTATTTTCACTCACTTAGAATCTGTTCTCACTGGAATGCATTACCAAGATATGTGGTGAACTCTACAGACATGACGACATTTGAAACACTCTTAGACTTTCACCTTAGTGGTAAACACTGCACAACATTTTGATAAAGTGCAATGTTTTAATCATTGATACTTCAGATTCCAAGTTGGAACACTTTGATTTTAATTTTATTTTGCATATCCACTCTGTGGGTCTTGTAAAATTAGGCCTTTTATCCCATCATACACTACTAACTATTGCACTTTTTGAAAATGTCCTGCTTCTTGTTTGCTTAACTCTTCTGTACGAGTTCGACTCAGTGGTACCTTCGTGTTTTATAGACAACCCGCACAGGCGATGAAAGTGATCCAACCTGAATCTCTCAATGCAATGTTTCAGTTAGTCCACAAAAATAAAAACGAATTTGTCCGTATACAACAATGAATTTTGGTGTTTGATATGTTTGCCACTCGCTTGTTAAATTCGTTAACAAATTCTCCACAAATTCCCCACTCTGCCATGAAGTCTAGCTATTTTCATCATCTTAGTTTGTTTTCACAAAAGACTATCTTCAAAGTACTATCTTCAAAATAATCTGCGCACCACATGTGCCAAAACAATAGTGTGGCCCTGTCTCCGTGGCCCACAAAGTGCCCTTTGTTACAACGAAGGCCTTGAGTCCAAGATTGTTATTTTTAGTTATTTCCGGTCATGAAACGCAGGGAACCAGCGATCAGTTCTTACATTTCCGCCTTTAATGCTCACCGAGAATGCCCGTAGGTTTCTTAGGTGTTGGCAATTAGGTCCCTGATCCGGAGAATTTAGCCATAAAGCTATATCAGCGGGTTCGAGCTAACTAAGATGGACATTAGTGGGTGATAATCCGTAACCTCTAGACGCGTTTAAATCTGCCTTGGGTGTAGGCGACACAATAACAAGCCTCCATTTGAAACTATTGTGTGCTTAGCCCGGTACATGTGTAAGTCAGGAGAGTAAGAATCAATTGCATCGCTTCCCGTATCGGGTTGGTTGTTGCGCAGAAGTTACATATCAGGTGTTTGGATCTCAACTTGGTACTCAAGTTGTTCAAACATGTTTCCATTACTACGTAGAAATCCAAAGACTTTGAAACCCGCCAAAATCGAAGCCTGTTCCTTTTTCTCCGAAGGTCATGTTCATTTACATACAGACAATTGAGAGGAACATCTGCCAGAAGAGTGTCTGAACACAGACATCTATTTGTAAGGATATTCGTCGAGACTTGTAATGCTAGCTTTAGATCGTATTTGGATATTATAGTTATACAATCTGGGGCCAGTTCGGCTGGTGCGTAGAACAAATGCCACTTACATTTGCAAAAGCGAATTGTGGTGAAATGTCTGTTCTTTCTGACGACTCCGCAGTTGCGATGCGTTTTAGTTAAAATGAGTACGCATCTGGACTTGCAAAGAAATGCCGCGGATTTTGTGTCTGCTCAGTAAACATTGCCTTCGATATGGCACCGAATGTTGGTAGCTCAGGTTGTTCAGTTGGTTGTCTGAGTGTTCGCTGAGCTCGGCAGGTTTACTGCAAGCGTTTCGTCACCACTCGAGGTCACATCGTCAGTGCACGTGTATTCAGCAGATGGGCACCTGCGAAACGTCAGTAAGCGAGTGATCAATCTCCTATCCGCCGCTAGGAGATCGCGCCACTCTGCTAAATACACGCGCACTGACGATGTCACCTCGAGTGGTGACGAAACGTTTGCAGTCAACCTGCCGAGCTCAGCGAACACTCAGACCACCAAATATTGGCTTGCTTTCAGCCTCTGTCAAACGTACTTTTGTTAACAGTTTGTTGGTGGTATGTGTCAAATTCCGAACATCTGTTCCAACAGTTGTTAACACTGGAGCATAATTCTCATAATTGCTGGACAACCTCTTTTATATTTGGGTGGAATAGGTTATCTAAACTTTATTGGCATTCACAGCATTGTACAATAATGATTCATGTTAGAATAAATCAAGAATTGCATGTCACGTCTTACTCGTTCACCCAGTTAAGAACATAGTTATTTTGATCTCATGGCGTACTAAGCTCTCCGCATTATAAAAAACAACTATGCAACCTTTCTCGGAATCTTGTCTTTGATTAGAGGAAGCATTTCCTATGATATCATATTGTCACTATGCGAATAGCAAATATGAAGCGCAGAATTACTCACTAGAAAACGAGCGGTTTCATTTGCGTCCGATTCGGTCCAGATGTTCATTTCATATGCTGAAAAGCGATGGCGATCAGGACTAAGCAGGAATGCCGATGAATCTAACGCACCGTGACAATGTTAAGAACCTAGTTTGTGTTATGGGCGAATGTGCTGAGAGTAGACATAATAACTCCATGTGTACACTTCATGCTGCTCATAAAGCCATAACCTTATTCAATGGACCAGCCATCCACGGAGAGGAGGGCTACTATTAAATTTACGCAGAGATTCCAAGTGTGATGTAACTTTATCTAAAGCACCGTACTTTGAAGTTGATGAATTTAATTAGTCCCCACGCGCGACAAAATTTATGCAATAAGATCAACGCGATGCCGTGTACATTGGCAAGGTAAATTAAAATGAATCGGCATGTTCGCAACCAGTGGGGAAATTCCAAATGCTAGATTTTATATCCCAGCTATAAATGGAAAATGTGTGGCAGCGATTATCGCCAATTAATCCCCTCATCCTACACAGTGAAATCCTGTGAGAACTATAAAGTAATCACCAAATGATGGGTTACGTGGTAGCCAGAACCCAGTTTGAAGTTGTGCTTCTCCACTCGGTTAGTGGTGCGAAGTTGCTGCATTAGTTAATTGCATTCCAGTAAGGTGAAACGAGGAAATTTTCGATATAAAAGAATTTGTCTAACATTCGTAAGCACAAATTTAACAGATGAAAGCTGCAATTCTAAGTGTTGTTATTAGGGGTCAATCAATGTATTAAGTTCCTTATATGCACACAATTTCAAGGGCAAACAAACAGAGAGCATGGGTGTGTTAAGCTGGGCCGCGTAATTTTAAGGACTAATTTCTGTCAGATATATTGGGATAGTTTCTACTAGGACTTACCAAATGAACCCTGACTGACTTTATCAACTAAATTAAAAAAGATATCGGAACAAGACAATAAGGACTAAACGAAAGAACACTGAGTATATCAAAATACACTCGTAAATCCACTAAAATATGAGTAAATATTTGCGTTTCATCAAACCACACATGGCCTCAAACCCAAATCTTTTGCATCAACGCGGCAATAGTCTAGTGAAGTGAAACGGGGACGTCCTCCTCTTTGAACAGCGGATGAATCCACATAGTCACGGAAGGAGGCGGCGAATACCCTGCGTGTACAGTATGCGACAACATTTCATTACGATCATTGGCCACCTAACCAAATGACGATGCTAGTTTTAACCCCAAAACACACTCACATATCGTTCACAGCGGAAGTTGTATTGAAAACCCGTTGAGTATGCGGAAGCACAACTCTCCTGAAGTTGACAAAGACAAACACGAAACTGCTGGTGGTAGTAGGAGAAAGTTTAGCTGAGACTTTGGTTCAATTTTTCCAACACTTTTTGAACAAATGCACTTGCCCGACACGTGGAAACACAGGATGGTTACTTCTATACACAAGGGAGATAGTCGTTCCATTCCACCCAACTACTGTCCATTATTGTTACTACCGGTTATTTTAAAGGTCATGAAAGCTATTAGTTCTGATGCGCTAACGGCCTAATTGGAAGATTTTAGCAATCTGGCAAGGGAACAGCATAGCTTTCGACAAAATCGATCGTAAACTACACATCGACTACTAGCATGATCCAGCTGGAGTACGGCAGTAGACTGTGGCACATTTGTTGTTGTAGTCTTCCGTGACTTCTCAATAGCGTCCAATCGGTTAAACCATGATATTATGCTCTTGAAACTGCAGACCTATTGTATAGTGTGATCCTCTACTAGGATGGATCAAAATCTTTCTACATCGGCGTCTGGACGTACCTGTGAGAATCCCTTCAGATCCCATCTGAGTTGAATGCGGAGTACCAAATGGAATGGTACTAGGACCGCGATTTTGTTGACGTACATTAAAAATCTGCCTGCTTTATGTTGATGACACCAAGGCGTGGAGGACGATGTATACGCCAGTTGGTAGCACAGTACTTCATCTCGATCTCGATAGGGTATACATGTGGTAAATTCAGAATCTACTTTGATTTGATATGGACAAATGTAGAGTGCTGCATCTACAGCACAACTTGGTGCATTCCTACAAACTCACCAACCAAGAGCTTCAAATAGTTCCTGACTATAAGTATCTGGGAGTTTTGGTACATGTCGACCAAGGTTGCTTGAAGCAGTGTGAAAGTACTTCTAGGAAGGGCATCCAATATGTGGGCCTCAGGAAGCATGCAATCGGAATATTCGACCTCTCGATTTTTTCCCCAATTACTCGGCTCATGCATGCGGGCATGTAAAATACGAAATGCAAGTCTGGCAGTCATGGCTTAGGACAGATCTCATCTCCTTGAAAATACCCGAAAGCCGGGCAACCAAATATGTCAAGGGTCTGTTTAAATTGGCCTTATGAACGTAGGCTACATTTGCTCGGAGTCTTCAGCGGACAGTAAAGGGGATGACGCAGGGACCATATTTTGACTTTCCAAATTTTGCGAGATCCCAACAACACGTGTCGTTTCATGCTAGGGCTCAGTCACAACATTGAGTTGAGACACAAGTAATTCAAAATGACACAGCAACATGGTCGCTTGGGGTGTTGTCAAGATTTCTTTTCCGTACACGTTTCAGTACGTGGAAGGAACTTACGCAACCGGTCATATATGTTCCCACGCTTGCATGGTTCAAAGCCGGAGTTTACCGTGCACTTACTACGCGGCATCACTTTACATGATCAGGTACCCATTAATAAACACAGTTGCCTGTAAGAGATTTCACTGGTGGTCAAATCACAGATTTCGTTCTACGTTTCCAACTCTTCTAAGTGTACACCCGAAGGAGACACGGTTTTGCCAACATCCAATTTGTCGTCATTTCTTATGGATTTACCTTGGATTCACAGTCTATGCTACATAGACTTCAGTGAGTTCACCAGCGTAAAGGTAATTTAGAGACCATTTTTTATGTTTTTTAGTTCCACCAGATCCATCCTACAGGACCCGTTAAGCATTAGCCTGTTTGCCCGTACAAATTCATTGTTCCAGATTCAGCGGTATTTACAGATGCAATTTCTCCAAAGAAACTGGCCGATTTTGTCTATCTCACTCAGAATATTAATTAAGGTGATTTTATGAACCGAACAGTGGCTTATGGGTAATCACAACTCACATTCTGTAAATCTCTTTTCCGAAATCGCCAATATCTCTCGTGCGCCGTTGTCCTTTAGCAATAGCATTTTGTCCTTGTGACGCTCATCTGAGTGGTTGCAAACACAGGTCAATTCTTTGGTTAGGGGTTCATAGAACCACCAGTGGACTTTGCATTTTCTCTCCGAAGTTGGATCGAAATAGGAACGCTGAGTGATTTGAAGTGGTAATTTTGGGTTAGCAATGTTGCAAAAATACAATGAGAATTAGTTTGTATGAACTTTGGTTGTGGAAGAAGCAAGAAGGTTAAGACATGGAAAACTTAAACTTATTTTTGTATTGAATTTTTTGTTGGACATTAATCGAAAATAGATACATAATGAACATGAAATGTTCGTTAACGGTGTGGATAATGGTGTACAGAAAAATCACCTACATGAGATGCACAATATGACTGCACGCTTCCTCCAAGTATGTGATTCATGAAATCAACGTATGGCCTCTCGTCCGTAGCAACCGTGATTGAAAAATAGTCTAAAGTGAAGGATGAATAAAGAACTGTTGAATTTCAACCATGTACACATATATACTAAAAGCTAAGCAAGTTGTTTGTTGTTAGCAGACACACATGTCTATCTCATTTAACACTCATTGCTTTCTCTACTTCCTAGTCTACTCTTACAACTTGCACGGGCAAAACTGATACAAATTTTAGGTTTTTGTTAAGCGTTTACTGGCACTTGAAAATGTCTGTTCTGAACTAGTCTAATAGACTGAATCCGTTCTCAATCAACCCAAAGTTTGTTCACCGCATAGCATTTCGTAGCCGTCATTTCGCTGCTGTTCATGTAAATATCGAACTTTGCAAAGCGCTTAGTTTTAAGCTGTCCAACGAAAACAACATCAATCAAATTTGGCGAATCGCCTATTCCAGCTTTATGTGACTAACATGCTTCACGTTTCTGGTCATTTGCCCACCCACTTTAGAGAACCCGCTCAGTGTGTTGATAACAGCGCACTAGGTGTCTGGTCCCACATATACTTAGGAAGCTGACGGAAAACGAACTGCAGCGTAGAATGGGACCCAGCAAGCCACAGCCGAAGAGTTTTGCGGCTGCAGTATTTTGCATTATGGATACCGCGAATAGTCTCATGCCGAAAGCACTCGTTTGAATGCGATGGAAGTAGAAATGATGAAAAATGAAGCAAAATCTGTTTGCTTCTGCATTGATTACCTGGCTGTTCCACTTATTAGGTGCATAGCCTTTTTGCCACGGAAATGCGATTAGCTGGACTTACTGATTATGGAATCTAGACTTGGTCACTTTTTCCCTTCGGATTCAATTGCAGCCGGGCTCATGTCCCAAGGCTTCACAGCTGAGTCTGGTGGCCAAATCAAAGACAAGGTTAAACTCGTAAAGCTTAGTATACGGAAAACTCTAATCCGAATCCCAGCATACCATCAAGATGCACACAATCCGGTGCCAACCATACTGCTACTACTGTTACTAGAATGGAGCAACTGTGAGGTAATCTCTAACGAATCTCCGAACACACGCATTATCGCTTAAGTCATGGATACATAACTATCTGTTGCCGAAGCCAATGTATCAAGATGAAATTCCATAGTCAGGTTTCATTCGATCTCGTAGGGCACAAAAAACGCACATGCGATCATAACTTAATGGAAACTCAGACCAAAGTCCATCTCAAATCGATTACTTTTAGGTTGCTCATAAGCCGCCAAAAATATTTTCCAGTGTTTAAGTGCCTGATACATACTCCATACTGAATAAACTGCTAGACGGCAGAAACAGTGGTGCGGATTTCTACTAATGGACGTCTATGTCAAAGCGTCCAGCGGGGGTCGGTTCTTACAGTACCCAAACTGGGCAGGACACGGAGAAACACACCTGCTAAGGTTGGTGCTACACTTGGTAAGCAACGTTGCGGTGGATCGTTTATCAGTCACCATCCTATGGACGGCCACATTTGATGCGCACACTTTTTACGACATCCACTAATCTGAGCATACGTGAAGCAAACGAACGTGCGATGATTATCATTAGCTGACAAGCGAGAAATGGATTTTTTTGTAGCTTCCCTGACCTTCAGACATCTGTTTAACGTGAGGATTAATTCTATTATGTGCTTGAATGTAACTTAGTTCACCAGATGCATTTAATCGACAACCCGTTGCCCTCTTAAGTATTTGCTTAAAAGCGTTCCAAGCCAGACCCCGATTGACCGAGGACGGTAATTCCAGCAGCTCTTACTTTCAAAACTATCCACTGCAGAGTTCAGCCAACTGCTGAATAAGTGAGAAACTATATTCGTTTCTTCTCCACATTACTACAATCGTTAATTTTTCATTCCTGAGTCCATTATGAACTGGGACTACTGAGCATGTTCCAATCGACGGCTAAACGCTGATTTCCCGTTAGTTGGGATATTTAAAAGCTGACCTGGCTGTTAAAGTCCCATTTCCGTCTTCTGGTTAGAACGCATTAATCCTGATCGACGAGACGTCAGTTACTTGAGGATCTAACGCTCATACAATCCTTTGTGCTTCGTCCTGAATAACATCCATGTGCGAAACTAACATAAACATAGCACAATACATAGTTCTATCTTACAATTAAAGTGGAGTGAAGAAAAAAGCTTTATAGCCTTTGTGCGTTCCCGATGCGAGAATTTGCTGTCGTATCTCCCAAAAATAACATTTATTTAGTTAGTTAAAACGGAACTATATCAGCAATACTCTTGACCAACCAATATGAAGCAGCGAAGACTTCGGTGACGACACTTTTAATAACGACTATTTGCCGACCTCACAAAATTTTACAGAATGTCGCAAAGAAAACTGCCCCCATCTCAGATAAGATGCTAACATGAGAAGATATCCCTATTAAGTATACTAATGCTCGGGCACTTTTCAACAAAATACCTGAGCGTCAGTATCGTCAAGTAATCATGTCAATAGTCTTGTTAATTATATCCGAAACCTGGCTGAACGATGAAATTACTTTTGCACATAACGTTCTACAAAATTTGTATGTCCTACTTAAAGATTGATTTAGCATAGGAGGTTGTGTAATTTTGTATCATCGCAGTGGCGTACATCTTCAACTCATTGATGACCAAGAACTTCAGTCTGTGGACTTACTTTGAGATTGCAAATAAGACTTAGCTACAAGTTTAGTCGCGCTTGTATACAGTTTTTCTAGGTACACTCCAGAAATGGACAGCCGTATAGCTTCTGTTCTGTAAACCGTTCTGGCTCAGTCTAGCAGACGTACTCTCCTTGCAATGCACTTTAACGTACAAGCCCATGAGTTGTTGGATATCCGTAACGAATAGCTAAGGAATGAAAATCAAGCAATATTTGCTGCCCTACCACTTCATAACCACCTCAATTCCCCTAGAAGATTAAGAATGTAGAGAAACTGGCTATTATAACTCCCGTATTTGCCATTGAGGAAGTAATCTACACAATAGCAGTGAGCAGCGCCTTGGTGGGCACTGATCATGCAAAGAATCATTTTCCTTACGTCCGTTAACCAAAACACCTTGATGCATATCGAAAAGGTCAGTATGGTGAAACCTCAATTTATCCAAATCCATCGAGGTCTCTCTCTAGTCATTTCTAGTTAAACATTCCCCAAAGTCGCTTGGAGGGATTCGGAAACCCATTCAGGAAGCTTGCAACAAACTTTTATCTTCATCATCATTATTATATATTAGCTGAATGTAAAAAGATGCTGCAACTAACGTGCCGCAAAACATAAATATAAAACATAAGCAACAGTGTTTTACTTTGCATTACGAAATGTATACCTTGAGACAATATGCTACTCAGATATATATTATGATTTAGATGAGGAAATCGTCGGTGGGGTTGGGAAACAAGCTGGAGGATGATGGACAAAGAACCGCGTGAGACCGACGCCGTTAGGGTAGGCTGCTTGCCATGACAACAATATGCCCAAATAGATGTGTTTATCGTCTTAGGGACTCCAGCCTGGCAATGCGAATACACCAACCGACACCAAGTCTGAAGTGCGGCATTTCATCTCTTTTCAACAATTCATCACTTGGCCCCTCTTCTTCTCCATCTATACTCCAGACCCGCAAATAACGAACTTCGCTGAATTAGGTCGGTTGAAATAACAAACTCGTCAGAGTAACATCCTAACTCATAAAACATAAGCACTTAGTGAGTAGTAGGGCGCGAAAAATGAAAATGAGAGATTCACTCTGGTAGGCATATTCGGTAAATTCAAACAAGTAAAAATAGAATGCTTACACCACCGAGTGAAGTACTGTGTCACACTAGACAATTTTGCTAAAGGCTGAAGCCACTCTTGTATAGGTTATAAACCTTTCGAACCATGGCGAGGATTCAGCCCCCACATGCTGCACATGTGCAAGTGTGACCTGCGCAAGGAGTGGCTAACACACTTGGACACCATTTAGCTTGTACTTTGCAGGACTCGCTGCCATCTCGAAACATTTTCACGAAACTCACGTTACCACGAGTACTCAGGTACATTTAACTTAAACGGCACAACTAAGATGAAGCTACTGATGATCAACTTCGAGCACAGCGCATCTGAATCAGAAGGAACACGCTCAACACCGTCGGAAACCGGTGCTTAGCTTGCGCCTAATCAGTTAGCAATATGCTTCTATTGATATCTCAACCAGATGTAGGCTCTATAACTGTGGAAACACGTGATTGTCACCCGAATTCGCAAGTAACAGCTGTGCCGATGCAGAGAGTTATTCATTGGTAACACCAAATCTGGTGATCATTAAGGTCGTGGAGATCACTGGGACCGAGGCACTGCTGGATTATCTGGAAAACAAAGTTCTATCGTTTCGGAGCAGCACGGATTTCCATGCGCGAATCAAACAGTATGCTTCGCATGATGGACAGAGTTCGTCAATGCAGGAGAAGGAATATATAACGTTCATCTGGAATCTTTTCTCACTCAACTATCTGGACCATCGCTGTCTACAGGACATGCTTCAGATTAATGGAATCGGTGATTCAGTTCTACGCTTAATAGGTAACGCTTTCTGCCGACGTCAATAAATCGGGGTGGTAGCGACACCATCTGTGAGGTCATCGAGATGAATTACGGTTTACCCTAAGAAACTGTGCTCGGGCTACGACTATTTCTAGTCGTCGTAAACAACCGCATGCGAAAGCTCTCTTCAAATATTCGGGTATTCACATGTGATCTGATGGTACAACATGCTGTCATTAAAATGATTGTTACACAGCCCTGCAAACATATCTGAATGAAGCTCATGCATTGTTTACTGTCGATATAATCCATTTCGTGAACACAAACTGCAAGGTTTTGAGCATCCACTTGCAGTGCACTTTTCATGAATGCGACTATGACTGTTTGAGGCCGACTGTAAAGGTATACGAGTTAGCTAATCAGCACTTTGCACTTGTGTGCTTTTGGACTCGGAAATTTCAGCCACCTGAATATATGCGCTGCTGTTTGGCGTGTGCTGGAAGCCGCAGTGAAACTTTCTATAACAGCTCGGTAGCAATATCTGCAGCGGCACTTCCTAGCGTTGGAGACTGCACATAGCAGGACAGCGAGTAAAGTAAAACTATTGTGTCAACTTCCATAACAAATTAACTCGCAAATACTGGAAGAGTATAACAGACATATTCGGCAATTTGATAAGATTTTCTCATTGTCTAGGTAACCCCAGCCATCACCCACCTTATTTCAGCCAACGGTTATCTCTGAAGAATCATCAGTTTACTTTGTCAATGCAGCAGTGGTGACGTGCGGAACTAAAACACATTTTCTTCCACTACGTGTTGCAATTTGGAAACCCCGTCCATTGTAGTGTGATTATTTCCCACACCACATCACTGTACAAATATTGAAATGCTGATAGGCGGACACGCTTACCCTCCATGACTTGGCTCATTAACAGTAGATTATGACATTATTGCTGAAGAGACAGTGTCCATTAGCGAATCACCTTAAACAATAGAAGAAAATTCATATAGGTGTTAATTTAAACCTCTTGGCGCGGTTTATATTTTGAGCGCACTTTCAACAACCCCTTGATTTTATCTTATATTATTCAACCTAAAAGTTCTAGGGACGTTGTCAAACGTTTGCTTTTATTCAAGTCATAAAACGAAGATACATCACTGAACATCGAAAAAATTGACATAATACTCTGATTGAAAAAATAGATTACCGGGTTATAATGCTGAATAATTGTCAATAAGGAAGCAATCCCGTGGGATTTTATATTTATCGAGCGGCTTTATTTTGCAAATCATGATTACTGGCTATCTTCATTCTAACAACACTCAGATGGAGAACTAATCTTGGCACTGAGTGGCTAACCTGCAACTAAGACCTTCTTCCAAAGGAAGTAGACGTCTATGAATGTACTGAATATAAGCAAACAAGTTGGTATGAACTACAACCACCTCGGGGCAACATGAACAGATTATAATCTAATGTAACCGCATTAGACATAATATCTTTTATTTTTGAAGCAAACTAAACCATCACTTGTTCAGAATTTTTGCCAAGTGTAAAATGTTTTATGTATTATTATCAACGGCCAATTAACTGGATGTACTTAGGAAGGATTGCATGAGTAATGGTCAAGTTGGTTTGAAACTCACTGCTGGAGACACTAAGCAAACAGTTTAGAAGGCAAAATATGCTTGCCGTAAGCATCTTCTATGCACTGTTGTCTTGGCCGTATTGGGTTTGTCTACGTAGACTGTTTGCGCCTGTTAAACGAATGTTTCCATGCGTACTAGCAAAAATGATGGCCAATCATGGAACAGGCTAGATAGCTAAGCACAGAGATGGATTACTTTGGTAGCCTGAGACTGTACGTGTCTCTTCAAACCACTGCCTTTAAAACGTGCTGTTGAAGTGATCATTATTGGTTCACTGTGCTTAACGGGTCTGACTCTCATCCATGTTAAGACAAATGACCCATAAATGCACACAACAGCCGTACCAGAGAATGAACGCTTAAATCCTACTGATATCCTCGCATTGTGACGGACGTGGGTTCATAACTTATTTAGGGGCTCACCCGGCACCAGTGATGAAGTCGGCTCCGAGCGCACATGGCCGCCGTATTTCAACGATCCCTACCCTATATAACTGGCATTTCCAACCAGCGGTTTCTAGCGGTTTCTAGCATCTACAAAACGTATATTAAAACGGTATTTTTCTCGACACTGCCAAGAAGAGTTAGACACAGACTCATGAGTTATATGTACTACTGGGACCGTATGAAACAGGCAAATATCAGCTTATCATACTGGATATCTAAAGGATTTTTGCAGTGGTTGACAATTTGGATGTATGACAAAGCTTGAGGATTTGGAAACAATTACAATTGCAGTTATATCCAATCCTTCAATTCAGTCAATATGGCTATACTTGGAACTCTCTCCAGGAGACACGCTTCAGTGCAGTGTATTCATTATATGGGTTTCATCGCCGTTTCCAAGCCCTGTTTAGGCTTGTTCCCGTGTGGCATGTTGGCAAACAAGCCGTCATCATGTAGACATGGTGCACACATTACGAGCAATCAAGTCGTCTAGGCTGTTCTAACATCCGTTTTTCCTTTGCATCGGTATAGTTATTGACTTGAAAGCTTCAAAGTGGGGCCCCAGTGTAAATGTCCAGTCACAGTCAGCGATGTAATAGATAACATAAGGAATTTCAAAAAAGGATAATCACAGTAATGCTGGTAAATAAATTAATGAGACTGCGAGAAGAGTCGACGGATCTTCTAATACTATTGGACGTTTAGACAACCGAAGACGGATAGCAAGTTTACGTATCCATCAGCAAGTAAATCCTGAAATAATGTTCAGATAAATCATTAGTTGCATGCATTAGGACAGTGAAGTATTGCTTATCGCGAAGCACATGAATATGCTAACTGTACCTGTGCCGTTGATTCCGGCAAGTGGCAGTTAGGTTTGCGAAAATAACCAAGAGAGAAGATTTGTAGAACGAAGATTACGCATTAGTCTGTCCATCAGGGGGAGGGGTAACACAAATTATTCTAGACCTCAAACCATTACTTGTGGATCTTTATGTTCGAGCAGAAAACAGACAGTAAGAGGTAATTTCAAATGTTAGATCCATAATCAACAAATTTTATTTTATAAACACACTTGCATTGTTCACAGACCCACGAGCGATCCTGGTCGCTGAAACTTGGTGCTTTTTAGATTAACTTTAATCTGATGATTCCAAACTACCACCTATTTCGAAAAGAGTTCTGCGACAGAAATGGTGGTGGATGTATTATATACCTACGCAAAACATTTACAGCTAAATCTATAGACCACTCACAATTGGAAAATATCCCTGGATCTATTTGGCTGTCAGTTGCTGGCACCTCATCTAACATATTGCCGGCATGTACCTACAACCCACCGAATGCGTCTAACATGAGTACAACCAACATCACTTCTGCAGTTGGCTTCACATCAGAGTTGCCACACAGCCAGAAGGTTATTGCCGGAGATTTCAATCTACCGAAAATACGCTGGTCATCCCACCCAACGTCTACCTTGCACGCCTCTTTTCTTTCTTCAATCAGTGCTGGGGGCTGGACAACATGGATAACCAGTCCAACCAGGTCCGCAAATGTACTGGAATTAATATTCACACTGGGAATACCCAGTCCACAGGCCGATGTAAACAATCGCCCTGGCAGCGACCATAATATCATCCGGCTCAGCTTCCAAATTAAAATGGTCAGTAAACTCGCCTCTACAATGCCAATTGTAACCCATAAGATAAACTGCGAATGCTTTCAGCAGTTCATTCGTTTCTCCAACTGGGATGTATATTTCCTCTCTAGCAGTGTCTACACCGCTGTGGAGCAGTCCTATAAACAAATCCATCACGTCATATTCCTCTTTGCTCCACAATGTATTCATACCCGTCATGTCTCCAAAGATTCCGTCGAGCAGTTAATCAGCAAGAAAACCAAAATGTTAGCAGTAATATAGAGAAGGACCTATGAGTTTTAACTTGTCTTACAAATGCATGAATTTATCGCCAGAGTCAAACACGCACAATTAACACGACGAAAACATGAAGAACATACAGCCCTACGGACAAGCTGCACAGATAGGGAGCTTGTCAAAATACTGGATTGTAGAACCAGTGACCGCTCTCCTCTGATTACCGAGACTGTTTATGGTGAGGGTCACTTACTCCATAACCCAGCTGAAATCTGTGAAGCTTTCCGCGATATTTTTGCCACTACCATGAATCGCGGAGCTGACCCACTGCAAATGTGCAGAGAGCTCACAGAAACAAACTCCTTAATCATATTGGATATCTCGCTCAACGCTATCCATCAAGTTATCAAACTAACCAGGCCATCTTCCAAGCTGGGATCTAATGGCATTACACCAACCGCCATTAAATTAGGAAGAATTGATATACCATCGCTACTGATGTGCATGTTCACTCCATCGCTGGAATCTGGGCAGTTTCCGGACCAATGGAATACGTCATTTATTATGCCCCGGCACAAAGGTAGTCCCAAACAAACGATTGATAACTACCGACGAATCCACAACACTCCGATAATCGCTCGGTTATTTGAAAATCTGGTCAGAATGAAGATGAACTTTGTTGATTCTATTGGCCTGGTCAACAATTCGAAACATGGTTTTCTCAATAAGCGATCCTACTCCAACTGTCACCTGCATTACCTTAATCACCTTTCAGAATCAATCGATTCCGGCTATGCAGTAGTAAGGTTGTTGGTTTACATACACCAAGCGTTCGACCGAGTTACCGCACAAGCGACTGCTACAAAAGTTGGAGAGCTTTGTGATGTGGGACGCATTACTAACTTGGCTTTCGTCATACCTGCGTGATCGTCATCAGATAGTCACTTTAGGTGACTATCCCTCTTCTCCACGCTAGATGAAAAATGGAATCATTCAAAGGAGCGTGCTGGGTCCCTTAAACGTTTTGCTCTACATCAATGACATCACCGCATATAAAAAAACATGATACCTCTTTTTATTTGCTGACGATATCAAACTAGTCCATATTTTTCGGCGTGACGAGCTTCACGGGACATTACTGCTTATTCAATATGACTTACATTCCCTTGAGTTATAGTGCTAGGTAAGGGTGAACCACTCGGCTAATAAACCAAGCATCATATCTTACGGCTGCCGCAACCCCGAAGGATCGATCACCCAAAACAATGAATGCATCCCTACACAGCTGTCCACGCGCGATCTTGGAATTAGGTAGTCGTCTACCTACAATTTCTCCGAACAGGCCCAATCCCAAGTAGTATGTGCCAGGCAGTCTGTGCGCAACATATCAAACAAAACCCACACAACTCGTGCTAGAGTTGAGCTTTTCAAGCTACTCACTAGCCCCATCCTCGAATCCTGCAACATGCCATAAGGAAATATGAGAAAAGGTGACAGAATTGCTATGAAGCACCTGCAGAGGTCATTTACAAAACATCTGATTGGTAAAGTCTCTGCTATGAATTATCGAGAACGTTGCAATGAACTTCATCACTAACCAATTTGGATTCGACGATTGAAGCACTGCTTTGTACAGCTTTTCAGCATGTGACATAAGAAGACCTATTCCAACCTGCCTACACTCAATTTACAACATTGTTCAACTAGGGCGCTTCGCAACAAAGATTTTACACTGAATATACCGAAGGCTAGAACAAACGTCCGCGCTTATTTCCTTCTGTGATATAAAGTACCGATAACGCAGGTCATGTGACAAAGTGGCGACGTTTTGTAGTAGACGCGCTGATTACCTTGATCTAGCTACCATAAGCTCTATACTCCCATGGGAAAAGTGCCTCGATGAGCTATTCCAAGTGGGGTCTAAAAACATATGAACACAAGTGTTTTCATAACTAGGCTTTGGCCTCAACCATTCACCAGAACGTCAATACATGAAACCCATACCCCAATACTCTACCTATGCATGTCACTCATGCAAGTGCATGGATTCTTCTGTACAAGTGGATCTGTGCCGCTTTTGATACAGTTTCTCACATACAGAGAAATATACGTATTATTATTATTATACCAAACTTACAAACACACCCATATTACATACTAAGATAGAAGTCGTGGTTGGA
>OX104065.1:19787364-20018087 GCA_944474145.2 Dicrocoelium dendriticum | reverse complement strand
CCACGCGCGAGCTTGGAATTAGGTAGTCGTCTACCTACAATTTCTCCGAACAGGCCCAATCCCAAGTAGTACGTGCCAGGCAGTCTGTGCGCAACATATCAAACAAAACCCACACAACTCGTGCTAGAGTTGAGCTTTTCAAGCTACTCACTAGACCCATCCTCGAATACTGCAACATGCCATAAGGAAATATGAGAAAAGGTGACAGAATTGCTATGAAGCATCTGCAGAGGTCATTTACAAAACATCTGATTGGTAAAGTCTCTGCTATGAATTATCGAGAACGTTGCAATGAACTTCATCACTAACCAATTTGGATTCGACGATTGAAGCACTGCTTTGTACAGCTTTTCAGCATGTGACATAAGAATACCTATTCCAACCTGCCTACACTCAATTTACAACATTGCTCAACTAGGGCGCTTCGCAACAAAGATTTTACACTGAATATACCGAAGGCTAGAACAAACGTCTGCGCTTATTTCCTTCTGTGATATAAAGTACCGATAACGCAGGTCATGTGACAAAGTGGCGACGTTTTGTAGTAGACGCGCTGATTACCTTGATCTAGCTACCATAAGCTCTATACTCCCATGGGAAAAGTCCCTCGATGAGCTATTCCAAGTGGGGTCTAAAAACATATGAACACAAGTGTTTTCATAACTAGGCTTTGGCCTCAACCATTCACCAGAACGTTAATACATGAAACCCATACCCCAATACTCTACCTATGCATGTCACTCATGCAAGTGCATGGATTCTTCTGTACAAGTGGATCTGTGCCGCTTTTGATACAGTTTCTCACATACAGAGAAATATACGTATTATTATTATTATACCAAACTTACAAACACACCCATATTACATACTAAGATAGAAGTCGTGGTTGGATCCATGAATCGAACACAGATGGGTTTGTCATCGCCACAGCCAAATAACGGTTATTGACCGACCTCTCACCGGTCGGCACAACATTTTACCCAAAACCGGCTTCCACAATTCATTGCTAAAAGCAGAGAAACGTTCTTGCATATACACCAATGCACAATGTCTCCTGAACAACTTGCCAAAGTGCGACTACGTCAAGCAGCACATGGCTGAGACCACACAATCGTTACGGAAACCTAATAGCACATAGAAATTACCAGTGCCGAAATCGCGATAAATGGCATTTCCCTTCTCCGAATCAATCGACCTAGCAATGTCGGGGGTATAATATTATTCTACAACAACGGCCTGCATTGCGACAGGTGGCCGATCCGGAAATGTTGACCATGGAGTCACTATGGTGCAGTCTGCGACTGAGGTGCAACGGAACTTAATTTTTGGCCGTTGTTTAACATCCTCCAATATCCATCCCAGAGATGGACTCCCGCCTGATATTACACTTGGACGATACAGTCATGACCTCATTTCAGGCGAATACTATATTAATTACTCGGAAGTTCCGGCATCTCTCACCGATCAGTTTAAGGCCGAAATGCAGGGGTATAGTGCAAGCATTCCGCACTTCAGGCATGTCAGTTCACCCACCCGATTCCGAGCAGGAAATTAATCATCGGTGCTTTATTTAAAGCTCACGAACGAAGATCCCATGGTTGAGAAACCGAAGCTGGAGAGCCCTCTGAGGTGTTGCGACCACGTAACCATAAGTAACGATTACCTGTGTTATGTGGAGTATCCAAAAGAACATGCTAAGTTCTTACGAACGATCACGCACTATGACATATTTGTAGAAGTTCTGGGAGATGCCAGCTGGGCGTCACATGACGAATGTTCCATTGACAGTGCTTTGTTGAATTTACTGTTAAGTTAAGTGGTCTGATTAGATGTGCATCGGATAACAAACCTCTTCTTTATATTGGGGAAAAATCGTTTATTCGCAGCAGAAACGGAATTCATGTGACAGTAAGAGACGCCGCGTAGCATATGTATAGAGCGTACCCTATCCTTAACAAACGGAGTAACGGTGTTTTGCATCGTAATCACTGTACCACAATGGCACGCGAATACAAACTAGTTTACCAGCAGAGTCTAGCGGAAACGTTTTGCGTCAATAAAAATTTTCTGTACAGACATGTGGACAGCTTCCGGAATGTGAAACTTGGTGTTCCCCCAAGAACACCAGCATATGGAGGTGCTCAAACCGCCGAGGATGCAGCTAACAAACCACTGGTACAATACGCCCCAATTTTCGACATGCTGCCAGCATTAGTAACATGCGTGTCCCATTCTCCGTGATGCCAGTATTTACACACCTTAATTTTAATTCGGGGACAATTATGCGGAGACTGGTGTTGTTGCACAACCACGGTTGACCCGGAGTTTACAACATTTCCCCAAAAGCCCTTCAGGTGGCGGCTACGATGATAACTTTACTACTAACGAGGTTTTTCCAATGATACCTGGACGAACAGCTGGTCCCCTGAATGTGGAAGTAAGCCATCATTTCCTCGATTTGCAAACGTGGTAGCCGTTTAGAGCCAGCCAAATATGGCCCAGTGCTTCTCCGCCCGGTGCTTTCAAAATTGATGGGATCGTGTATGTCAGCCACGAGCCTACTTAGGCATATAAACTTGGAGACGATATGCTGAAACCCGCCTCAATGTGTGAGACATATGGGTGGAGGTGCAAGACAATCTCGGCTGTTCAGCACTGTCCATGTAGACATCCAGAGCCGCTAACCAACAAGTTGGTCTGTTACGCAGAGTGTTCGGGCGGCTCGATCAATCCATCTTCCTGCGAATGCTAAATGCATATATGAGGCCTCATTTAGAGTTTACGATCCAATCTTGGCAACCCTGGATAAAACTGGGTCTGCTTTCACCGGAGACCGCACAGAGACGGGCAACAAAACAAGTGAAAGTGGTTGTAGCATCTGCAAAATATAGGCTACCAAATACATGGGAGGGTACAGCGGAAGATATAGCTGCATACGGGGTGACCACATCCTAAAGTATCAGAATTTGAAAAACATCTGTCTCGTATGCCGTCATCTCCTGAAGCTTAGCTGCAACACAGAATTAAAGGGTCATATATTAAAACTTGCCATACAATACAGTCGGCTGGAATGCTGCCAAAATTATGTCCCCTTTGAGTTCGTCAACTGTGGAACGCTCTTTCGACTTTTATCATTTCCACGTCCACGCTATTGATTAGTAAAATAACAATGGAGGATGCCTTACAAAAATTACATTACTTACTCTGCTTTCTATGCATTGGTTGACGACAAGACCCAGGCAAATTATTGTATTCACCAACACCACGAAAACAGGGTAGACGAATCTACCTAGTGTTAATGTGGATAATATGATGAGTCCACAGATGGGTTTCTCAATTTTGTGTAACTTCATTGAACAAAAGTTATTCCTGCAAACTTTCCCACGGGACTTGTGAGGACTAGGCTTTCATCCGTATAATATTTTTGTTTCATTGTTTCACAGTCATAGGAGGATAAATCATATTAACTTATGACTGTTGCGAATATGATTAAGATAATAAAGGAAGCTTGCATTATCAAGAACCAAGTGTCTCAGTCAAAACGGAAGACATGAATTCATCTGAAATATACACAATTTTATTTAATTGCTTTACCTGGGCATGTTAAATAAAAAACTGTGCACAAGGATCATCAAAGCTCCAACTCATTCGACCCAGTGTTTATGGAGTGACGTTAACAGGAGTGACGCAGTATGGTTTTATTGCATTACGTTAATAAAAATCTAGTGAAATGCACATTTCTTGACCTCTCTGCATTTACTGGATTGCAACCGTGCACATATGCCCTATCTCAGATTGCTTTGTACTAAAATATTTGTATTTTGTTTTCACTGCATTAAGCCGACAATTCAGATAAGTCAACTAGATCTACGGTGAAGGTGCCAACATGGCTTTAGAGGATGGGTCGGGCTATGTAGCAGTTACCTCACAAATCGTGATGGTCGGCTACCGTCTCCCACATGGCTCAGTGGCATAAGCTGGGGTCTAATTGACACAAGTCACTAACAGTCATAGTCACGATCCTCCGTAGAGGACAGAAGGACGCGCACCACTGAGGAGCCCCAAAAGGAAAATGTCCCACTTGTGCTTTCCCGGAGAGCAGCTTGAATTATCTGAATTGTCGGCTGAATGCGACGAACACAAATTACTCGCCAAACTCCTTCTACTTACAAGTAAAATAATTGTTCGTGGGTGCCACATCTTTTCCAACAAGACTTATGAAATACCGTTTATGACGTAGCTAAAAGGAGTTTACTGCCTCAACTGCAAACACAAACAAAGGAACGACCGGTTTGTGTAGATAGCGCAGAGCTTATGCCGCTTTCTTGTATTTTTCAGAGTACAGCTTTGTTTGCTATTTCTGACTTTTTTATTATAGTTTTCTAAGTAGCGTTTTCTGCGGTATTTTATTCGTTGCAAGATTTGACCAACAAGGTCGTGGCAATGTAGTCAAGTATGCATCACGTGGCGGAGTTTTAGCGCTGAATATATTTATAATAAATTGACAGCTGTCAGCCCAGTGGTTTAAAATTCCCAGCTGATCTACACTGGATTCGCCAAATTTACCACAATATCTACCACTTCGCTTTGAAATTTAGTAAAATAGAACATGCTTACATCATTTCTATGCATTTTACGGCGTATCAATTATTTGCTAAAGCAACCGAATCAGTGTTGCGGTTCAGGCGTTAAGAGTCATTTTATAATTTGTGACGGCGATGTTAAGTCCCGAAAACCACACTTTGACCACGTTTGCATTTAAGGCATAAAGTTCCCATATATAGATGAAAACTTTAACGGTTTAAAAGGAAATATTCGTTGAACGAATGGTTTTGTAAAACAGTGAGGTAGACGAATTGGCAGCTCTAGGGTCTGAGTTCTGGTTTTAATGTTTGCTGGCAAAGGTAGCCTCATATCGATATTTCCATGTGTAAATGGAAAAGTTGGGTATTTAAACAAGTTATCGTCGTCTATAAAATTTGTTTTGAGTATTAAGTCATACGTAATCTCATTTACAGCATTTTCTCTGTATTTTGCCCAATCTTCTTATCTTTTTCGTCCTGATGTTCCATTAACACCTTGGCGTTTTTGTAGGTTCTTGAGGGCTGTAACATTTATCTCTAATTCATTTTATAGGCCCCTGACAACCCCCCCCAGCAACTGATACCACAGCATCCACTGTACATGCCTGCATATTTTGCCGTGTTTCCTATACCTGCTTGGTTGGATTGGTTCACCGTATAGATTATCGCATTACACCGCCCTTAGTCAAATGTTACGTCGACGAGCGAGCACGTCCTGTATGCTTCGTCTGCGACAGATCATTTACTTCAGGAAGAGCACTGACAGTGCATCGCCGATGGACACGCTCTGAAGATTATCGCGCATTTATGATTTCGAGATGAACCATTTGCAGTAGCTTTTGGACCATGCAAGAAAATGCTAAATAAACGCGTTTAGCCGACGAGCTGCAAATAAGAGAGAGAACGCTGTGGACTGTGTTACTCTGCTTTCGCCCGAAGTTCCCAACGCGGACTCCGGAGATAAGTATGATCAGATTGCAGCACGTCAAAGGCTGCGAACAACTAGGGCCAAAGAGAATGGACGCACAGTAATCTTCATACGGAAGAGAAAGCACCACACCATCAAAGACGAAGGACTCTACCACATCAAGTAGTTTTTCAGTTTTGTGACTCACCAGAATGCAAGTACGTACGCTACAAGTTATTCGCATAGGTCTGTGACACAGGAAGTAGCAAGTAGAGACCGATCCAACAGAAATTCTTCCGTAATCGTCGCTTCAGCTAAGGATTGGGCACCATAAATGACGCGTGGCACAGAAATCCACCTGCATTCCTACGCAACCACTTCTGAATTGTCAAAACGGCATGTCGGCTGGCTCTGATCCAACAATCAGGTTTGACTTTGCCTCTGCTGAATCCCATCCCAGTCAACGATATCGCACTGATACCAAAACATTTCATTAAGACCACAGCTCTGTGTTCGTCCAGATACCCAATATATATCAAACCAGCAGTAAGGCACCTCGGACGATGCCACGAAGCAGGTATCAACGGCTGTATCCACTAACTAGCCGTACATGACATCTGACCTACAACACGAAGACAATAAATACGGCTTACCGACCAACAATGCACTCCTGCATTATTGCGAGCTATGCCCTCACATTTGACACAACCATATATCTAGGACGACACTTAACATACCACCACTGCAACGTACTAGGACACTTGGAGGGTATTATCATCGTTAACCTGACGGAATTCGATTACTCAGCATGCAGAGAAACTTTCAACAGCAAGAGTCCATTGTCCCATCACCTTCGGCAAGCTCACCCGGATGCTAAAACAATTCTAGTGTGTCTGTTCAACCATGAGAGAAATCGACCTGCTCTAACTGAGGCAACACTACTAACTTCCGCAACGAATTTGGCACACCATTCCGTAAAACTTTCACGGCTGCTCCGTGAGTTCAGCATATGATTTCCCTGTCAATCGAAAGAATGTTTCAGGAAAAGATGACAAGATAGCCATTGAAACAGCAAAGTAGCAAAAGAACGCCTAGATATCTGCTTAGTTGTTTTAATTACTCGCGCCACCTCACCAACACCAATACGCTCTTAGTCGCCAAGTCCCCTTTATCATCCTTTGGAGGAAGGTCTCCAGCCACCATTCTAAATAAATCCCCAACATCTGCTTCCATCCATCTCGTGTCACGGTTCAACTCTGATTGACCAGCAAAGCGAGTGCACTTACACAGAATCCTAGCGCACAGGATATACATTACGTAAATTTAAGTTGGTTACAACCCGTTGCTATATCGCCCAGTCTATTGGATTTCTTCGCCACGCCACGCCTGTCAAATTTAAAAAGAATCACACCCTGACAAAATACCAAGCTCGATACGGATACCGGGTACCTTAAGACAGAGGCCAGAGTTGAGCAGGATCACTTACCTATTCTTCCGGCGGAAATGTAAGGAAGACTGGCGCAAAGCAACTCACAAACCGTTCGCTGGGCATCCGCCTTGTGAATAATTACTTCAGGATTGTAAATGGAGCGCGCTAGAACAGCATTTATTTAAACCATGGAAATAATGTATACAACCCATTTCCAAACACATTTTGGCCCAGTTAGGGCAGAAAACAAGCATCTACAATCAACAGCAGTCATCGGATACGATGACTTAAATACAGTCACATTCAACACGTTTACCTGTAAATGAAAGGCATCACTGCAGTAGCAATTAGTGGTCGACGGAAAACTGCATTCATGTCGGATGAATAGGGGATCACAGTATTCAACAAAATCTAGAAGCACTTTTCTCACAACGTCTAGTTCCTCATAACCGGGTACCATACGCATGCACCAATGTTAACTTGGATGTTGTAAACTTTATCAAGATGGTGGAAATGTCTCCTGCATTATCTTGAATGTTTGGATCGGCATTCCATGGTAGACTTCGTCGCACCGAAGAACTTCAGTCAAATGTATCCTGGGTTCCTCAGGACATTTTTAAATTGTTTATTATCTGGTTTCCTTATCCTACTCACATCGACGCGACCCATGTGGTATTTGTTCCACAAATTCCTACACTTTCCACCCACGAAAACGTCCATCCAATTTCCATAACTGCAGTCTTTCATTGTCTTCTTTATGGAATTTAATGTGTCTTTTGTATTCTTGCATTCCAAACTAACTGCCTTTAATTTGGTTCTCTTCGTAAATTTGACTGATTTGAAGCGCTATCTCTACATTCCACTGCGTTCCATGATAAATTCGCATGGCATCCTTGTGTTGGCGATGACATTGAGCGCACGTCATGCTAAGCACTCACTGGTGTACTCGTGATTTTTCCCTGCGGCTCAGCGGCATATTGTCATAAACTTTTGGATGTATACTTATTCGTCGAGCTTTTAAATGATTTAACTTTTGACATCCCATTCTCGAGAAAACTCCAAGGCATTATACATGTACCCTAAATGCAGAATTCCGGGCAGTGTTTCGCTTATATCTAAGCGCTATTATTACAGCACTCCATGCTCGTCGACGAACAGAGGCAGAAAAATGACAAAACTCTCACGCTAGAAGACTATAAAGCTCGGAGCAGCCCTAGCAAAACTATTCCCTGCCCGTCGTTCGCTTGCAGCAATAATTTCAATTTTAGCACTACGCCTGATGGAACATACTGCGACGCAATAGATGACATCGGCGAATGTTTCAGTGTTTATTTTGTCGAAGCAATGCTTACTGAATCATCAGATACACAAACACCTAGCACGCCGAACAACAATGAAAGTATATGCACAGTGGAATTCCCTATAGCGAAAACCACCGATGAAGTCTTTCGCTCATGCTCCTCAATGTGCGCAGGCCTTGGTGGTATCTCCTCTTGTTTAATAAAAAGCAGCGTTAGTGAGTCCCGTCTGCTTTTGCTCAGCATCTTTGCACTCTCTTGTAACAACAGAGTGTACCCTGTTCACTGGAAATCTTTGCCGTTATCCTGCGTCATAAAATGGCACTGCCTACGGGGTTAAATATTTCGTCTTATCAATCACACCCCCATCGTATAAGAATAATGGAAAGGATAGTGAAAGATGAACTATTTGTTTTCTTGAACAACACTAACTACATTAGCAAATCGTAAGACGGATTCGTGTAAGTCGATCCTGCGCAACGTGTCAGACATAATCTTTAAACTACAATACGGCTGCCAGGAACAAGGGAAAAGTGTTGTATTGCTGTTCCTGGATATGCAAAAAAGCCTTTGATGGAGTGCCTCGCAGTAGGTTGTTGAACAAACTGAAGGCTATAGGCATTGGAGAACCAATGTTTTCTTTGCTGTATTCATATCTAATTGGTAGACAGCAGGTGAATCGCATCGGTGACTGTTTATCGAAACCGAAAGCAATCACCGCTGGAGGGATTCAAGGGAATGTTCTTGGTCCTCTTATTTTTCGTATGTATATTTTTGATATATTCCAGATAATAAGAAAAGATGTTACATATATATTTGCTGCTGAAATTAAATTTGTCTACTCACAAACAGGAAGTTTACGTCTCATTCGGGAAGACCTATCTGTCTTTGACTCCTGGTGCCAACTGTAGCAGATGTCATTTGCCGTGGACAAGCGTAATATATTGTCGTACAAATGCCAAGAACCGACAGACAGGTTATTACTGCAAGGCGCATGCATCTGGAAATGCAGGGCAGTTCGCTACTTAGGCGTGCGATATTCAGTCACACTGAACTTTTCTGAACATTGTGACTTCAATTTTCAGAGGCCATGAAAACCATCGGTTAAATCTGTTACCATTTTAACTTACGGAATCTCACATCTCGCTTTACAAAATATTTGTAATGCCGTGTATGGAATAATGTTCAGCAGCATGTTGCCGCAAACATTGGATCTATACTTAGTCTTGCATTTTAATATGAAATCATTTTCTCAAGCACCCTAAATGCTGAATCCCAGGCAGTTGCAGATATCCAAGCGCCAAATGTTGCATAAATCAAACCAACGGATGCATTGTTTGTTCTCGCTCGATAGACAACTTCATCGACTTTCGAACGACTCTCATTCTTACAAATCCAAAATTGTTTGGAGCTCAAACAGGCGCGATCTATAGGCCTAACTATGAAAATCACACCTTCGTGTAACCTTCTCCACCTTCAAGCTGACACATTCGGCTGACATGCCAGAGAGGACAGACTGCCCGCACGGAACTGCAAAGTGAACACTGTGACGTTACCGTCAACGTTATAACAGAAAAGCTTTTTACCGGAATAGGTGAGTCAAACAAATGGGTCGTAACCTTTCCGCAACAAGCACGATACTTAGTGTGGCACAGTCTACATACGTATATGTATCATGTTCCGTATGTGGATCATTTCGTACCGTAACTATTGCAATATCTTCAAAGCGAAATTCCTCCTAGTTTAATCTAGTTGGGACAAGTGATTTAACAAAGCAGATTCTCTACGTTTCTTCGGGAAATGAACATATATCCCACTGATAAAAGCTGCTCCTATTATCTCTGAAATACGACCAGATTCTAGGCAGGTTTGAGGAAATTGTGACCACCAACGGAATTATGACTAAAGCTTTGATATTTTCCGCACAATGTCCGCTGACCATTCTTGAAGATGGGCGAGATTATATTTAGTCGCCAGTGTGAAGCCGCTTCCTCAACTCCCCAAATGCTGTTGAAAATAGAACAACTCAATTCAACTAAATGTAAGCACCATATTTCAGCAAAGATGCAGGAAAGTCTCCGGCTCCAGCAAACTTGTTTCGTTTTAACGCGTCGAGATCATGTCGGATCTCTTTCAAATTGTGTGTGTCAATTTAATTCCCACTTCGGCTCACGTGATTCAGCAAGCAACTGTGTTGCAAATGACTTGCTGAACTGCCTTTCAAAATATTCCTTCCAACGGGCTGGTCAACTAAGCCGGGGTGGAACAACGGTGTAAATTCATCAGCTGTTGTCCCTGTAACTGATATCTTTCCCGGACCCGTGTTCCGGATGAGCTACAATAGCACCCGGCTGTTTCCAATACAGTTGGCTTTCTCTACCTCACAGGCTTTTGCAGTCTATCAAAATTTTCCGGTCAATTCGAAAAATGATTTTCATATATCGTTTCAGGGTGTTATAGACACTTTGAAATTCAGTGCACAACGGAACCTGTTTACGACCCATGATCCAACTGCTAAATGCTTCACGGATTCATTGACAGTTACAACGCCTCAAGTCTATAGTCAGCAAGCCTCAAAGTCATCCCCCATGGCAAAATTGAGATGATTCCTGTCACCGTTTGGACCACCAACCTCATTCATCACCGACAACTGGTGAGCCAGTTCATTAGTATATTGCTGAACCGCACAATGCTAGTTCAAGTTACAAGTAACATGGTTAGAAGATAGCCATTCCTTTGAAGTGAGAAGAGTAAGATTTATTTTTCCGCGCACTAGAGCAAGGCCGAAATCCAGAAAAGTGCTCCAAATTGACCGACAGCCGTGGATTGATTTGCACCACTTGTAACTGATGGCAATATGGTCAATTTGGTTTCTGTTCATCACGGAATTCGGTGAGCGCCAGTTGACGCGGTGTGAGCGTTTGTGCTGGAATGCAGCGCTGCTAAGATAAACATCCTGGTAGGCGTACAGTATCCACAAGCTATTACCGTTGTCCGTTCTGGGTGTCTATTCTCCGAATGACCCTCGCAGATGTTGTTCAGAGTCTGGAAGACGAACCAGTTAGGCATATAAGTTACCAGAAAAAAGCACAATGTCTGTATTCATCTCCTTGCGGAGAAGAGCTGAAAGATGGTATTAGAAATCATATTTGATACCCACTGAACTGCAGTCAGAAGGGGCGTAGACGTTGGCAATAAAAGACACCTTGTTTTCACATGGCGCTTAGTGACCCCAACGCAAGTCGAAATCAAACATGGGGCTGTTGACCGGCATCTAATCGAGTAGACAAACTTCCGCATGTCTGCTGAGGGCGATACCAACACCATAAGTACCTTCAGCCATCGACTCCGTATTAGCAGCGCAGCAAAAGTGACGTCGTTTACATCAAATGCAGAACTAGGGAGTCAGTGATTTAACACAACACTGTTATCTTGTATAAGTGTTTCGGAGACACAGCGCACACCAAGACCATGAGAGTGAAGGTTGAGCGTCAGTGACGCCTGTTGACCGGTCTGAATTGGAGGGCGGACGTTAACAGAACTAAGGTCATATTCAAATCGTGTTTTGGTGGACGAATTACAAGTATGCATGACAGAAACTGCAAGGTCGGTAGCAGATTGTTGCTCAGTAGACGGAGAAGAGAGTTAAGAGGGGTAATGAAACTAAGGGGAACGGGACTGGAGCTTAGCGTGGTGCGATGGCTCGTGTACTCCCCTGACCCATTGGACTACTCTGGTGGTAATTCCAGTTGTGTCCAGAGCAACTCTTACTGAACAGGTCAATGGATGAGGGTCAGATTAACCTAAACTCACAATCCAGTATCCTTCGGAGGTTATGGTGAGATCGATGGCCCACTTCCTTTTACAATTAGCCATGGGAGATAACATATCTACGGGTTATAAGCTCAGAGCTAGATTGGGGTGGCGCACGAGAGCCTCGCACTTTCTCCGACGGTGGGAGTGCACCTTTCGGTTTTCATCGGTTTGTTACCATCCACCTCAATCTAGGCAGCTTTCGGTCAAATTGGAGCATACCCGCCAACTCCTACCTTCGGCTAGCCTTGGTCGCAGGTGCATACTTTAAAATGGTTTTAAAGCACATGTGTTTTGTTCCAAATCTCTAAAATCTGTGTGTGCCAAACCTCAAGCAAATCCCACTGATTCCCTGCAATCACACTACCACAATAGACTTGCTTCCCGCTGTATTGTAAGTCAGGCTTTAGAGCCAAAGGTTCCGGATGTAGTACCTGAGGCGAAACTCCATGTACCAAACTGCCTTGTAGGTCAGGCTGTTAAGTCAAAGTATAGAAGTAAGGCACCTCTAAGAAATCATCTCTTTCGGAATAGGCAGCCGGAGAGTAACACTTACCTTCTCGAAAACGTCGACCACTTATCTGCACATGCTACTCTGTAATAGTGCACCAGTATATCACCGGCTGCAGCCAACCACAACGGCCAAATTAACAAGTATGAAAAGTGCAAAGTGGCCTGAGTCATGTTCAAACTAATTAACTCACTTGAAGCAATGGAACTAGAAGGATATAACTGCGAACAAGCATCGGTTACAAACAGATTGTACATCAGTTGGAACAATCACTTGGTCATCACGGAATCAAGGAAGCAGCACTCCACTGTTTGAGTCCTGTCACAAGTTTGATGAACGCACCCACTCAAGATAAACATCGAGCGGTGGGCACACAGTATCGTAATCATCCGAGCATTAGAGCAGTTTTGTACCACTCACTAAATAACTGATCCAGAAGCACGACACTGTCAATTTTGGGAGCACGTGGGTTATGACTGCCTAGTTGCCTTCAATGTGAAGGGTGCTGTTTGAACATGTGAGCGGAATTCAAGCAGGAGCATACGAGAAGGGTGAGTAGCGAACAATGGTATGTACTAAATACACTCACTGAGTAAAAATTAACGAACCGAAAGAAAGTAGTTTTGGGTGCAGTCTGTTCGTAAATCACATCTAGAAGGTAAAATTAACAACATTGGCAAGCAAAATACTAACAACAGTGTCTGTCAACAATTCATTAACTGTGACCTTCTTTGCTATATATCTTTTTGGACCTATATGATCTTACTGTTGCACAGCTAAAATTTATGCAGGTGATTGTCATTTTCCGTGCTTAAAATTGGCGCAGTAATAGACACAGTGGATTTCCGGTAACGAAAACGTTAAATGTAAAATATAAAGACAAAAGTGTGGGTGATTTGTGTGTGTAGCTTAAGCTTACTTATTATGCCTATAACACGTGAGTTTTATGGTGAGCTTGTGGGTGACATAAATTTCGATACATGCGAAGTGTCAAACTTAAGGTTACGCGTGAAACCATTGCTTTTTGTTTGTTTACAAGCCAGTTACTCCATCTTCTCTGCTTCATACAACAATCAGTACTCCCTTTACTTCCAAGTTCTTTCCCATACATTTTGTAGACACTCGGTAGATATTCACTTCTTCTCACGACCACATAATATACGTTGCTTTTTCCCGTGAGGAAATAAACTTTTGTTCCCAGGTCAATATAAGATACGGGTTTAACACAAAAAGCAACTACGTTCTAACGTGTAGTGAATGGGATTAGTCTCACATTCCAAATAAGGGCAAGTCTGATTCGACGTAAGTCAGGAAGCACATTCGTTTTGGATCTTGTAAGGGGCAGGAGATACCTTTCTTAAATTTGACAATTTGAACTATGTCGTATTTGTGTGCACGCAAACTGGAATAAGGTTTTTAGTGAGTGTGACTTTATCTGTTTGCTTGATTAATCCGCTACGAAATATTGCAAGTAAAGGAATACCTGATTCCTATATCTCGACTAATCAGGTGTAAACATGTGAATTTAGTTTCAAATCTGATAAAACTTTCTGGAGGTCATAGTGCCGTAGAATAATATTGTCAAGATGCCAGCCGAATATCTCAACTCTCAACTGTTCCTCAACCTCTCAAGTGTGTAAATGTCTGCGTGAATGAGACATCGATGAGGCTGAAGTGCATCATTTGGAAGCATGCAGTTAGACTTGATATCCTTGCCGAATAAAAGCGACTGGTTATGTCAAATATTCGGTCCATTAAGGAAAATTTTCTTTAATGGGGGAACGCCTAGTAACAGAAAAATGCAGCAGTGCTCGTCCATACAGCGTCTTGAGGCACACTAACGATGCAATTCCACGAATAATCATTCCTCTTTTATGTAATTAAACAATAACTGGAAACCGTAATCAAATCAGTGGGGATTAACGCGGCAAATTACTGCGGCTTTTCGTTTCGTATTGGATAACAGGCCTCTTTGGCCTGCAGACTGGAGAAAACTTAACAGCTGTTACAACCTGGTGACAAAAAGCAATGGAAATGTGGCTACTTCCTATGCTGTTCGCCGTTGCTACTTCCATAAATGTAATAGTAGGAACTGCCAAGGAAGTTGCATAAAAAGAGCATATGCCTTCACAAGTGGCGAATGACACTACTCATCAAGCAGTTCAAGGGGTAAGGACAAGGCGTTGTTGTTTCCACGACGCAGTGCTTTGACAATACCTTCCGCCTTACAGTTCGTAATAATTTACTGTAGTAAACTTTGACGGTGGGTCTTGGTTCGCACTGATCAGTTGACAGAACTACGTCACAGCAATGCGTATATCGTTGAAGGGGAGAATGTCTCCTAATCGGAAAAGCGGATTGGAGGTTTTTATTATATCCATTACACATTTGGAATTGCATGATTGAATACGAAGAGATGATCGGGAGCCAGTAAATTACAAGGGTGTGTCGTGTCATAGTGTAGTCACCACCAAGGATGACGTCCCAAACCTCGAAATGGGGGGTCAATGTTCTCTGGCGTGGATATCAAGCTCAAAACACACTGAACGACCTAGTGGGTCAAATAGCATGGTACGTCCAGACGCACGAAATTGATGCTGCATAAATTATGCTTCTTCACAGTTCGGCTACACCAAATCAGGCTTACCTATAAATTACATTTTAACTTGCATCTTATGCTTCACTCATTTATTTCTGATGTGTATTCCTTGTCCCATGTTTATTTGATTTCAAATACCGAGTTGGTTGTTTGAGATCCGCAGTACGCCAGCGCTTAATGAGAATATTGACAACGTGCTTAACCGTAGAATGACCGCTACCTGGATTACACTGGCACATGGAGACATCTCTAAAAGCAAAACTCAGCCATTTATGGACATATGCTTTATTCGGTAAAACAGACTTAGTTCGAAAGATAAGATAAACAGGATGTAGAAACATCCATGTAAGCAACTAGGTCACTTATGTACCTCAACGCGATACTGTATTTCTATACTTCTTCCTTTGATTCCGTTCAACAAACTCGCGCCAACGTAGGCAAATACAAAGTAAGCGGCGCATAGGCAAATATGCGCCCGCGTCCAATCAATTCTCCACTACGCTTGCGGCAATCTGATTGCCTGATTTGTTACGTAAACCAGTATCATTTTTCTGCTTGCACAATCCCATCACAGTCGGTCTTTGCTTACGGAGACCACGCGAACAGTCCTCGTGACCGCGCTAGGTTCAAAGATTGATCCCATCCAGTGTGGAACGGGCTACGGCATGACCATCGCCTAGCGCATGTCTGGTAAGAATGATTCTCCTACTGGATAGAGAGAAATGGTGCTGATGTGCATGTTGAAGGATTGTGGGCCGACTCGGTTGATGAAACGTAGCTCGTATCTACATGCCTCCATCTCTTATTTTTAAGGTTTAAGAGTAGATTTGGGGTGTGGATGGAGCTGTGGTTGGTAAAACGCAAGCCACAAATGGTCCCTCCGCTGGTGCAGGCGTCCTGTCGCTGCCTTAGAAATGCCACAATGAGAGTAAAATTTGGAATCAATTGCCACTAGCCAAATTCACTGATATTCCCCATAGCAAAAGCGCTGCGCATAGAGAAGGATGTGGCTACAAAGAGCCAAATATAAATTTTTGTAGCTAGCGGATGGGGGAAAATCCAAAAATTAAACACTGCTTGATTTTGCCAGGTTGTTGCGAACACGAGCCTCCAAGATTAAATGGAAATGACATTCCCAAATGACAAGAGCAAAAGGTCTTTCCAATGTACTAAGAATTCGTAATGTTTATAATATAATGAAGTGGCAGTGCATCGTACACGCGTACGAACAGCTTGCGACAAGTTATCAAACGAAACAAAAGAAGCAAATTTATTTTTTAACCACCTTAATGAACAACGAACAACCACTAATAACGGGTAAAAAAGCAGGTGCTTGACATGTCTCGTAGGGTGGTTATAGTGAGAAAAGATAGATCAGGGACTAATGGAACCGTCGGCTCGGGCGATTACATAGTTACCTGCAATTCCGTATACAGGGTATTAAATTAGAAATTGCGCACACAATAAAATAAGGATAATGTTTATAAATCGCGAATTAGCGAGAAAAATTCAAGTACAACGCTTACTCTTATGCAGCTATCTCGGGTCGAGGGGATACAGAAATCCAGTTTATACAGTAGTAGCAGTTATCAAACTGTGTGCAAGGGGTTTGGGGCGACTCATTCTAGAGTAAGGTTATGGCACCGTCGACTGTCTGTTGTGCATTAGTGCCAGCATCTGGTGGTCATGGGCGATGGCACATAATGTAAAGGTGACAGTTTCGTCAAGGCGTTATTTGAAAAGCGATAAGGTGGGAGCATTAATTGCATGTTACGGAAGGACATTCCAAGTCTGTGACACTCAAAGGGATAATGTTTCGCTGACACTCCAGTCGGCTGTACTGCGTGACTAACTTAAACTGGTGACCTCTTAGCGAGGTGTTTTGACTGAATATTAGAAGGGAATTGCATGGGTGTTTGGGGTTTCTCAGAATCTGGTACACTATTATGAGATCGCTCCTTAAAAGCCGATAACGTTCATTGTATATTTTGTGAGTATTCAGCTTCAGTGGGTAAGGGAAGCTGGTCAAACCTCTAACGCTCTTCGTTGCCTTACTTTGTGCAGTATTGAGCGCGATGAGATGATGCTTGAGACAGGGTTGCCAAGCTTGAATAACGTAATCCGCCTGCGTCCTCAAGTACACACTAAGCATTTTTGGAAAGACTGATGGGTCAAACTTCCCGAAAGCTCTGCGAAGAAGGCTGTGGTACTGGTTTACTTTCTTAGATGCCTTTTCATTCTGCCTCAAACAACCGACGTCAACTTAAAATAGCACGTCGAAATGGCACTCGTGAGAAGCCCGCTGTAGAATTAGTGGTCCTTGGTGGTACTTTTGCATACTCTTATGCCGTATACTGAGAACTTGCACTTGGTTAGGTTGAAATGCAGTATGTTCTCGATGGACCACGTGTACGCTTTGTCCAGGTCCTCCTGTAACACTGTGTCATCCTCTATTGCAGCTATAGTGTGCCATACCTTTAGGTCATCAGAAAATAGCAAACAGTTAGAAGATAGCACACTCGCGAGATCATTTCTGAAAACCAGGAACTGGCGGGGTCCAAGTACTGAGCCTTGAAGTACGCCGCACTGAATTTCGATGGATTCCGATAGGGTGCGTCTAACCCTCACATTCAGGTGACGTTGCAGGAGAAACTCGCCTATCTGGCCCAGAACAGAATCGCGGACTCCATATTCTTGGAGTTTGTGGCGTAGAATGCGATGATCTAGACGGTCGAATGCCTTTGAAAAATCCAGATGGACCGCGTCGACGCCTACACCAGCGTCCAAACATTCCGTCTAGCTTGCACGAGCAATCAACAGATTAGTGGTATAGAACAGATTTTGGTGAAATGCTTGCTTCTGCGAAACGAGAATTTGGTTGTTCTCCCGGTGCCTTATCAGAGCCTCAGCTACATTGTACACAAGAACCTTGGGGATCACAGGAATTAGCGTTATCGGGCGATAATTTGTTTGTTAAGCACGGTTGCCACTTTTGTAGATTGGAGTGATTATTCCGTGCTTCCACATCGGGGGTGCGTGCAGCTCGTTCAGACATCGTTGGAAGAAAAATGCTCGAGGCGCCACCAAACTCATGACAGCAACTTACAGCACCTTTCAGCGAATGCCGTCCGAACCCGGGGAGCTGAACTAGCGCAGAGATTTCATCCTCTTCAGTACAGCTGTGGAGGTAAACGATTAGTGTTTCAGCCATGATGGCCGCATTATCTGCTTAGGCAGGATGTACGATGATTGAACGTCTTGGAATGTACGGCCAAATTATTGTCCAAAAACGTTGTTTACCTATTGTGCGGTTTGGGCTAATCTACATGCTGTGGGCAGAGCAGGAATACCGCGCTTAACACATCGCAAATGGTTTACGTGTCTGTATGGCAGTTTGGGAGTGGAGTAAAACGTTTCTACTAGACTTATGTTGGTTCTTCAGTTTATTCTTCCAGACGAGTTTGAAGAAGTGATTGCTTTATATTGTGTAAACATCCTAGGTATCGTTGTTTGGGGAGCCTATGTTGTTGAGCCATGCCAAGTCCCTTTATGCCATGCATTTACGTGTGCTCCTCCTAAGCAAAGACTTCTTCGTTTCAGGCAAGTAGAGTTTAGTTTCAGATGTGCTTTCCACGAGCTTGTTAAATATGCTTACGATTTCTCCACAGGCCACCTCAGGGGTCAATTGGGCTAAGAACGACCAGCTCGTTGCATCAACGAGTTCGGACAAGTCGTCATAGTTTGTTACGATTTGATATTCTCAGGCATGCTCTTTAGGATAATCCGCGTAGCAAATATAATGAAACACTAGCGTTGCATGTTCACTGCGGCCCAGAGGCATATCGGTTATCACTTGCAAGACCATCACTTCTTCGTTATTGAATATTCGGTCTAATATAGATGGTCTGTTTGTACCCCTGAATCTGGTGGGCGTAGTGACATGGCCGTAAATCGGGAAGTCTGAAACCATATCTTGCAAATCTGCTTTGGATTGCTCCCCTGCTTTGGCCTGGGATTCTAGAGCATGTAAGTTGAAGTCACCGGTGACTAGAATGTGACTGTACTTCCTGTTTATCACTTTCCTCAACGCAGCCACCAAGTTGCAGTCCATCTCAGGAGTAGACGGTGTTGGGGGGTAAACAACAACCAATAGGCCAAGATCGTCCCCTATCAAAAGGAAACAACACCAAATGGAGTTAGGTACGCCGATTTCTGAATCGTTTATGGGTTCGCATTTCATGTTGTTACGAAAGCAGCCCGGCTACTTCACCGTCTTTGCTGACTCGATACTTCCGGACAACAGACATAGCTGTAAACGAGATTTTGGCATCCGTTACAGCGCAACCACGTTTCAGTGACAGCGATGAGGTTCGAAGCTGCTGACGTGTGTCGAAGTCTTAATTCAGCTAATTTGCCGAGTAGACATTGGGCATTTGTGTACATGCAAGATAGCTTCTCGAAGACCAGAAGTGTATTAGATTGGATGGATGAAGCAAGTGAGTTTAAGCCGAAAGTAAATAAATAAATCTTTATTCTCAACAAGCTAAGGCACGCCTTTACAGGCATGATCATTTTGACATAACGATGCATGATCAAGAATGTGCAAAACTCCGATATGTTTTCCATAGCAGTTTGTGTTTGTGCAGGGGGTATGTATGTATGTCATTGTGTGTGTATGTGTGCGTAGCGTGTATTTTGTGCTTGTAGTTGTGCTGCTCCAATCTTCAATGTTTGTTATTGTCATCAGTATGCGAGTAGGAGATTGGTGTCCGTTGGTTGGAGAGAATTATGCGGATATCCACGAGGCAGTGACTTTATTTTGTGGCGAGTCACGACCGCCAAGTCACAGTGTTGTTAAGCAGACATTTGTGGCCTTTTATAGGGAGAACGCTTGCCAGGCGAAACCCACCACGTCCTGGAACACTGCCGCCGAAATATTTGCTGGAACGGGTTAAACCCGAACCACCCAGCTGGCACCACGAGGAGGTTATTCGGCTAGCCAGACTATTGAGACGAAGTTGGTATATATGCAAGTATCTGATGCTCCGGATCCCGGTATTCGCTCGTGCTCTGATGTGTCCTTCCAGATATTATAGCTACTGTTGAAACAGTCTCCGAATCGGGTCCTGCAGTTGGCGTCTTCATTCAGAGTTGTGCCCCCACTAAATTGTCAATATAAGGTGCTGGTGTTCCCGCTGCTTTCAGACGAATTTCCTTTTACAATCCGCTACAGAATGTAGTCCAGTTCTCTAGAAGGGTTTGTGCCAGAGTTCTGATTGCAACACAAGTTTTAAAAGACTGTGACAGCAGCTTTAATAAATTGGTCATATTGGGATCTTTATCAACGAGGAGGCCACAAGGTTTTTCAGAGGAAGTGCCTTCCGGATGTGGCGCCATTGCTCGCGGTCGTGCAGCTAAGTGTGATGGAAAGAGGAATCGACAAGCCCAAGAAAACCGTGAGTAATCACTGTTTTCTTCTCTTGACTTTGCTGTACCTCTCTCTGTTAGCGGGATAAGCTGAACGTCCTTTCAACGGAGTACAAACAGTATGCGCACTCCACTTGCGTCGTTGCAGAGACGATTCGCCAACAGCAGAAAGGCTACTGTATCGTCCGCCAGATTTAATGTTACCCGAAGTAACCGGGGTTTACCGTAGTGCCATGCTTTTGTTTGACGCGAGGTTCTTTTTAATGTCTTGGGATTATCATATACAATGATCGGCTTACAGATGGCACCCATTGATTTCGATCGTCCGTCAACCCACACTTAATTGTATTGGATATGGATTCGGAGACATTTTTTCACACAAGGTTTAAAACAACATGGTTGCGCCTGGTGGCTGCTTCTTTTGGATTTGGAGCATTAGTATCCGGTGTCTTTGGTGAAATTCTGAACGGCACTGGTAGGGCTATCCGTGCTGCGACACTTTGGTTTTCTCTACTCCGGGCACAAACTTTACCGGTGCTCTTTCTGGTGTTTGCTTGGTGGCAACCGATGCGTACGTAGCCGGGTTGTTCACTGTTGCTGGTTGACTGTAGCTTACGGTCTCCTGTGTTGCGAACAGACTACTAGGTGCAACACACTGTACAGAAGTTGAGGCAGGCGCGCTGCAGGCAATGGTTTACTTATAGGAGAGAGAGAACGGAGTTGGTACTGCTGGAGTCTGAGTCATTGGGGTAAGGTTGGGACGCCTGGCTCTCTCCTTCTCCTTGACTAGGGAATTATATGTGTTATATTTACATACAAGTGCCGATCCGTTTCCTCCAATGAATGTAACCCTGACACTCACCAGTTGTTCGACCGCTACTGTTAGCCTTTCACACCTCTTCAGTAGCATAGCTCGACAGCTAAAACTAACATAGGATTGCATACTTGGCAGAATCAAAACGTCTCTGTCGTGTTGTGTGCCGTTGTGTTTTTGTCGACCTCGTCCCAAGGTAGGTAGTGTGATAGGATTTCAAACACATGGTACACACCACACCAGTTTTTACCACTTTAGCACACTATTCGCATATGTTCACAATAAAAGTGCTGTTTTAAGATCACACGTTCGTCACTTCAGCTTCCCGCATTAAGGTAAGCCTGATACAGCGTGGCGCGCTGGCTGTCTCCAGTGTTCCCTTGTACGCACACGTTGAAGTGTTGATCAAGTGATCGAACGATTGTAGGTCCGGTTTGTTTGGGACCCAGAAATTGAAACTACACAGCAGTGAAAGCCGATCGTTAGATCACAAATTCTTTCACGAATACTTTGAGAACTGTCGGATTGGATTTGTCTTAGGTGTTTTGGAATGCCTTGAGAATTCTGCACCGAAGGGTAGTACACAGAAGAGCAATGGACGCAAAGTAAATGAGATATCCACTTTTGTTCAATCGCGGATGGCAATCAAACCGGTTAGTGATGGCTAAACCTTTAGTGGTATAAAGTAATTCCATGTGTGATAAATCACTCTGTAAATCAGGTTCGAATGAGCATGCGTTGAATACGCTGCGGGAAGATAGAGAGAAGTTAGAGAGGATTATTTCAAATAAACCGAGAGCACGCACCTCAAGCATATTTGCCCCCTGTGTAACCATATGAAGAACATCTTATGTCAACTTTCGGGGCAAAATAATATTTTATGGAAATGTATGTTGAATTATGAAGGGAAATTAAATAAAATGAGCATATTGTGCTGACATCTAAACCAAATGTTAGCGGATTATGGCACCATGGAAAGTCTTGAATTAAGTGGCACAGAAACATAATAGATATCAATAGAATGGTTTGCCTTAGTTAAGGGAATAACTTGCCACAGAACTGAATGACCATTATTCATACACTCGGAGATTGCATGCGCCTGGATATAATTCTCAAAATTTGATAAGAAGCGGAAGCTTCCATTCTATCGATTGTGCACTTCCACTGTTTTACACTAAGTTCCATATAAAATGCTATAGACTAGAGATGACCATGTCCTATCCTTTGGAACCTATTTCTTACTAATACATAAAGTCAAGGATCTACTGCACTTCCGGAAACGCATTCGTCTGCCGTAACCTAATTTTCTAGAGCAGTGGTTCCCAAATTTTAATCGCTGCGGACCGTACTGTTTTAATACATTTTACGCGACAAGCTGAGGGGGGCGTTTATTGTTTATAGTTTAGTTTGATTTGATCCAATCACTTTAATACAATTATAGCTAAACGCCTTCGAAATGCAATAAATTTTTACAAAAAGTGCATGCAAACTGGCTTAATATATTAACTTACTAGAATGTTATATCAACGAGAACCCTGAGTTAGTTTCTATAAAACTAGAATGTAACATCTGCGCGGAATAGTAGACATTGCCACGCGAAGTGAACCGCTTATATCTAGTGTATTCCGTTATTTTGTTTTTCAGTCACTTTCGAAAATCACACTTCATACATATAATATGTGGAAACTAGCAATGGCGATTTAATTGACTAACCAATGAATGACATTGTCACGTCATCCCCTGCTTCGGAGGATAACGAAATCTTACAGACTGGGAGGCGTCGATGCTTAAACGAAATAAGAGAAGCATTGCTACAGCTTCAGGGTGGATTGGTTGGCAGCGATTTCATATACCAACAGTAATAAATTAGCTGTTTCCAGTGCATCAACTCTAGTTACTGTAACGTTACGTACTTCCGCTTATCCCAGCTAACGAGCCCAGCAACACCATTGTGAATTCGGATTATTGGATGTTGTGTACCAGCACCTATCCGGAATGTTGTGTTGCGTCATACTGAGCAGTATTTATCACTATCCAACGGACCATTATGGCATAGATTAATCATTGCAATCAATACAAAATATTAACGAAATTAGTCCATTTGACGTGATAGTACGTTCCGATACAGTAACTGCAAAATATTCCGACGTGTTTAAACAAGCATGTAGCGTAACGCCTCATTTTATCGCCGGAATCACACTACATAACACTACGTCCAATGAGGATTTTGCGAGTTGAGACTGAGTGACATTTTGAACAGTGTATGCGGCGATTGTCAGACATCAAATATAAAACTCGTCTTGATAACAATATTAGCCAACGTGTTTTGATCCCAAAATACAGAACACTGTTATCCGTGTGACAACGTCATCCACTCGACTTATAATAAATCCTCTAAACTCGAGACAACATCACCAAACTGATTACGGAAAGCAGCAGCTGTAAAGTAGACAAACAGAGATAATTAGAAATGATGCGTTTACTTCTCATCGCTAGATCGTACCGCAGTGGGTAAAGCCAGTTTTTGGCTGTCATCTCCACACTTTACCCCTATATCGGCTCGTTGTAGGATGGTGTAGATTTGTGTCGGATGAAGTTAAATTACTTCTCAGTATACTGTCTCATATTTCTACTATGGCGAATTCCACTTGATATTGAGTAGCGCACTCAAGCTGCAGACGTTTTTACATAACAGTTGATGATCTCGCGCAATTTTGGTGCGTCGGGTTTGACAATGAATAAAATGTCGGTAATAACTAGCAAATATCCCTAAGCATTCATCGAGTCGTTTCAGTCTTCTCACGGTTTGAAATGTCTCAGCCATGTTATTACGTCTGTTTAGGTAGACCAAATACGTCATGCCATTTAACACAAGGTTTTCCGATGGATTTCGGTTGCAACCCGACCGGGGTGCTTTAGCTGCCAATGCTTAGTTGCCGAGCTATGCAAAAACATTTAGTGCAATTGTCCAGTGATCCGAGTTACCAATGCTTTTGGCTATTTTTTCACCAGTTGTCAGCATTCTGTTTGCATACGTCTCATTGACTCTACATGTTTGATAAGCCGGTGGTGGGTTAGCCACTGAATATGTTCCTATGTCCAATATCCTAGGCGGACTATTGACTGAGTAAGCGGCCTTCCATGGAACGACTGCAGCTCAGTGATGACTGATTTGGTTCTTATACCGATAGCAGTTTTTGATTAAATTAGTACCTTGTGCAATCATGACATATTAAGTATCCTGCTTTTCTCCTGATTAAACTAACTAATTTCAGCACCGGTGAATTCTGATCACGTTATGCGAAGGATAGACTCTATTCGTATACAATGCTAAACACAGCCCTTCTAGTTTAATCTATGTACTACTAAGTAAAACAAAAGCTGATTAAACAGTTTAAGTCACGGAATACTCTGAGAGTTCTACCTTACGTAGCCGCACCGGTTCTCATAGGTAGTTTATAACTTAGGAAGAAAAGTTTAGTTCAACTCACGAACATCAACATCACGAAACCGCTTAAGAGTAACTGGATGGTTGCAAGTATAGCTAGTGTTGTGAGTGCAATTTTTAATCTTGTCGAAGAACTTGAGGGAACTTGGATCATTGTTCTGGCGTGGAAAACTGGAAGCATTTAACATAGTTAGCAGGGGACTAAAAAGTAGTGAATTGTTTTCATGGTGCTGATTTGCATTGCTCTTTCACTGTAATTTTCTACTGGTTTCACAGCAACGGGTGAATCTCAGATGCAAATTAACAATAGCGATATGGCTAACATAACACCAGCATGTTGGATTTCTTAGTGACAGTTGCATTACCATAGTGTTCCGTTGGTGTGGATCATCAATAAAAGGAGTTGGGACCTCGTTTAAAGTGCAAGCACACAACAAGATTGCACATGAAGGTACTGGACTAAGAAAACCCGGTCACAGCAGTAGGCTATCTTTGTAAGATAAGGTGACACTTTTAAGTGTACGGTGCAAAATTGTCCTCATAATTATCAGCGCACCTCATCCAGTGTGATTTATTAGCACGGTCAAGCCAGACCACAAGTGAGCGAGAGAAAGTAGGTTATGAGGTTATCGGTTTTATAATTTACTGCTTTCCGTATCTTGTGATAAAAAAATTTAACCTGCGCTGAATGCATTATGAAGCGTGTAAGGATAACGAAATTAATCAGCTAAACATTTAGCACTCTCAGTATCATGAGATAAATTAAAAAGATTCTACTTGCGCTACGTTCATCATGAACAGTCTAATAATCTTTACACAAGGCAGGTGTGGACACCATGATGTTGACCGAAGACGGTCAATCTGTTGTTTTGTAGCGAACTGGTTTGTACATTAACGATTAAGGTTAGAGAATATGGGTATAATTTCTACAATGCCAAACTGACGTGACATTCAAATGAGACCTCTAACATTAACGTCTTTCTTTCGCATTTTATTTTTCTTGATTAGTTGGGGCAGTTGGTATATTTCGAAGCCGGTAAAGATGCACCGAGTTTGCAAACATGACGTCGAAAGCTGATCTGCTCGACTTGCGCACCCTAGTAACTAAGTCATCCTAATAAATCTAAGGTTAGAAAATGCTTCATACATCAAGCACACGTAGGTTGGTGTCTTGACTAAAGCAGAAATTGCATGTAGTGCAGTCAGTGAGTGTTACACAAAGCACGGTACTGTATTTTTCGATTTGACACCGCAGTTAAATGTTTCTTAAACTTTCTGATGTACCACATAAACGATGAAAAGCCTCACATTTCCGTCCGTTTCGGACATAAGCTATCTACCCGAATCGATGTATCATACATTTATTTCGCATGAGGCTTTTTAGAAAATTACATTGACGTGCTTTTTCACGGCAAGCACACAAGAGTGTGAAACCTGATTGGTCTATTTCAAGAATGGGACAAACATATATGGAGGAATAGGGAATTGCCTAATACGGCCGTTGATAGGCTGAGAACAGCAGGTACGATGTGCAATGCTGAAAGCATTACCTGTCGCGACTGACCGTGTTGCTCTCCAAGAATTTAATGCTGACAATAATATTTAATTCAGATCCATGATGACGAATGCTGCGCGTCGTTTATATGTTTACCTTTTTGTGTAACCTTATCGCAACAATTTGCTAGATCTCTGCAGTTCTTTACAACATGGCAGAAGTCATCCGTTTTGGTACACCGTAGTAAGACTTCAACTTCAAATAGAGTAATCAGGAATCATAACAGCTATGCATTGATCTACGCTTTATTAAGTTATGTAAACACACGGTAAAATTGGGTACTCCATTTTTAAGATCACATTCTCCCGTATACTGTCCTTTGCCGCTGTAGTAAGCATTGATTAAATAAATAGAATATTCGTTTTATTCTCGATAAAGCTAGGCACACCGTACAGCTATGATGCAGTGCTTGACAGAGACATTGAAACACTAAAAGCTCTTCTACACCAAATCAAGAAGGTAAATGTTGGCAAAATACCTGGCTCGAAAAGTTACCCTTGAGCTTCACCTAGGGATGTTGGAAGTATAATGGGCATATTTATTTGTGTCGGAAATAAAACTGACAACGAGGCGCGATAAAAGTTCCATGTGTTCTGTTACTGAAATACTTGGTGAGGTGGGTTCGATTGTCAGTGGTCACAGGAACCAGGTAAAATGTTTGATAAGCACTGCTAGACAAAAGGTTACTGTTGTGTTCAGGTGCCGTTGTGCTCACTAATTGCCGATGTTGAGATGATTGTTAGTGGTAAGTAGTGGGCAGTGGCTTTATGTTGGCAGCCAGTCACATGCGACAAGTTGTAGTGATGTTCAACAGACGTTTGTGGCGATTTTAGGGAGAATGTTTACAAAGTGAAAACCCACTATGTCCTGGAACACTGCTGAGCAGTATAGTAGTTGCGGATTAAATTTACCGGGAAAATTGTGAATGGCTACCACAATTGTGCTCATATCTAGTGTTCCAAATGTATGCGATTGGTGAATGCCAAACAGGCAATCTGCTTCGGGAACCTCCGAGCAGATTCATCTGCGCCCGCGAGGTATTTAAACTCCGATGCGTTTACAGGAACGCCATATTTATTCGACTCGCATTAAAAGGAATTCCGTTGTTCAAACACGGTCAGTTGGCTATATCGAAGGGGTACTTGAGCGAACATCATCGAATTTAGTGCCAGCAATCCGACGTCCACATCGAGATAGCCTCGACGACAGAGTGACTAAATATTCAGTTTCTTTGCAAATATGTTTGGTAACCTTAGGCAATATGTATGACGTAGTAACATGTAGGTGTGCAAGGTGTTCGTTCGCTATTAGGACTCTTGGTGGGGCTTGAAAACATCCCTACACCTGTGCGTTTATTTGGTCAACCGAGTTTGGAGATATTTACTCTTCCAATCGTATGATGATCTAAGTACCCGAAATCCATCGGATAGCTGCCGCGGATGCTAAGCAGTACTACCAATTCCAATGAATCATTGACTATCTTACCTTCGAGACAGGACTGGACCATAGCGCGGTGCGACGGATGGAGTAGCGCTTTGAGCTATACTAAGTGGTATCTTCGGACCACTTGAAAGCTTCTCCCGCCAGTTGGGAAAAGTTAGCGGTCAGATAAACAATTTCCCGATCCTCCAATTTTGGGGGTAGAAATGCTTTGGCGTCCGTTTTTAATACGAATATAGTGTCACTTCCCAACTGCCTTGCGCACAGGTTTTTAAAACAGTGGCTTTGTTTGAGGATCAAAATATTCCTCCTGTCTAGATCTGGACGTCCTGTCAGTATCCCAGCGCACATAAGACAATGACAGTTAACTAAAAGTTAACAACATCTTGCATCGGCCGTCGTGTAGTTCACACAGACGCCTTTTCTGCTGCATACAGTAGAGCCGATAAGTGAAAACATGCTACTGCTGGAGCCTCCCTTCTTTATTTTCTACCTCCTTCGCTTGATCCTATCCCGACCGGTATTACTGACCTTCTTTCTATACATCCCAGCTCAATTAAGAACCGAACTGCCACTGCACTCAAACAATCTGCAACTACCTTCCAGTAACACGCACCGGATGCCTATCGGCAATTCCCTTGAAGAGCCACACTGTTCCCTTTTCCTGGTAGCGTTCAACATTCGCTGTGTAAAAATTGGGTCCAATTGCTGCACTTGCACGTACGTTGCACATACTGTGTATAGACGTGTGTTTGTGTCCGAAAATTGGATCAATGACTTTAGTGAATTAGTGGAAATAACAGCGCCTGTTTTTGTCCTCTCGTCATTAGTTGCACTCATCCTGAGACACTGATTATTCATGCTGGTGTTTATCACACTTAGCTCCAGTGCCGAGTCATACTTAGTCGATTGATTTTGGGGTGCACAGCCATTTGTGTGCAGCCCGTTTGACTACGTTAACTGAGTTTTGTTCACGAACTATTAAAAAGCCCAGTTTGTGTTCTCTGCTCATGCTTCTACCTACTACATAACTCATGCTGCAAAATGACATTTTGCTACGAACTAAACCCCCTACTTTGCAAAGCCGCCATTTCAGCATTTATAGTCATTGCAGGGGATTTGAATTAACAAGGAATTCTTCTGAGTGTTTCTGGTGCTCATTTAGGTTGGAAGCTTGAACAACTGCTAACGAATTTTTCAACTGTGTGTGAAGCACCAGCTGTATATTAGTAACAATGCTTTCTGATTCAGTTTGCTCCGAAATGTGGCTTGGCGTCCTCCTGTCTCTGGCCAGCGATTGACCCAAATAACTCAGGTTGTCATGGTTCAGTGGTGGCGTGTTTCAGTCCCAGAATGCCACTCGTTTTGGAATGTTTACTTTGACTCTGATCATGTCTTGGTATGCTGTCGCGTTTCCATGAACGCTACTGGGAGGCGAACTAAATGTCCACCCGATTAATAAGATAGCATTTATCCCAGATTTTGATCAACCAAGCCTACCAAGATATCTCCTTGGATAAAATAGTACCGGGGCGCCCGAATATCTTAAATGATTTCCATTTAATTTACTGTAGTGTATTTCTCTCATGATTGTGCACCTTTCCATGGACAAGAGATTGACCGAGAGCTGATTGGCTGCCAGCGTTAAAGGCATTGTTGCTTTAGTGGAGATATTGTGTGTATAGATCTTTTTCTGTTCACCGGCAATTTCGCATGTTTCCCAACGACTGGTGTAAGTGCAGATTGTTTTATTTTTGCACTTTGTTTTATATTTACTATCTAATGACGTTTTGGTACCCTAGTTACATGTCGATCACTTGAGCGCACAAATTTAAACCACAAATATGGAGTGCGAAACAGACGTTAGAAAGTATTCTTAGAAAAATAGGAAGGCCTAATGTAGGGACAAAAGAAGAGCCCTAAACTTCCAAGAAATATAACACTTTACCTGACAATACCATGAGTCCTACTTGAAATATGGGTTGATCGGGAAAGGAGATCCCCACACTTCTTGGTAGCTCTTCATATTTTGCGGCGACTAGATATCTAATAAGGCAATGAAACCCATAAAACCTATTCATCACTTGAAATTAAAGCACCCCGGATTCAAAGATAATCACCTTGGGTAATTTGGAATAAAAAACGGGAATACGAAAGTCAGCAGAAGTTTCTGATGACCACCCCATCAACTGGGATGAATGCATTGAGAGGATCATATTTGCTTGCCAAACGTATTGCTAAGGCTAAAATGTCATTCACTATCGGTGAAGAATTAATCATGTGCTCCAGTAAAGACATCTGTCTTGAGCATCTAAGGGAAGAAGCTGTTAAAAATGCTAGCGCATGTACCTTTACCGTCTAACACTGTGACTAGGCTAATGGGGGAAATAGCCGAATACATTGCGATATAAGTGTTGGAGACGATTAATACATCACCATGGTACGCACTCCAAGTTGACGAATCTACAGATATCGACAACAAAATACTTCTACATTTTATGTGCGATATCTTTATCAGAGGAATGTGCCTGAGGATTTGTTATGTAAACCATCTCTGCCAAACAATACCATATGAGGAGATCTGTTCAATGTACTGGAATGTTACAGTTCAGGAGATTTAAATGGTCCTATTTGTCGGCATATGCACAGACGGAGCTGATGCCATGATCGAACGAATTTTTGGTTCAACTGCTCGGATTAAGACAGCTGCACTTGAGGGTGAATATACACATTGTATCATGCACAATGAAATATTGGCAAACCGAAACATTTCATCGGAATTTAACATCGTATTGATTGATGCCTCTGTTATTAACCACATCAAAGCACGCAAAGTTAACTTGCACCTATTTGAACAGCTTTGTGCGGAGATAGACGAAGAGAGCAGATGCCTTCTCTAGTACACATAGATAACATTATCCAGAGGAAAATCTCTCATCCGAGTATTTTAATTAAAAGCGCCACTGCAAAAGTTCTCTCAGGAAATAAGTCAGCTCCGGCAGCATCTCTCCCAAATTGGTCTTACCTGTGTGACATATGCAGCCTGCTCCATAAACACCATGTTTCCCTTCAGGAAAATATGACCACCGTTTTCAAGTTTATCAAACAAAGGAGCTGAAGTCAAAGCCAAACTGGTGTTATATGGATGTCGCGTGAACAGAGGTCTTTTGGACATATTTTAAACATTGGCGAAGAATTTAGTTGAGGCTGTCCATGAGCCTTTTCTCTGTTAGTGCACAAACACCGGTATTTGCTGTTAAAGATTTCGCGCGGTACTTCCTAACCAAGAAAGACCCACGAACTAGAAAGGAATGTATCCGTGGCTCATTTATAAACAACTATGCGAGACTAGCAGGACTATGCGAGAAGAAGATTAACTGCTGCAACTGTCTTAGAACTATGTTCGAGAAAACGACTCTACCGGTGTACTGGATTAAAATCATGGCAGATTACGCTCAGAGTACCACCAAGGCAATTAAATCGCCATTGCTAGTTTCCAAATATTATATGTATGAAGTGTGATTTTCGAAAGTGACTGAAAAACAAAATAACGGAATACACTAGATATAAGCAGTTCACTTCGCGTGGCAATGTCTACTATTCCGCGCAGATGTTACATTCTAGTTTTATAGAAACTAACTCAGGGTTCTCGTTGATATAACATTCTAGTAAGTTAATATATTAAGCCAGTTTGCATGCACTTTTTGTAGAACTTTATTGCATTTCGAAGGCGTTTAGCTATAATTGTATTAAAGTGATTGGATCAAATCAAACTAAACTATAAACAATAAACGCCCCCCTCAGCTTGTCGCGTAAAATGTATTAAAACAGTACGGTCCGCGGCGATTAAAATTTGGGAACCACTGCTCTAGAAAATTAGGTTACGGCAGACTAATGCGTTTCCGGAAGTGCAGTAGATTCTTGACTTTATGTATTAGTAAGAAATAGGTTCCAAAGGATAGGACATGGTGTAGGACTAGTTAATACTAGTCCGAGACGGTGCGCGGAATTAAGCGCGGATATCAGAAGGCAATTGGAGTCGGACACAGCGGACTGTATTCGATGGGACTACAACAAGAAACGGACGGATGAAGCGAGGCAAGAGCGTACACGTGAGCGCGGGGACTTACAAGGCAGTTGTGTGTCGAGCCGGTTGTAAGATTAAAACAAGAAGGAGTAATGTACAATCGGTCAACAAGTAAATTGTACACGAAAGATAAGAGTTATCTTTTTGGGCGCTACAGAGCTCCCCCCTAGAAGGCTGAACATAGAAAGCCTTCGAAATCGAAAAGGAATGTTGAAACCAGGTTCGTAAGGCGAAATCGTGCCGAGTAAAAATGGGCGTGCGTTCGTGTAAATGGGGGTTCGTCGGAAGTCGGAGTCCGCTGTGCCGTTTATGATTTGTTATTTATTGAATGCAGGGCAGGGTGCATTTCGGCGAGCCGTTGGAGCGGGCTTGTCGGACTACAAAAAACTGGCTAGCCCAGAAAAAGGCCGACAGGACCTCAACCTCCGCTGCTGCCAAACGGTGCGCTTGGGAGTGGTCTCTCCCCCCGCCGCACCCCGCCCCGCGCCAAAACGACCCTCGTCCCACGAAGAAAACGACCATGGTCCCACGGAGGAGCGACCCTCGTCTCGCGGAGAAGCGATCCTCGTCCCGCGGAGAAGCGACCAGTGTTCGCGTCAGGGTCCTCGAAACACATTCCTCGTGTGGGCCAGTCGATCGAAGGGGAGGGTTGGAGCATGTAAAAACGAGAAAATAGAAAGACACGCGCAGAAAACGCCAAAAAGAACAAACGAATGAGCTGCGTGTTTAAATATTTTTTGGTTTTTGAATATTTTTTTCGAAAAAGGTTTTTCGGGGGTTTTTGATATTTTTGTTTGTTTTCAAAACGTTAATCGACCAAAAATGAGGCAAATATATACAATATCTACAAAGTTAAAAGTATTTACACTGTACATAGTCGGAGAAGCGGACGGGCTTACGCACCTCCCGACCACGGCGATTGGTCGTGGGAGGCGGCGGGCTAGATTCGGGAGAGGTTGGGACGGCTTGCAGACCGAGATCGTGGTCTGGTTGAACTGGACTAGGATGATGTAAGTTGGTGCGATGAGTTGCAACGTCGCACGAAGCACTACTAGACGAAGTAGGCGAGGGGTTTTCTTCCATAAAGGCGGGTTTCAGACGGTCGATGGTGACGACTTCGTGTCGACCACCGCGGTCAATAGTGTACGCCTTACTCGCACGATGCAGCACCTTGAAGGGTCCTATGTACGGCGACTGAAGAGGCTGTCGAACACCGTCTGCGCGAAGAAGGACGTGTGAACACGTAGACAGCTTCTCGGGCACGTACACTGGTGTCTTCTGCGATCGAGGAGCGGGTGGACGTAGCTCACGCATCTGGTGAGCCAATCGGTCAGTGTAACTTCCGTAGTCAAAAGTGGAAGTACATGGGGCTGGTGCTACCAGCTGTCCGGGCAACCGCAGCGTGCAACCGTAGACTAGCTGCGCTGGTGTGGCGTCGAAGTCAGTCTTAACCGTGTTTCTTAAACCTAGGAGAACGAGGGGAAGCGTTTCAGACCATGAAGGATCTGCGTGCGCACGTAGCGCTGCCTTCAACTGGCGGTGAAAACGCTCCACCATGCCGTTAGCGGCCGGATGATACGCTGTCGTCTGAACGTGGCGACAGCCTAAATCCTTAAGCAACGTGGCAAACGTTGACGAAAAATGTGACCCTCGATCGGTGGTCACGATGGCGGGACAGCCGTATTGAGCTACCCAGCGCTCCATAAAAGCTTTCGCTACTGTTTCCGAGGAGCAATTTGGGATAGGGACGGCCTCAGGCCATCTAGTAAATCGATCGATGCAGGTCAGTAGATATACCGAGCCTTTGGAAGGCGGCAGAGGACCTACGAGGTCGACGTGCACGTGATGAAAGCGTGCGTCTGGCGTCGGAAAAGTGCCTAATGGGCTTCTCGTGTGCTTGTGCACCTTCGCGCGTTGACACGGAAGGCAAGCAGCTGCCCAGGTACGGACGTCCCGATTAACATTGCGCCAAACGAATCGTGCGGTTACGAGTTTAACCGATGCACGAACGCCTGGATGAGACAAGCCGTGCAACGCGTCGAACACGGTCTGCCGAAACTCACGTGGGACGACTGGGCGCGGCGTGCCCAGAGATAAATCGCACAGTATAGTGCCGTCTGATGATGTCAGCGGAACAGGTCGTATGTCCAATGAGGGAGACCTGCGTAGTAGATCAACCTCAGGGTCCTTGAGTTGCGCTGTGGCCATGGCTGCCAAGTCGATAGCAGTGCCGGCGTCAGCGGAGATAGCTTGAATGCGGGAAAGTGCATCGGCGACGGCGTTGTGCACACCTGAGACATGCCGTATATCGGTCGTAAACTGAGCGATATAGTCAAGGTGGCGCGACTCTCTAGGAGAGTATCGGTCGGTAGTCGAGCCGAGCACGTAAGTTAGGGGTTTGTGGTCGGTGAAGACGACAAAGGAGCGGCCTTCTAGGACGTGTCGAAAGTGACGTATCGCTAGATATACGGCAAGTAGTTCTCTACCGAACGTGCTGTAGCGAGATTCGGTAGGTTGTAGGCGTTTGGAGAAAAACGCTAAGGGCTGCCACGTGTCGGCTACGCGTTGCTGCAAAACAGCGCCGACCGCGACGTCCGAGGCGTCAGTACTAAGGGACAGTGGGGCGGTCGGATCGTGATGCGCTATGGAAGCTATGTTGGCGATAGCCTCTTTCAGCGACTTAAAAGCAGCGCGTGCTGCGGTAGGAAATTCGAACGTCTTGAGTTTCCCTCGGAGAAGGTCCGTGAGGGGTTGCATCAGAGAGGCGCAGTTGGGTATAAATCGACGGTAAAAGTTGACCAGGCCATCAAAACGCCTGAGCTGCTTGAAAGAATGAGGCTCGGGGTAGTCGATAATGGCTTGAATTTTATCTTGCAGTGGCACGACGCCTGCAGAAGAGATACGATGGCCCAGGAAATTAACTGAATCGACACCAAACGAACACTTTTCTGCGTTGATCGTCACCCCGTGTTGAGATAAACGATCAAAAAGTGTTCGTACGTGGCGTATGTGCTCTTCTCGTGAAGAGCTTGCGATTAAAATGTCGTCAAGATACGCGTAAGCGAAGTCTAAGCCGCGACAAACTTGGTCGATGAAACGCTGAAAAGTTTGCGCGGCGTTCTTTAGACCAAATGGCATACGCAGAAACTCGAACAAACCAAATGGAGTCGTCACGGCAGTTTTAGCGATGTCCGCCTCGGCTACCGGAATTTGGTTGTATGCGCGTACCAAGTCGATTTTGCTGAAGATATTTTTACCCGCCAGACTGGCGGTGAGATCCACTATGTGTGGGATCGGATAGCGATCAGGCGTGGTTACCGTATTCAAGGATCGATAGTCGCCGCAAGGACGCCAGTCCCCCACAACCTTCTTCGGGACCATGTGCAGAGGCGACGCCCATGGGCTGTTGGACGGTCTGACGATACCAAGTTGAAGCATGTGGTCAAATTCGGCTCGTGCTGCCCGTAGTTTGTCTGGAGCAAGCCGTCTTGGTCGTGCGCTAACTGGTTGACCGCGCGTAACTATGTGGTGAGCGACCTCTGTCGTGACTGGTGGAAGCTCTGCAGCCGGTCGAACCAGTCGCGGGTATTCGGAGAGGAGGCTCAAGTAGTCGGACGGTGCGTCTGCGATCCGAAATACAGGGCTGATTACCGGGGCATCTGAAAGGACACCATCAACACCTAGTTTCGTACGGTCGTCTAAAAGCCTGTGGCGACCAGCATCAACAAGCAACCCAAAATGTCGGAGGAAGTCGATACCGATAATTGCGAAGGGTACAGACGCAACCATGAAGACCCACTGAAAATCTCGGCGAAGATTGAGGTCCAGGTTCATCATGCGCTGACCGAATGAAGCTATCGGAGAACCGTTGGCCGCACGCAAATTGTACGTAGGCTCTGAGTGCTTGTCGTTAGCGGTCGCTGGGATGACGCTGACTTCCGCTCCTGTGTCGATGAGGAACGTGATGGAAGAACGTCGATCCTTAACGTAAAACAGTCGGTTTACTTGGTTATCAAATGATTCGTTTGTAGTGCTAGTATGCGGGCTATTCGTTTTCCCTGGGTCGTGCCTAATGCAGGGAGCCCGACAACGTCTAGCTCTTCCACCGTATTGGCGGTGATACCAACATACTTCTTCGACGGGCTTGACATTATCTGACTGAGAACTTGTAAGGAAAATGTTGCGCTTTCGTGCCGAACGTGACGTACTCGGTGCAGGCACAGACGAGCCGCAATGAACGGTAGCCAAAACGTGGTCAGCATTTGACCGTGGCACCCGCTGCTTCGAAGCCTTCATTGCTGCTATCCTGCTGCGAAGTAGCGCAATTTCCTCGTCTTTAGAGTCCGATCGGTCTAGCGACTGGGAACAAACATGTGATTCGGTTTTCATCGGTGAGAATATGTCACCGGAGTTACTGGTCGTCTGCTGCGGAAAACGTTCGAACGCAGCGTCTGCCTTGGTAGCTAAGTCTTTCAAGGGTGCATCTATAAACATGGACAGCATTACCGGCAATGGCTCTGGGAGACGTGCAAACCACAGCTCCTTTATCCCTTCTTCGCTCAAGAATAAGGGACCAGCGATGCGCTGAAGTTCGCGGAGCAATGCCGACGGCTTGCGATCTCCAAGCTTGAGACCATTGAGCTGCTCAAATCGTGTTCGTGCGCTGGGTCGTAACTCTTTCAAAATCGCTTGCTTCATCGTTTCATACTTTGCCTCATTCGATGGGCAGAGTAGAATGTCCTCAATCAGCGTCACTACCGACGGAGGAAGGCGTGGGACGAGCTGATTGTACCTTGGACGGTCCGCCGTTATGCCCTTATTTTCTAGTTCGATCTCGAATATCTTAAACCAAACTTCTGGACTGTGTTCCATGAAACTTGGAACAGCCAAAGTAAGCATGGTTACGCTGTGAAACGACTCAGATGCCACTCTCGAAATGTGAGTCGAAAGATAAAGAACGAACAAAATACGATAAAAGTACTAAAATTACGCAAGAAACAAATGAATATAGGTATATAATCGAGAAAAAGGAACGAACTCACCAAAAAATACAAACGAGAAAAAAGTTGAATTCGCGCGTGCGAATCGGGGTCACCAATTTGTAGGACTAGTTAATACTAGTCCGAGACGATGCGCGGAATTAAGCGCGGATATCAGAAGGCAATTGGAGTCGGACACAGCGGACTGTATTCGATGGGACTACAACAAGAAACGGACGGATGAAGCGAGGCAAGAGCGTACACGTGAGCGCGGGGACTTACAAGGCAGTTGTGTGTCGAGCCGGTTGTAAGATTAAAACAAGAAGGAGTAATGTACAATCGGTCAACAAGTAAATTGTACACGAAAGATAAGAGTTATCTTTTTGGGCGCTACAATGGTCATCTCTAGTCTATCGCATTTTATATGGAAATTAGTGCAAAACAGTGGAAGTGCACAATCGATAGAATGGAAGCTTCCGCTACTTATCAAATTTTGAGAATTATATCCAGGCGCATGCAATCTCCGAGTGTATGAATAATGGTCATTCAGTTCTGTGGCAAGTTATTCCCTTAACTAAGGCAAACCATTCTATTGATATCTATTATGTTTCTGTGCCACTTAATTCAAGACTTTCCATGGTGCCATAATCCGCTAACATTTGGTTTAGATGTCAGCACAATATGCTCATTTTAGTTAATTTCCCTTCATAATTCAACATACATTTCCATAAAACATTATTTTGCCCCGAAAGTTGACATAAGATGTTCTCCAAATGGTTACACAGGGGGCAAATATGCTTGAGGTGGGTGCTCTCGGTTTATTTGAAATAATCCTCTCTAACTTCTCTCTATCTTCCCGCAGCGTATTCAACGCACGCTCATTCGAACCTGATTTACAGAGTGATTTATCACACATGGAATTACTTTATACCACTAAAGTTTTAGCCATCACTAACCGGTTTGATTGCCATCCGCGATTGAACCCAAGTGGATATCTCATTTACTTTGCGTCCATTGCTCTTCTGTGTACTACCCTTCGGTGCAGAATTCTCAAGGCATTCCAAAACACCTAAGACAAATTCAATCCGACAGTTCTCAAAGTATTCGTGACAGAATTTGTGATCTAACGATCGGCTTTCACTGCTGTGTAATTTCAATTTCTGGGTCCCAAACAAACCGGCATGTATCAGTGAACTCCTGTACATCAGGATGCGGTTTGTATATCAGGACACCAAGTTCACACATCTACTTTTGCAGTCTAAGTTTTACTGTAAACTACATGAATACGTATGGTATGAATAGCTCGGGGTCGTGTGCCACCAGAGTGGGCTCTGGTAGAGCGGAAGTGGACCTCCTGCCCACTACCCGAAAACCAACCAATCATAAACCTTTCTCCCCAGCTTCTCGACGAGCTCTAAGATTTTTGCTGGCTTCCTTAAGCTTTATTCTAGAGGCTAAATATAGCTCCGTCTCTATATTGTTTCAGGAACCTTGTAGTTTAAAGGCGAAACTTTGCAACGTGGCTGATGTTGGCTGCTACCAAATAAAGCCATATCCAAAGACAAGTTGATTAGCGCCACAATTTACCATTCCTGTTAAGTACACTATAAGCTACTTCCATATCTTATTATTTCATCATTACTTTATTTTGGTCAGTTTTAGTTTTGATCTTTACACTACATGCACATCGACCCAGATTATTGTCACAGCAAACCATTTTGTTCCTCACCAGTACTTTTCTTATTTCTGCAGTCTATACTTCTCAGACAATTTCCAACTACGTGAAACGCAACGTGCATGTTCCGAAACATAATTGCTTGATTATGCTAACTATGATATGCCTCTATATAAACAAGGATAAAATATTTATTTAGTTCTTTATTTTTGCTTTGAACCGGAACTACATCAGTGCAAGTACCAATATACTCTTACATATCTAAGCGTGCTTCAAAATTTTGCTTATTATGGATTGAGCTTGTTGGAATGTGGGGTGTAATGCGTCAGTGAAAGCACTTACTGACATTTACAGAGAACCGGGTGGATGGCCTGTGGTATATAATTGCGGGAGACAGAGGGTCAAAAGCAAGATGTGAAGGTCTCGAAAAAAATACACTATTGTTCAATATCGAATCACAATTCCCCAAGGGTAAATTGTCCCATCAACGCGAGTAACAGCCATGTATGTCAAAGTGCAAGGCAACATAAGACTTTCTGATTACATCCAAGGAGAAAGTGCATGAAGTGGGTTCTTGTAACTGTTGTAACCGCTGAACCAATTCGTTCAGCCGTATCCAAGCGAGATTTGGTTGTCTTCCAAGTTAGAGAAGCTATAATGTTGTTAGGGTTTCCGTCGTCCGTTTATAAATGTGGAAAAAAGAAACAAGGCAATAAGAAAAAAGAAATATGGGCAAACTCCAAGTAAGCTTATATGAAAACGTGAAAAACTGAACGTATTTAATCAAATCTTAACAAGTGGCACTAGTCTTGTGTGGAAAATAGCTAATTGATCCTGAAAGTTAAGCTAGAACATCAGCTGGACAATCTCCTATATATATCTTCTGGTGTCTCAGGATAGTAACAGTGATTATCAGTATTATTAATAGAGAAAACTCTGTCAAAAATGAGTCCTTCTTGTGGCTTTTTGTGGATAAGTAAATAGAGGCTGCCAAACGGACTGACGAACTAAATCACAAACTAAAAAGTGGGAAGTAGTTGGAAATGTGTCTTATTTACTGACGCGCTAGGTGCTATGTGTGTCTGATATGCATATATGATGTGATCCGATATGAAAAATAAGAAACGGACAGTGAGGTGCAAGATTCTCATGGGGGTAAAAATATTAAATCGGAAGATGGACCTATCCGGAAACGTTCAAATCTTGGGATAGTCAGGACGCCAGTGTACACGTAGCATAATCCATCGGCAGCTTTACAGTCATGTTAGGGAAATGGGTTATAGGGATTAATCAAGGAGATATACGTCTATCGTATAAACATAAGTTGTGCTATCCGATGAGCACCGTAAATCTTCTACTTAAAATGGACAAGAGTGGTACCGGATGAACGGTGAATGAGCCCGACACCCATATTTTAAGGAACAGTGAAAAAAGCGCCTACCAGCCAATGAGAGCGTTTTACGCTGAGGGCTATTGATTTGGCCATAAATTGAATGTACCGTTAGTTGGACGTTAAGCAAAATATACGTGCCAGCCGTACGCCGGTCTCCTGCTTTGGGAAGTCGGGCTGATCAGAGTGCACGCTAGCAGCAGGTCATCGGTAGGTCAGCCGAAACCATAACATATATTTTTGGCGACGGAAGGTAGTGGATCAAGATGTCAATTTCAGCGGAAGACCTGAAAATCATTTTGTTGCAGCAACAGCAGCAATTTGAAACAGCACAGCTGCGTATGATTGAAACCTTCACCCAAATGTTATCTGTGCAGCCTACGGTCGTTCAGAACAATGGGAAGCCATCGGCGGATGCGATGATCAGTAGTGTTAATGAGTTCATATTCGATCCTGACTCAGGATTAATATTCGATGCGTGGTTCAGGCGCTATGAAGATGTTTTCAGGGCAGAGTTGTCAGGTCTCGATGATGCATCTAAAGTTCGCCTTTTGTTACGAAAACTCGGAACGGTTGTACATGACAGATACATTAACTACATTTTGCCAAACAACGCGCATGATTTCAGCTTTGATGATACAGTTGCTCGACTCACAGTGTTGTTTGGAGACCAGTCGTCTCTTTTCAATAACCGATACAATTGTCTAAAGCTGTGCAAAAAGGACAATGACAGTCTTATTGCTCACGCAGCGATAGTCAAACGTGAATGCCAGAAATTCAAACTGAAGTCGCTCACGGAAGACCAGTTCGAGCGTTTGATACTAGTATGCAGTCTACAGTCCCCAAAAGACGCCGAGATGCGAACGAGAATACTTGGTATGTTGGAACGCGACACAGATGTTACGTTAGCAAACGCCATTGCTGAAGCCCAAAGAATCATGAATTTAAAGCACGATACGGCTATGGTGGAAGATTCGAGAGCACATTCCGCAGATATATCTGTCCAGCAAATTTCAGGAAACAACCCACCGACCGCTCAACCTAGCAGATATCCACAATCCAAACCCCCATCACCTTGCTGGCAATGCGGAGGATGGCATTTTGTGAGATGGTGTCCTTTCAGCAAACATGTTTGTCAAAGGTGCTTTAGACGGGGGCACAAGTAGACCCACTACAGATTCAAAACATCATTTAGATCGTCATGTGATACTCGAAAAGCAGGTTACCGAAGGTTCGCGACAAGAGTAAACGCTAACTATACGGACGATGTTAAAGATAGAAGAAAGTTCGTCACTATTACCATCAACGGAAGAGTAGCGCGTCTGCAGATTGATACGGCTTCCGATATTACGGTCATTACGGAAAACTTATGGAAAGCTATCGGTTCACCTGACATTAAACCAACTAACCATAAAGCGAAGAGCGCATCAGGTACGAGTCTAAACTTGATCGGTCAGATTGAATGTGAGTGTCGCTTTGCCAACTTCACCGCTTGGGGAACTATTTTCGTCACAACACACAAGAATTTGAACCTCCTTGGATTAGACTGGATTGAGCGATTCAACCTCTTAGATGTTCCCATTAATCAAATCTGTGCAAGTGTACACTTACACAAACCAAAAGTCCTCAAGGCAATGGCAATCGAACAAATTCGAGAGAAATATGCACCTGTTTTCCGTGAAGGACTTGGTAAGTGTACAAAGTTGCAAGCCTCATTGTCCTTAAAACCCGATGCTGTTCCTGTTTTCCGTGCAAAGCGGCCAGTACCTTACGCAGCAGTCCCAATTGTTGACCAGGAACTTGATCGTTTGGAGAAACTTGGGGTTATCTATGCAGTGAACTACTCTTCTTGGGCGGCTCCAATTGTGGTTGTCAAGAAGCCGAACGACCAGATCCGAATATGTGCCGACTTTTCTACTGGGCTGAATGAAGCGTTAAACACGCATCAGTATCCTCTGGCAGTCCCAGATGATTTGTTCTCGAAACTAAATGGGGGTCAGTGTTTTGCCAAACTAGATCTATCGGATGCGTACTTACAAATAGAAGTTGATGAAGCTTCTAGAGAATTACTGACGATAAATACGCACCGAGGTTTGTATCAGTATCATCGACTTCCATTCGGAGTTAAGTCCGCGCCAGCAATTTTTCAGCAAATCATGGATACTATGCTAACAGATGTAGATGGTGCTGCCGCATATTTGGACGATATCATTGTCGTCGGAACTAACCCAGATGACCTTTTCAGAAAGCTACACTTAGTACTTGATCGCATACAAGAGTACGGATTTAGACTTCGCCCAGAAAAGTGCACGTTTTTCATGGACTCCATTAATTTTCTTGGCTTCATAATTGACAAGAACGGTAGACGTCCAGATCCGTCAAACATTGATGCTATAAAAAAGATACCACCTCCCAAAGATGTGCCTACTCTGAGGTCCTTCTTAGGACTCGTCAGTCATTACAGTCAATTTCTGCCACATATGCACAGCGTGCGTGGACCACTCAATGAGTTACTCACCAAGGACAAACGTTGGCACTGGTCCGAAGATTGTCAGAACTCCTTTGATGAGGTGAAGCGAATGCTGTGTTCTGACCTTTTGCTGACACATTACGACCCTACACTTGAAATCGTGGTGGCGGCAGACGCTTCGAAGTATGGCGTGGGTGCAGTTATCTCTCATAAGTTTGCTGACGGATCGGAAAAAGCGATCGCACACGCAGCTCGATCACTGTCGCCAGCCGAAAAGAATTACGGGCAGATAGAGAAAGAGGCATTAGCGATAGTCTTTGCAATAAAGAAATTTCACAAAATGTTGTATGACAGGAGGTTTACCCTGCTTACCGACCATAAACCACTCCTAGCCATATTTGGATCAAAGTCCGGTATACCCGTTTATACCGCGAACAGACTGCAGCGTTGGGCCACGGCCTTACTCGCCTATGATTTTGCGGTGAAGTACACGGCTACAAAGGACATAGGTCAAGCAGACGCACTTTCCCGGTTATTGGAGCTACAACAGCATCAGCAGGAAGAATCTATAATTGCAGCAATCTCCCTTGAATCAGAGGTCAACCAGGTCTTGATGGAGAATTTTAGGAAGCTTCTCGTGACGTTTGACATGGTACGTGACGCAACTGTGCGAGATCCCCTCTTGCGCCAGGTAATCAAATTTCACACTACGCAGTGGCCAAGTGATACTCTATCCGGAGAGCTACAAATTCTCTCTCGGAGAAAGGACGAACTTTCGATTGTAAATGGGTGTTTACTTTTGGCCGAGAGAATTGTCAAACCCAAAGAACTTCGCCAAAGAGTCCTTCAGCAATTTCATCGGGCACATCCGGGAATTAACAGAATGAAAAGCATTGCTCAGAGTTTTGTCTACTGGCCAAACATTGATTCGGAACTCGAGCAACTAGTAAAGTCATGTCCCAGATGCGCGCTTGCTAGTTAGGCACCGAGAAAAGCTGACTTAGCTTCCTGGCCGTTGGCAACAAAACCGTGGGAACGCGTGCACGCTGATTTCTTTGGTCCCCTAAACGGTCAGCAGTACCTAATAGTTGTTGATTCCTATAGTAAATGGCCTGAGGTCTTCTGTATGGAGCGTGCGACAAGTGGTACAACAATTAACATTTTGAGGAGACTTTTCAGTCAACACGGAATACCAGAAACCTTGGTCACTGACAATGGTTCTCAGTTCACTTCTTCCCAATTTGCCGAATACTGCGCACAGCATGGTATCACGCATCTACGGTCGCCACCGTTTCACCCTCAGTCAAATTGACAAGCAGAGCGCTTCGTCGACACGTTTAAGCGATCGCTACTAAAGATGCGGGGGGAAGGAACCACACAGGAGATACTTGATACATTTTTGCTCGTGTACAGATCAACTTCAAATCCCCAAGTACCAAACCAGTTGTCGCCGGCAGAAGCACTAATGGGAAGAAAACTCCGTACTGTGAATTCCCTGCTAACTCCGAGGTGTACTAATGAGCAAGAAAGGAACGTTCGGATGGAGCAGTACTGCAACGAGCGACACAGAACTCAAGCACGCCGCTTTTACCCCGGACAGCGTGTCTTAGTAAGAGACTATCGCGCGGGAAACCCGCAATGGGTGGTAGGATCGATACGGAGAAATATTGGACAGGTGCTATATGAGGTTAATGTGGGTAATTTAATTTGGACCAGGCATTCCAATCAGCTGCGACCAACTAGCATCCCTGCGGGCACAAGCGCTCGGTTACTACCGTTAGATATTCTACTAGAGAGTTTCGACATGCCATCTAATCCCCAAAGCAATTCGGATGCAGCCCGCACAGAAGTCTCAGAGGAACCGAAGGTCCAGACCCGGCGCTGTACTGATCGACCACGGAGACCTGTCGTAAGAATGCAGTTGGATCCAAAAATGAAGTCTTATGTCAACTTTTGCGGGGGAAGGTGTTAATGGGACGGAACCAGCCAATGAGAGCGTTTTACGCTGAGGGCTATTGATTTGGCCATAAATTGAATGTACCGTTAGTTGGACGTTAAGCAAAATATACGTGCCAGCCGTACGCCGGTCTCCTGCTTTGGGAAGTCGGGCTGATCAGAGTGCACGCTAGCAGCAGGTCATCGGTAGGTCAGCCGAAACCATAACACTACCTTAGATCGTTGTCTAGCAGTAAGCTGGGAACTGTCCGAAAGAACCCGATGGGTAAGCTAAGGTTACACCCGAACGGCGGATTGGCAGCAGGTAGCTCAAATGTGGTGGGAAAGAATGAGAAGGTAGATGTAGTTAGAAGAATTTAGATTCTAGGACAAATAGCTTCTTATGACAATAAGCAAACATGAGCAGCATCCCATAAAGGAAAAGGAATAGTATGTTTGGAAGAACGACTCGATGGCGTTTGAGTCTTACTTGCTTGGAGCAGTCAGAATGTAGGAGACAGAAGAGAAAAGCTTAGTGCGGAAATTTTAGCGTGTATCGTACAATTTAAGTTAGGATGCAAACAGAAATCCCGAACAGAAAAAGCTAAGTTTAGGATTAAATACCTGTTCTAATAAGGGTTAAATAAAAACAAAAAGCCCTACGTATGCAAACAAATAAAGCGCTGGCTCTGTCGAGGATAGAGCACTTAAATCGCAGTAGACAGAAAAAGGCGGGACGACTACGATTCGGCGCACTGGGGTTAAGACTTCCAATTGCATTAATGTAAACAGAAATAGACAAAAATGATGGCTTACATGTATATGAGAATATATTTATAACTTGTGAAATAGGAACTGCAAGGCTCTGAGATGGGGTGACTTTGGGAATGGGTTTGCGTAACCCAGCTCGTTAAATTCAAGGAAGACCGAGATATGTTAGAAAGCAAGGGACCAGCCAAAGAAGACTAGCTTAGTACGTTGCATTGAAGGCAAATCTCTCAATGCAAATAACAGAGAACGGAAGCGGAATATTATAGATTTTCTTTAAAGAAGTGTAGATGGGTTAAGGGTTAATAGGACCAAAAACACTGTCGTGGTAAAGGGAAACAGAATAGTAGGTTTTGCTAACCTAAGTCGTTGACACTTCGATGGTCTGGATGAAGTCAAAATGCAGCGGTCCAGTAAGAAAAAATGTTTTGCGGCATTGAGAAACTGCTGTTCGAGTAAAAATGTTCCAACAACAAAGATATTGTAAGCATCATAGATATACTTTTGATGAAGAGGCATATTTTAAATAAATAAATAATTACTTATTCTCGTCAAAGCAAGTCACGCATTTTTGGCATGATCAGAATAGCACAATGTTGTAAATAAAGGGATGAATATGTTCAATAGAGTGCATTGAGAGTAAGTTATTCAATTTGTGAGAACAAAAGCGGTGAGGGTATACAGGAAAGGAGAGTTTCTGGCTGAATACCTCTACCGGAAAAGAGGGTGGATAAAAACAGCAAAGATCTCGAGGTGAGAGGAAAATTGGGATGGTTCTGCCGAAGCTAGCTCAAATGTATCTTAGTTATTTGGAGGAAGTCAGATGGCAGGAGTCCGGCCATAATAAATTAATTCCGAGAGTTGCACGGAGAGCAACATATCCAATGGAAGTTTGAATACAATTATTCAAGCATGATTGGCGAGATTCCGGATGAAAAATACCGTAATAATGAATGGTGCATTTGACCAACAAGACTTTAGAGTCAACAAGAAAAGAAGGTGGATTTCGTAGTGCTTAATTTAAATAAATATATAAGATAATATTTTATCTCCTGTGGACGTAATCAGAGGTCAAGAGACCGGTCAAAAGAGGCCAGGTCACCGTGGCGCATTGAGCGTATACCGTCCATTCAAAGAAGGAATGCAAACAGTTTGTGTGATAAGGAAAAGACAGGGAGAAGTGATAAACCGGTTTAAAAGTCCGCAAGGCTCTCAACTGAAAGTGAATAGACCGTTGGGTAAATCCAACCTGGATGAATAGAGAAAATCAGCAAAACATAATAGGTCTGGAAAGAAAGCGACAATATCCACCTTAATGCACCCCGTGAAGAATTCTGAAGGTGAAGAAAAACGAATAGCTTTTACCATGCTACATATTCTTTCAGTGATGATAGGAGCCTACATGCAGCCATTGTAACTAAACGAGCAGGAGATACATGCAAGTTTGCGTTGAGCTAACCGTGTAATAATGGTTATATTGGATTGCTGAGGGTAAACACAGTAAAGAACTATGCGCAGGTGTGATGGGAAATCGATCCCGGCATTAGCTCGATCGTTAAATTCTCTAATCGTTAATAGGAACTCAGCGTCAAATAATAGGCCAACAAACCAACAAAGGTTAGCGATGTATACGTCACTAGAGCTTAAAAGCTTGATAGTGAAATGCGTACTTCCCAGCAACCAAGCGAAGGCTGCAGGTATGTGGGGAGAAAATGTCCTCATTCTCGCTAAAATCGAGTGGATATACGCAGTCATAACGGAAGCTTGCAAGAACTCTTCGTGGCTTAACATAATTACAGAGAGAAAACTTTATGTGGAAAATATGCGCAGATAGACAGGAAAACTAAGAACAGCACTGCCTCGAGTTTTCACTCCTCCATTCGTTAGTGGAGACCTACAGTGTCACATTAAATCCAACAGAGAAACGAACGTAATTGATGTGCAAATTTTAACAAATCATGTGGCATAGTAAAATGGAGGAGCACTAAGCAGGCTTGGGTTATATGCAGATGCGATGAGACTACGTCCAGTTATTGCAGCTAAAATAAAAGACAGAATACAAGACGATAGAGGTAAATTGACAATGGTAGAGATAGTAACGGAGGCCATCAATGCTTTACTGATTATGTATTTCCATCTCACAAAATAAATCGAAAAGCAGTTAAATTAATTGGTGCCTGCTGCCACAAATTCAGAAGATGGAGAGAAAAAGAAGGCCTTCGGGACAGCCGGGAGTATATGCAGATGTGAGGGGCCCACGTCTAATCCATTTTGTCGAGGAAGGAACGCAAAACCAACTACTCATAATGGCGCTATTAAATAGAGTAACGAAGGATAGTGGTGCTTTTTTGGTTAAGTCTTCCAGTCATTAGTAAATACCGAGATTTAACCGAATCAGTAAGTAAACCAGCGAAGGTAAATGGTTCATACCTGCTACGAAGTAAGAAAACGGGGAGAATCATGAAAGTTTCACTGCAAGGCTCGGTATATGTGCAGATAGGAGAAGTTGCCCGATTTTTTAGCTATGCAAGTGGATAGAAGGCAGGAAGAAGGAGAGATATCGGCGCCAGTAAGGGGATAGTAACGGTGGCAATCAGTGTCTCATTGGTGGTCTTTAAATCAGTGATGGATAACTACAGTGTCGCTTAACATCTCGTCATACTTTAGTCTGCTGCTTGAGAGAGGACTTTAAAGCATTACCTGTGAATCATACCAAAATACATACTACTCAATGTAATCTAAACTGCGGCCCTTAAGTTTTTAAGTGCCGTGGCGTTCACAGTCGCCATGCCAAAAGCCTTGGCTTTGGGGCTAACTGCCCTCATCTACACAGTGGAAGTTGAACTGGGCTGTATCCTAGTCAACTGTCAATCATACTACTTTCATCGTCAAGTATTAAGTCAGCAAACGAGCAGAATTTAATGATTTAAGTAAGCCACTTGAACAAAAATGAAGAGAAAAAGGATGGGCTCATGGCAAAATCCGCATATGCGTACGCCTCGAAAACCTGGAGGGACGACTTATCAGGCATGATCAAGGTTTTAAGGACAATGTTTCACCGTTTGCACATCGCGCTGCATGCAGAAATGGGAAAGTACATGCGTGGGAAATATCTACGATATGGTGGCAATTGTTTGCGTCAATGTGGATGTAGCTTAATGTGGGTATCCGTAGGTTGTGAATTTTTTCAGTGGCGACTCACATCTGCCACGTAGCAGTGTTGGTAAACGGACATGTTTGGCTATTTAGAGGGAGATTGCTTGTCAAACGGAAACCAACCGCTTCGTGGAACACTGGCGTCGCTACGTTTGGACGGTAGTATATTAGTATAATCACCTGTGCGAGGCCTGACACCAAATGCAGGCTAATGTGAGTGCAAGCGCGTAAAATTATTTGGCTAGACGTTAAAACATTTTTGAATTTCGGCAAATATGGACATATGAGGGCCGAAAAGCAGCGTGAATCGCGTAAAAATAATATACTCCATTTGCTTTCTTCGGACAATAAGTCGCAGAAGTGTGCAATTTAGTCCAATTTATAAGTTGTAGCGGGATGGTAGAATGATGACCATTCGAAAAGAGAGTTTGCTGGATGAATGCATATTTGTTCAAGTCTTGGAATTGTTCGCGACAAAAACAAGTTTCTACTCTCCTTGGTAACTACTCGATGCGGAATAAGGTCAACAGCCCCTGTACTCGTGAGCCAAAATAAGCGAATAGATCGGCCCGTTAAATTTCGAAGGGTCTTGAAGCCCGAGGAAATGGTAACACACCGGTAATAGAGCAAAAAACATACGCTACTTTTGCTTCGACGTTGTTTGCGGAGACAGGGATTGTCCCACCGCCAGAAGTGAAAACACCTGGGGTAACTGTCGAATCCAAGGTGGGTGGGGTAAACACCACCATCGTGACGACCCTTTCAAAGACAGTAGTTTCCTACTCCTTAACGTTATTGTATCTGCGTCTGCTCTCCTATGGGAACGCATTTTGGATAACAGCAAGCGACTCAAACTGTGCCTCACCAAGCTGCTTCCACCTGGCTTCCCTGGTGTTAATGTCAGATAGCTGACCAGATTGGGAAACGTCACTATCGGTACGGCAAATCCGCGACCGAGACTACCTCGCGAGGTCATTTCTACTCCGGAAGAACGCAAATCATCACTGCGGTATTCTTTCAAATTAAGGCTAATGGTGTCAGCTGTTAGCCAGATCATCCACTGGTAGAATGGTTGAAGTTGATTAAGACTATCAACGACCTCAAAAGAAGACGGGCTACTGGTGAGCAAGGCCACTGTATGGTGGGTTTTCAGGTGGTCAGCCGGGTTATTTTCCGCCATATCAGAAACCATCCTGATGGCGCACGACCCAGATATGTTGGTGCCGATTTTCTTAAGGAAATGCTTAGAAACGTGCGTAGCCTAAGAAACAAGGTGTAGGAGTTGGGTCTGCTTGTATCTTAACCTCGTACCGACATACATGCATTCACTGAAACGTGGTTGTCTCCGGACATCACGGAGGGTGAGGTATGTTTACGTGGCTACCCAATGCTTAGAACTGATGGCTCCTTTGGTCGTCAAGGCGGCGGCATTGTATTTATGTGAGCGGTAAATTAGTGATGTTGAGGACCTGAACAAGCGAGTCGTCGGATCAGAATTTTGAAGCTCCATCGGCTGTTAGATGTAACTTACCTACCCAGTTTACAGTTGTAGTGATATACAGGAGTCCTGAAAATTCCTCCAGGGGAAGTCTATTTTATTTGAAATCAGTCCGCGGATGCGTTTAGACCTAGGGGATTTCTACTTACCGAAACTCTGTTGAGCCGATCTTTCTTGCAACTGGGTCTCAAGAACGTCCAGTGAAGACTTTCTTAAGCTAACTCTCCAAGTACATCTGTACCAGTTCGTGAACTTCCTCACTAGATATACGAACAACCAGGTACCAACTACTTTACATCTGGTTTTTGCTAAGTTCATCGACTTCCTGACTGACGTTTCGTATTGTGCACCTCTAGGGTCCAGCGATCATGCGTGCATATCCATTCGGTGTGACTTTTCCTGGCACCAACGGAGCGTTGTTGAATTACTTCCGAATATTTGGGCAGGCGGCTTTTAGTGCAACCCGAGCTAAAGTTTCAGTTCTAAACTGTAAAATCTTGAGGGCCAATTTTCCCCATTTTGTCTGCGATAAATTTAAAAAAGACCTTACTGAGGTTTCCCCTCCCTACATTCCACTCATGAGGAGAAGTGAGTTATGGACAGAGCTAGATAGATAGACGGCTACCATTAATAGATACAACAGGCAAATATTTACTCCAAAATCTATCTAGATGCTGGCGAATATATCAAACAGCTCCAGCAGCCAGTACCTATGATGGTTCTCGAGAGATTATAAATAAATATAAGCAACATCTCAGTACTGTGCCTCACCAGTTCGAGCAAAGTTTAGTTGACTCGGCCACAGCTAATCTCAAGAAGTAATTTGCAAACTTCAAAAGACGCAGCGGAGCAAAACTTTCTATACCAGCGTTATTGCAATCAGATGGAAAAGTGCGCAAACTGACTATGACAAGACTTGTATACTTAGTGATTAGTATACCGGGGTCTTTGTTCACGGCATTTTTTACCACAGGGTTGATTGGTTTCAAGAGTTCCAGAGGATTCTAGCTTAGCTGTGTTTGATCTAACGGAGACTAAAGTCTTCGAGATGCTGCAATGCATTTATCCCTCTAAACCTTTTGAACCTGATTCAATTTATCCAGAGCTGTTGCATGAATAGGCCACTGAGCTGAATGGTCCACGTACATGCTTGTTCAATATCACATGACATCTGCGTATTACCTTCGGAATGGAAAGGGGGCAATCATCTGTCCGATTGTTAAGGACAGTGACAGTGCTTTGCCAGCAAATTATCGGACTGTCAGTTTGACAAGCGTGGTAGTCAGCTTGTTTGCAAAGCTGATAACGGAATCAATGGAGAACCGCCTGAATAGATCTAACCTTCTCAGTCTTGCGCAACGTAGATTCTGCAATGGGTTTTCTTGTCAGACTAATCTATTTGTAGGTCATGTAAGCTGGGCCGAAGTGCTAGAGAGTGGCCACGCTCTACACGTGCTATTACCGGAGTTTTCGAAAGCCCATTATACAACTCCTCCCCTTAAAGTGTAGCTTTACGGGATATCTGGTCACGCCCTCAAATATGGGTCTGCTTTCCTTGAGGGGAGGGAAAACTGCGTAAGGGTGGGGCCCAACCTTTCGCTTAGGCCATTTGTCCTTGATGACGTCGCGCGTGGCTCGTTATTCGGGCCATTGCTGCTCTCGATTTATGTAAATGAATTGCCATGAGACCCAGGAGAGTAAGCACGAATTTTTGATGAAGACCTTAAAGTCTGGAATGTAGCAAAGATCCCGAAGCGTCCTGAGACATTTCATGGTGCATTGGATAGGCACTGGGAACGCTTTACCGTATGGTTGATGTCAATAACTAGGGCCAAGTGCTCTGTTCTCCGAATCGGTGCTGCTATTCCCCCAACCCGACACGGTGGAAATGGTGAAATCATTGTTGTCCATCAACTGGTTGATTGAGGAGTCGTACACTCTACAACACTTCATTCCGGCGAAAAGTGGAAGAAAGCTTTTTGTCAGAGCTTTCATATGAAGTGGCTTATCCGCCTCCATTTCGGAGTCCTAACGGCCAATTTTGTGCAGCTATTCTCAGCATTTTTCCGAAGCCACCAAGAATATTGCCTCAAGGTTAGACCACCATGCCCTATCCGAGACAAAATTGACTTGGAGTGAGTGTTACGAGTGAGCCCTCGGTTGTGCAGGGGCTACGGTGACAGACGTATCCAGAATGCTTGCTTAGAAGGGACCTCATTCCAAATTAATATTAAGCTGCGTAAGATCAACCCGGACTATTCAGGGCTATTTAGTCTCTCCAAGTTATCTAATATCCGCGGTCACCCACCGAAAATTCATAAACGACGGTCTGATAGGATTAGGGCAGAAACTCCCATGTCGCGCCGTTATAAATCGCTGGAATTAGCCACCAGATCACGTGGTTATGGAACCTAGAGTTAAGGGTATTGCGCGCCAGCTTGATCTTTTTGAGTGGCGTCAACTTTTCAAAATGCCCCACCTACATATTATAGTACTTTTTTATAGAACCAAATGTTGCGATATTCAACCTATTTGGCTCTTTCCACTTTCTCTTATTGCCTTCTTAGTTAACTTTTTCCACTTCTCAATTCCCGTTACCGCCCCAGCAGAGACTGCTGGAGCAAGATACGTGGGCATTAATTGTTTGTACAGGGTGTGACGCGGTTCTTGTTTTAGGTCCATCTGTATTTCAGAGTCTGGCAACTCCTGGTTCAACGACACGCTGAAGAAGGAACACTCACGGGATAATACTATAATTCTAGCCTTACTTGTGATGAAACTTAAGCTAATAGTCGCAGACAGCAGTTTACAATTATAGATGATACTGGGAAGCTGTTGGCTGAATCCTGATACAACGATCAGCACGTCTCAATTTGTTTCACTCTGACGAGTTATCTTCGTTGGACCTTCACTTGCAAGCTTCTGGAAGTGAACAAATGTACCATTGCACCACAATGTATAAATTATCATCTCGTTCATTAAAATTAATCCATTGGCGAGATGGAAGACGCAAGGTGCCACAGTATAATCCATTGGCGTGGTAGATGTAGTGTGGATGGTGGGTTAAAACCGGATATTTCGGTTCCCCTGCAAAGCAAATATAGAGCACTAAACTCGGTTGTTTAGGCTCAAATAATATGTGTTTTCTTATGGTACTCCAACTCAGGTGAACAAGTTGCCAGCGACATCAATACGAGAGGCTAGACGGTAGCGTACATAAGTCGGCTGAGGATACTTCCAGTAATTCCAGTTATTCCGTTGACGATGAGCATTGGAAACTGGGTTAGGATAAAAAAAGTTCGAAAATAGTGGGCTTCCGCGCGCAAAACTGGAACCGAAATGGACTTTCAAAGCGATGCATATGTTGCAGCCTTGCAGTCGGTTTAAATGTGTACATAGAATAAGGCACTTTTTATTAGCCTTCGAAGCATGCGCATATTTTGGAAAATAGCCATATGACGGTTACTTGTTTGAGGGAAGGGTACGACTCTGTAATGAAGCGGAATCATTCGGTCAGGTTCGTCTTGACTCAAGAAAATGATGAAGAAAAGAATATATGGAAGATAAAACGTTTATTTTCGAAAGGCACCATCCCGTTAGCTGAAGGCATCGTAAAGTGGTCCTAGCTAGTAGAAAGTTATAGCCGCTATTGGAGACGCATCGAGCGCTCTTCGAAGTGGAAAGCCGGAAGCGCTGGACATGCGATCCGCAGCTTGACTTAACCATACGTAATCATCATTCGCACATGCTAGCTTCATTAGTTATCTAAGTACAAAAGGATATTAATTTTGGTTCTTATTTTACACTAACAGAGACACAGGTTTTAGCGTGATCTTATTCATTTTCATCACTTATTTTTTGTTCTATCTTCATCTTTATTGTACAGCCATTTTGATTTTCTGGTGCAATGCAATAACTTTTCCAATTTCGTTCGGCCTTCTTACTTGGGGTAGATACGTTGGCCTTCTTCGTGAAGGTTTGACTTGGTTGCTCTGTGGCCGGTGAGCGAATTTATTACTGACACGGATTGCGTTCTTGTCGACAACTAAGTCCAATTTTGGACATTTATAAGACAGAGCTAACCGAAAAACGGTAAGGATCTGTTCAAAACTGACTTACTTTTCGTTACCAAGTTTGCGTTTTCCTTTTCTACTACACAATTATTAACCCGTTATGAATTTATTTTCGCTTTTTAAACTAATTCTTGAAAGCTCAGGACTCCCACTTTTGCACTTGAATTTCCGAACGTCCTCCAATTGTGTTTTTCCTTTTATTTCCCCAAAGCTTGTGTGTTTCTTAGTTGTTCTTCTAGACGCTTCCAAGCAGCGTTTGTTATAACATTAAGAAGCACGGTAGCAATGCCACCCTATCAATTCCCATTTTAACAGGTTTGCTCAAATTTCCTCGAATCTCTCTACTCACATCGCCGTCGAGGTTGCTGATCTACTCGTCCATATTCAACCCGACCACCTTATGGTAAACTGAAATCTGCCATTTTGTAGCGCACCGCCGATCCTGACCAAGCGAGACATCAGCAGCTACTTTCTGGTGTCGAACTTGGCGACGGCACGCCATGGCAGCTTCTAGGACACATGCGTTTCCTTGACAGATCCGGGTGAGTTGGCGACGGCATCTTTCGTAAACTATGGGTCAACTGTCTTCCATCCACCACTACTGCGATTCTCGCTTTTTCCGCCGACGATATATCTCTACAATAGCTCGCAGATTGCTTATCAAAAACCTGCTGTTCATGCCATAGACACTCCTTCAGCCGGCGCTCTCGGAAACAACACCCTTGTGTCACTGTGTCATCGTTTTTCGATACGGGCTCGTAATATTGAGCATACAGTGCCCGCCAAGTTGGACATTGTCCTTACGAAGCAGACGCAGGATATAAAGTAAGCCCCCACGACATTTCTGCTTTTACCAATATTGATTTGGCGATAATGTCAGGATGTGCCTATCCGTTTGCACTCATACAAAAGCACTTTGTATGGCGTTAAAGAGAATCGCCGGAGTCAGCCAGTAACGGCTACTTCTGTGTCTGGACCAAGCCTTAGTCACCTCCTCTACGTCCAGAACTCATGAAACAATCACTCATTTTTGGTTGTCACCGGTGCTGAAGTCAGCGTTCTACCTCGCTGATTACACAAACGCTACCTTCTTCCTGAGTGCATTACTCTGCAGGTGGTTAACAACAATAAATTCCATACTTATGTTCAAATCTCTTCACATTTGATCTAGGACTCAGAAGAATCTTTCCGTTCGTCTTCCAAATCGCATTGATTCAGGGTCCTATCGTACGTGCTGGTTTTTTCAGGGCGTTTCTATGTTAGTGGACTTGAGTTACAGGAAGCTTTGAGACAGTTTCAGGGCTCTTACTATCCAAGGTGGAGTCAGGTCGATCAGCTCCACCGGTCTCCGAAGGGCATTACGTACTGACAACCTGTTCACTAGTTTGTGCTGCCTGTTTCCTGTGCACCACCAGTCGTCCAAACCTCCAAACTTCCAAACCTCCGCATCTAACACCCGACAAAATCGCCTCCGCCAAGGCCGAGTTCGAACACATGCTATGCCCAAGAATCCCACCACTATACAACGGTCCATGAACATCCCCTCCACGAATGATCCCTAAAATCTCAAGCGGGACTGGCGACCATGCGGAGATACTGGGCGATGAACAACGTTACTGGATCATGCAGGTACCCGCTCCGGCATATTCATGATCTCTCCAACGGCTTGAGTGAGAAAACCATATTTTTTCAAAATTGTTTTGATTCGAGCCTACTACTAACTTCATTTCGCTCCGGACGAAGTACCTAAAACGGCCGTAACTACACAGTTTGGTCTCTACGAATTTGTCTTAATGCATTTCGACCTATTCAACGATCCGCAGATACTCCAGCGAAGTATCGACCAAAGTCCTCAGTGTTCTCGATTTCGTCTTTGCGAATATTGACGATCTACATGTAGCAAGGGCGCCGGGAAGAAAATTGAGCTTAGATCAACTTTCGAGCGACTCGCATAATTCGGCATCACGATCAACGCCGTTAAGTGTGTATATGGCCAGTCATCTGTGGCATTTTTTGAACATTGAAATGATCCCGAGTGCATTAGCCGACATTCTGAACATACACAAGACGTCGCAGTTTACCCGATATCACAAATAAACAAAAATAAATGCACATTTTAGTATAGTGAACAGTTACATTCGCTTTATTCTAGAATGCTCTAGGCTATTTCAGCCACTGACAGATCTACTCAGATACAAGGCTCGCAAGTTCAATCAACTGCGGGAGACATAGCAACACTCGAAGAGATCAAAAACTCACTTTCAAACGCTACTGCTCATAGTCAGTTAAGAACTGATGTCGACAAATTAGTAATTAACGAGAAAAAGAAGGCCGTTTGGAGAGTAATTGATTTGAATGATTCATCATCAGATCGGTACATTCATACATAGGGCTGGAAATGCAAAGCTTAATGTCGACCAGCTAATACAAGAACAGACGAATAATTGAAACGAGTTACTAACAGCTTACGGAGTTTGACCTCATGTCGTTGACCACAGTATCCCCCGTTTTCTTAGGCAAGGGCAGCTGTGGGACATGGACTAGCTACTTTTGCGAGTTATGGACGGTTGAACTAATTGAATGCATATTGCTTCGGCCGTCGCAAATGTACGAAGGCGTTCACCTTCGGATTGGCGCATTAGAACCTTGTATACAATTCTAAAAGCACACCTTAGATCCAACTGTGTCCCACTGTTGACAAGATTAGCCAGAATGGAATTATGTTGACCCCCGGTGCCACTTGGATGCAACCAACGTGGGCAATGTCCATTCACGCGTTTGGACAACTGCCGATATAGGTTGCACCAGAGGCGCACTCGAACTGATAAATAACCAATGAGGAGGTCAGCTTGAGCAACCTATACATGTTTCATGAACGGAGGCGCGCTTCCGTCGAAAACACACACTTTAGCGTAACTGCTGCGAAGGTCGACTTAATTGCACCCGAAAGACTTCAAGTTAAGCGTTCAAAACCTGCGTCCCCTTTGAAAGGTAGTCATAGGAATAACGTTACGTTAACACTGTTAACACTGGCACCTTGTTAGGATTTTCCTCAAAGTGTCTCATAACAGTTCATTCGAGGTGTACAATTTCGCACAACGCATCCCTTATGAACTTCAGCTCTTCATTTAGGATGATTTTCGTTCAGAAGTAACGTGCTCTCGAGGTAAGACAGTGAATCATTTTGCGCTTATATCTCAAGGGACATAGCTGTGAAAATTCGTATACTGGTCAATCCACATTGGCTTTCTGCAGATCTGCCGTTGGATTGTGCCGTCTGGTCTCTTAGTTAATAGAACATTACTATACTTTCTTAATTCTCTAAACCGACGCATCACAAACCGCTTTGGAACTGTACTTTAACGGCTCGAAGACTGTCAACCTTATCCTCTCTCTTTCTTCTCCCGAAAGTTCTAACTTATTCGGACGCGATACAGTACTTTTTAGACGAGAGCTCTTAAACAATTATCTCGCCGCTAAGCACTTTCGCCATTTGCTTGTAGGACGTCAAGTTACCATCCTCACGGTACATAAACCACTCGCTTTTTGTAATGCATCATATCGCTGCACAGTTCGAGAAACCCGGCTTTTGGATTACATATCGCAGTTTACCACCGACATCCTACACATTGGGGCAGCATACAAGCTTGTAGCGGGTGCTATGTCCCGCATTGGTCTTCTCGAGTTTTCGCGCCAAGCAATCGACCTAGAATTCATCACTGCCCATCAACAAACAGATTCTGCGTTAGAGTAAATGAACTCACGTTTCTCTATTAAACTATCTTAATTGCCTGTTCTTAACTCGGACTCTCGAATTTGCTGTGATAAATCCACTGGAATGCCTCGATCATTCGTTCTGCAAGAGCATCGACGAGTTGTGTTTAACCACTTGCTTGGAATCGCCCATCCTATCATCCGTGCCACTACCAAGCTCCTCACGAATTGCTACAGCTGGCCCAGCATGCGCTCTGATATTCAACGGTGGACGTAACACTATAGTACTTGCCAGAATAGCAAGGTACATCGCTCCAAGCTTAATGTTCCTGGAAACTTATCGCTTCCTGGCACTCTTTTCAAGCATGTCCACATAGGCTTCATTTAACCTCGTCCGCCATCCAACGGTTTTACTTACCAGTTGATGTGTCGATCATTTCACACGTTCGCCACACGCAGTACCCTTACAAGATATCTCAGCCGAAACCGTGGCACTAAAGTTCATCGAAATTTGGAACTCCATGTTTAACATCACCGGCCATATCAACACGGAAAGAGGATCGCAGCTTAATTATATCTTGTTTCCCTACCTTGACCGCATGGTTGGCTATTCCCATCTACATATGATACCATATCATCCGGCCGCTAACGATTTACTTGAGCGTTTTCACAATCAACGCAAGGATGCATTCACTGCGGCACAATCGAATATGAGAGGATTGTCCTGTTCTCCGAGCTGGGCATTTCGGTTGCAGACGTTTCGTTCCAAAACTAGGCAACATCTTCAGTGCGACTATTCACTCCTGATTCGCGGTCTCGGAAACCAATGTCAGGTCTGAGTGACTATTTATTGTTGCCTGCTTCGAATGTCAGCCTTCGATCTGTTCACGTGAGTTGGTCGAGTGGGCACCTCTTCGCCTTGTCGATCTGGTGCCTAATGCTGGCTTAACCTGCAGAACTTCATAGACATCCTCCAGCTCCAGGTGTTTGTTGATTGAGTTCCGGCCAGAATGCTAGGCCTCGAGGAACTCACGCGCTCAGCGGTTTCTTGCTCTTCCAACTATTTCAACGTTCTCCAGATCGAATTGATGGTTCTCGGCATCCAAGTGTACTGACATTAAGGATTTCTCATCATGGCGGCGGATGGCCAGACTATGTTCGTGCAGCCTTGTGCCAAGTTTTCTTCCAGGCTGGCCTACATAGTACTTAGCACAGTTCTTGCAGTAAATTTTGTACACTACACCAGATGTTTCTTTCTTAGTGAATTTGTCCTTCACCTTAAATAGTTTACTTCGTATGGTTTCCGTTGCTTCATGTGCAACAGTTATCCCGTGAGGCATTATAATTCTCGCTGCCATTTGAGAAACCCCATGGATGTAGGGTAGGATAATCGTTCTTCTTTCTGTTGCACATGTGGATGCGGGTTGTGATTGGCTGTTCGACATTAAGCAGGCGTAGAATAAAGCTTCTAGGGTACGAATTTCGCTGAAACATGCTAAATAGGTGGTCTTCCTCCGTCTTCCTCAGTTGTGGCGTGCTACAATGTGTCTGGGGCCCGTTTGAAAAGCGTCCTCACGCAACTTCGCTTGTAAATGGTCGGATGGTTTACTGCGATAGTTTAGGATCTGATCGGTGTGGGTCGCTTTCCGATAAACTGTTGTTTCCAGTGACCCAGAAGCATGTCTTCTCACGAGCACGTCCAAGAATGGCAACTGATCATTGTTCTCTTCCTCTTTGGTGAAATGGATGCCGGAAAATATATTGTTGATTAGTTGATGTGAGCTACATCCACACTGACGCAAACAATTGCCACCACATCGTATATATTTCTCACGCATGTATTTTCCCATTTCTGCATGCAACGCGATGTGCAAACGGTGAAACATTGTCCTTAAAACCTTGATCATGCCTGATAAGTCGTCCCTCCAGGTTTTCGAGGCGTACGCATATGCGGATTTGCCATGAGCCCATTCTTTTTCTCTTCATCTTCTGTTCAAGTGGCATATTTGAATCAATTTGCTCTGCTCGTTTGCTGACTTAATACTTGACGATGAAAGTAGTATGATTGACAGTTGACTATGTTACAGCCCAGTTCAACTTCCACTGTGTAGATGAGAGCAGTTAGCCCTAAAGCCAAGGCTTTTGGCATAGCGACTGTGTATGCCACGGCAATTAAAAACTTAAGCGACGCAGTTTAGATTACTTTGAGTAGTATGTATTTTGGTATAATTCAGAGGTAATGCTTTACAGTCCTCTCTCAAGCAGCAGACTAAGGTATGATGAGATGTTCAGCGACAATGTACTTATTCATTACTGATTTAAAGACCACCAGCGAGACACTGATTGCCACCGTTACTATCCCCTTACAAGCGTCGATATCTCTCCTTCTTCCTGCCTTCTATCCACCTGCTTAGCTAAATAATCGGGCGACTTCTCCTATCTGCACAAATACCGAGCCTTGCAGTAAAACTTTCATGCTTCTCCCCGTTTTCTTACTTTGCAGCAGGTATGAACCATTTACCTTCGCTGGTTTGCTTACTGATTCTGTTAAATCTCGGTATTTACTAATGACTGGAAGACTTAACCAAAAAAGCACCACTATCCTTCGTTACTCTATTTAATAGCGCCATTATGAGTAGTTGGTTTTGCGTGCCTTCCCCGACAAAATGGAGTAGACGTGGGCCCCTCCTCTCTGCATATACTCCGGGCTCTCCCTGAAGCCTTCTTTTTCTCTCCATCTTCTGAATTCCTGGCAGCAGGCATCAATTAATTTAACTGGTTTATGGATTTACTTTGCAACATGGCAATGCATAATCAATAAAGCATTGATGGCCTCCGTTACCATCTCTACCATCGTTAATTTACCTCTATCCTCTTGTATTCTGTCTTCTAGTTTAGCTACAATAAATGGACGTAGACTCCTCGAATCTGCATATAACCCAAGCCTGCTTAGTGCTCCTCCATTTTACTATGCCACATGATTTGTTAAAATTTGCACATCAATTACGTTCGTTTCTCTGTTGGATTTAATGTGACACTGTAGGTCTCCACTAACGAATGGATGAGTGAACACTCGAGGCACTGCTGTTCTCAGTTTCCCTATCTATCTGCACATATTTTCCACATAAAGTTTTCTCTCTGTAATTATGTTAAGCCACGAGGAGTTCTTGCAAGCTTCCGTTATGACTGCGTATTTCCACTCGACTTTTAGCTAGAATGAGGACATTTTCTCCCCAAATACCTGCAGCATTCGCTTGGTTGCTGGGAAGTACTCATTTCACTATCAAGCTTTTAATTTCTAGTGACGTATACATCGCTAACCTTTGTTGGTTTGTTGGCCTATTATTTGACGCTGAGTTCCTATTAACGATTCGAGAATTTAACAATCGAACTAATACCGGGATCGGTTTCCCATCACACCTGCGCATAGTCCTTTACTGTGTTTACCCTCAGCAATCCAATATAACCATTACTACACTGTTAGCTTAGCGCAAACTTGCATTTGTCTCCTGCTCTTTTAGTTACAATGGCTGAATGTAGGCTCCTATCATCACTGCAAGAATATGTAGCATGGTAAAAGCTATTCGTTTTTCTTCACCTTCAGAATTCTTCACGGGGTGCATTAAGGTGGATATTGTCGCTTTCTTTCCAGACCTGTTATGTTTTGCTGATTTTCTCTATTCATCCAGGTTGGACTTACCCAGCGGTCTATTCACTTTAAGTTGAGAACCTTGCTGACTTTTAAACCGGTTTATCAGTTCTCCCTGTCTTTTCCTTATCACACAAACTGTTTGCATTCCTCCTTTGATTGGACGGTATACGCTCAATGCGCCACGGTGACTTAGCCTCCTTTGACCGGTCCCTTGACCTCTGATTACTTCCACAGGAAATGAAAGATTTTCTTATATATTTATTTAAATTAAACACTACGAAATCCACCTTCTTTTATTGTTAACTCTAAAGTCTTGTTGGTCATATGCACCATTCATTATTACGGCATTTTTCATCCGGAATCTCGCCAATCATGCTGGAATAATTGTATTCAAACTTCCAATGGATGTGTTACTCTCCGTGCAACTCTCGGAATTAATTTATTATGGCCGGACTCCTGCTATCTGACTTCCTCCAAATAATTAAGATACATTCGAGCTAGCTTCGGTAGAACCATCCCACTTTTCCTCTCACTTCGAGAGCTTTGCTATTTTTATCCACCCTCTTTCCCGGCAGAGGTATTCGGCTAGAAACTGTCCTTTCCTGTATGCGCTCGTCCCTTTTCTTCTCACAAATTGAATAACTTACTCTCAATGCACTCTATTTGACATATTCATCCCTATAATTTACAACATTGTGCTATTCTGACCATGCCAAAAATGCGTGACTTGCTTTAACGAGAACAATTACTTATTTATTTATTTATTTAAAATATGCCTCTTCATCAAAAGTATATCTATGACGCTTACAATCAGTTTTTGGATTATTTTTACTCGGACAGCAGTATCTCAAGGTCGCAAAATATTTTTTTCTTACTGGTCTGTTGCGTTCTGACTTCATCCAGACTATTGAAGTGTCAACGACTTAGGTTAGCAAAACCTACTATTCTGTTTCCCTTTACCACGACAGTGTTTTTGGTCCTATTAACCCTTAACCCATCTACACTTCTGTAAAGAAAATCTATAATATTCCGCTTCCGTTCTCTGTTATTTGCATTGAGAGATTTGCCTTCAATGCAACGTACTAAGCTAGTCTTCTTTGGCTGGTCCCTTGCTTTCTGACATATCTCGGTCTTCCTTGAATTTAACGAGCTGGGTTACGCAAACCCATTCCCAAAGTCACCCCATCTCAAAACCTTGCAGTTCCTATTTCACAAGTTATAAATATATTCTCATATACATGTAAGCCATCATTTTTGTCTATTTCTGTTTACATTAATGCAATTGGAAGTCTTAACCCCGGTGCGCCGAATCGTAGTCGTCCCGCCTTTTTCTGTCTACTGCGATTTAAGTGCTCTATCGTCGACAGAGCCAGCGCTTTATCTGGCTTGCATATGCAGGGCTTTTTTTATTTAACCCTTATTAGCACAGGTATTTCATCCTGAAGTTAGATTTTTCTGTTCGGGATTTCTGTTTGCATCCTAACTTGAATTGTACGATGCACGCTAAAATTTCCGCACTGAGCTTTTCTCTTCTGTCTCCTACATTCTGACTGTTCCAAGCAAGTAAGACTCAAACGCCAACGAGTCGTTCTCCTTAATATACTGTTCCTTTTCCTTTATGGGACGCCGCTTATGTTTGCTTATCGTCATAAGAAACTATTTGTTCTAGAATCTAAAATCTTCTAACTACATCTATCTGCTCATACTTTCCCAAAACATTTGAGCTACCTGCTGCCAATCCGCCGTTCGGGTGTAACCTTACCTCACCCATCTGGTTCTTTCGGACAGTTCCCAGCTTACTGCTAGACAACGATCTAAGGTAGGCGCTTTTTTCACTGTTCCTTAATATGGGTGTTGGACTCATTCACCGTCCATCCACTACCACTCTTGTCCATTTTAAGTAGAAAATTTGCGGTGCTCATCGGATAGCAGAACTTACGATTATCCGATAGACGTATATCATCTTGATTAATCCCTATAGCCCATTTCTCTAACATGACTGTAATGCTGCCGTTCGATTATGCTACGTGTACACTGGCGTCCTGACTATGCCAAGATTTGTATGTTTCCGGATAGGTCCATCTTCCGATTTAATATTCTTACCCCCATGAGTATACTGCAATTCACTAACTATCCGTTACTTATTTTTCATATCAGACCACATCATAGATGCATATCAGATTCACATAGCACCTAGCGCATCGGTAAATACGACACAGTTCCAAGTACTTCCCACTTTTTAGTTTGTGATTTAGTTCGTCAGTCCGTTTGGCAGCCTCTATTTACTTGTCCACAAAAAGCCACAAGAAGGACTCATTTTTGACAGAGTTTTCTCTATTAATAATACTGATAATCACTGTTACTATCCTGAGACACCAGAAGATATATATAGGAGATTGTCCAGCTGATGTTCTAGCTTAACTTTCAGGATCAATTAGCTATTTTCCACACAAGACTAGTGCCACTTGTTAAGATTTGATTAAATACGTTCAGTTTTTCACGTTTTCATATAAGCTTACTTGGAGTTTGCCCATATTTCTTTTTTCTTATTGCCTTTTTTCTTTTTTCCACATTTATAAACGGACGACGGAAACCCTAACAACATTATAGCTTCTCTAACTTGGAAGACAACCAAATCTCGCTTGGATACGGCTGAACGAATTGGTTCAGCGGTTACAACAGTTACAAGAACCCACTTCATGCACTTTCTCCTTGGATGTAATCAGAAAGCCTTATGTTGCCTTGCACTTTGACATACATGGCTGTTACTCGCGTTGATGGGACAATTTACCCTTGGGGAATTGTGATTCGATATTGAACAATAGTGTATTTTTTTCGAGACCTTCACATCTTGCTTTTGACCCTCTATCTCCTGCAATTATCTACCACAGGCCATCCACCCGGTTCTCTGCAAATGTCAGTAAGTGCTTTCACTGACGCATTACACCCCACATTCCAACAAGCTCAATCCTTAATAATCAAATTTTTGAAGCACGCTTAGATATGTAAGAGTATATTGGTACTTGCACTGATGTAGTTCCGGTTCTAAGCAAAAATAAAGAACTAAATAAACATTTTATCCTTGTTTATATAGAGGCATGTCATATTTAGCATAATCAAGCAATTATGTTTCGGAACAAGCACGTTGCCTTGCACGTAATTGGAAATTGTCTGAGAAGTATAGACTGCAGAAATAAGAAAAGTACTGGTGAGGAACAAAATCGTTTGTTGTGACAATAATCTGGGTCGATGTGCATGTAGTGTAAAGATCAAAACTAAAGCTAACCAAATTAAAGTAATGATAGAATAATAAGATATGAAAGTAGCTTATAGCGTACTTAACGGGAATAGTAACTTGTGGCGCTAATCAACTTGTCTTTGGATATGGCTTTATTTGGTAGCAGCTATCATCAGCCACGTTGCAAAGTTTCGCCTTTAAACTAAAAGGTTCCTGAAATAATATAGAGACGGAGCTATATTTAGCCTCTAGAATAAAGCCTAAGGAAGCCAACAAAAGCGTAGAGCTCATCGAGAAGCTGGGGAGAAAGGTATATGCTTGGTTGGTTTTCGGGTAGTGGGCAGGAGGTCCACTTCCGCTCTACCAGTGCCCACTCTGGTAGCACACGACCCCGAGCTATTCATACTATACGTTTTCATGTAGTTATCAGTAATACTTAGACTGCAAAAATAGTAGTGTGAACTTGGTGTCCCAAGAGACAAATCGCATCCTGATGTACTGGAGTTCATTGATAAATGCTTGTCTTTTGACGTCATGGACCGGTAATTATACATTCCGGGCTACGCACTAATTAGATCTGAACGCCCATCTGGTCGCCGCGGAGGTAGAGTCGCCCTGCACATCTGATGTGGTGTAAACATATCAACTCAGCTGCTAACACTGATGAAGCTCTTTCAATTGAAGTCTGTACGGTCAAAATTGTTAAAAACTGTGTTGATTAATAGAAACCTTGATAGCGCTGTTGGAATTTTCATTAACTTCATTCGCACACAAGCTGCGAACAGGTGCTTAAGAATGGGGAAATTCTAGTTCACTGCATAAAATTGGCATGCCCAATTTTATGAGACAACGAAAAAGTGTTTGGCTGCCGAGTTTGTTGACTTGACAATGGAAGTATCTTACAGCAATTTGTCGATTGACTTACCAGGTACATGGAGGATCATGTCCATCCTCTTTTGGACCTACTTTTCCAAGCTCCTTTGACTTTGTGGGGAACCTTGAGTATGGTCCCCCTTTTGGAAGTCAGTGACCATGTGTGCTGTCATTCAATTGTACTCTTATTATAAACTGCCATTCACACAGTGTCCGAACTCCGAAAATTTGGCACCCGACTTTCATTCTATTAGAGACAAGACAGTAAGTTCACCATCTCTCCTCTTGCAGATGATTACATACGGTTTGGGAAATGTTTAGGTCCTTCCTCTATAATATGTCCATGCCGCGCAATCCCTTGTGGGGAAATTTAACAAAACAAACTAACTATGGTTGGACTCAGGTGCGCAACAGCTACTGAATAGACAGACGAGATGCTGGCGGATCTGCCAGACAGCTCTCTAAGAATGTATTTTCGACTTTATGGCGGGGCGCGAAATGCTTGAAAGGGTCCTTTACGAATTACTAGACTCAGCCTTGAGAGAGCTGTCTAACACATTTCTCGGAAACCCCAAACTATGCTTCGCCTAAGTCAAAAGGCACAGCAACGTTGGCTCATCCATCCCAGTGTTATTTGACAGCGAGGGGACAATGTCAACACCGATCACGAAAAGCCTGTCTACTCAGTGAGCAGTCTGCCGAGACATACGTTCGGGAGGAGCAGTCCCCGCATGTTTACTTAGCGTTGATAGTCCCACAGGATTCCGGTTTAACTGACTTCTCAATTTCGATGGCAAAAGTTCTCCATGTTATTCAGGGGTTAACTCGTGCTAAATCTGCTGGGTTGGATGTGACTTACCCAAAACTATTGTACAAACACGTAAAGGAGCTATGTGATACGATTACACGTTTGTCTCAGTTGTCATTTCGCAGCTGCTCCTTACTCAAGGATTGGAATGAGGCTATAGACTGCCCGATTTTTAACAAGAGCGACATGCATCTCCCTGACAGTTATAGACTGGCAAGTTTGACAATCATACTGGTCAAGTTATCGGTGAAGTTGCTAAGGGAATTCATTGATAATAATCTGCGGGAGGTTGATCTGTTCAGTCCACTTCAACACAGGGAAACTCATGCATGACTAATTTGTACGTTGCACGCGAAAGTTGGGCGAACGCTTTGAACTGTGCTTATGCAGTAGATGTACTTTTTGTAGACTTCTTCAAAGCTTTCGACACTGTACCATATTCTTGCCTCTCCTTGAAGCTTCAGTCCTATGGCATATCAGTGTGTGTAATACCACCTTTCTGGAAAAGAAAGAGGTGTGTTCATAGGTCTAGTTTGCGTTTTCCGTCGATCAGTCATCATCAGAGTATCGGAGGGTATGGTGCTTGTCTCATTGATATTTTCTCTGTATGGCAATGAGCTGCCCGAATTGCTGGACATACCATCTCTTATGCTTGTAAGTAACCTAAAGTTTTCACACACAATATCCGACCTCGATGGACCACAGAATCTGCAGCGGGCCCTCGCTAAATTTTGGGACAAGGCCGCTCAGTGGCAGTTGCTCGTAAATTATGCGAACTGTTTCATTGTACAATTAGGGCCAATTGACCTCCAAAAGCGTTAACTGATTGGCGGGAATGCACTGCAACTTCTTTCCTAACTGGTAGATCTAGGTGTCACGTTGTCTTCAGAATTAAATCTAGTGAGAACTGCAGGAAAACTAGTTGTAAGGGAGTCAGACCTCACTTGGAATACAGTATCCTGGCTTGTCCACCTTGCTTAATCAGGAACTGTCTGTTAGTAAAGAGAGGGAAAAGAGCTGGAAATAAAATGGCCAATGTACTGAGGAAAGATTCTTACCAGAAAGACTACTTAAACAGGGAATGTTCTCAATGCATTATCATCAACAGCGAGGCGACCTGATGGTGACATATCGCATAATTACCAGTAAAATCGGATCCCATTTACTTAGGCATTTCCAACCCACTCTGCCTCTATATCTCAGGTAGCGTGAATATTAAATGGTTGACCCAGTGTGATTCGCGCGTGCTGGCCTGACTCTTCTAGATTCCATTTATCGCGGAAGAATAACACCTCGAATCCTCGACGTGCAACAGAAGGAACGTCCACGGGAATTTATCATATCGTTTCAGTCCCATTTGAAGTTGAACTTGTTAGACGGACCATTTTGGCTCTTTTATTGGACACACTTTCCGGGCGAAAACCCACAACTTCATGAAATATTTTGTCGATCCACTTAACCTGTAATGTATAACTACAATACACTGCACCAATCGATTATTTGATTAGCTATTCACAGTCTAGTAGCGGTTAGATATTTCGGATAACTGACAAATGGTTTTGATAAGATCCGCCAATGGTCCTGGCAGATTTTTGAAAGTGAAGCGGAGTCATGGAAAATCTGATGTAGAATTGCGAAGGTGAATGAAATGGAGGTTTGCATATGCTGTCAATGTAGCATTCTCCAGATTGTGAGGTCACCATTCACAGCTATCTACGGTGGATTGCGTCAAGGTGGCGCATATGATAAACTCTTGGTTTGAGCATCAGAGCAGTGCGGGATCCTCAGGAAGTACTTGCTAAACTACTCAGTCCTTGGAGAAAGGAGAACGGAGAGACAAACCGATACAATTCACCTTGTACTTGCTCATGTTGTAGGCCAAAATTTGGCTTCGAGGCGGTCAATGTCGAGCGGATCAACAACAGCAGAAAATTTCCGTATATCAACTGGTCGGCTTAGTAGTTCCATTTATTGCAGCCACATAATAAACAAAAGAGAAAGCGCGACAGGCGACAGGGAAAAACGGCAAAAATAATGGGGTGAAGGACAACACAATTTAGGTAACCAAAACGGCAATCGTTCAAGGTGAAATGCTCACCAATTTTTCCATATTTTCAATTTCGCGCACGTGTATACGCCTCATGTCAGTAAAACTCGAACTCAAACAGAATAATTTATAGTACAACAAGGAAAGTACTTGTAATATTGACTTGCTATTATAAGAAACATCCTCTTATATCGGACCTTCAAAAATGCCTTTGCTTATATTATTAGAGCAGACCATTGCACAAAGGTTGATCGATGTTTGCTTGATTACACTTATTTGTTCATGCCTCCGGTTGTGTACCTCGATAAAGGAGAGAATATGCCATGTTATTATTTAGACAATTCCCACTCCAAAGCACCCGTCCGTTTGATAGAGTGCTCCTAGCATGAATGTGCAAGCGGTAGATTACCAAGTAATACAACTTTAGAAGATGCACTTGTCACTTACTTTATCATGTGCTGTGGACTTCATCTTCCACACTCGCAGTGAAAAAGCTATGGTATACCGATTAAATTATCCAACCTTCTATCATAAAGCGTAAAACAACCTAAACATTTGGTTTTGTCATAGCGAAAGGTGCTTGCTAGTGCCAGTGCTCGATTTCTATAAGCGAAACCACCACATAGCTAAAGTTTTGCTGAAATCGATCTACCGTATGACAGGGGAAATCTAATACTATGGTAGGAAATTGTTAAGTGGACGAAAGCCAAATTTAAGCGTAAGCGACAACATCGGCCAGCCTGCAACACTGCATCAAGTCGTTCCACATAATACTAAATACAAAGCAGTACGGGCACCCAACACTCAGGCCTCCTCATTGCTGCATTCTTCCTTGGATTAGTAATAAGTATTGTTCCCATAGGGAACCTCGGTTATTTGAGTAGAATCCACATCATTGTACAAACTCACAATTTGGATACCAGGACAGATAAAGAAGCAATGAAAACCCTTACGAGTCATCAGCTTTGAGGCGCGCTTCGCCCCAATTGATTCGTTAACGTGGCACACAAACACATAAATAAACAAATAAAATTTTTTCTCGGCTATGCGGAGCACACCATTAAAGACATACTCATAGCACTAGTACAATAATTGAACAATCAACATGTAAAAGTGTAATAGGATTTTCGTACATTGGAGCGATAAATGCAGGTACGTAGTTAGTTGTCTTGCTTGTGTTCGTAAGTGTCTTGCTGTTCTCTTGAATGAGTTTGATCATTTTACCCGTGTCTGAAGAAATGCTTGATGTCTGCGGATTTAATAAGTTTGTCAGCGTAAAATTGAGCTGTGACTTTATTTAGTGGAGAGTCACATCCGCCACGTCGCAGTGATTAAACAGATACCTGTGGCCTTTTATAGGGAGGAAGATTGCCAGGTGCAAAGCTATCCTGGAACACTGCCGCCAAACTATTTGTTGGAAAGGGTTGAATCCCGACCACCCAGTTGGAACCACGGGGTGGTAACTCTGCTAGTCTGCCTTGTTTGGTCAGCCAACTTTGTTCGGTTAACCAACCGGATTTAGATTGACGTAATTGCTCCTTTATATTTCTCGGTAAATGAAGTATTAACGGGAGAGAAAACAGTTAACATCATCATAGATTGCAAGTCACTGGTTCATCGGTACATCGGAATTTAAATGGCAAAAGGGAAGACAATTTTCAGCTCAGTCTGTTTTGATTGATTGTATATTTGACGCAAAAGAATTCGAAATGGCATTCCTCTGCGAATCCTCACCGTTGAATTAAGAGCGCAATTTATTGAACTGTGTAAAATCCTGACAAAATGTTGATAGCACTTTTTACTAATTCTACCGTTGCAAATGTCAAATGCATGGGTTAGATTACCTGAGCCCAACAACTCCTTTACTTTTCACTCCTGTGTGATCGGTTTGTTCGCTACACGGTGTCGTTTCAAATAGCAAGGTTAACAGGGAACATATAGTTATACAATATAGTTTTGCTGCAACTTGATCTGCCTTTTGGTCTCACTATCCAAACTCCGCGTAAGGAGCAATAAACCCCTGTCTTGCTCATCAGATGGCAAGTTGAATCATGTGAGTATTAGGGGTATTTATTAGGTTTGTGTGTAGATTCATCGCAGTTAGACACAAGCAGGCAGCGGCCATACATCCGGGAAAGCGCAAGACCGCCGGCTCGTCATATTGGGACCCATCAGTAGCGCGCACCGGCCGAATACCACCTGCTTCGAACACACTTTACTCTTGCTAGTCAGCGAATTAAATTACTGAGCCATGGGCGGCGGCCGCCAAAAATAATGACTGGTATCTAACTGCCATACAGCGCAGCTCATCCTCCACTTTCTTGCATGTGATGAATGTGCAGAGAAGAAGGCTGGCCCCTAGAGCAACGACTAATTTGCAAGCCGCCATCAATCGAGATGACAAATAAGCTGATAAGACCACTACTGATATTTTAAGTAGTAGGCGTATTTATTAGGCTTTTTGTGTAAATTCGTGAAAGTTAGCCACAGGCAGACAGCCATCACACATCCAGTAATGCGCTAGACGGCCGTTTCGTCTTATCGGGACCCGTCAGTAGCAGACACCCGCTGAATCCTACCGGACTCGAACCCAAGCATTATGTCACTGAGCCATGGACGAAGGCAGCGGACCACCATGAATGAAACCTAACTGCGACATAGTGCGACTCATTCTCCACTGTCTTGCATATGATGAATGTGCAAAGGACAGGGCTGGCCTCCAAAGAACGACTTACTTTGCAAACCGCCACCAATCGAGGTGTCTTGTACGCTGCTTAGGCGACTACTGATTATTTGTATGTAGTAATAGTATGGCGCTTTGCTGGATGTGTGGTGGTTGTCTGCCTATGTCTAACTGCGACAAATCTCATAAGAATTTGAAAATATTAGAAACTTCTACAACATCATCGCAAGAATAAACTTTAGGAGGCTGTTTCCGTGATTCACCACACGGGTTGATGTGGTAGCTTCTTCGTCAGAACACGTAACTGAGCAACTTGTGTTTGGTGCATCTTTACTTGTGAATACCCGGTCGGTTCCCCTTGCTGCGTCTCACGAATCATTGTGGGTACGTACTACCACCAATATTTTTCGACAAGTTTTCCGTATGGAAATCTGTCAACATCTAAAACTTTTACTATTCATTAAATAACTAACATTAATAACTGGTTTCTTCTTGACATTTCGGAGTAGATTCGTAAATGCTTGATAAGGCTGCAACTATATTATCGCAACTTTTGGTCATGCATCCATTCGTGTGCGTTGGTCCGCAGAAAGTATACCGGTTCTCTATTTATTTACGTCTTTGTTCCAGTGATCAACTACACAGGTTAATGTGGCAGAATCTGGACAGCACATGGGCACCAATAATTCCTACATGAACTTCTTGCTTTGCTGCACCACATTGGCCGAAACAGCTTTTGCTGCACACTCCCAAGTTCTTATTTCAGTAACCGTCTAGTATAGAGTAAATCCTTACAACAACAACGCGAATCCATGAAAAAGACGTTTGGATTCGATAATGGATATTGAGGTCCCGATGATCCGAAATAGACTTCCAGCCATGCCCCTGTACACCTACTATCAAGATGCAATAAAGTTTCAGGAGAGTATATTTTAATGAAATTCCATAATCTTGCAGCACACAAATATACAAAGTACAGTGCAACATTATATTGTGCTAGTAATTTGCGCTTTTCTTAAGGCACAAAACATCATGTGAGAAACCGCTTCCTTCCCCTATTGATGCCAGTTTTTCTGCATTTGTTCCACATTTCTTTTCCCTAGACATGTAAAGAAGAGAAATAAGAGCAAACCTGATGGAGATCAGCCATAATTATATTCTAATAAGCTGCCGTTGCCAATGAAGGATTCTTCCATGCACTTAATTGGTAGAAATTTCGATGGGAAGCCTAGATTTTAGAAAATGTTTTCGGTGATCAGAACAACTGGATGAATGATACCGTTCGTAGGCCACATTCCTACACATTTCTGATGACCACTAAAATGAATTCTTCTGTCGACTCTCCTTGCTTCCAAATTCGGCTTATATTGACGGACACTGACTAAGCCACTTTTATCAAAGGAAAACTGTTGAACTTAATCTGCAGTATTCCAGAGCGTGGTAGCTTTTCTCCTAGTAATCGTTCTCACTATAAACCCCAATAATGTTCGCCTAACAGCACTGCGCTGCGGCGGATGTGACCCGCCTCCGAATAACGTCACATCCTACTAATTCAAACAGGTATGAATAACCGGTTTCAGCGCTAATAACTGCAACATGATCCTCTCCAACATCTTTTAAACGCGTTTTCGAATTCAATCCTAAACTTTACATTAACACGTTTGCATGTATGGCTGATAATCCGACTGATGTAATAATTCAGCTTTCGAGGATTTTCTATTCGTTATTCCACAAAATGCGGATGTTACACGATACTTGAAACCCTCACTCGCCTAACACTATCTTCCACATGCTATCCTCCCGTATGTTTTCTATATCATTATTTGGTGCCATCTGGGAATGATACCACAATCAAAGAAGCTCACTCATCAGACTTCTACATGGGACTTCCGCAACCACTTCCTGGAATAGTGAAATCAACGGACTTTTATACCGAAGAATATTTTGACGTATCCCCGAACAATCCTAACATATTTCGAAAACCATTGTATTGGTTTATATTGGCTCCTGTGCTAATGATACCATAGAGTATAATATAGTGTAATCAAGCCGAACTTTGGCTAGTACCACAACTGCTGTAACTTCGATTTTTCCGCGCGCCAGCGCAGCCTTATCCCTGGATCCCACGATTAGTTGTCAAAATGCTCACATATATAAACTACAGGTAAATTTGGTTGTAACTTTTTCAAAACAATATGTCGTAGTATTTCAAACAACCTAGGTCTGTAGGCATTTTTGATCATGCCTTGACAGGTGCCTCTCGTTCTATCGAGAATACACTATTTGATCATGACTAACTTGGCGTGCCTCAGTGCATTCGTGAATAGCATAATTATTATTTATTTAATTATTCTGCTTAAGTTACTTGACGCGCTAACATCCAGGTGTATACCACTGTTGAGTGTTGGCTTGATAGTTGTTGTTGCATTGCGAACTTCATTAGGGGTTCGACACCGTTGCATTGACTGCAGCATACTTATCGAGTGGTTGTCTAGCGACCGCTTAAGACATTCCTCAGATGGCGCGTCCACATTTTCCCCTTGTAGAACTTCAGTGCCATTCACCGTTTAAGTGGACAGATTAAATGCCGTGAGAATTAATTTTGTTCTTGGCATATACAGCACCTGTGTGACCTCGCGTGACATAGTCGGCCTTAAGGTGAAAGAACTATCACTCATTTCTTTCGAGACCTTCTTGCACATGCGTTTAGAGATGCACAGTTGTTTGCCCCAATGCATGAAGCTAAATAATTCTTCAATTAGGAAAGACAGATTGTTAGAACCAAGGTAGTTCGGGCAGTGCAAACGATGGCTTCAGTAAAGCATGCGTTTGTATAATGCCCATATCTTTAATATTGCAGAACTATTCCGACGCTTAGTTATAGTGATGACATAGCAATAGGGATATATAAAGTAAATCAGTAACATAAATCAGTTCAGGGTGAATAATTTAATTCAGTAAAATCTATTTCGACACATAACACTGATTTTGGGGAAAGCGTCAACCCGGGCTGGGATTGATTTCTGGACTGTTTGAACAATCAAAATCGATAACTTGAGCCCATGATTTATATGTTATGCCAAGTGAACTACATAAAATAGCCTGCAACGCTCAGTAGTGCGAAGCAATTAGGTAGGCAAGGTAACAATCAAATGCATAAGTAACAGCATCCGTTGGACAATGTAGTAGTATCGGCCGTATAATTTGCTTTTGTACACTTAATTCCGGCTAAAATTTTTGAATGTATATAGCCTCAGGGATGGATAAGAACTGTTTGAGAAATCGTTGGGAGAAATGTTCAGGTAGTGAGTATACAACTTAGAAATCATTTTCTGGAACTGTATGGCCAACTTCAAGTAGGGGCAGCATGATTGAGCTCTCTGAGGACCTCATTTCGCCTTTGTAAATCCTTGTCAGGATGTATGCACAAATCATCTGCGATATGCGACTCGTCGTGCGACCTAGGTATCGTGCACCACAGGAGCAAGAGTACTGATAAACGATCCTTGAACTGGTCAACGACGGCAATCTATCCTACAAGGATTTTGTAAGCAACGGTTTGTTGTGAAAAATGATTCTCAGACTGACAGCGAAATACGTTTTCGCAACAGCATCTTTCAGGCGTCGGGATAACATATCAGCATTCCAGTCACCCTTAAATTGTATAGGAACGAAAAGCTCTAAATCAGGATCAATGCTCCTAGTTTGCTTTACTATGCGTTCCTGCAAATGCTTCATGATATAATTATCAGGATAACCATTTGCATGAGAGCTTTGCTGCTTCTCTGTAGTTCTTCGTTGACGGCATCCGGTGTACAAATACGGCGCACCCTGATGGCGAGAGATCTGATTAATCTCGCTTATGCTGTGGAGGTATTCCGCTGTGGAACTTAGTGTACTACCCAGTCCATGTGTGTTATCTGTGTACCTTTCTGCTGCATGGTCCGTCAGAGTTGCGGATAAACTCTACATCCAAGTAAATTAACCGGTTTCTGAGTTCATGTTTACAAGTGAAGTGGAGATTCTCGTGTGTATCATTGAAAGCTTACAGCATCTGTGGTTAACTGTTTACATACGTAAGAAAAATAAATTTTGTTATTTAAATAGCAGCGTCTTTCCGAAGTGATAATCATGTCACTTAATGAAAAACTGCTCCTAATTAATTTTCCGTAACAGGTTAATATTGAATGGCCAAGGGGACTTCTTTTCCAAGATTACACGTAGCCAATGGACCATTCACTGCGAGCATGCAGTTTAGCTGAAAGGAAAAAGTGAAACTAAAAAACCCGAGGAGATAAAATAGTAGTTGTTATAATCGTAAGCAGCTCTTTTGGTAGTACTAGAGACATCCTATCGTATTTGCGTTATAAAAAGGATATTTGCAAATTGCTAATATTACGTTTGTTTGGAACCCATAAAAATATGAAAATTCCTTGCATGTGTGCATGTATCCTCTACCCTGGCGGTGTCAATACTCAGTAAGCAGAGCTCAAAATCCGCTGTAAGTTAGCACATTGTCCTGTCTCGATATTCGTTTAGCAAAGAGAGTGGTTTTGCGCTGATCACAACCCGTGCGATTAAGGTAAGCCATACATAAATATGAGGCCTATTTACGGATCATTCGTTGCAGCAACTTTCACATGCCAGAAAATCACAGCATATTAATCATCGTCAGTAGTGTTCATCCATCAAATCCCTCAGGATTCGAACTCATGACCAATAACGGCTTGCACCGCCAGTCAGCAGCTTTTATCACTACTACACGAGGGATTGCGTCCGGACGCTGAATATTTGAAACATAACTACGATATAGCGCGTCTTATCTTCTACTTTCATGCAAGTTACAAACCTTGCAGAGGATATTGTCGGATGAGAGACACGAAGTTCACTGATGGTAGCTCAGTAAGGCTTGGCCTTTTAAAATCATGCGTATATTTTGAAATATGCAATAGTATAGGACATTCGATGGAATTATCTGAGCGTTCGTCGTAGCCGTTTGCAAAACATATTGTCTTCCACGGTTTTGTAAATGCACCAGGCAGCAGTTTCAGCCTGATGGACAGAAACTCTGGCTGTACTCATGGACGTCGAAGGATTGTGAAGTACAGGTCTGGATTCTACTTTTGCTTCGGGATTACTGTCTAATACGTCATTTTGCGCGAATTGTGTACCCGTACGTTTTGTTTTATTCGTCAAGCTGTGAAAATTTGGTGCATGTTCTGTGCCCGATTTCGGAAATTTAACTGATTGGGCCACTGCACTGTGCGTGCGCCGTCTTGGATTTATTCTATTGTAATCGGCCATAAGGATCACCACACCGGTAACCCGAAACAAAGTATTACGTGCTAATCAAACTGGTGCTAATGTAATAAAAGGAGAGTTGAATTGTACAAATGGCACTCACCGCTACCATTCGAAATGCGTCAAGGTCTGTGGAACCAACGTAAATAAATATAATATTACCAATTCATCTTTGTTCAGTCCGAAGTGCACGACAGTTCCACTAGTAAACTGCTGCTAACGTTAACACAAAAGTACGACAAACTAGTCGCCGAAGATGGGTTGAATGCAAACATTGTTCAACATGAACACAACTTGCACCTCATCCGTCTCCCTTGATTGCTACCTCGAAACCAAGGAAAATGGCAATGTTTTCACGTGTCCACACTTTACAAGTAACCAGGGGAACCACGAACCACTTCGTCAACTCGACGGATAGAAACACGCCTAGCCTCACCGCACACCTACTCTTATCCAATGTATCGAGTGATGCAACATCAGTAACACCCAATCTTCCGTTTGACCAACGAAATCCGAAGAGTTCTAGTGAGTGATCTACATATGCAAATGTAGTTGCTCGGTATGATCAAAGTGCGACTACAGTGGCCTAATACAGTACAGCAGCAACCTGGGTCATGGACCAGGTGCAACCTGCAGAGACGCTAGTAACACTCAGTAATCGTGCTTCCAAAATCAAAAAATACCAGGCGGCACTACAGTGCCTTGACACTTATGTGCATACAAGTTCCTGAGTCCAGTGCAAACCCCTAAAAGTGTAAACTGCCGGACGATTTAAAGAAATGGAGTTTAATTAGTGATGGAATCGGTGTACTAGTTAGGCCGACTAATTTAATCTGATTTACTAGACATTCAACAGTTCATTACGCAGAGTCTCGGCTTATGCGAGTGAATCTGATAACGCATCGTTCCAGGCGGTTCACAAGCCACATAATAGAACCTAGTCCGGAAAAGCACCAGATGGGTTTCGCGCTCATGGGGCGCGCAGGTGGTGCGCTTTCCCTCGGCCCTCTAAGGAGAATCGAAGCCATTGTAACGGGGTTTAGGAAACCGCTCCAGTATGCTCGACCTTACCACCTAAGCGCAGGTTACCGGAGTCAGCAGATCAGTTCGATCGAGAGAACGCGTGAACCCACCGGGAGACACAGCGATGGCTGGACAGCGAATCACGAGTGGCACACGTATCCAGAAACCGACAAACCGGAGTGGACAATAGAACATAGAGGGCGCACTGGCAACTCGAGAATCGCTATGAACGGCAAGTTTCAGAGTGCAAAGCCAAATATGAGCAGTCCAAAGAAATACGGCCAACCAGATGCCAAGCACGAAAGATGTGCATTGCGCGAGACAGGAAGACAGCAACCGAAGAGGAATAACATAACCCAATGAAATAAAAGGGGAACGCGACCAATGAGGTGAACCGAAAAACCGAAGACCCACTGAGAAGGCTCGAAGATTAACAGTGTTTATTTCTTTTAAATAGGCTACCCTATACTGAATAAACGCCTGTTTTCCGCCCGCCGCCATCGTGACTTTTTGATCGTGTCCGTGTCCCATAACAGCCATGACCGCTAAAGGCGGATGCCAACTAGCCAGTAGCTTAAGCCACTGAGCCATGAGGAACGTTGGCTGGACTAGGTAATATGCAAAGCAACTGTCACTGTCCGAGAGAAAAATTGGGATAAATATATACTGTCGATATGGTGCTTTTGACGGTATACAGCATGCAGACTGAAAATTGTGCGAGACGCATATTTCTAGATTGTACATGAAACGAAAGCCTGCGGGACAAAAATAATTCTAACAAACACCACAAGGAGAGTAACAAAATAATTATTTATATTCATGGCTTACCCAAGCTATTGACATCAGGCAAGGAAGTAGCCCATGCTCATGACTTGGAAGAATGATGTTACATGCGGGAAGAGATCAATGAGGGCGACGTCATATTTCTTTCTATTACCCGTCTTGCTAAAATACAGGGGCAGTTTTCCGAGGATATTGCAACTAACAGTGCAGTCACAACAGGTGTCTCTGAACGTAATTCGCAGTTGGCGGATATTATGCAACATAATCCCTTCAAAACTTCTACTTAATACAGCAGTTAGAGAGCCGCAGCCACTAGCTGTTCTCGCGGAATGGACACCAACCGCGACTCAATATAAGCACAACAGCGTTTATGAAACCTGTGCGCTAAGGCCCGTTGCTATCGAGAAGGCTGTCGATGGAATACATACAGCAGTTGCAACTGAGACCAGAAACAGGTTGCATTCTTATCGAGACTTAACAATTGATTTAAAAATGTTTACGTGCCGGCCAATCATTCGTCGGTACAAATTTACATAATTCATGTGTTCCTTGTCAACAAAGTTTGACATCCGAATAGCTTTTCAGTAGGTACACCAACGCTCAATGCTTACTGAGTAAATCTTTAGAAATAAGGCTACGTCAAGGATCAAAATTCGCGACCTGACTTAAAAGTTACCGAGATCACGCTGGCAGACGTCCATTTTTCGGAAAGACCAACCCAGCAAAGTGGAGGGGCAGCTTGGTACTTCGGGAGCGAACTCCAAAAAGAATTTATATAGGATCCGGTCAGTACGATACAAGATTCGACATAGTGCCGTCTATGTTTAAAGGCCTAAGACACTTAATTTGCGGCGGTCATTTACTGCCCTCCTTTGTCCACAGCTGAGATGATCTTCCATCTGGCATCCGCAATAAAGAGGGCGATGCAAACAACTTGCAGTCACATTCTCACTGCTAGCGATTCCAAAATATACGCTCTGGAATCCCAAGCAGTTCCCAAAGAAAAGTTTGATACCGATGTAGTGGAGGCTGTCAGCCTTTACCCGCTTTATGGGCACATTGACACTGCAACCATTTTCCGAGATAAAGATATGCCGTAAATATTTGATTGCATATTCACTACTAAAGAACCAATGGATAAAGGGCGGTCTTTGACGTTCCCTTGGGCCGCAGCGACCAGGTAGTCCTACTTTTCGAATTCATTTGCTATGCAGTATATCTCGTGCAAAGTGCCGACGTAACCAAAACTATCATAAGCTATGACATATTACATCGAATGGGTGAGACAGCAAACTTGTCCTTTCTGGCAGACGAGGCACCATCTACTGCATGGGAACCCGTCGTCAGCCAGTTTAACTCTCTCTGCCTAGGCATAAGCGACTAAGACTTTCCGCCTGTGAATTATGGTTTCATTTCTGCGAAGCAGGACACGGAAGTTGATAGCAGTGCGAAGATCAGCGTGGCATATCTATAAACCCATTCCGAACACAGACATTTTATGGCATATGCAGCAAAACGTAATCACTGTACTCAGCTTGCTCGCGAGGGTAGAATTTTAAACCACCAGAAGTTTGTGGGCTTCAAATCACAATATCCTGTATCAAAACGCCAACAGCCTACGTAAAGTGAAACGGAAGATTCCTTCTCTCACACAAGGTACGGACACCTACGGACACCGAAGGATGCTGTTGGTTCGTCTCTGGAAATGCACTTAGCCTCTCTGCAAATCAGCATCTGCCGAAGTCCCCCGGACCCACGCGAACTATAATTATAACAAAACACGTGGCTCGTGGAATGACTATTTTTCGAATACGATGTGCTTATAATAGGTTGCACAATATCAGTGCGATTACATTCCACATAATATTATGACAATGGTTGTTTCACCTTTAAAACGCACGCAAATATCATTACCAGCGGAAGCTGTACTAAAACGCTGTTGAGTATGCGCAACCCAAGCTCTTCTGGACTTAGCAATATACACAAGAAAATGACAGCAGCGGTAGGAGAGAATTTATCTGGGCCTTTGGCTCGGTTTTTCCAAGAATCCTTTGAGGGAACCTACGTGCTCGACACGCGGAAACACTGGATGATCAATCCTATTCACATGGCGGATAGTCGTTTCAATTTATCTAACTACGGTTCCAGCATCTTACCTCCGGTTCATTCAGTTTTCATTTAAGCCGTTATTTCCTATAATTTAATTATTTCGGACCGGAACAGCATGGCTTCCGACGCAATCGATCATGCAGTACAAGCCTACTATTAACACGAGCCATCTGGACTGAAGCTGTAAACTCTGGCACAAGAGTTGAAATATTTTTCCTCGACTTCTTAAAGGCTTTCGTGCGTTTAACTCATAACAGTTTGCCCTTTAAGTTCCAGAGCTTGGTATTGTCGATCATTTTACTAGGACGGATCAAATCCCATATTCTACATCGGCGCTTGAAAGCACGAGTGGGTGAATCCCTGGCAGATTCTATCTGATTAGAATGCGGAATACCACATGGATCAGCAAATTGACCGCGATTAATTTGACCTATATCTATGACAGCACACGCTTCATAGGCTCAAACTGCCTGCCTTATGCAAATGACATGATTGTGCGGATGGAGATCAATATACCTGGTGATATCATGGCAAAACAGCTGATCGGTTTAGGGTATACGTGGGGTCAATCCAAAAGCTACTTTGATGCAATGTGGATAAATATGTAGAGGTGCACTTACGGCACAAGTTGGAGTAAAAGCCTAAAAACTCAGCGAACAAGAGTTGTAAATGCCATCTCAATCAGGATTCAGTCAACAATAGCTGTATATTAGCCTCTTGAACAGGTGCTTTGCTGTCATACATCCATAATGACCGAAGTAAGCAAGAAGTATAATTGGGAGGGAAAAGGAGCTTACCTGTAAACCTTATTGCGCTAAGCAAATATCCAGGGTCAAGGCACCTAAATCTTTTGTCGCAAACGTATCGTTACAAACAGCTGGGTATCGTACAGTGATTAAACGGCATCGGCGAGACAGCATCTTGCCGGCTTTCACCGTCCCGCGTCAAAATCAGACTTTACGCGGCAAATAACCCAGTAACAAACACATATGAAACAAGCGGTCATAATAGGAGAAGGCAGCATACGCGCCACTGGTGTCGACTGCGAGACATGCCAGTAATATATCGAGGCAAGTATTAGGCCTGTCACGTTGACTCCAGCCTGGATGCCCAGAAGGAATGACCGCACCGATTTTGGTCGTGATTGACTTCATTTCACGCTGCCAAGTCAACAGTTTTTCACATCACGCCTTCCGCCACCCTACACATGACAGACTAAATTAGGCCCTCCTCGATAAGCGGTGACTGGGCATTCGTAACACTTGCCCAAGCCAACGCAAAGTACTCAGTGCTATCTGTTGTTCCGATGAAATAGCATTGCTTTTACTGCCTATTAATCGCTTACACACATCATCATGTCGGAAACGCTGGTGCTAAACGACACCAAAAATGCTTCACAGACAAGGATGCTCGAAGACTGTAATTCCCTTCAGATCTTCAGACCGAAGATATTCAGTTGCACTACCATTTGGCAGGACGGACAACACTGTGGCCTTGTAAACACGGCCTTTCAGACGGAGGGAAACCCTTTTTGGTAGCAAATGATGCCGCAGGCTCAATAAGGCTGTTCCAGCTTTTGTACTACACAAACTGACTTCAGTTTCTATGCGCCCATCCTTGCTGACACAGCTGAAAAACTAAGTGAATTGAGCAACTACCTCGAGTTCCTCACAATAAACATCAACGCGTAAGCAAGTGGCTCGTAGCAATGCAGTAACACCGTGAATCCTGAAGGTGCGAAGTGTGTACAAAATAATGAAAGCACTATAGAAAGGCTATTCGATGATGACTGTGCCACCCTAACTTCGTTAAACAGCAAGACTATATCGTCCGAATAATCACGTTTAACAAACCATGCACCAGGCCGCCCGCAACGTGAGATTCCGAGAGGGAACACTCCATGATGGTTTGCACAACAAAATTGAAAACAAATCGGGAAATTGGAAAAACCCTGAAACAGGCCACTTGTTTTCAGATAGACATCGAACAGGACAATGTTGACCCTGTTGCGGCCAGTAGTATTTGGTATAGAGCAAGTAAGATGTTCACATATTTCATGGAAACACAATTCTGCGAAAGTAGTTCGAACAGAATTAATCAATAGACTGAATCGAACGCACTCTTGACGTCGGGTGATTATATAGTCTATACAGCCACGCCCTAGACGGAATCCTGCCTGTTCTTACTCAATTCGTGTTTCTCAATCCGCATTGAGGCGACGAAGGAGAATGGAGGCAAGTAATTTTGTCACAACTGGCGCAACGCTAATAAATCTATGGTTAGTGAAATCTGTGTGACTGCCCTTCTTGTATATTACCACTTTAAACCAATAGTTTTGTCAACGCTATGCAAGGGACCTAACCTCCATCCATAAATTGTGCAGGTGGCAGGGAATCCGGACCAATAGCACGAAAGTGATTGGGAACTGTGATTGCCTTTCGAACCTCAGCATCCGATGGAGCCTCTAAACTATCCATACTTTGTTCATCCTTCATCACTTGAGTAAGAAGAGTTCCAGAATTAGGAGCCAATATAATGAAACTTGAAAGCCTTTCGTCCAACAAACAATACGGCGCTAATTATTGTCTATCTGAGTATTTGCTCTGTCTCTGACTGTCTCACTGACGTCTGGTTACCTGGGACCGGTGTTGCGGATTACCTGGAAGATCTTGTGGTAATTGCTTATTGCTTATTTTTCCTAGATTACTGGAGCCTGACCAGTCCACCAGGTTTCCTTGCCAGCACGCAAGTTCCAATTTATTTCGCGCCCAGTAGTCCGTCTGGACAGATTGTGCCTAGTGCCTGGTAAGTTTCTTCTGGATTCCAACTGGTGTACTAACCTATCATATATCCAGTAACTGTTGAAGGGACGGTTGATAGCACCACATGCATATCATTCTGCGTCATGCATGGTGGCCGAGATCCTATTCCAATGAAACTCCGTGACATTAAGCCATGCTAGAGAATGTTCGGTCTTTAGTGTGTCTTGATAGGCTTGACAGACCGAGTGCTGAGGCCATTTTTCCGTTGCCAATCTGGGAAGATACTTTGTGTGCCTCGCATTAACGTTCATAGACAAGCGACAGCATATCAAGACATGATCGGAGTCGAGATAAGCCTTCCAAAAGGAGAGGCAATCTAGGGATGTACCAAGCCATCTCTATATTTTGGCAATCTGATCTATTTATGTCCAGCGCTGGCCAGCAAGAGGAGGACAACAAGTGACCATCCGACGTCCACTGCGACTAAAAGCGGTGCTATTTATAAACAACTGGGGGTTCGCATGCAGTAACAAAGGACGCTGGCTGTCCTTAATCAAATCGGAGTTGAGCACACACGTAGCACGTAGCTGAGCCTACGTAGTTTTCAGAGGCCCTACTTGTGCGTTCACATCCACTGCAAGTAATACGATATATGAACTAGTACCACCGCGTTGTAGGGTGATCAGTACGTGGTAAATGGTGTTTTTGCAGCATCATAAATGCAGTAGGTGGGAGCATTATCGAAAATCATAAACAAAGAGCCCATTTACTATTTCTTGAATAAACCTTGGTCGATGGCGTCAGCGAATATATAACGGAATCCAGTCGATTAATAATGACTCGACCTTGGAGCTGCGTGTGATGCGTGCAACTAAAAGCGAGAGAACAAAACCGGCCGCAGTTGTTTCCACTAATTTATTAAGGTCATTGATCCAAGTTTCCGACACACACGCACGTCTATACCCAGTGTGTCCAACGCACGTGCAAGTGCAGCCTGTGAACCCATTTTAATACACTGCGAATGTTGAACGCAGTGTGGCCCTACAAGGGACTCTACCGATATGCATCCAGTGGGTGTTGCTGGAAGGTAGCTGCAGACAGTTTAAGTCCAGTACCACTTCGGTCGTTAATTAAGCTAGGAAGTATAGAAATGAGGTCAGTAAGGTGGGTCGACATAGGATCAAGAGAAAGAGATGGAAAATAGAGAAGGAAGGCTCCAGCAGTAGCGTGTTTTCTCTTCTCCGCCCTACCGTATGCAGCAGAATATGCGACACTTGATAATCTGCGCAACGGCCGTTGAAAGATGCAGTTAATTTTCAGGTAAATGTCATTGTTGTATGAGGGCTGGATATTGCCATGGCGCCCAGACCAAAACGGGAGAACGATTAGGATCCTCATACAAAGTTATTGTCACAAAAGCCTGTCCGCAATGCAGATGGGAGGTGGCAGTATCTTAGTTTTAAAAAGCGGACGCTATCTCATTTCTAACCCCCAAACTAGGGGAAAAAGCAGACTGAGTTTGTGTGACTTCTAAACAACGACCAACCTTGTAAGGGTAGCTTGCCAGATGCCTAGAAGCACCACCCAATATAGCTCAACTAATCGAAGAGGCAAACCAACCGTCGTACCAAGTTTAGGTCCAGCCTCGTTGCGACGGTCAGACGTCGTCCGGTGAGAAGGATCTGGGTGTTTTGGTCGACTTCGTTCTTGGTTGTTTGAATCAAGTTTGAACTGCCTAACTACCGGAACCAAACACGTGAACCTGCTGAAGCATCATACGGAGAATTCGACCGCTGGATTTTTCCAATAGTTTTCGGCTGATACGTGCAACTACATGTATAATACGCAATACAGGTGAGGCAGCCATGACTTAGTAGAAATCTTACCGCCTTGGAGATACAACAACCCAGGGCAAGCAAAAATGTTACGTCTGTGTACTAGTAAAAGAAAAGGAACGGGATGCATTTCGCCAAAGCGCAAAGGGAAATGTGGTCCTAAGAAGAAAACCACTGCCAGGAATGACGCTTACCTAATACGGGAAAGTGTTAAAGACTAGCCCGTGCCACACATCAAAAATGGTCAAGATTTCTTTCAATACAATCAAATAACCATCTTGGACTGGCCTGGGAATTCACCAGATTAAAACCCCATTGAAAATATGTGGTCTATTTGCAAGCAACGCTTTTGTGGCATGGACTGTACGACAAAGGAGAAACTTATACAAGCTTTAATTCAAGTTTGGTACAGGGACCCAAGATGTTGAAATACGCCAGATCCGTCAGGAAATGTCTTTTTTAGTTCTGGAACAGCTCTTCTTTGGAGAACTTCTATATATTGTGGAGAGCGCGTCATGCCATGGACTGGATGCAAGGCGCCGAAGCCGTAATAACTAAAGCACCCCCAAAACATCTGCTTTTGTGGGTGTTTCACAAAGTGGTCAATGTGGGAATCACGAACCTTTTCTCCCTCCGACCTCCGAACAATTTAAAAACATAGAATGGCTTTCCTCGCTGAATAGGACTTTCTCCAATCTTCTTTTGTCCAGTTTTTGTAGTTTAGTCCCCATTTGTAACGCTTAACTTTCATTATTTTGTCAGAAGTTGTATTTTCACAGGCCGTCTGGCTTTCCGACCAACTTCCGGGAGTCGCCTGCGAAACGTCGAAGAACAGATTTCTATTCCTTTCTCCCCCAAATCACGTTTTAATGCGTCACTAGTCGTTCGAGGATCTTTAACACTTTCCCGTATTAGGTAAGCGTCATTCCTGGCAGTGGTTTGCTACTTGGACCACATTTCCCTTTGCGCTTTGGCGAAATGCATCCTTTCCTTTATGAACGAAAGCTGCAATTACTCGGGGTCACCAGTGGGCAATATCGGCGATTACGCGGGAATCTCACTTGTTGTTCTGCAAAACAATTCGTCCTATAACCAGTTTTATTCCTCAACATTGGTTTTGTTTGCTTCTTGTATTCAATTGTGCATGTCCTCTGCTAGATCGTAAACCCAAAGGAAATTAGAACTCAACAAGTGAGAACATAAGCTTAATACATAAAATGTTACCGAAGCTAGAGAGGTCGTATAAAACCAATGAATCTGTATAGACCAACCCAGGAAAGTTAACATTTCAAAATAGCTACATCAACTGTCCTTCTTTGTAGCTCAGTTTCCCTAGCCAATGAGTTGGTGGGTGTGCGCGTCGTTTGGCCATGAAAGTTCTTGAAACCGTTTGCTGATTCCGATGTGTATCATTGGCCCAACACGTTTTTCCATCTAAATAATGAGATTGTTATTGTTAATTTACACTCCAATAATCTGACTAGCCAAATAAGACCGTTGACTTCGGTGATGCACACGCGTGTGCATTTTGTACTCAGTGCCACGTGACACCTAAATGGGGAGAGGCTCAAATTAATTAGTAAGCACTCCACGTCACTCAGTAAAGTGCTTGCCCTTCAGTCTCACGAATAAAGAGCATCAATCGGGAATAAACTGTATCACAGGCAGCCACTACCAAACCTAATAGATGGATAACTGTGTCAAGCCATCATACTGCTTCGGAGAATAACGAAATCCTACAGGCTGGGGTGAGTCGATGCTTTAACGAAATAAGAGAAGCACTGCTACAGATTTAAAGTGGATTTGTTGGCAGCGGTTTCAATATGGTGTTGTGGCGAGCAGTAAGATCTTTATCCTTACTTGCCATACTTGTTGCAAGCACAATTCTCAGGGTGCTCCGTTTATTGATGTAAAATTTTTAGCGCTGTTGTCCTTATTAGACAGTGTTGAAAACCTACTTATCTTGTTGCCCAAAGTAGGCTGGAATGGGTATAAAATGGTAGTTAGCTTGAAAAAGATTTATGATCCTTCTATGCTGATTATTTTGGGTTTGTGCAGTTCTTCGGAACCCAGCAGTTTTGAGATCTCGCCACTTTCTGTGAGTACCTCTACTGTTAATAACGAGCCGGCGGAAGGTGGTTTGGACTCCGTTCTTAATAAAACGGTTTACAGGCTCCTGTGTCTGTGAAAAGTAAGCGAACTAAGACTAAGAATGCAGTACCCTCGCTGCAAGTGTAAGCGAAGGCGGAAGCAGTGTGTACGGCATGTCCCGAGCAAAACACCACCGGACCTGAGTCCTGTAGTCCTTCCACAAGCTTCTTCTTATATAACCATCAATTCTACATAGACGCGTGTGTCTATATTCCGCGGTTCTGTGACATGCGCTGTGAACATCTCACGTCGGGGTGACTTGTATACGAATGATAGCGTAATCTTTAGAATTATCAATGAATCTTCTTCCGCTTTTCCCAAGGCAGGCATGCTACATAACACCGAATGGTTTAAAATTTGCGTACCACTAACTAGCCCCAACCCTAGGCGTCGCCTTCTAGGATGTATTGATTTCATTCGCAATCACTCTACCAACCCGTGTTTTGTGATGGGCGATTTAACTTACTGGAGATTCACCGGCACAACCTCGCATGCGAGACTGCCACCGTAGGCTTAATAGCCGAACTGGAGGAGATTATGTTGCAAGCACTCTACACAAGGTTGTAAAGCAGCACACACGGTTTATGACGGGGTAATTTGCATCACTTCTTGACCTTATTTTTGCCAAGTCAATCGACTTGGCAAGTGACATCGTATACAGTCAGTCATTTCGTGTCAGTGACCACGCATGTATCTTGTTCGTTTGTGTACTTAGTACAACCCAAGCGAAACGCGCGACCTGGGGTCCGCAAAACTGGCGTGCTGCTTTTGATGCAATGATATCCAGTTCAACCCGCTCGCACTGCATCATGTCGGCGGCTTGGGATAAGTGCAAAAAGGTCCTTTCTGAACTGTCCCTTTCCCCATGCAGCTTTTTGTAAGAAAGGAAAAGCCAGACCAACCTGATTTGATTTACTTTTGCCTAAACTGTTAAACATACGGTCCAAGTTTTGGCGGAATTACATTGCAAATCAATCAGTCGGTGCCTTACAGCGTTATCGAACAGCACGGAAGGCATTTAAGCCGCATCTAAGTGACGCAGGACTTCATTATGATATGGAAATGGTAAAAACGGCATTGATCAACCCGAAACCGTTTTACATCTGTCATAAGAAAAGAGTGTGCCAACTGATCGATCCCGGCGTTGTACGGACCCACTGGGGTTGCCGCGCTTGCTGATTACGACAGTGCCTGTCTTATCAGAGAACATTATACGGGAACGTTTACCCTAGAGTCACATTTACCAACCAGAGATTTAGAGGAGGAAGTCTGGTTAGCTCTTGATTTACTGATATCCTTGTATCAGAGACCAAAATTCTTTCACCGCTGCTAGCGCTTGAATTGGTACCAATATTTAATTTGCAGAAAGCCGTGTTAAGACCTAATATAAGATTGAAACGCACTCACTTCAGCGGCACATTTATCCATCACCGCCGTCCTTGCACGTGATGTGGCAGGAACCATACCAAGCATCGCTTCCACAGCTTCCTGGTAACTCTGCGATGTCTCATTCGACATTAAAGCGTAGAAAAATGACATGGCGACACCAGTTACGTCTACGAACATACAGTGCCACAGAATATACCCCCCGCAGTTGATTTGGTGGGTCGCATCCGCCAACAGCACCTCACAGTACCGCTGCACCATTCCTTCCATGCAAGAAGGGGCAAAATACACAGACCTTATTTGATCATTACTCCTTTGCACCCGGCACTTCCCATGCTGCTCCAACAAACGAACAACTTGAAAAACCTCGCTGTCAGTGTTGCGCATGTGCCTCCGCCTCATGTACCACAAATTCGCCTTCGTCATCCGCCGGCCGTAAGTCCGCCACACATGAGTCCTTACTTCACGGCTTCCTTTAAATGTCTCCATTAACGAACAGACCTCCGACTCCTGCTCAGCAGTTAAACGACGGTTGCTGGGATACAACCATGGCTGACCAACTTGAAAACTATGTGTGTGCACCAGGTTGAAGTTGCAATGCTCATATAGTTGTCCTTTCAAACTGAATGAGAACCGCGCAAGGCAGCCGCAATCACGGAATCTGTGAAATCAAGGATTAATTACGCAACATATACATAGGCGACTTACCGCTTCCCACCTGCTCCTTCGCGTGTAGAATGTACGCACCGAAATTGTACATACCGGTACGGAAAGCTTTCCGCGGTCTTCGCATCACTTCTCTTCAAATGCTTCTTCAAAAAATCCGTATGACGTTTGAAAAAACTGCAGGCAGTCGCAAATTGGAAGTTGCGAATCGCTTCCTCCACTTCACGCCAGCTTTTATAACGATCGCTAACCATACGGCAAAAAATCGCGGTGTCATCCAACATGGCGCTCGAGATTCAATATGACCTCCTCCAGGTAACCTCATTTAAAATAGTGCGAACATTACCAACAATTAATGTTAGCAAATGCCATTTCCCGGACATACTTACGCATTAACCTCCCCATATTTATCTCTGTCGCATCTCATTATGATCGCATCACATTGTAACCTGGCGTATCGGAACACAAAGTCCCTCCAGGCCCATTTTCCATGTCAAAAATTAGCCACTCCCAAGTTGAAAAACCGTGTAATAAATGTAGTGTTACTTTAGCTTGGGAAGTGCTTTGCAATGTTGCCTGTATTGATACAGAAACTGTCTGTGTATTATAAGCGGAAATGACTTTTTACAATGCAGCAGGTGGAAGGCTGAGAAATCCACACGGAAGGTTAATTGCAGTGATGTTGCACATGGGCGACTTGAAATGCAACATTTTAAGGCAGTTTCTTTATTTTGTTTGATGCTAATGAACGGAGCTGCGTAAATAATAAGTGTGGAACTTACGAATTATGTCATGAAGATAACCTGGAAGTAAACATGATGTCGAGAATCTATAGAAATAACAAAAGAAATAACTGTTATGACAAAGGCAACACTATGTGCATGGTTCATAAGATGCGGTATAAGATGCAGAAATGTGATAAGGAATAATGCCTGACTAACATCTTATATTACTGTATGTTTGCGCCTATAAATGGGTAATGTTAAATGAGGGTGCACGGAATAGGGTTTGTTGTTTGTGTCAGTGAGGATGACCATTTGCAAGTGTTACAGTTGTTTAAATGTGCATATGTGTTTGGTAAGCTCTATGCAAATAAGATTAAGTTGGTGTGTGCTCAGATACCAAAGTGCATAGGTAAGCGGAATATGAGAAGGCGTACATGTAAGCCATATATATATATATATATACGTATGTATATATATATACGAAGGTAAATATATATATATGTGTATATGTATACATATATATGGAGACTCCGACGGACGGAGGTGTCGCTGACGGATACGTTGCCGCGCGGTGCACTTTTCCGAACGGTGAAGACCAAAACCTCCAGCGTCTACAAGTGTTATTCCTTGAAGTCCACTGCTTCATCTGCACCGGGGGTGGTTGAGGCGGACAAATGCGCCATATGCCTGCGTTCAGAGGACCCACAGGTACACAATGACACGGTGGATTGAGTGATGTGTGACCACTGCGATCGTTGGTTTCACCAAACCTGTAGTAGTTACGATGGTGGCGAACGTTTCAAATGCTTTTCTGTATGGATTAGTGGCAAAACGAAGGCTTGCAGATATGGTGTGGGAAACGCAGGTAAGTTCCATACAACGGATAACGATGCCATGCTTTCGTAATGCACCTTCTTAATCCTTGGACCCATATCCTTAACAAATACAGTTGCAATAACTCATACCAGGATATCTGTGCGTAACACGTGGTAAGTGGCTGCACGACTGCGTTTTCTGGTGTTCCATCCCCCTTATGAAGCGGGCTGTTTGTGACGCATACCGCGTGCCATTAACACACCACCGCTGTGCCCCGCTGCTGCTTGGTGCACGTGCACAACGCTGTCGTTTGTGTGCCGTTTACCGCCGCCGCTCCTTTCTTTGGATATTCCTGAACTTTCGGTACGTATATGTACCGCTACCGCGTGCTTACCATTTCACAGGGTTTCAATGTGCCACCTGCCCTCTGGAATCCGTAAACATGCCGCCTTCCACCTCCTCATAACCGGTGGTTGATCCCGCCGTAAGCTGACGTTACATGAACTGCCGGCAGGTACGGGAACGTTCCTACTTAAACTCCGATTTCACAGCGTACCAATACCGCATGTGCAATACGTAACCCGTCATATTTCTCCATTCTCCTACGTTACTATGTCCAACAAGTGTGCCCTTTTTCCCACCGGGCTGGCAGTCTCACTGAACATCGACAGGTACGTCGAAATGGCTTTCCCCACCATCTCTCTCAGGATAGGCTGCATAGCGGTCCACTGCCCGGCGGACGCCTGTCCTCAGGCGGCTTTCTGTTTCCATTTCCGTGGGACATTGTTTACGGCTGCATTACACCTTGGCCGCATGGTTGCATGGAACGTTCCCGCTCCTTTGAGAGGTTAGCCCTGCCATGCGTGTGTCCTCCGGCAATATTGTTTCCCGCCACAATCCCAGGTAACTGACTTCCACTTCCAGTCACAACTCTCTGGTATAGAGTATGAAGCCTCGCACAGCGTCCGCAATGATTCACAGCGGACACCGTTATCACTGCGCAACGGTAATTTTGTGCAACCTGCTGTGTATCCGTTTCACAGGCTTCACATTCCCTCCCACCTGCTTCACATGTGGTTGACATGTCCGTCACTGGAGGTAAGTGTCCTCCGGCAGCGGTGCTTTCGGGCCACCCAAACGGGTAACCTCTTGCGCATTCCTCTTAATATAACCATCCTTAGACTGGAACTCACCACATTGCGTTCCCTCAACTTGTCCGGCACCACGCTTCTCTTACCAGACACCTTTCTTATCAGCGAAGGTATCATTCCCACATGCATTTATCTGTTGTTCCCTTCCCCTTTATCTCATAGGGGTCCCACGCTGCATATCAGTTCTCCCATCTCAGAAAGCTGTGAGATGTCTCCTCCGACGGTGGCACATACCACCGCAGTCACAGGTGAGTTCCGGGGCCTGTCATAAAACCTTCCCTTATTCAGCATGGAATACGCATCAACGCCCTTTCGCCGCTTTTTGGTATGTAAGCTGCCGCAGCCACGTGCACCGCATGTGTCATCCCCTTCTGTGACCTTAGTCCCCCCTGCAGAATGTATCCAGTATGCGGAACATGAATTCACCGAACCGTACGCCTGTGTAGCTAAGCATTTATTTATAAACGTAATCCTAAAGGCTGCACATCAGTACTATGTCCACCTGCTTCTTCCGCTTCCAAGAAACCAAACAAGGGAAAGCAACCTTAGCCCACCTTAGGGCTCACATCAAGGGAACGGGAAAACGGCCCTCTTAAGGGTCAACCATTTTTAGTGTCCACGCTTTGCGGGTAGAGTGCCTCCATAGACGCGCTCCCCACAATGCCGCGGATATTAGAATTGGTGTGAACGCCGATTATGCTAGCATTCGTCCATCGGTGTCATATGTTTCCACCTTTCAACTTTCATATAGGGTTACTATCATTGGAACTCATACCCAACAAACGATATTACAGGTGAGTTCCCAGCTTCGCCAGGCAATCGTTTCCAACCCAACAGTTCGTCCCCAAATCCTGCCATACAACCCGAGGTACCATGGCGCATGTCATCGGTAAGCGTTTTGGTTCACACGTATAACCTCGCTGAAGCAGGTTTATCCCATCACTCAGTGATCCGCTATGCCTACGTGACGGCTTCCATTCCTCCGCAGCATACGCGTGAACATTTTGAATGGGATTAAGCAACAATGACGGGATAATTTTATGAACCGTTCTCATCATTATTGTTTCTAAAAGCTTTGCGTAATAAATGGATAACGCAACCACAACGGGGACACCAAGGCCATGTTTCCCACAGAACGTAACCAGAACGAATTTTCCTAGCCAAAAGCGTTTCCAGGCGTTCGTAACCCAAGTAATTTAGCGATAGATTTCAACAAACCACCGTGAACAGACGCCACCTCCATAATAAAACACCATCAGCGGTATGCCTGCAGTAACACATCCCTATAGGTATTTACCCCATTACATTTTTAACCATGCCTGCAACTCATAATGAAGTGTAGCCACACCTCCCTCATTTAACCACTTGCATACATACGCACCTAGAAATCCATATGTCGGCGCACATACATATGTACACTTGCATTTATCTTACTTTAATAAAAACGAGAAATTAAGTCACGCAAATGGCACGCATTTACCTATATATATATATATATATATATATATATATATATATATATATATATATATATATATATATATATATATATATATATATATATATATATATATATATATATATATATATATATATATATATATATATACAGGGAGAAAACATATGTCAAACGATTTAATACATACATGTGCATATATTTGTATATATATGTATATGTATACATATAAACTTTCACTTATTTGGATTTAGATGCATATACATATTCAGTTCCACATCTTTACATACAACTGTACACATGCGTATAAGCATATGTACATAACTTTATATATATATACACATGTACAGCTACTTATATGCTGGGATGCTTCCGCGTTACCATTTGCCCATGACTGTGGAAAGCCGCAGGACGCCGGCAGCTACAGTATATATATATATATACATATATATATATATATATATATATATATATATATATAGTTATGTACATATGCTTATACGCATGTGTACAGTTGTATGTACAAATGGGGAACTGAATATGTATATGCATCTAAATCCAAATAAGTGTAAATTTATATGTATACATATACATATATATATATATACCTACAGTATATATGCCAGTATATATACCTACACATTAGACATCATCATCAATGGTACGACAAACGTGTATGGGTTTCTTTTGTAGGTCAGGTGTAGATTGACTTAAAAGTACATTAGTCCAACTATGGTGTTACGGTAGTGTTTAAATAAATATTTACTTGGAAAATAACTTCAGCACAACAACAATTGATTTGTTGCAAAGTATAGCTGCAACTCAGATGTATGCTGACCGTTTGTTAGTAAATTGTAAGTGGTAAAATTATGATGAGAAATCCAGTTCGCATGGGAATATCATACGTTCAGTTAACCACCTTATCTGCGCCAATTGCCGAGGCTCTTGATACCCATTATTTGTCTACCCTCATATGATTAACCATGCAACGCTCACTCTTTTCATTGCAAAGCACCCCATGGGTACGGAGATTTACTGGTTCATTGCTTTCTCAGCCATGTCTAAGTGGTTCCATTCCAACTCCCGTTATGAAGATATCATCATGCCCAGGTGTGCCACGACATACTCATTTGAGATATTAGATAATTAAATGTTGCGCAAGGTACTTCTTGTAAGTTTGCTAAACCAGTTTGCACACTCTTTTAAAAGCCGATGATAGAACAGGGAGCAGCGGACTTTTACACATGTGCATTTAGTACATCTAGTTGTGCATCATTCTACCTGGTAACCATACTCACGGCATTTGTTTTCGTATTTCCATATATGTCTCAATCTATTGTTGATACCCACACTTCTGACTAAACTTAAGGCTGTCGTTTCGGTTCTCATCCGAACGCTAACTAACCACTGACAGTCGTAGTGGTTACTTATAATTCTACGTGCGATTTTCTAAAACTAGAGCAATATGACTGTTCTTCTTTCATTCAATCCAAACTCATGCACGTACGTTGTGCTATGGTTCATGACGGTTATTATTTCTTCCTCCAGTTTGTGGTAGTCCATGCACAAGTGTGAACAAATGCCTGTTCGCAACACTGCAGTAATGTAACTCGAAACCAAGGACCTTTGGTGTGTCAACTGATATCTCACGTTGAATGACTAAGTGAAAGCCATTTAGAAACACTTATAAGCACCACACTTCAGCCTTACAGACATGTCATTTTCACTCGTGTAACACCATTATCTGCTGGCTCGGTGTCTAAATGTGACTCGCCTAAAGTACAACTCACGCTAACCTCTGTTCGTGTTTCGATACATTCCCACTTGACAGATGGATATTATTACATTTCTTCTCGTGTGACACCGTGACTTATTAGGGGTTGCAATATGAAGTCGATGTATCCCATCTCAAGTGTCTCTATACGCCCCATTGTACTGCTGCCGCCTTCAGGTAAACGCACTGAGATTCAGACAAGTCTTCTAGGTTGATTCCCGGAGCATCGGCAATACGTTGTAACATCCGAATCGAAATGCATGGGCATAGGTATTATTCTAGACACTGATGGATTGGTCGAGATATGTTAGCGGTCCGAACGAATGACCAGAGGGAAATAAATAGTAACACATGACGGACTGCTTGGTGGTTCTACCTCCCTGTTGATTCTCGCTCACCTCGGACAACAGACAATTAGAATCGGCTCTGGTTTTACCTTACGACACGGATAGCCTACAGTGGACATAATCGCACCATTTCCCTGCTAATTTGAAAATTTGCTTACGTCATCTCCGTCATTCTTTTTTGGTGTCATCCTCATTCTATATACCGCATGTAAGTCGGGCTTGGGTGCAGTTTCATTCTAGAATGATTAACTCCTGACTTGGTGCAATGTGGTGTCTTTATTGCAACTGCATAGAACGGGTAAGCTACAGGTAACCTAACGTTTTAGGCTTATTTAACTCGGTTGTATTTCGCGATGACTTCACATGTGGCTCATTACGATATTGTACTCATCATGATCTATGCTATGCTATTCTTGCTACCTCCTAAAGCGGTGTCTAGTATGGTTACATACCGAGAGTGAGCTATGGCATCTTCTTCTTCATATTATTATTCTGCCCTGATTCATATCACTATGTCAGGTCAATGGTATTGCTAACCATAACTGTAGCTTGACTAGCTGCTCAATGCTAACTTGCGTGTTGCGCAGAGAGCCGGTGCATCGCAGAATAATGTTTCACTTCATTCATGAACTCATTCGTAATTGATGTGAGTGCGGTATTTCCGAGCGATTTGTGTGCTTGCTACGGATCAATGCTAGGGTGGCAAATTATTGTGTATGTTTCCAGTTCAATGGATACGTTTGAATCGAAAGGTTATCAGCGCTTGGCCGTTTACAGTACGCATAAAATGTCAAATTTGACATTTGTAACACGATGCTCAACGATTGTCCTTCGTGTGACAACTTTGGATTATGCATTCGAAGAGAAATTTCCCTGGAAATTCTGTGTCAAGTGAACAATCCCGACAATTAACCGACTAGCGATTATCACGATATTGCCATTCCATGTTCCACTCCGCAGGCTAGTGAAGAGAGTGAGTATAGTTATAGTTCCAGTTATCCCTCAGCCATACTGAATTTACCGGGGGCCTATGAAAACACACGTATTAGCCGGATGGAAGGCAAACGTGCAGAGACGCCTACCAGAAGTTGCATTGCACATGGCACATATTTTGAATGGATTAAGTAAAAGGTTGCATCTAACGGGAAGGTTACGTCAGTGTGTTATTACATAACATCGGTAATGAATCGGCGCATAGGGACAATGGTTTTATGAGTACCGAATGGGTTGCATCTGGAACGTACGATATAGACCGTTAGCAAAATAGCTTGTGGTCACAGTAGAGTACAGATTGGTAGGTATAAACGGTTGAGTACTTGGACATTTGCACAATAAATGTGAGCACTGTTTGGAAAGTCGCATGTTTGACAATGAGCAGCGGGACTTATTTGATGTCACTGGTCAATACCAAAGGTTACGCATCAGTCGTTCTTTGAGTAGGCGCACATGCCTCGGGCAGCACATGACAGAACCGGTCGGAGACACAGAGAGCCAGAAGTGGACACTGTATCGCATTTGCATGCTGTGTGATCTCCCACATCAGTTACTCAAACCAGACTGTACATGTAGAGAGCACCACCTAAGTGCACACTATTTCATTGTACCAATAGTCTAATCATCATTCTACCTAGCAGTTGCTTTACTATTGCCACATCGGATCCCTTCAAATATGGATGCCCAAGATTTAAGGCAGTCACGTCTAAATGTAGAAAAAACATCAACAGTTCGTATGGGGTAGTTATTCTCATACTTGCAAAAGTGGTTGTTAGGCTGACCACCAAACGAAACCCATACACGTTTGTCGTACCATTGATGATGATGTCTAATGTGTCTCTATCCAGCTTGGGACAGCTCACACTTAAGTTTGGAGAAACGCATGTACATATGTCGCGTTTGAACTGCCATTGGACACAGATGACGCCAATCTATGTATATATGTGTATACCGAATGAATTCCACGAGGATCATCATACCGCTTTTGTACGGTTAACTTAGTGCAGTAGCACGACAAACGAGCAAACTGAAAATAACATTACCAGAACATGAAGAAAGTGAGTTTATGACAAACTCATGTTGATTTCAGGTGTTGCGAATCCAAGGCAAATTTGATCGATGCGAATTCCGTGAACTACTCAAAAGGGCGGTTCTCAGGTGCCGGAGAAGGCACAATTGTATGCGGAATAGAAACACCATGAGTATGTTCCCATTCAATTTACTAATGCAGGCCAATAAGGCGGCGTATGTGGTATGTTTGCCTGCGTGATGAGTAATCTTGCATTTCAGAAGTAGATGTTGCTTGAGCTCCCCTGTGTGGATGCGCCTGATGTGAGTGTTGACAAGGTGCCTACCTGTCTATTACCCACTACCTCGTCCATACTGGCTCCAGGAGACAACTGGTCGTCGCTGGAGGGGACGGAGTGCACTGTCCTCGTTACGGTGCTAGGCTCAAAGAGTGGTTCCATCCTGTGTGGAACGGGCTACGGTCCAGCCACCGCCTCGTGTACGTCTGGTGTGTATGATTTACCAATTAGGCCGGAATGCTTCCGTTCTGTTTGTTGAAGGAGTGTGGGCCGGCTCCATTGATTAAACGTGGCTCCCATCCGCATGCCACCCGGTCTTATTCCTTCGGGTTTACACCGGATATGGGGTGTGTGGATGGAACTATGGGTGGTGCAGCGCAAGTCACCCATGGTCCCTCTGTAGGCGCAGGCGTCCTGTGACTGTCCGCATGGACGTCACAGTGACAGGCAAATCCGGATACGGACGCCGCCAAATCATCATCATATATACCTACAGTATCTACAATATATTTATATATATATTTATATATACATATATATGTACATTTCTATATATCTTCCCTGACCTTGGTATACATGTATATACATTTATGCATGTATACATATGTATAGGTATACATATTTTATTGCTCCCACTATAACAGTTGAGAAATTGCTTATGCATTTACATTTCCCTCTACAATTATGTATAAGTAAGAAGAAATGTATATAAATATATATTGCATTTCCTTATAATTTACATACTCCCATTTGTCCTATTACATGTCCTCATTACCACAAATATACACTCCTTTTAACTCCCACAGAACAGATACCTGCGTCACATATTAGCAAACTTGCACTGCCTAATGAAATAAGTACACATTTCTATACCACTTCACCTTGCCATACTTATTTGATATCCCCCTATCCCTTCCAACACTTCCGTAAATGTTCCTCTCATTAGAGCAAATACCATTTCAACGACCAATCCTTTTAACAATGAAACCTCCCAAGCAACGCATTTATTGCCTACTGCGTTTTTGGATTACCAGTTATACAGATTTCCAGAAGTACCGCTGCATCTTTCCTCGTGATCTCAAGAAATAAAACATATACAATACTTAGACAACAGATAACAATGCCCTTTATACAAGAAGGTAAGTTTCTTTTAACAAGTGATTCTTTCAACCATAACTTTAGTATACATTGTCCCATTCTATTAACACTTATTTCCTCCATAACTCATGCTTGCACACCTTGTAGCGCCCAAAAAGATAACTCTTATTTTTCGTGTACAATTTACTTGTTGACCGATTGTACATTACTCCTTCTTGCTTTAATCTTACAACCGGCTCGACACACAACTGCCTTGTAAGTTCCCGCGCTCACGTGTACGCTTTTGCCTCGCTTCATCCGTCCGTTTCTTGTTGTAGCCCATCGAATACAGTCCGCTGTGTCCGACTCCAACTGCCTTCTGATATCCGCGCTTAATTCCGCGCATCGTCTCGGACTAGTATCGACTAATCCTACAACCTAACTTGTATTTACCATTTCCCTGCTTTCGATTACGCCGTGACCCTCAACGACGCCCAAAGTCATCATTTTAATTTATCCTAAACGTTTTCAGGAATAAACTGCATATACATTTACCTTCCATTTCCCACACTTTTATAAGCACAGATTTAAGAGTGCATCATTCAGTTCCTCAAACGTGCTTGGATGTCACCGAGGACCACCGAAGCGAAACTCGTTCCCGCCATGACAATAACTAGCCCTTCCCTTGCAACGCATTTCCATCGCTTGGTTTTCCGCCACTATTACGACCTTACTCAATTTAACCACTTTACCTCAGTATAATGTTGACACAAGATACCCTATGTATTACTATTAAACGATTTACGTTAATTTCTGCTAGCTATCCTTAGTATTAAGAACGCTAATTATTAAAGTCCAATAAAAGATGAACCAGTTGCCACCACAAAAATTTAAATTTTACCGCCGACCAAGCGTCAAACGGTCCCCACGCTATAGTGTTAGCCAGTTCGAAATTGCGCAAACTAATAAAGCACAATAAAATATGTCCAATAAAACACCGATCAAGAACCAGCACTATGTATTGTTAGTGCAAGCATTTTTCGTAGAAGTGAGCCGATATTTGAGATAAGTAATTTGGGTATGAGCATATTCACAGCATTTTTCTGCTGAAGGGCAAATTTTCATCCAGCGCGTTGTTTCCTTGCACAATATTTGCACTTATTGTACCTTTTTTTAATGTATTCCTTATAACGCGGACATTATAAGTTTACAGCCGGTGAGCACGGAAAAAATGTAATTATTTCAAAATTTCATAGATATACAGGACTACATGATAAAATTGTTGTTAGATAAAAAGAAATGAAAAAGCCAAGGTTGGTGGGACGCAAAATTGTTTTATTACAAATTACACATAAAGGCGTTTAGAGCACAGTCGGGTTTGATTTTCCTGCATCTGATTTGTTTGCGTCAACGTACACAGGTTATATCTTGTACTACATTTGTGTTAGGGCAACATCAAGACGTTTGTAAACACAGGTGAAATAGGGGCGGATTCTTCGTAAGTTATCAAGTACTTTCACGAATGACAAACAAGAAGAGAATAAATGTTTCAGCAACATTTTAGCCAACCGAATTGTGTAACAATCTTGAACGGGTGGCCCCTCCGACTTTGCTGTGACTGAGTTGCGGTAGGTGGCGCATATGATTTTGGGTTTTCTCTAAATCTGCTAAGTCGTTTTTTGTTCGCCATGTAGGCGCGAATAGTGACCGTTGTACAATCCTAAGATCCTCAGCGTAAGTTAATAGGAACTGTGAAACAACTCTTTGACATAAACGGTAGCTGCGCTCTGTGAAGCCTCGAGTGCTGAGAGATTTTGCTTATGCAAAATCTGCCAGGCATGGATAGCGTATCCGACACTTGACTGCACCTATGTGATAAGCGTGCGCGTACAGATAGACAGATCAATCCGCCGGAGCGCGTTCTGCGAAATGACAAAATAAATCACGGTATCCCCAATGGTTGTTTTAGCGCCTTAGTTGGACGGTGAGTATCCGTACTTACAAGGGTTCATCTGTGTCGTGTAATCGAGAAGTTCCCAGATGACACTGTGCTGTCTGCGTCTACGCTGCTCATTTCCGACATACAATTCACCATGCTAACTGTACTATAATATTATTGCAGCATGGGACTAGGGACGAATGCCTGCATGCACTTTATTGCAGCTTACTGCGCGATCGTCCCTAATACTTGCCACTGGCTGAGGTGACTTTAATTTACCAACAGTGTGTGCGAGATTTTGGTGCCTACTTTATGTCTACTTCCGGTATCCTATTTGTATCTGTATCCCTCAATCACTTATCTTGCCTAGAGTTCTTTGTCTTCTCCCAATTACGGATATTTCTTACTTCCACTGTGTTAGCCGGATACACTAATCATAGTACATTGAGCGCAGTAGCAGCTTTTCCTATTAGATATGCCTACCATTAAACCTCCTAACATTTATGTCAGGGTCAGTGCAATCCAAGACTGTGTCGATCGATTCAAGGTTTGGTGCAGCATTCGGATGGATATCAAGAAGTAGAACAAGTCCGAATATTTCCTGAATGCAGCTGGAGGCAATATATATCGCTTATCCAGACACACCGAGTAATTTGCCATTTGCTGACCAAAAAGATTTACTGTTGAAGCATGTGATACTTGCCAATTTCAAAACTGTTAAAATGGCTCGTTTCCTTCGTAGGTTCGTGACATGAACATGAAACTTCGCGCTTTCTTGTTACAAGTTCATACATGTGCTGCAAAGTGCAATTTCGGCAACCAATTATTCACGCCACTTGCAGACCGCTTGATTGTCGGTATGGATGAGTGTGAATTACAGAAGCACTTGCAGTCAAAACCGGAATTGCCATACACCAAATCCAGTGAATTTTGTGAATAAGTGAAGACAGTACTGCCACGATTTCTCAGTGCGACAACATATTGTTGAGTGCTTCTATCGACCAGCAGAAGTCACCACGAAAAACTTCTACCAAAATTTCCAGGCCGGCCGTAATTAAACTCACAATACCTGTCAGAAATAGTTACCGCCAGGTTGTCTCTTACTTCGGTGATTGATGTCCATTTGTTTATGCTACACGTCATTCATATGGTAAGATAGGCCACAGAAGAAAAGTATGTCGTACCATAGTTCATAAGTCACTCAACCATAGGCAACAGCGAAAAACACTTAGGTATGATTATGTTCTAAGCTTACATAAATGTGAAGATAATCTGTTCATGAAATAATATATAGCGTGTCGATCGTGCATACTAAAGCTTGTACGTTGTTAGGTGTCCAGCGAAAGGCAATGGGTAGAACACACAATAATTAAGCTAGAAAAACATTTTGTTGAGCAGGAGAAAAGCTTGCTAATGCAAAAACAGGGACCAGAGGAAAGCGAACTATTGATGTTTTAGCCGTGTGTCGAATTCAGGGACGAACATCGTGCGTAATACGGGTCGCGCGTTTCAAAGGCGGATTTTATATTTGTTTTTAAACAAGCGGAAGAAACCATCCGACAGTCAAAACGCCTAAATCCCTAATACGTAATAAAATTATACTTTCAGACTATTTTAGAATAATAAACATAGTCATGCAGGAAATCTCCAGTTCACTGTAACCCCCTTACATTCCCGTCCGGGTGTAGAGTTGCTTTCACTAAAGATACTGAAAGGAAGCACTCAGTCATAAACTAAAGTCCTCTCGCACGATGAGTTCCTGAAGCGGAAAGCCTTCCAAACGATGCTGTTATACGAAGCATCACCAGCCATCAGCATAAACACTTGGGTGAATGCTACAGGAGGAAGAAGCGGAGAACAAAACAATGGCTCACCTACACTAACAGAGTACACATCAATCTCCGTGCATTTTGTGGTTCGGAGTCTTGTGTCAGCTATAAGTCCAGGTGACTTTCCAACAAATACTGCTTTTGATGTCAATTCCACAAAGCATCTGATGTGTGTCTTTCTATCCACTTACTTCCTATGTCATGTAGTGATATGGTTCGTGAAACTAGCACTTCTTATCCTGTGACTTCCTTCAAGCAAAAGGGTTGTCCGCTAAACTGAAGCGAAGGTTTTCGAAGTTACAAATTAAAACAGCGCACTTCTGATTCAACCCGAAATTTCTAATCATTCGCAGCGTTTTTACGCGGATTTTTATGGACCGTTCCTGACAGACCATTATGCATTAGTTGGGCTTCACTAGTATTCACGACTGCCTGAAGCATTCTGGATCCATTATGTCCAGGCTTTGGAAAGCATAATGGAAGGCGGTGTGCTTCGCTTCCTACTGTAACGCAACCTTAACATTAGGCCTTATCATGGTTTTCTGCCGATTAAATATTAGTATCAATTCCAGCACTAGCAGAAGTGAAAGAATGTTGGTCTCTGATACAAAGATATCTGTAAATCAAGAGCTGACCAGGCTTTCTCCTCACATCGCTATTTGGTAAATATGACTCTAGGGTAAACGTCCCGCATAATGTTCTCTGATAAGACAGGCACTGTCGTAATCAGCAAACGGCGGCAACCCTAGTGGGATCAATAAATTAGCACGCTCTCCTCTTATGACAGACGCAAAACTGCCTCGGGTTGATCAATGCCGTTGTTACTAGTTTCATATCATAATGACGTCGTGCGTCACTTAGGTGCGGCTCACATGCCTTCGGGGCTGTTCGATAACGCTCTAAGGCACCGACTGATTGATTTGTGATAAAATGCCGCCAAAACTTGGAGGCTTGTTTAACAGTTTAGGCAAAAGTAACTCAAATCCGGATGGTATAGCGTTTATTTTCTTCCAAAAAAGCTGATTAGTGGGAAGGGACAGTTATGCAAGAACATTTTTTCACTAATCCCATGCCGCCGACAAGGTGCACTGCGACCGGGTTGAAATGGATATCATTGCATCAAAAGCAGCACACCCGTTTTGCGGACCCATGGCTGCGCGTTTGGCTTGGGCTGTACTAAATTCGCAGACGAATGAGACGCATGCGTGGTCACTGGCACGAAATGACTGACGGTAAACGATGTCACTTGCGAAGTCGATTGACTTGGCAAAAATAAGGTCAAGAATTGACGCAAATTATCCCGTCATAAACCGTGTGTCCTGATTTACAACCTGATGTAGCGGACTTGCAACATCATATCCATGAGTTCAGCAATTAAGCCTACGGTGGCAGTCTCGCATGCGAGGTTGTGCCAGTGAATCTCCAGAAAGTTAAATCGCCCACCACAAAACACCGGTTGGTGGAGTGATTGTGAATGAAATCAATACATCCTAGAAGGCGACGCGTAGGGTTAGGGCAAGTTAGTGGTACGCACATTTTAAACCATTCGGTATCATGTAGTATGCCTGCCTTGGGAAAAGCGGAAGATTCATTGAAATTCTAAAGATTAGGCTATCATTCGTATCCAAGTCAGCCCGAGGTGAGATGTTTACACCGCATGTTACAGCACCGCGGGCTTATCCGGACTTGTCTGAACGGTCTACTACCTTCTGACCCACCTCGGACTGCTGAGATTTACGTGACTTAGGCTCTGTCGACGTAAAGTCCTGTAACTCTCAACTGAAAGGAATTGTTGGCCAAGATCCATCCTTACTACTATGCCCCCTTTCTTCCTGTACACGCCTATAGTGTCGATGCTCTCATTTAGTAATTAGAGCTGAATTCTACGGATTTCACTCTTTGAGCTGATATTCTAATCTTGTCTCAATGGTCGTTTTGCTTTCGACTACTGTGACCATAACGACCAGGGATAGGTAGACTTATCTGTCTGCTCACATCTCCCTGAGAACATCGTTGACTTGTCCACTTCCTCCAATAGAGCGTATTCCTGTTCTCACTCCGTTTGCAATACGTTTTCAATTGGACGGATGTCCTTTCAGACCTGGCTTTAATCTTCCCTCGGCAGACAAGCCCCCTTTTTCTGACTGCGCCCCGAAATCCGAGACGTTATTACTCTAGGCTCTACATTCCAAACACTCTGTTCCCCTCATCCCGAGACCTTTCCTTGACATGCTATCTGGCTTTTCATATAGCCGCTGCCGTCCCGAAAGCTTCTTATCTTTTGACACATTACTCTTATTCACACCTTAAGTTAGCGGCCTTACTTCATCTTGCTGACTTATCCGGGCTCGTCTGAAAGGTCTACTACTTTCTGATCCACGTCGGACTTCCGAGATCTAAGTGACTTAGGCTCTGCCGACGTACCGCCTTGTAATCTTCACTTCAACAGCATTGTTATTCATGTTTCATCATTATTATTATATCCCCCTTTCATCCTTACCATTTCTCTTTGTGCCGATGCTCTCTTTCAGCATTTGGATCTAAATTATACAGGTATCTTTCTATGATCTTATCCTCTTATCTCGTCTTAATGGTCTCCTTTCTTTGGACTATTATGTCCCTTATGATCAGGTTTTAACAGACTCAACAGCCTGCTCACATCACTGTGAGGCTAACTACCGCTGCATATGGCAACTTTCGCCCTAAACTGCTTCTTTTATGATAACACCCATTACCTTATACTTAGCCAGATTTGGCGGCCTAGCGTCATCTTGCTGACTTACCTGGTTTTCGCTGAACGGTCTGTCGTTTTCTGACCTCTCTCGGACTTCTGAGATCTAACTGATCTAGCTACAGCTGACGCAACGCTCTCTTACCCTTACCCTAATAACACCAATAGGCATTATTCATCCTTCTTTTAATTAACATGGATGAATCATCACCTGAAGAAGAGTGGCGGCTTTTCCAATTTCCTCAATAGAACCTGCTTTACCGACCCTTTTTTCCTTTCTGTGCATTCTGTTGCGTTCCTTCTTCATTTGACGCTAACTCATCTGCGTCTGTCCTCTCTGACTTCTTACATTCCTTCCACATTTATACTGGTGCAACGCGTCCCTGGCGCTCTTTGTGATTGATGTTCTTTCCCATAATCTGCTCACCTCGTCCTTCTCTCTTTGGTTTCAACCGATTGAGCATGTGCGCATTTGGACCATTCAACCCGTCTTATCTTCATCTTCCTTCCTATTTTGGAACAATCTTTCATTCTCCACTGACCCGTGTACTGCTTACTTCTCGTCCTATTTCACCACTTATGATACACATGTAAATGAGGTTGTTAAATAACAATTATATGTATAGGGGTACAATAGTTCAGTCATCGCCGCAACTAATGGACTGCATTACAGACGCGTCCGTTTCTTCTGTCTTTGTGACTGCTTCTGTTCTTTTCCTTTTGTTCCTGAGTTTGTCACAGGTCGTAGACACGCGCCCACGGAATGGTCCATTGTTGCGAAAACAATACTAGCCATACAGTTCTTTTATCTGAACATGAGCGGAAGATTTTCAATCCTTTTACTACCTACTAACCGGACAAAGCATTCGTTATCATGCACGGAGACAAATTTTCCGATGTTTGAACCTTTGGGTTCAATTTGTTTAACGCTAACTCTTCCATATTACTCTTGCCTGGAGAAATACTTTTGATTTCTGAAGGCACATTCAACTGCGACGCAATGCCAGAACAATTGGACATTATGAGCTCTACAATCCGCGTTGACCGCTCAATCGCCCGTGGTTTCCTATATTTTTAACCTATTTTGCTACATACCTCGGAGGACATGCGATTCTTTCTTCGGAATCATATTTTATCCGTTAAGCCTTCAATATATTTCAATGTAGATCCCTCGGAGACTCCACGTGGTTCTGCAGAGGATCAACACGTCATAATCAAAAAATGTTAAGTTCCCGACCTACCAATCGGGCACAGGACAGGACCCAGGAACGCAATACGCACCCGGCTAACGCATCAGCCGGCAGAAAAATGGGACGCAACTTGACTGAAAATAGCCGAGCAACGAAACCTTCAATCAGAAACATAGACAGTTACAACTTGCCATGCAATGGATTGGCGGCAGTGTCTCAGGACGTGGTGGGTTTTTGCCTGGCAAGCGTTCTCCCTATAATAAGCCACAACTATCTGTTTAACAACAATGTGACGTAGCCGATGTGACTCGCCACTAAATAAAGTCACTGGCTCTTTCCTTTTCCGGAGGATAATTCACACATCACGGACGTCATCTGATTCAAAGCGTTCTATTGATTCCCCCTTTTGTGCCGAAAACAACGAACAAAAGCACACAAGTCACCTTTACCCACTCACACATGTCCCCTTCCAAATACACAGTTAAACATAGTTTTACATCTCAACACACACAAAAATTTCCATGCTATTGGTCAGAAGGTACTAATTTATGCAAATGCTGATCATACATGTCTGTACTACCATGAGCACGCCCCTGATGGCCTGCCTCTCAGTGACGAGAATAAACTATTTATTTATTTATATCACCGTTGACCTTTGCGTTACTTGTGCACGATCTCACTGTATAGTCATGTCTCTCTTGAGCGTGCTCTTCAATTATCTTCCAATGGATCATTCAGGATTCTCAATCTATTATTAGCCGAGGTCCCAGTTTCACGACAGCCAAATTATTATTTCGCATTTTCACCACTGTACAATTCCAATTATAGACATATGAGCAATTTACCACTGTCATTGTTACAGTTGTCATAAAATATTTGTACAGTTGTACCTAACTGCTCATGCCTCCATGGGCGTGCCTCGCATAGTCGGGAATAAAACGTTTATTTATTTGTTCTTTTGTTTGTTTGAAAGACTTCCTCTGCTCCTCCTAGGCTAAACAACGCGGTTTAATCCGAATTCAACGTAACACTAGCGCAGTTAGTCTAAGGCTGCACACTGCGTTTGCGTGGACAGATGGTAACACCAGCCAAGACTAATTCCTCTTTAAACCAAGGCAATTGCACTGATCCATTTATTCACCAAAGGCATGAGCTAAGTCCACTCACTCCTCGAGTGCAGAAGTCATCATTGTAGGTGCCCGTGAAGCTGTCTGTAGGTTCACACCTCCTTCTTTACGCAGACGGTGTTTGACAACCTTTTCAGTCGTCGTACATAGGATCGTCCAAACAGCTACACCTTGCGACTAAGACGTACACGAACGACCGCGTGGGCCAACGAGTAGTCGTCAACATCGACTATCTGAAGCCTGCCTTTATGGAAGAAACCATCCGGCCTGCTTAGTCTAGTAGTGCTTCGTGCTATTCAAAACTCACCACGCCAACGTTTAGCATCCTAGCGCAGTTCAACCAGACCACGAGCCAGATCAACAAGCATAAACCGTCCTGACGTCATGCGATGCCCTACCGCCGCCTCCCACGACCAATCGCCATGTGCGAAAGGTGCGTATGTCGGTTCCCTTTGCAAACAATGTACAATATATATACATTTAGGTTTGTGGGCATTGTGTAAATGCTCCGTTTTTGGTTGAGTAGCGCGCTGAAAAAATCGAAACTTCTAACAAACCCTTTTCTAAAATGATTTAAAAACTAGAAATTATAACTACGCAAACCATACCTTTGTTCTTTTTGGCGTGTTTTGCGCATTTTTGTATTTTCTCGTCTCAACGTGCCCCAAACAACCGCTTCAATCAACTGGCCCTTACGAGCGAACTTTTCAAGAATCGCAGTAGCAAAATTAGATCTAGGAGAGGTGGCCGGTCGTTGCTTCGTGGGTTGATTGTCGTTTGTTTTTGTCAGACGGTGATTGTTTCTCCGTGGGACGAAAGTCGTGTCGGTGCGGGTCGGGGTGCGTCGGGGAGAAACCACCCCAAGAGCACCGATTGGCAGCAGCGGAGGATGAGGTTTTGTCGGCCTACTTTGCTAGACCAGCCAGTGTTCTGAAGTCCGACAAGCCCGCTCCAACTGCTCGCTGAAATGCATCTTACACTGGAATCAATAAATAATAATTAACAAACGGACAGCGGATTCCGACTTCCGGCAAATTCCCATTTGTACTGAACGCACGCTCATTCCTATACAACCCGAGTTTGCCTTATAAACATCGCTACACCCGTCAAGTTTGATATCAAATGCTTCCCAGCTTTAGCCTTCCAGGGGAGCTCGGTTAAACCCCTAAAGGAAAACTGCTAGCTGTTTTGTTCTATTTCATTGTTGGCTAATTGCACATTAAGCTTTCTTGTGGTAATCTTGCTTACAACCGGATTGTTACTTAACCTTCTGGTATGTTCCCGCGCTAACGTGTGGCCCTTGTCTTTATTCTTCCGTCCGCGCCTTCTTATAGCCAATCGAATACAATCCGCTGTGTCAGCCACCAATTGTCTTCTGATCTCCGCCCTTAATTTCGCACACCGTCTCGGACAAGTAGTTACAAGTACTAAACAACTTAGAGGCCGCCGAATAGGAACTAGAACTACAGAATAGGACATGGGATATGTGGACATGGTCGCCCAGTCCTAGGGGAGATCGGCATGTACTTTCAGTTTAGAAATCGATTGATCTCGAAAGAGTAAGATTTAAGGTGTGCCGCAGCTTATGCTCATGCACCTAGTCGGGGTCCACCAACTGTTTTCATGCCGGGTTCGATGTTAGCTCGAGATAGTCCGAACCCCAGGTGCCCATCGCCGCACTGTAAGATAGCAGCCCAGCAGAATGCAGTTAAGTGTTGCACCTATAGCACCTGACACTTAATGGCAGCCAGAGTAAGAATAAACTCCGTGCGTGTTTAAGGTATAGCTAGGCAGCTTTGCTCTACTTTGGGAATAAGAGAAGGCAAAACTCCGTCCGGTTTTAAAAGGTCGTGGTATTACTCTGCTCTTGAACTACCGGCCCGTCAGCTTGACAAGCGTAGCAGTCAAGCTGTTTGGAAAGCTGCAAGGTTCCCGGTGTAGATTAACTTGAATCAATATAACCACCTTAATGCTGTACCGCACTACTTCCGTAGGGGATTTTCGTGTCTGACAAATAAACTTGTACCTCGTGAAACCAGGGCTGAGGCAAAGGACAGTAGCCACGCCCTTGACATGCTTTCTTCCAGTTTTCGAAAGCCTTTGATACCATCCCTTATTTACTACTCTTACTAAACTTGCGTTATATTTTGGGATATCTTGTGGCGCACTTAAATTGGTGGCTGCTTTTCTGGCTGGGAAAGGACAGGTGCATGCATTGGCACGTAGTTTCTCTGCGGCGTTTTATAAGGCTTGGTGTTAGGGCCGGTGCTTTGGCAATTGAGGTCAATAATCGGCCAAAACCTTGAGGCACCGTGGCTATACGTTGCTGCTGACCACAACCTCTGAAAATTTTGGCTATGCCTGGAAATTCTGAGGCAATACAAAATGGCTTGGATGGGCTAGTAAGTTGGTCAACCTTATGGTTGAGGCCTATAATGTAAGCAAGGTGTGGCTTTCTCTCCATCGGATTAGCTTTTGCTTTCCGAAGCCATGTTGTTAGTGGAATTGGAATTCTGCTTCGCACCCAGCAGGTTAACCAAAGCGTCATCCACACCTCTGTGTAATTGAAGGAAGACTGCTTGTATACTTTCCCCATGCTGCGTTATGCGCCTCATTTTCGGCTGAGGTGTTTGGGAAGGGTTCCACAGCTTTTATATGATAGCTCTTAGCATACTTTAGCATGGCTTGTCCACTACGTCTCGTACGGAGAAAATGGAACTGAATAGGTGTTTGCCGTTGGCTACAGAGCTTAAAGGATATACGTATCTGCGAGGATTGCGCTTGAACGTCATGCTGTAGTATTTATTATAATGCGCTTATTTAGTTAAATAAATAAATGCGATTTTGAATTCCTTAATACGGTTTCCAGAGAACTGGATAAATACCAAATTCGGGAAAGGGGTTAAGCAAGCGGCGTTCAGCGGATCAACTGAGTCTATCAGAAAGTAAGCACTAAAAGTATGTTAGATGGAGAAGATATGTCTATCAAAGAAAGCGAAGCAGGAACTATTGAATGAAATGGGCACAACGTAAATATAACCAACGTATGGATGAGTAACGTGCACTTTCATAACCGGGATGCATAAAATATCAGGAAAAAATTACATAAAGTATACTGCATAAAATTACCTAAATTTTATAAAGCGGTGACTGCTAAGTAAAATTCGTCTAATGTTAGTTGGCATAGTACAATCCCTCGTTATAGGCCTTAAATCATATACCAGTGAGTAGCGGGTTCGAAAACATGCTTGTGGCACGCTGCGCAGTTAAAGGTTATTGCACGTTAGTAGATATCTATCAATGTTGCTTCAGTGATTTTTTGCCGTAACTCGTTTGCAATACGGTTGAGTCAGCTCCCTACCCTGTAAGCACAGACGCAGCTGGAATCGCAAAAATAAGAAAAAAACTGGAACGCCATGCGATAACATGTTTGACTACTTGTATCCTGATTAATTATGAGCAAAAGATCTATGCTTAAAAATGAGCAAACTAATTAACTGCTTCTCATCTCACACAAACAGATTAATTTTTAACGACTTTGCTTGAATAAATTAAATTAGTGGCCTCATTAACCAGTGGCAGGTGGACAAACAGAATGCATTCCTGCATTCCGCTTCGCAGCCGTTGCACGCTCTCTTGTGGCTCTCCGCTCAGGTTCCTGCTCGGTGTGTTCCCCTAATCGTCGCCTTGGTATTCTGTTTTCATTTACGGATTTGGTTGCTTAAGTTGTTCCTACTAATATTAGTGTTTATAACCCTCAATTATGCCAGTGTTATAATGGGCTTAGACAGCAGGTTTGTGTTTTCGGTCCAACTTGATCTAAGTAACATGAGTGGGAAAGGTCAGCAGGCGTTTTGCCGGCTTGGCTGTTGAATGTAATCACTATTTTATAAGCCCGGAGTAGGAAGCATATCGTAGCGTTGGTCACCTTTGGTTAACATTTTTATTTACCACCGTTTTCTTCGTGTCCACAGTTATTATGAGAGGACGTCAAACGTAGACAGCAAGGTAGCTGAGACCCTCGCGAAGCACCGTATAGCGATTGACACAGCCCTTGCTCAGTGAATATCATGTGCAGTTAACGGTAATATATAATAATGACGAAGCAGACATTGCTCCCCTCCATTACAAGCTGGTACTGATAGTTTTCCATACTAACCCATTGCCCATTGGCACATGATGCTGCCGCCACGAGCGAAGAGCTGTCCCTTTTAGCTGCGCTGGATGACAAACAGTTGCTCGCGCAGCTTTGGTTCATGATACGAAACCTCCGCGTCACGTCTTTTGTCAGTATTCTTTTCCGATTACATAAAACTCGGTTGTCCTTCCTTCCTACGGATTACCAAAATATAATGCACACTCCGCGAAAAAGTATACTACGAGCAGTGTCGTTAGATATATGCGGGAATGTAGGATTAGTAATATGTTTGCAATATACTTGTCAAACTTTAAAGTAGTTGCTAACATCAGGGGTAAGATCATCATACGTGGATTTCGTCCTTCTAAATCCCCAAGTCTGCAACTGTAGGTACTGTTGCTTCCAAAGGCGAGCTTCGTTATTAGCAGTCAGTTCTAATAAATTTATGTAGTGCAGGCTAGCAAGCGGTAAATGCTGACCAATTCACCACAACCGATGTATCAGTGCTTAAATATCTCGAAAACCGGGATGTTACCACTATCTTAGCAATGTCGCCGAACCACGCTAAGTTACGCGCTATCGTATGCAACACACCTGTGAGAGCCTTCTTGAAGCGAACGAAGGAACAAACTGGCTAACACAGCTGCGACCTACACAACCAGCTCGGAGAAGCTGTCGAGCGCAGTAACTTTTCCACGAACGGGTTTCACTTTGCTGACGGATGCCATTATCCGAGCCTAGCAAAACCAGTCGTCTTCATTCGCGTCGTTAAACATGGACCGGTTTAAGCACTACCCTCTGAACTACATGCACAGTGTATGTCATGACGTAACCCGAAGAATAATCTCCTTGTGGGACACCAATTGAGAGCCTGCGAAATGCGACATTTGATGTGAGCATCGCTGCTTGCAAGTTATGAACGAATGGCTACTTGCATTTAGACCCTTTCGGCCAGCCGAGTTTGCGCGACATGCTCGTTCGTTAAGGGAATACCGCTCTTGGAAAGCTGGTGAGTATAGACTGTTTTACTGTGGGCTGATCTTGCATGATTACTAGTTGGTTCGCCCCGTGCGGTATACAAGAACCTCACTGCTTTCTTTCTAGCTAATCATATGCTTTGTCACCTTAGTTGTCTTACCCTTAACATTGATTTCGCAAATTCTCTACTGCGCGTGCTTTTTCTGAATATTTTTCACTTTATGTTGCAGATCAGATGACCTATAATCTCCACCAATTAACCCCGTTGGCAAGTAATGTGAAGGCTTGCGAAACTGGATACATTCTCCGCGTTCCTTAATGTGCTGCATATATTCTGCGTCAGAGGGACGCTTCAAAGCGCACGTCTTCCAATTTCCAAAATCTTGCAACGCGCGTTGGTAGGCAACTTGTTTACCTGATTGCCCACATAACCGACCCCGCGGAGGCTGCCATGGTTAGGTACGAAAAGCAAAAGCGAACGGATTTTAGTCATTTCGGCAATACGTACTTTACTGAGAAACGAGACAACCTCGTGTTTATTGAAGAGCGATTGTGGGTCACATCACAAAATTATCGGTATCCTCATGGAAACCTGCTTTCAGACGTCCGGTTGTACAACGCGCTGATAAATTGGTTAGACCACAGTACGCAAACATGCGCATGTTCCGTGCCACCGATACGTCAAGCAGGTTGTACACGTTCGCATCGTCCCACCATTCATCCAAATACGCATTTCTCCATGTGGAATTTCTATGTCAGCACCCCGTCGTTGTACATAGTAATAAAACGGGTACCTTTTGTTCTCCATTTGAGGATTTTGCCATCAGGTATTGCGCTATTAGTCTACTGAACTAAGAGGGCGCAATCACGTGGATTGGCAACATGGTTACGCTATGCGAGAATTACGTGCAGGTTTCGACTGTAAAAATCTGGAAATACTTCGATGAAGTTGCACACCACGCTTTTCCGAGCCCCGCCGATACCCTGCTATCTGTTGCCGTGGTTGTTTGCTCAAGTATTACAACTTTATGCACATTGCTCGCTCCGCCAACTTCTGGCGTGCTCGGGTTCAAGCGGGACTACTTACTAGGGCGGCTGCCATATACGGATGAGACTATTCCATTGGGAAATCCTGCAAAATGTCTAGTGTATACGTGCATTGAGTGAAGTGACTTATGCTCTAGTCGTATACCTGCCCACACTACCACGGAGGATGTGCAGTTGTCCTGGTCCTAGATAGCTTTGCTCCCTGCATCGTTAAACATGCATCATTTATACCAACATTTGACTGCAATTAGATCGCGGGAACAATTCCGATACCATGTGCAAAAGGAAATAGACAGTTGGTCCAATTCATAATATTTCTGCCCTTCGTAGTAACGGCAGCCCGAACTTGTACTGGCACAAAAGTCTTATACGCCTTCGATAATTGCATGACCAGTAGCATGGGAAGATATTTACATTGGGTTTTCGCCTGGCAAGCGTTCTCTCTATAAAAAGCCACAAATGTCTGTTTAACAACACTGCGACGTGGCGGATGTGACTCGCCACTGAATAAAGTCACAGCCCACAACTACATACTGGCAAGTCGACCACATTCACATATCAACTCTTCTTGACACCGGTACAACTACACACGATTGAACTCGGAGTATCATCGTGATACACAACAGTTTTTAAACCTTGATCATGCCTAAGTTGGTGCGTCTCTATGAAACTGAGAATAAACTATCTATTTATTTATTTTATCATGGACATACGACCAATTTGCTACTATTACTGTCACAGTTGCCATAAAATGTTTGTCCATTTGTACATATCTGATCATGCCTCCATGGGCGTGCCTCGCATAGTCGAGAATAAAGTATTTATTTATTTATTTATTTTACTACTACATATGCATTTTTAGAAAAGCTGTATGATTCGTGCATAACTCATCACCGTACGCTGCGCTTTAACAAAATTTTTGGAAGCTTGGCAAAGGCGCGCTACTATTTCCAAAGAAGCATGGCACTGCCAGTGGCTTCTAGTTAAGGCCGGACCCAGTTCACTGTCACGCTGTCAAACGCGACGAACTTGATTAGATGGCTACCTTGATTTTGCACGTCTTAAGGTCTTATAGAATTGTAACTACGCAGCGGCATAGGAGATTTAACCCGCCAACTGGCTCGAGCCATATGAAGCAAACCAATAATCGGTTGTTTGAAAATGGGATTAATTACTCGGGGGCTGGGAAGACACTGGCCTTCATGTAAACCACCCTTAACACAGTCAGTGATGGTCAGTTTGTTACAAGTCATTACGTCAAGTTAGTAAGCGTGCTTCTAAGCCGGCTGTCAGAAGGAGTATGTAAAGCTGCGATTACTTCGTGTATCAAGCCATGGCTGTCCTCTGTACGTCAAATGTGTCAGCTTCTTCGCCCTGTCTCGGCGATTCGCTGGTGCCTAGGGGCTTACTCAAGAACTTACTTTCCAGGGAGAAACTGTTGATACCGACAGTGAAAATGCGGCTCTACAAGAGCCAGAAGTGTAAACGGTTCAGTTTAGACGCACCGTTTTCCCGATTTTTTAGCATCGTGCGGGCATTGTAACTATTTCTCTTTTGTATGTGATAGTTTGTCTATATATACTTCAGAAAGAGCCGGCCAGGTTGTGAGTGAAAGGTGATCTAGACACCTTGCCCGTGCAGCTTAAGCGGAAGCTAGGCGTTCAGCAACCATGGGTTTGTGATAAAGCCTAGGCGTTCAGACGGGGTAAGCTTGTGCAAGTTATTTCATTGGTTATTAAAAGCCGCTTTTTGATTAACTTGATAAAAACTGGACATATAAGTGTTTCATCCGTTTTAAAATGTATGATACATTCCAGTTTTATTCAAGGTTTTCAAGACACATCTTTCGGGAAAATTAGAAATAAACTGGAATGGTGCACAGTACCAGTTATTTTCCAGTTATTTCGTAAACAGCACTATAGAAAACCCAAAGGAAAACAGGAATTATGCATACTCCTTGAAACGAATAAAACATGTTTATTTCCCGATTTCCGGCTTCCAAACATAGCTTAAACCGACGAAAACGGGCTTGAAAATCTACTAAAGTAACCATAGCATAGCGGAAAATTACATAAGGGAGTACTTGTGGCAAATGAGAGCTAAAAGGCATCTGAAGGATGTATTGAGTAGAGAAAACTGTGGAAGAGCATGATGGTTATGAAACATAGCACTTTGGCTGGATACAATTAACCGCTATGTTAATACATCTATACATAACCAGGTTATAACTAATTTTATCCGTTCATGCTCCAAAAATTATAAGTTCACGATTTAAGCTATTGGTGTAACAGTTCTCAGATTTCGTATTTTCGCATGTTTCTCACTGGTCCCATTGTTAACAACCAACGCGTTGTAACTTCTAGTTTTCTCCAGCTTGTTGTGTGTTCCGCTAGGTTTTTGCTACCAGGGACTCTTCCAGCTAACTTGCTCTCTTACTATTGAGCTATCAAGCGGTAACCCAACTACCTACGAACTATTTTCTTTGATTTCTGGCTAAATCGGTTACTTGTGATAGGCGCGGAGGCATCGTTAAACAATATTCGACACACGAGTTTGACGTGCAACAGTGTCGTTCCATCGAAGTGCGAGCCTGGCCCACGGGGTCTTATCTCCTCCTACTAGGAGCACTGCAGGCTAAATAAATGGCCGCGGGGAAGGGATCTGTCCGTTAAACTACGCTTTGAGGAAAGTGTACAACATGTTCGGTTGCCCTGCTTGATTCCGACTTTAGTGCACTTAGCTGGATTGCAGACATCGCGGCAGTCAATATATTTTATGTACCGAAACCGCTTGTTCTGGAATTTGCACATAGTTCCGTAAGTCTTAAAATAGAGACCGGTGGGTACTGTCGTTACAGCTGAGGACGGTTCTTTCCAACCTGTTGGAATGTAGCGGGTTTGAACTCATCCGTGCTTCATTGTGAGAAGCAAGAGGTCGCGGCTTCCTTAGTAAATATCCATCTACGTTTCATCTTTTCATCGTTTCCCTTTTCTCCCTGACAACACGGTTGAACCAACAACGCCGCCGAGCTCGGTTGTCTTCCTGTTGGTTGTCCTGATACCGTCTAACCCCCTACGAAGTACAGGGTGGCGCAAGCAATGGCATACCAAATAACTCGTTCAGTACACATGTGCTATTATTGATAAACTATTGAAAACACTTATTCGAATACGTTGGTTTATGAACCATCCGGTATATAGCACGAGAGGTTTGTTTGGCATGTTTTCTTAGCGCCAAACACAATTTTCAAGACGGCGCGTTAGAGCAGCTTGAGTGTTGTGCAGAAAATGAAATTTGCAAGGAATACGGTAAGGAGGAATTTTGCAATGACCCGAAGGCTTTTCCTGCACACCATCGTAAAAACTGGGCTCCATGCAAACAGACTACTCGGAAATTTCATCCTTAGTTTAAAATAACTGGCTCTGTAGTGGAGATGGATCGGCAGCCCAGACCAAGTTTATGCACCCCGGAAAACGTGGAAAACATGATAGCTTGCAAGTGGTGAAACATCATGGTGGTCCCGTTGAGAACAGACCACAATGAGCTAAAGTTCCATATTCATATCTTTACTTCTACTCTTAGCTTGCAGTACTTTAATAACAAATACATGTGTACTAAACTAAACAAGTGGAATAACATAACGTGCCCTACCTTGTATATTTGGCGGTTCTCAACAAACGATAATTGTTGTGTACGTGTTTGAATATTCTATTTTGGTTTGTGCTAGATTGAACTGGTTACTGCGCTTTCTACGTGCGCACGTGCCGCGTTATTACTTCCGCGTTGACGTTAGCTCTGGCTGCTCAGTAGTCCTAGGCCTAGAAGGGTACATTAGAGATAGCAATGTTTGCTGTTTGGTTGCGCTGGAGTGACGCAACTGCCCTCTCGACTCTGTACTTCTACTCTGCTGTACCTTTAAAACTCTGCATTAGTGCGCAACAGCACTATTAACCGCCTCCCGCAGATTCGAATTCACATAGATACGGTTAAAGTAAAGCTGCGAATTCGGTAAATAGATTTGAAAATAAAACATCCACACCCGTATACCCATTATTGCATATTACGCGCAAACTTTTGCTTACAACTAACTGCACATCAATAGTTTTCACGGCTGCTGTATGTCACCAATATGCAGTATATGAAGTTCGTATTCGCCACAAGAATTCCAAACTTAGACGCTGTAAACAATATTTTTTGACAATGCTCTCGGCACAAGCAAACATTAAGCGGTCAGAGGACTTCTCTTAAATGCCCTATCAAGACCTTGACTAGCTATTTTTAGAAGAAGAAAGGACGCTGACAAAATGTTCAAAAAGACGTCTTACAACTGCACCCAAACTAGTGTTCACTCAAGCAATGGTGCAATCTACGTTGAAAATTGTCAATACTTCTCTGGCGTTACTTTGGGCCCACGTAAGAATGGAGAAACGACGAAAAGCGTAAGCAAAGCAGCTGGATTAGCCTTAACCATGCGCAGTACTACTGCAATATTAAATAAATAAATAAATAAATGGTATATTCTCGGTAAAACGAGACACACCTGTAAAGGCGTGATCAAATATGCATACAAGCATAGCTCCATTGGAATGTTAAAACATTTCGTTTTAATGAAAGGTATGAGTGAAAAGATGTAGTACATATGAGTGGGCATATTGTCAGGTTATAGTCAGACCAAGGGACATTATGGCGCTGTGGCGCACAAAAATCCGTCAAAACACAGGTGGTGGGTAAGTTCACCAGGTAGTGATCCTTGAGCAAAGGAGCCTAGACAAGGTTTTGTTGCAACCGACAACCATTACGAGATAGGGATGATCTGTGCTCCAACGAAGCATTATTCATAGTAGAATTAGTTGCACAGGTTTGCATGTAGAAGGCTGAGGACTGCGTCAGTGTAAAATGCTTAGCTGTGACTTTATTTTGTGGCGAGTCACATCCGCCACCTTGCAGTGTTGTTAAGCGGACATTTGTGGCTTTTTATAAGGAGAACGCTTGCCAGGCGAAAACCCACCACGTCTTGGAACATTGCCTTAGCTTACGTTGAACAGTAGTGCAAGTCGGCTATGCATCGGATAGACCGGTTTTGCACTCTATTTTCGTAGTCGGTTGACAGCCAAAATTATTTGTTGGTTGGCCGAATGGCTTAGTATTGATACGGCAGCAGTCGTTGAAGCCGGTCAGTGATGCAAGATTCGAAAAGTCGAATGCTAATGATGCAGGCGGGTAAACACCTCGTTAATAGAGGCCGGGTTTTCTAATATATTCTTGTTCGGCTCGAAAACCGTGTCCAGCTATCCACGCCGGACTTGTCATGGGGTCGGTGAGTGAAGTTGTTTCTTGTGGTAAAAACTCCATTCTCCGCAAAGTAGATTCAGGATTCCTTCAAATGTAAGTAAGTGTAACTGTTTCCATAGCCAAGTAAAAATTCCATGGAAGGCCATCGGAAAAGCCACGTATACGTGTGCAACGCTGTCCGTGAAATGACATTAGGATAGCTCCAGGTGACTGGCGAATAGGATTGTTTGAGGCAGTGAAGGTAATCACGCCAGAGTTGTTTGTCTTCGGTCGTGGAACGGGTGCTCTATGTAAATATATTATTCTAGGTGAGTAAATTGTTCTCTATGAGTACGAGGCGAGCTAAACCCATTGGTTTGGACCCCGAGCAGGTAGCGTCTCCAGAATGGCGGAAAGAGCTCTATTTGGACCAGTGTGTGGGTTTTCTCATTTCCCGGTGAAAGGATCAAGCGTTTGAGGATGGGTCGACCAGTCCCAGTGGATAAACCTTCTTGTTTTGGCGAATGTAACGGTGGGAATCTCGAGAAAAACAGGCAACGGACAAGAGACAGCCAAACAGAGACGGCAATGAATCAAAAAGCACTAACACAGACTGGTGGTGCTCACCAGTGCCTATGATATATTAAAACTTATGTAATTTTGTTTAGTATGCATGATTCGCATGCGCATTCTATCCATTACGTCGTTAGTGTGACTCAGACTATAGCTACGTAGTGGGAAGAAGGTTCTGCACGCGCAGTGTCAAAGGGCCGATATAACGAAGCGTTTTAGCAAAAATTAAGCGAATGATGCGATGGTTGGAGAAAAACAGGTAAACCGATGATGATGGCAGAAGCCCGAATGCGAGAGACATCTTAGGTAAAATAGGTTGAGACCGAATGCGGGAGCAAGATATGAAGAGCAACGTTTCAAGTGGAAAAGGAATTTCAAGGTATCGGCTAGGAGCGAATGAATGCTGACGGCAGTGCGAAGAGTAGTTCGTAAGAGTAATTACGCTAAAGTACTTGTGATTCCACAGTCCAAAACCGTCAGAATCTAAGAAAATGGTCACAGTGGGCCAAAGCTGCCGTGCATTGGGAGTCGTTATGACACGTACGGTCTCAATAATAGACAAATGTGAGCATAAGGTAAAGAGCATAGGAATAGGAAGAGTGGTAAGTTGAGCATATTAATGAAAGTATTAGTCAAGAAACACTTAGCAATGGTCCGAGTGCCGCCAGTAATCAGGAGCGAGCTCTGAGCGAAGGAGACCATGCGCACGAGGATAGCGTGGACAGACGTAATGTGTGTAAGCCGTGGGAATAAAAATGGAGCGCAATAAGAGAAAAGGCCATGGATAATAGGAAAATAAAAGCAGCAGAAAGAGACAGACGGGTCAGGTGAGACAGGATAACGGCGGGGCAGTAAAGCCGGCCGTCCGAGTTTAAAAGGGATGAAAACAGAAAGCGATAGAAAAGGTTAGTGTCTAGATGAGAAGGGATCATTGATAAAGCGTGGATAGGCCCACAAGTCTCTCCACGTAATGTTTACAGAACCAATAGATCAGCCGAACCGACAAAAGTGACGTCTTAGATGTCCAAATGTATTCATTGTGTATGGAGCCGAATAAGCTGGATTGAATTAATCGGCGTTTGGGGCTAGGCTTATAATGAAGGTAAGAAAAGTGCTATAACACTAACGAGGGAACTAATCTAGCAGCCTCTACGATTTGTAACGTCGAATTCTGAGCGAAATCTGAAAACTTGTTTCCAGTCTGGCGAGACTGAGTTAGTCAGCGCGTAGGAATAGCACGTAAAATAAACGCAGGAAAAGTGGGTGTAACAAAAGGTGAACGAGTCTAGCATCCTCACGAGGTAGGAGAACAACAGCGTTGAGTCGGTAGAGCGTATACCACTTAAGCCTGGGTAGCATAGGAGCGGTCAGAGAGAAGGTAACTGATCGGTGGACTAGATCACCACACGGCCATTTGAAGAATAATTGAAATCAGGGCGCGATAAAATATAAGCTAGCGACAGGATGAGAAAGGTTTATTGAGGAACGGTGGGAGAAGCTCACGAGGCTCTTCAGGTAAAGTAAAGCGATAGTGGAGTCAACCGTGCCAAGAGAGATGATGTCTCAGAAGACTGAATAAATCCGGAGAGCATGAGGCTGGTCGGGTATGACTTGATTCGTCGGCGCGTTTGGATAAGGACATGTAGTAAAGGTAAGAAAGGAGCAAGCAGTAAATGGTGGGCAAGTCTAGCAGGCTCTAGATTTAAGGGAAACATCAGGTTTAAACTACGGGGCGTATACCGCGTAAGTCTCAGTAGCATAGTAGCAGACTGAGGGAAACAGACTAGGCAAACTAATGTATAAAACATAAGCAATTTTGTTATTGCGTTTAGTTAGTGAAAATTCCTGCGGTCCTATTAGGGTACCGTTTTGGACTATATAACCTGCAATTTTTCCGACAGGCAATTCTCGGGATTTCACTTTGGAACGCAGTCTTGGTATAGTGAACTAAATACCCCTTTTGGTTTGTGCGTTTCGCAGTTGTTGAAAAATCGCAGCCAAACTCAAGTAAATAAATATTTTATTCTCGAGTATGTCGAGGCACACCAATGCAGGCATGGCAAAACATTGAAAGCAGTTAGGTTTTGCAACAGATCCCTAGCTATGCATGCAATGGGCAGTGGCCGAACTTTGCACAAGCTGCGGAAATTTAAGTAACTACTATGAGGAATATAGTCGACCAGTTAAATGTGCGAAGCGTAAACAGTCAAGGCATTATAAAGGTGGTGAAGCCTGTGGATGTAGACAGAGAGTATTTTCCTTGTACCTGTAAAGGAATTATTGAAATATGCCTGCAATTGACTTGCCAGTGGGTAGTTGTGTTGGGTGACTTTATTCCGTGGCCATTCATATCCGCCACGTGGCAGGGTTGTTAAAAGTACCTTCTTGGCCTTTTATAAGAAAAGGCTTACCAGTCGAAAACCCACCTCAACTTGTAGCACCGTCGTAAAGCGTTTTGAACACTATTGTACAGCTGGCAAAGAAGGATGCCCACTGATTTAACACTGGGTTATTCGCAAACGAAGAAATTCCAATTTTGTTCTGTGAACTGACCAGGTAGCTTGGTCATGGCTGGCAGAGTCAACGAGGGCGATCTAGGATGGGAGAGTCAAGTGACGAACCGTACGCTTGTTGAGTGTCTATGTGAGTGCAATTCCACAGCTTCTGCTGTCTACATTTTTCAAAGCTTGTATAATGTTCTGGATTATAAAGGCGTTGTCTCCAGCTATCCACACTGGACCGCAGTCGTTGGTGGTGCTTGCATTTGCATTCTTTTGGTGTACAGTAATGGTCTAGGTAGGTCCTCGTTAGTTATTACGTCCTGTCGCGAATAAAAACGCTGCTCCGCACTTCAATACCGAATCCCCAGTTGTTCTCGACCTCGGAGAGAAGGGAAAGAGAGACAGCCGAGCGACGACCGCAAAAACAGGCGTAAATCAAGCATGGCTGAAGCCCTTTGTTCTAACATTTAGAGATAAAACAAAATAACGTATTAGTTGCAACAATGCTTTTGCCGAAACTGTCGTTTAAACACGCAACAAAGTGCAATGATCATAGGAGTAGGCTGCTGTCATTTGCATAGTAACAAGCTAGTTGTGCCCGTAAGTAATGCATGTAGTATCGGTTTATTAGGATACAAATATTGTGAGGGAAGAGAGAAAAGAGTCTTTCAAGGATGGTGGCTTGGGTAATGGCAAAGAGTTTGTAAAAATCGTAGGAAATACTTTGCAGAATTAATACTATTAATGGATTAGTTTCCTACCTGCAAGGATTGACCACCAGACCATCATTGGATTGCGGTTTAAGTCAGTTGCGAGGAAAATAAATAAGTAGAAGATAAATGACGTGAGGTATACAGTGATGTTGTTAACTAATATTTTAAATCCTTATCGCTGCCGTTCCTTGTTTAAAATGCTTTCCTTTTGTAACTGTACTTTTCGTCAGTTCAAAGGATCAGTTGAGTTTCATTAGTGTCAAATTACTTTGCCTTTCGCCGTCGCAGTCGGCATTTTGGACGAAGTTTGGAAATTCACAAATTGTTCCGTCTAGGCTTAACAGCTACGATAGTACCTAAGTACACGCCTGAGAAGCATGTACGAGTAACGTTGACGGCATATGTATCCCGTTGACATGAGTAGTGAATACATATACCCTAGGTGAGCGCTAAAGCTCAATAATTGGCTGGCTAGCCGAACAGTCTCCTCGTGGTGCCAGCTAGGTTGTTCGGGTAAATCCAGTTTTAGCAAATGGTTCGGCGGCATTGTTCCAGGATGTAGTGGGATTTTGCCTGGCAACCACAGGTATCCGTGTAACGACACACTGACGTGGTGGATGTGGTTCGCCACTAAATCAAGTCACTGCCTTTTCCCTTTTCCGAAGGAGCATTCCCACATCGCGAACGTTATCCGATTCAAAGCGTTACATTGATTCCCCCTTTAAAGGCCAACACAATGAACAAAAACACATACAGAGTCACATTTACCTATTCACACAACATGGCCCCTTCCAAATACACAGTTAAACATAGTTTTACGTCGGCACGCACATAAATTCCTATGCTATTTGTCAAAATGTACTAATTTGTGTAACTGCAGATCATACGTGTCTGTAGTACCATGATCACGCCCTTGATGGTCTGCCTCGCAATGACGAGGATAAACTATATATTTATGTAAATTGTTAGCCTTAAGCCGTTTATTCGAACACCTAATGGACGACATGTTGGTCACCCGAAATATTTTCTAATATCCCTTTATAATATACCGCGAATGCATTACTCTAATTTGCAAAGGTCGTTCACTTGAAGCGGAGATCTGCCTGTCGTTTATAAATACGCAATGTTGTAGCCCACAGGTTAAACCCTAACTGCATTTGAACGACCAAAATAAGCTAAAATAGGACCAAATTGAAGGTCTTTTAGTCAAACAGCATCCTTTAGCTGACGCAACATTACCATATACCTTGTAGGTACCACCGCCAGTGCTCCTATCCTACCACCATGTGCTTTGGAGACGAATGCAGTTATTACTTGCCTGGTTCCTAGTACATTAGAACCCGAAATGCCACTGATGGTGCCTTAATCCTAAGACCACGAGCCTCCAAGCCAGGTGCTCGATACAACTGGCCTGAAGCTTATCAAATTTTCAATAACCATGCTAGTGTAGGAACCTTTATCCTATGACCCCGAGCCTCGAAGACGAGTGCTTGTACAACCCGCCTGGGTCCTAGTAAATTGGCACCCGATGTACCGCTGGTGGATTCTGTGTACTTCGAACATGAACCTCGAGTCTGGTGGTCCCGCAACACGCAGCGATCTTATTACAATGATACCAAGTGTTTTACGGATCCAGATCACTGTCAACAACGCTGTAATCCCGAATGAGCGTAAACACCACAGGAACAGCAGTGCGATACGGCAATCACAAAACAATATGTCTACCAGTTAAGCATTATTTACTAAATCTATGCTCCGGAAGCACATGTTCCATGCAGTGTATCATTAGACGAAGCCGTATACCCCGGAAAAATAAAATACTATTAGGAAAACAGCCTACTGTCGAGTAACTGAAGGAGTTTGATTTAAACAATCTTCCTTTTCAGCCTTTGATTTACCGGGCTTGCATTTAGGTAGAAAGCAGCACGAAGTCAATCACAGCGGACACAGGACGCGAGAAGCACACGCAGACACCGGGCACACACAGATTTGCAATACGCAACCGTGACACGAGCAAAACGAGCAGACATAGGGCAAGCACATTTATCCACAACGGAAAAACAGAGGTGCACAGTACCTTGAGCAGACAATTAAAACAAACAGGGAATGTCAGAGTTTTGGATCGGTAAAGTGGCTTCGCACGTTTTCATATAAATAAATAAATAAATAAATTTTTTATTCTCGACAAGGCGAGGCGCGCCTTTACAGGCATGATCATTATGAAAACAATGCGTGGTCTAGAATGTGCAAGAATACATTAAGTTTGCCGTACCAGTGTATGTTTATGTAGGGGGTGTGTAACTAAGTAACTGTGTGTGTGTGGGTGTGTCACTGTGCGGTTCCTGTTTGTAACTGTGCTGCTCTAACTTTGACTCTCATATCGTCGGCAATGCTCGAGTAGAAGATGGATGTCCGTGCTTTGGAAAGGATTATTCGGATACCCACGGTGCAGTGACTTTATTTTGTGGCGAGTCACGACCGCCACGTCACAGTGTTGTTAAGCAGACATTTGTGGCTTTTTATAGGGAGAACGCTTGCCAGGCGAAAACCCACCACGTCCCGGAACACTGCCGCCGAACTATTTGCTGGAACGGGTCAAACCCGAACCACTTCGCTGGCACCACGAGGAGGTTGTTCGGCTGGCCAGCAAATGGAATGGAAAAGCAAGAGATCATTTAAATAGTCTTTAAAACGACCCATGGCTGTTTCGATTTCCTTACACCACTTCCCCTTCCGGCGAAGACACTGTCCTCTGTGTCTCGATGCCCTGAGTCCTCGCCGATTTGCCTTCGGGGGTATCTCCACAGTGTGTTCCGAGATCGGGAGGCATCCGGGTGGAACGACTTCCTCCTTCAGAGTAAAGGCTGAAGATCCCGCTGGTTTCAGCTGATTTTAATGCACGGTCAGAAAATCGGACTTTGGTTGCGCGACATCTCGGACGACATACACCGTGGGTGAACGGACGAACACAATCTCGTATGGCCCTTGCCGCTGTCGGTGAAACTTCGCTGCTGCGCCAGACGGAGGTCTTGGACGGTGTAACCATACGCGACCTGCAGTGTGATCTTCAGAGCCCCTACTGTGCCGACCATAACATACTTTCTGACGATGCCGTGCTATCCTTGCTTGTTCTCCCGCACACAGAAGGGCAGATCGATGACGTTCGCCAAGCTGTCGTACGTAGCCTAAGAGAGCACAAGCCTCGATTGGAGTAATAGGGGATATCAGCTCCAGAGGCAAACGAAGCTCGTAACCAAACGTCAGTTAGGCTGGAGAATACCCCATGGTTGCATGCACAGACGCTCGATACGCCATCATGCATTGTGGAATCGCTTCGTCCCATCGATCTGACTGGTGCCGCTCCAGGAAGCTCTGCAAAATCCCTTTTATGGTTCGGTTGGTGCGCTCTACTAATCCATTCCCTTGTGGATGATACGATGTGGTACGTGTCTTCCTCACCGAGAGCAGTCGACACACTTCCTAAGCAGGTGACTCTTGAAGACAGCGCCTTGAGCTGAATGCAGTGAAAACGGTGCTCCATAGCGGGCAATCCACTCATTTACGATGGCTGACGCAACCGTTGCCGCATCCGGATTTTTGATAGGTATGGCCTCGCACCATTTCGTAAAATAATCTACAAGAACAAGGAGGTGGCGGTTCCCGTTCCTTGTGACTGGCTAAGGCCGCATTAGATCGACTCAGATTCGCTGACCTGGGGACTTGGCCACTATTGGTTCCAACAAGGACCGGGATAGGGGTGTCTTCGATTTGATAGCGGCGCAAATCTCGCAGGCGTTACATAGCTTCACGAAGTCTGCGTGGATTCCTGTCTACCAGTACCGTTGACGTATGGCTATCTCCGTCTTTAGTTGGCCAGCGTGACCTAACTGCTGATGGACTGCTTGTAGTAGCCCCGGCACTCTCGACATAGGAGTAATCACTTTCGGGCCCAGGTCATCCGTGAGGAACAGCGTCCCACCAATAATACTTAATCAGCTCCAGTGGTCGCATAGTTAGCGTTCTTCTTTTGAACGGGATTGCATTTCCGTACCCGATGGTCTAGACGATCCTTCCACTTGCCGCCTATAAATGTTAGATATATATATGGGTCCTGAGCTTGATCATCTGACCACGTTGTATCAGTTTCCGAGTGATGTAAGACTGCATTTATTTCGTCCAGAGCGGGAATTCTTGCAATGGCATCTGCGTTGGCGTGCCGTGCTCCCGGCCGGTACTCACAGGTAAAACCGTACTCATGAAGGCGTTCTTGCCACTGCGCGACTTGTCCCTCCGGGTCAAGAAAGTTTCGTAACCATTGCAGCGATTGATGGTCAGTCAGCAAAAGGAAATGTTTTCCGAGTAAATATGGTCGAAAATACTTCAAGAAACACACTAAAGCCAACATCTCACATCTCCTTGTGCTATACTTACGCTCTCGTTTGTCCAGTCGGCGGCTAGCATGAAAGATCACAGTTTCCCCAATCGAAGTTTTATGCGACAAAACAGCGCCAATCACCTCGTTACTGGCATCGGTGTCTGGGCCAAAAGGCCCTGCTTGTTCGGAAGTATCCGGGAGACCTAACAGCGGTGGCGACGTGAGGCATTCTTTTAGTCGTCTGAAAGCATTGGCACACGCGTCCGTCCAAACAAGCATCTGTCCCTTTTGCGTCAGGCGATGTAAAGGCGCCGAGATCGAGGCAAAATTGCGCACAAATCTCCGGTAGTAAGATGCCAATCCCATAAAGCTACGCAATTCATCAACTGATCTGGTTTGTGGCCACGACCTTATTCGTTCGCACTTGTCGGGGTCGGTTTGAATGCCATCTGGCGTTATTACGTGTCCCAAAAAGTTAACATGCTCGCGGAGAAAACGGCACTTCAGTCCCTTCAACTTTAATCCAGCCTGCCGTTACCGCTCCAAAACTGTACGTAGACGGGCGTCGTGCTCTTCGACCGATTTACCATGCGCTAGCACATCATCCTTGGGTATGAGGCTCTCCAATACTTTCTGCATTAGGAGTTGGAAGGCGGCTGGGGCCTTAGCCAACCCGAAGGGCATGGTCTCGAGTTCATACAGCCCGGATTGTACAATGAATTCGGTTTCTCCCTATCGGACGGACGAACCTCCACTTGCCAATAACCGGCGGCCAAATCGAGAGTGGTAAACCACCGTGCACCATAAAGAGCATCAAATGTGGCGTCAATGCCAGGGAGAGGGAACGGAGCTTTGCGAGTGACTTTGTATAGCTTTCGGTAATCTACACAAAGTCGTAGGGAACAATCCTTCTTCTTCACGAGTACGAATGGAGACGACCAAGGCGATGTCGATGGGCGAATAACGCGCATATCAAGCATCTCTTAGATCATGCGATCTAGCTGGGCTTCGTAATGAATGTGCACCCTTCGCGCCTACTGGCGAATAGGATGCTGACTCCCAGTGTCAATTTCGTGTTGGATGACGCTGGTGCGCCCAAGCTGAGTCTTGCAAAACAGATCCTCATAATTACGCAGCATGGAGAGAAGTGAGGCTTTTAAGTCTGGGAAATACTACCGTGGTTACGCAAAGGTTCAATGACATCAGCCCCGAACTTTGATGGCTTAGAAGTGGCTTCTAGAACTGTGCAAACACCCCGTGAGTGACACCGCTGCGTGTTGAGTGGAGTGGACTTTGGTAATAGATTCGCGATACCAAGCTGCAGCAAGTTTTAATGCTTAGCCAAAATATCCATCCCTAGGATGGCGTCCCAACTTAGGTTGCGACAAACTAGAAACTCGTGTACTGCGGTAACATGTTCCAGATGAACTTAAGCCAGCATTGCGAATTCGACGGGCAACTCAGCCCCGTTGGCTGTTAGCACTCGTGGCCTCTGGGTAGTGGCGTGGCGACCCCCGGGGCGGTCGGCCATCTCTAGACGCAACAACGAACATGAAGCACCGGTGTCAAACAAAAACTGGATATCAAAACCATCAAGGCTGCCAATGGTGGTTAAAGGTCGAAACAAAGCATTACGAATAAAAGTGGATATAAGAAAACCGGATGATTGAGACGTGACCTACTAAGGCGGGGAGGTTGGTTGGTATACTCGTTGCGATCGTACAGCAAATCCAGGGACTCATGAAATTGCGCCTTGTTCACGACGTGCTGAGAAAAGGCCCCACGTTCTTCTCAGGGACACGTGGAACTTCCAATCGTAAAAATCATCACCCGGTAAAAAAACTGGGGTTGCCTCGGCACAGGTCGAAACTCCAAACAATCCTGGGCAACAACACGAAGTTCAGCTTTCACTTTTGGGGGCTGACGTTTTCATTCTCTATTACGTTCCCCCCTCTGTCACAAGATGTAACGAAGTCCCTGAAGTAAGGTATCGGTGGGAGCTGGAAAACGGGCACGGAACGAATCCACAGCGGTAGAAAGCAGCACGAAGTCAATCGCAGCTGACACAGGACGCGAGAAGCACACGCAGACACCGGGCACACACAGATTTGCAATACGCAACCGTGACACGAGCAAAACTAGCAGACACAGGACACGCACATTTATCCACAACGAAAAAACAGAGGTGCATAGGACCTTGAGCAGACAATCAAAACAAACAGGGAATGTCATAGTTTTGGGTCGGTAAAGTGGCTTTGCGCGTTTGCAAATATATGTGGTTTCTCGAGAATCTGCAAATGAAAGGGAAAAGCAAGACATCATTTAATTAGTCTTTAAAACGACCCATGGCGGTTTCGAAATCGTTACAGTAAAATAGTACATGAACGCAAGGTGTCAGAAAACACAGGTTGTTTGGAATGCCAAAATCCAAGCAACAGGCCACATTTCTTCTCTTCTGTGAAATGTTTTACCGGAATTCGACATTTTATTCCGAAAACGCATCTCTCCATCCAACGTTACATTGCAGTTTTTGCCGGCGTTTGTTTTAATCCAAATGTAGAACTAGAAGATTGCCAAATACAAATGAAAATAGTGTAACGCAAATGATAGCACACTGGTTCGTTTAAACCATACGTTATTTTTAGTGCCCGCGTTATTCTCTTTCTTATCTTTATGTGTATCTTATTCATGACGAAACCAACGGTAAAACCATCGCCGCATCGGCCTTTGCCAAATCTACTTGTTTTATCTACGCTTGTACCGAAAAACACTTGCTCCTGTTTTGTTGCCGAATACACGTGTTTCCGCTCCGTTCGTTCGTTCTGGTATTCGCCTCATCGGAGCATCGTCGTCGTATACGCGTGTACAGTTCGGGTGTTGAGCTTCGCTTAATATTCGCTTACAGTTCGCAGTCCTTGTCGGTACCACGAACCTGCGCTACGGAACATATTACAATAGAACAGAGGAAAATTAATAGATTATATCAGGTTCTCGAGTGATGGTACAATAAAGGAAAAGAAACATTTCAGTATTTGTATTTCTCTATTAACTGCATTTCTAGTCACATTTAACACCCCAGTATAATTTTTGACAATAAACGCGCAAATATTTTACCGCTAAAAATTACCTTTTCGTCATACTGAACCAATTGATTTCGTTTCCCTCCTCAACAGGGTGTCTCCTTTGCATACACGAAATGCTTCTTACTAAATAACGTACATTTATTCAGCTTTCCCGCCCGTTAGTTAAAACTTAATAAGTCTTGCCTAATTGCTTTAGCTATGTATTTCTTTATTATATGTAAATAAATATATATATATATTGAGTTCGATTTTGGTCCACCGCTTAGACGCCGACCCCGTTTGATATATATGTGTGGAAAATCGATGAGTTCCTTGTTGGGTTCCTATGGTAATGTCAGGATATGCAAAATAAAGCCCAGCGTCGTGTGTCTTTTCAGTTTAGACAATATAGGTAGCAAACTTCAGTTAGATGTCATCAAGTCCTGATTCAACTAAGTTTTTATCAGTGTCACAGATGTGAACTTCTTGCTGGAATGGGTTAAACCCGGACCACACAGCTGATATCAGGAAAACGTTGTTCGGCTAGCCAGCCGCGTTAGCTCTCCACTTGCGTTTGCTCTGGTGAACCCCGATGTTTTCGCAAGGATCAATTATGGCTCACATAACAGTGTGAGCGTATGGTTTAATGACATGTAGTATCCGTCTAGGGTGCTTATTTTTGTTAACCTACAAAAGCTGCATCGGCGTCTCTTAGGCCTGTAGCTGTGTTGATGGGTAAAATTGAGAAGACTTAGCACAGGTAGATTAAGAAAATTAAATCGTAAGGCATATTGGAGCTGATAAACTTCACTTAACACAGATGAGAAAACGAAATGTGCTAAACTGGTACAGTCAGTGAGGTGGAGTAATTCCCGCTGTTGACTATCCGCAGGTGGGTGGTGGATCTTTTGGTACGCTGATCCAGGTTAGACCACTGGGAGTTCAACAGATCGAATTGGGAGGCGCACGCGTACCGTTGTAATTTAAGCGCTCTTGCATGATCGTTAAAGCGGAGTTAGGGTGGACCCGAGCGAGAAACCAACGGAGGATCAATGCAGGGAAAATTCTTTGGATTTGAGCCAGATGGTAAGCAGAATTACCAGGAAATCCACACATTGCATGCCAAAAGCATAAATCCGATATCCACACCATCTGTGCCTACTGCGGAGGTTCTGGGCAACCCATTATTTGGCCACCCCATGCGACCAACTAGGCAAATCTCTCTGTTTTCATTGCAACTTACACCATGGTATCGAGCGTTGCACCCGATAACCTAGTCTGATACATGTAGTTACCGGTTATTGTGCTATTCATTGGTTTCCTGTATTTGTCTGCGTAATTTCATTCCAACACTCGCAGTTAAATACGGTAGTGCCCCCATTGTGTAACGTTCCCAGTTGGCCAAACACTCAGCACAGATTTGCTATAATCACCTACCCGCTCTGACGACTGTGCACTTCCACCCCGTGTTCCTAACCATAGGGGTACAAAGACCCTTGTTATGTTTGCCTTGATCCATGTTAATTTCCACTTGACATGGCCTTGTGTTCAAACCGCTGTGAAGCTTATATACGCCCACACCGTGCCAATAACCCCATAGCGTCCAGGACCTAGTTGTACTTTGACCCTATATCCGAACCGAGATGCGTTAACCTCCTTCTAACTGACCGAAAGAACAGCTTGTATCCTCCTGTTTGCAGTGCAGCGAATACATGGGTCAAGGTTTCGCCCACAGTAAAAATAACACCTTCATTCCCTTCTCGGAAGCTTGGCTGGGGGCCTTGCTCTATGGTAGCAGTTGCAGTGCCTCTAATTCCTTTTAAAATTGTTCGAAGCCACGGCTGTTTCAGGAATGAGCGGGCGTTGTTGAGGTATGTTTACGTGTATTTGCGTTCTATGTTGTTTACTAGTACCGTAGTTAACTTTTCGGCTTAATTTCTTGGTTGAACCAAAGAGTTTAGAAGAATCACACACGCCCCAAGCAAATCCGTCACCTACAGAAGAAGCTGCAAAAAGTGTTGATACCTAAAACAATACTAATTTATATCGAGAGTTTTACTTAGTCTCCGTGTCCGATAATGCCCTGCGAGCGAGGGGCAAACGCGACCGGTTAAGCATTGTCTACAGGATGTAACGAAGATTTATAACGTACATGCTCCCCTAAAGCCTGGCGGAGGTGACATTAGCGCAAGAAAATGTCACATTGAAAAACCGCAGGCGCTGCACGTTTTTGATTCATCATTTTGTACTTCATACTTGTGTTCACGGAGACATCGTTGCCCGTAACATGTGGAAACGTTACGAACAATGTAAGGAAAGTTGCGTTAGCTTCTCAACATAAAATGGCTTAAAATATTGGCCGCCTGTAACCTATCCCGTACCTTATTAAAAATTGGTATTGTGTGAAGCTGTAAGCAACCTTTTATGCCGCTATTAAATCTTACTTCAAACAGTTGGCACCATATACGCAGTCTACACTAACGAGGGACAAATTGGTGCGACCGATAGAATGTTACGGCTTGCAACTGGCGCCCAGATGTGATGAGGAACACGCAAGCGCTGCAGTTACTGCCCCTTGAGCAGAAAGATACAGAATCATACAAATAGTACTTTAATAGACACGTCCCATTATGTACATTTTTAATTGCGACGTTCGCGGCGCACAAATTGATAAAAGACCCAGTCTACTTTACGCAAAATACTTTGCAATTTTAGTTGCTGTAGCATACAAAAGCGACGTATTGCAGAAGCATAAAGTTTGAAAACAAACTATTAGACTCATCAAAACCATCAAAAGAACGCCCAGGGAAGCTGATCCGGAAATCGAACAACATGGCGTACGAATTCAGAATTACTGTTCCTACTGTAATATTTAAGCTCGGGAGAACTCCGGAGGTTGGGACTGGAGGTTTATTGAGCAACACATAGCAAACTACAACAGAAGAAATAATGCTATAAGAAAGGAAAATAGACGTTATAGTCAATCTTCTTCTTGCACTTCTTCCGCTAAAGCGCACGACCAGGTTCCTGCAAGGCAAATGAGAGCGCAGCGTGAGCACCAGTACAAACTCAAGCAGCGCGCCACGACAGTTTCCGTTCCACACTACACTACACCATCCCTCCTTTGAGCACCGTTCCCGGTGCTACCCCGTAGCCCCCTCAGTTGGTACTTCAAGTTCACGAGCGACCACTGGTAGTGAGTCTGCCCTCTCTGGCTCTACTGACTCAGCGTCTCGTCAACAGGGTTTGAGGCGATTGAACTGGACAACTATAGGTTGACTATTAGGGTTGTTACGATCCTTTATCACGCAGGTGGCCTCAAAGAGCACTCGTTCAACCGTATATGGACCCGTCCACTCTCTGTGAGTTTTTGCCGCCACTCCTGATGCTTGCGGCTGGTGTAACCAAACTAAATCGCCATCTTTCAGTGATAAGCTAAATACCTTCTTGTCAGGTGGAAATAGAAGAGAGCCATCTGGCGAAAACCGCCTTATTCGTGCCATCCGGATTGTACGAGGTTCAGACCATGCCATTTGGCTTATCTAACACTCCAGCTACCGTCCAACGCCTTATGCAAAAAGCATTAACCGATGTGCTTCCTTGTAAATGCCTTGGGTATTTGGAAGATGTCAACGTACATAGAAAGACGGAAGATAAACACTTGGACAATTTGGCGAGTGTTTTGAAATACTTGGTAAGAGTGCGATTAAATGCTACGCCTTCAAAATGTCATTCCTTGAAAAGGGAAGTGGCGTACTTAGGGCACATCAAATTTAAAGATAAATAAATAAATAAATGGTATATTCTCGGTAAAACGAGACACACCTGTAAAGGTGTGATGAAATATGCATACAAGCATAGCTCCATTGGCATGTTAAAAACATTTCGTTTTACTGAAAGTTATGAGTGAAAAGATGTAGTCCATATGAGTGGGCACATTGTCGGGTTTTAGTCCGACCAAGGGACATATGGCGCTGTGGCGCACAAAAATCCGTCAAAACACTGGTTGTGTGTAAGTTCACCAGGTAGTGATCCTTAAGCAAATGAGCCTAGACAAGGTTTTGTTGCAACCGACAACCATCACGAGATAGGGATGATCTGTGCTCCAACCAAGCATTCTTCATAGTAGAATTAGTTGCACAGGTTGCATGTAGAAGGCTGAGGACTGCGTCAGTGTGAAAATGCTTAGCTGTGACTTTATTTTGTGGCAAGTCACATCCGCCACCTTGCAGTGGTGTTAAGCGGATATTTTTGGCTTTTTATAGGGAGAACGCTTGCCAGGTGAAAACCCACCACGCCCTGGAACACTGCCGTAGCTTCCGTTGAACAGTAGTGCAAGTCGGCTATGCATCGTATGGACCGATTTTGCACTCTATTATTCGCAGTCGGTAGACAGCCAAGATTATTCGTTGGTTAGCCGAATGGCTAAGTATTGATACGGCAGCAGTCGTTGAAGCCGGTCAATGAAACAAGATTGGAAGAGTTGAACGCTAATGATGCAGGTGCGTAAACACATTGTTAATAGAGGCCGGCTTTTCTATTATATTCTTGTGCGGCTCTCAAACCTTGTCCAGCTATCCACGCTGGACTTGTCATGGGGTCGATGAGTGAAGTTGTTTCTTGTGGTAAAAACGCCATTCTCCGCAAATTGATTCGGGATTCCTTCAAACGTAAGTAAGTGTAACTGTTTCCATAGCCAAGTAAAAATTCCATGGAAAGCCATCGGAAAAGCCACGTATACGTGTGCAACGCTGTCCGTGAAATGACATCAGGATAGCTCCAGGTGACTGGCGAATAGGAATGTTTGAGGCAGTGAAGGTAATCACGCCAGAGTTGTTTGTCTTCGGTTGTGGAACGGGTGCTCTATGTAAATATATTATTCCAGGTGAGTAAATTGTTCTCTATGAGTACGAGCCTAGCTAAATCCATTGGTTTGGACCCCGTGCAGGTAGCGTCTCCAGAATGGCGGAAAGAGCTCTATTTGGACCAGTGGGTGGATTTTCTCATTTCCCGGTGAAAGGATCAAGCGTTTGAGGATGGGTCGACCAGTACCAGTGGATAAACCTCTTTGTTTATGCAAATGTAACTGTGGGAATCTCGAGAAAAACGGGCAATGGACATGAGACAGCCGAACAGAGACAGCAATGAATCAAAATGCACTAACACAGACTGGGGGCGCTCACCAGTGCCTATGAAATATCAAACTTATGTAATTTTGTTTAGTATACATGATTTGCATGCGCGCTCTATACATTACGTCGTTAGTGTGACTCAGACTACAGCAACGTAGTGGGTAGAAGGTTAAATAAATAAATAAATATTTTATTCTCGACTATGCGAGGCACGCCAATGGAGGCAGGATCAGGTATGCACAGCTGTACAGACATTTTATAAATAAGTAAATAGTTTATTCTCAGTTTCATAGAGACACACCAACTCAGGCATGATCAAGTTTTAATACTAGATGTGTATCACGACGATTATCGGGTTCAATCGTGTGTAGTTGTAACGGTGTCGGGAAGAGTTGCTATGTGAGTCTAGTCGTCTTGCCAGTATGTAGCTGTGGGCAGTGGTTTTATTCAGTGGCGAGTAACATCGGCCACGTCGCAGTGTTGTTAAACAGATATTTGTGGCTTTTTATAGGGAAAACGCTTGCCAGGCGAAAACCCACCACGTCCTGCAACACTGCCGTAATGCATTTTGAACATTAATGTTGAACTGGCAAAGCCGCTTGACGACTGGTTTTACCTTCGGTTTTTCTCAGAGTAATGGCTTCTAACTTCCTCTGTTAGTTGGGCAGGTAATTTGATGGGGGTCGCCATGATTTTTGAAGTCGGCGGAGAGGGACCTCGCTATTATTGTTCTTGGTGTATGTCCAGGTGAGCAAAAGTTCAACTTTTCTGCTCTCCAGATTTTTCAGATGTATAATGTATGGGAGTATGAGGATATGTCCAGTTCTCCATACTGGACAAGGGGTATGGTGATTGCAGTTCGGTCCTTTCGGAGTTCTATCATGCTGCATGTACGTCCTTGTGAGTTGTTACGTCCGTCCTGGACCAAAACTGTTCCTCAGTCCAATCCCAGATCTCCAAGTTGTCCCGGACCTCAGAGAAAAGGGAAAGTGAGGGACAACCGAGAGGAGACCGCAAGAACAGGCATGGAGTTGAAAATCGTTAATGTCTTGCGTTACAACATTTGGGCTTGAGACCAAAGCATGTACACTGTGCAACAATAATTATGCTAAAAATGTCTTTTGAATATCCTGTAGAAGCATTAGCCGTATAGGTGGATTGCTAACGCCTGCGTGGAGACAAGAGCGTTGTACCAGTAAGTAAAGTACGATGTATCCGTTTAGTATGAGCCAATAATTGCGTGGGGATAGAGCAAAGAGAGTTAGAATATTCGTAGTGATTATCAGGTGCGTGGACAGCACGTAGTTATCGTAATCCGAGAGAAAGGGCATAATAAGCGAAAATACATAGGTTGCCGCGTGAGAGTCCTAGAGATCAATTGGTGGCAGGGCAGAGGAAGGATTAGATGCAGATCTTCTAAAGGAATAAAGGTTATTGAAATACGGAGTGGCTCCTAACAAGCACTGGATCATCGCATATGCATGGGGTCAATGGCCACCAGCTACTTATGAAGAGAGATGCCGAATTTACGACGACCGACAGATGGTGGCGCTAGGAGAGACTCAGTGGCCAGATGTAGCCATTCCAATCAGACGTTTGGTCACTAGCGTATGCCTATAGGGTCGCTGAGTGTATCAACAGGCCAGTGAAAGTAAGTGATAAGTCAACAGACCAGCTTAGCTGTGACGCATACGATCCGAGAGAATGAACATTGTACGAAGGGAGCGAGCTCCGGATATCCGCAAAGTTAAATGGAAGCTAAGGCGACTAGTTGCTGCTAAGCAGAGATAGTGGCTCTAGAAAAGAGTGTAGCAGTGGCTGGTGTAGCCATATCATTAAGACGTTTGATCACTACTGATACCTACAGTTTCGATGAAGAAATCAACATGCGAGCGAAGCTCAGAGAGACAGACGTCAGAGGAAAATGGAGGTTGGGGAGTCAGGGAGTGGCTCCTTGCAAGCTACCTGGAGCCAACAATGACTAGCCAGTGCCAAGAGGAGTTGATGCGAGTAGGACGAACGACAAATAACGGCGCGCTAGGAGAGGGTAGAGTGACCAGCAATAGAGTTCGGATTAAGCCTACAGTTACAAGTGGATCCTACGGTGGCACATAATAGGTCAATAAACTACCTTAGCTGTGACGCAAACATCCCAATAAAAATGAACTTTGTAAGAAAGGAGCGACTCCTACCGAGCCCTGGATATCCGCAGAGTTAAATGGAAGCTATGGCGACTAGCTGTTGCTAAGCAGAGATAGTGGCTCTAGAAAAGAATGAATCAGTGGCTGGTGTAGCCTTGTCATTAAAACGTTTGACCATTACTGGATACCTACAGTTTCGACGAAGAAACTAACATGCGAGCGAAGATTATAGAGACAGACGTCGGAGGAACATGAAGGCTGGAGGGTCAAGGAGTGGCGCTTGCGAGCGACATAGAGCCAACAATGACTATTTACTGCCGAAAAGAGTTGATGCGAGTAAGATGAACGACACCTAACGGAGCGCTAGGAGAGAGAGTGACCAGCAATAAAGTTCGGATTTAGCCTTCCGTTACTAGTGGATCCCACGGTGGCACATGGAAGGTCAACCAACCAGCTGAGGTGTGACGCAAAAAATCCGAGAGAATGAACATTGTAAGAAGGGAGCGTGCTCTGGATTTTAGCAAAGTTAAATGGAAGCTATGGCGACTAGCTGCTGCTAAGCAGAGATAATGGCTCCAGAAAAGAATGTATCAGGGTCAAAGGACCGATATAACAAAGCGTTTTAGCAAAATTTAAGCGAATGATGCGATGGTTGGAGAGAAACAGGTAAACCGATGATGATGGCAGAAGCCCGAATGCGAGAGACATCTTAGGTAAACTAGGTTGAGACCGAATGCGGGAACAAGATATGAAGAGCAACGTTTCAAGTGGAAAAGTAATTTCAAAGTATTCGCTAGGAGCGAATGAATGCTGACAGCAGTGCGAAGAGTAGTTCGTAAGAGTAATTACGCTAAAGTACTTGTGATTCCACAATCCAAAAGCCGTCAGAATCTAAGAAAATGGTCACAGTGGGCCAAAGCTGCCGTGTATTGGGAGTGGTTATGACACGTACGGTCTCAATAATAGACAAATGTGAGCATAAGGTAAAGAGCATAGGCACAGGAAGAGTGGTAAGTTGAGCATATTAATGAAAGTATTAGTCAAGAAACACTTAGCAATGGTCCGAGTGCCGCCAGTAATCAGGAGCGAGCTCTGAGCGAAGGAGACCATGCGCACGAGGATAGCTTGGACAGACGTAATGTGTGTAAGCCGTGGGAATAAAAATGGAGCGCAATAAGAGAAAAGGCCATGGATAATAGGAAAATAAAAGCAGCAGAAAGAGACAGACAGGTCAGGTGAGACAGGATAACGGCAGGGCAGTAAAGCCGGCCGTGCGAGTTAAAAAGGGATGAAAACAGAAAGCGATAGAAAAGGTTTGGGTCTAGATGAGAAGGTATCATTGGTAAAGCGTGGTATTCGAACGGACCCGGTAAAGGCTGAACTGGTCAGATCGTGGCCAACGCCAACCACTACGGAGCAGTTACGTAGTTTTCTCGGGTTAGCTTCATAGTACCGGCGATTTATTCAAAACTTCTCATCCATTGCAGCCCCATTACTCTCGTTGCTAGGAAAGGGTTGAATGTTCCAATGGTCGAAGCAGTGCGCAGAAGCTTTCAATCACTTACGCGAATCGCTCTGCACAGCCCCTATGCTTATATTTCCCGATTTGTCCCCGTCTGCTGGCCAATTTAGCTTGGACACTGATGCGAGTGATAAGGCGTTTGGAGCGGTATTATCATAACTGGGATCGGATGGTGTCGAACGACTCGTGGCATATTGTAGTCGCAGTCTTAGATCGGAGAAGCAAAATTACTGCACTACCAGGAAAGGGAGGTTGGCATTGGTATATTTCATCCAACGAAATCGACACTATGTTAGTTCGAATGGTTCTAGTCCGCACAGACCACCAATCACTTTGGTGGCTGCAGAATTGCAGAGACCCAGAAGGCTAACTCGCACGTTGGCAAGAGCAATTGCAGGAATACGACTTTGAGTGCAGACATCGCCCCGGTAAGCAACACGCTAAGGCTGATACGTTTTCACGGTTTCCCCCTCGCAACCATGGAGAGGGCCGTTCGTGGAATACGCAACACGGGGCAATCGTCAATCTTCAAGGAGCAGAGTATGGTCGGTGGCAAACGGCCAAGGCGAACGATCCAGATACCGCATTGATCTACGAGAGGCGTCTTAATGGCGGAAACAAATTAACGAGTACAGAGATGGAAGGGAAAAGTTACGAAGCTCGTTGCCTCCGGGCCGTGTGGAATTACCTGACCACCGAAAAAGTGTTTTGGTGTTTAATTTCGGACCGACGAACACGAGAAGAATCATCGTCCCGCACTCAATAGTTAGGGAAGTACTGAGCGATTTACACAAGGAAATGGGACATGCAGGGATCAATAAAATGGACGAAGCGGTTCGACGACGTTTCTGGTGGCCCCATCAACGGAGAGATGCGATCAACTACTGTCAGGCTTGCGACGAATGTGGTTTCTTTAAAAGCCCTCGTATCGTTCACCGTGCACCCTTGCAGCACATGGTGACCGGCTATCCTAACGAGATAGTAGGAGTGGATCTCATTGGCCCTCTACCTGAGACGCCACGAGGTAATCGCTTTATTTTGGACAAGATGGCTTACTTTACTATATGGTGAGAGGCTATACCGATAGGACTGGCGGATACGTCTACTGTGGCAACAGCTATAGTAAATCTTTGGGTATACCACTGGGGTGTACCAGGGCAGCTTCTCTCGGATAAAGGATCGTGCTTCGAGAGTTCACTTGTAATTGAAGTGTGTCGGTTACTAGGGATAGATAAAACTCGAACCACAGCGTATCATCCTCAAGGAAATGGGCAAGTGGAAAGAACAAATCGTTCTCTCTAATCGGTGCTGAAGGCCTTCGCGGACAGGAATATCAATGAGTGGGACAATGTGTTGCCCAGATGCCTACTTGCATACAGGAGCACAGTACATTTATCGACGGGACAGACACCATTCCTTATGTGGACGGGAAGGGAAGCACGATTACCTTCTGATCTACGTCTACCGCTGACGCAACATCTACAGCCGTCGGTTATGGAATATGTTAGCAGGCTGTTAGACTCCCTTTGGCAGTCTCATCCGTCAGCACGAGTGCATTTAAACAAATAAATAAACGGTATATTCTCTGCAAAACGAGACACACCTCTAAAGGCATGATCAAATATGCATACAAGCATAGCTTCTTTGGAATATTAAAACATTTCTTTTCAATGAAAGGAAGAAACGAAAAGATGTAGTCCATATTAGCGAGCATATTGACAGGTAATGGTCAGATCAAGGACCATGATGGCGCTGTGGCGCGCAAAAACTTTTGCGTCAAGAACCAAGTGGGGAGTAAATTTGCCATGTAGTGATCCATGAGCACAGAAGCCCAAACAAGGTTTAGTGCAATCAATGACCATTACGAAGCCGGGATGATCTGTATTGCACTAAAGCATTCTTCATAGCAGAATTAGTTGCACAGGTTGGATGTAGGAGGCTGAGGACTGCGTCCGTGTGAAATGTATAGCTGTGACTTTATTTTGTGGCGAGTCACATCCGCCACATTTCAGTGTTGTTAAGCGGACATTTGTGGCTTTTTATAGGAAGAACGCTTGCAAGGCGAAGACCCACCACGTCCTGGAACACTGTCGTATTTTCCGTTGAACTGTAGTGCTAGTCGGCTATGCATCTGATAGACCTATTTTGCTTTCTATTATTTGCAGTCGGTTGAAAGCCAAAATTCTTCCTTCGTTGACCGAATGGCGTAGTAATGATCCGGCAGTAGTCGGTGAAGCCGGCCAACGATGTAAAAGAGTCGCAAAGCTGAATGAAATTGATGCAGGTGAGTAAACACATTGTTAATAGAGGTCCGGTTTTTCTATTATATTGTCCGGCTCGCAACGCTTGACCAACTATCCATACTGGACTTGTCATCGCATCTCTCCGTTGATGGGGCCACCAGAAACGTCGTCGAACCGCTTCGTCCATTTTATTGATCCCTGCATGTCCCATTTCCTTGTGTAAATCGCTCAGTACTTCCCTAACTATTGAGTGCGGGACGATGATTCTTCTCGTGTTCGTCGGTCCGAAATTAAACACCAAAACACTTTTTCGGTGGTCAGGTAATTCCACATGGCCCGGAGGCAACGAGCTTCGTAACTTTTCCCTTCCATCTCTGTACTCGTTAATTTGTTTCCGCCATTAAGACGCCTCTCGTAGATCAATGCGGTATCTGGATCGTTCGCCTTGGCCGTTTGCCACCGACCATACTCTGCTCCTTGAAGATTGACGATTGCCCCGTGTTGCGTATTCCACGAACGGCCCTCTCCATGGTTGCGATGGGGAAACCGTGAAAACGTATCAGCCTTAGCGTGTTGCTTACCGGGGCGATGTCTGCACTCAAAGTCGTATTCCTGCAATTGCTCTTGCCAACGTGCGAGTTGGCCTTCTGGGTCTCTGCAATTCTGCAGCCACCAAAGTGATTGGTGGTCTGTGCGGACTAGAACCATTCGAACTAACATAGTGTCGATTTCGTTGGATGAAATATACCAATGCCAACCTCCCTTTCCTGGTAGTGCAGTAATTTTGCTTCTCCGATCTAAGACTGCGACTACAATATGCCACGAGTCGTTCGACACCATCCGATCCCAGTTATGATAATACCGCTCCAAACGCCTTATCACTCGCATCAGTGTCCAAGCTAAATTGGCCAGCAGACGGGGACAAATCGGGAAATATAAGCATAGGGGCTGTGCAGAGCGATTCGCGTAAGTGATTGAAAGCTTCTGCGCACTGCTTCGACCATTGGAACATTCAACCCTTTCCTAGCAACGAGAGTAATGGGGCTGCAATGGATGAGAAGTTTTGAATAAATCGCCGGTACTATGAAGCTAACCCGAGAAAACTAGGTAACTGCTCCGTAGTGGTTGGCGTTGGCCACGATCTGACCAGTTCAGCCTTTACCGGGTCCGTTCGAATACCACGCTTTACCAATGATCCCTTCTCATCTAGACCCAAACCTTTTCTATCGCTTTCTGTTTTCATCCCTTTTTAACTCGCACGGCCGGCTTTACTGCCCTGCCGTTATCCTGTCTCACCTGACCCGTCTGTCTCTTTCTGCTGCTTTTATTTTCCTATTATCCATGGCCCTTTCACTTATTGCGCTCCATTTTTATTCCCACGGCTTACACACATTACGTCTGTCCAAGCTATCCTCGTGCGCATGGTCTCCTTCGCTCAGAGCTCGCTCCTGATTACTGGCGGCACTCGGACCATTGCTAAGTGTTTCTTGACTAATACTTTCATTAATATGCTCAACTTACCACTCTTCCTGTGCCTATGCTCTTTACCTTATGCTCACATTTGTCTATTATTGAGACCGTACGTGTCATAACGACTCCCAATACACGGCAGCTTTGGCCCACTGTGACCATTTTCTTAGATTCTGACGGCTTTTGGATTGTGGAATCACAAGTACTTTAGCGTAATTACTCTTACGAACTACTCTTCGCACTGCCGTCAGCATTCATTCGCTCCTAGCGAATACTTTGAAATTACTTTTCCACTTGAAACGTTGCTCTTCATATCTTGTTCCCGCATTCGGTCTCAACCTAGTTTACCTAAGATGTCTCTCGCATTCGGGCTTCTGCCATCATCATCGGTTTACCTGTTTCTCTCCAACCATCGCATCATTCGCTTAATTTTTGCTAAAACGCTTTGTTATATCGGTCCTTTGACCCTGATACATTCTTTTCTGGAGCCACTATCTCTGCTTAGCAGCAGCTAGTCGCCATAGCTTCCAGTTAACTTTGCGGATATCCAGAGCACGCTCCCTTCTTACAATGTTCATTCTCTCGGATTGTTTGCGTCACACCTCAGCTGGTTGGTTGACCTTCCATGTGCCACCGTGGGATCCACTAGTAACGGAAGGCTAAATCCGAACTTTATTGCTGGTCACTCTCTCTCCTAGCGCTCCGTTATGTGTCGTTCATCTTACTCGCGTCAACTCTTTTCGGCAGTAAATAGTCATCGTTGGCTCTATGTCGCTCTCAAGCGCCACTCCTTGACCCTCCAGCCTTCATGTTCCTCCGAAGTCTGTCTCTCTAATCTTCGCTCGCATGTTAGTTTCTTCGTCGAAACTGTAGGTATCCAGTAATGGTCAAACGTTTTAATGACAAGGCTACACCAGCCACTGATTCATTCTTTTCTAGAGCCACTATCTCTGCTTAGCAACAGCTAGTCGCCATAGCTTCCATTTAACTCTGCGGATATCCAGGGCTCGGTAGGAGTCGCTCCTTTCTTACAAAGTTCATTTTTATTGGGATGTTTGCGTCACAGCTAAGGTAGTTTATTGACCTATTATGTGCCACCGTAGGATCCACTTGTAACTGTAGGCTTAATCCGAACTCTATTGCTGGTCACTCTACCCTCTCCTAGCGCGCCGTTATTTGTCGTTCGTCCTACTCGCATCAACTCCTCTTGGCACTGGCTAGTCATTGTTGGCTCCAGGTAGCTTGCAAGGAGCCACTCCCTGACTCCCCAACCTCCATTTTCCTCTGACGTCTGTCTCTCTGAGCTTCGCTCGCATGTTGATTTCTTCATCGAAACTGTAGGTATTCAGTAGTGATCAAACGTCTTAATGATATGGCTACACCAGCCACTGCTACATTCTTTTCTAGAGCCACTATCTCTGCTTAGCAGCAACTAGTCGCCTTAGCTTCCATTTAACTTTGCGGATATCCGGAGCTCGCTCCCTTCGTACAATGTTCATTCTCTCGGATCGTATGCGTCACAGCTAAGCTGGTCTGTTGACTTATCACTTACTTTCACTGGCCTGTTGATACACTCAGCGACCCTATAGGCATACGCTAGTGACCAAACGTCTGATTGGAATGGCTACATCTGGCCACTGAGACTCTCGTAGCGCCACCATCTGTCGGTCGTCGTAAATTCGGCATCTCTCTTCATAAGTAGCTAGTGGCCATTGACCCCACGCATATGCGATGATCCAGTGCTTGTTAGGAGCCACTCCGTATTTCAATAACCTTTATTCCTTTAGAAGATCTGCATCTAATCCTTTCGCTGCCCTGCCACCAATTGATCTCTAGGACTCTCACGCGGCAACCTATGTATTTTCGCTTATTATGCCCTCCCTCTCGGATTACGATAACCCTGTGCTGTCCACGCACCTGACAATCACTACGAATATTCTAACTCTCTTTGCTCTGTCCCCACGCAATTATTGGCTCATACTAAACGGATACTTCGTACTTTACTTACTGGTACAACGCTCTTGTCTCCACGCAGGCGTTAGCAATCCACCTATACGGCTAATGCTTCTACAGGATATTCAAAAGACATTTTTAGCATAATTATTGTTGCACAGTGTACATGCTTTTGTCTCAAGCCCAAATGTTGTAACGCACGACATTAACGATGTTCAACTCCATGCCTGTTCTTGCGGTCTCCTCTCGGTTGTCCCTCACTTTCCCTTTTCTCTGAGGTCCGGGACAACTTGGAGATCTGGGATTGGACTGAGGAACAGTTTTGGTCCAGGACGGACGTAACAACTCACAAGGACGTACATGCAGCATGATAGAACTCCGAAAGGACCGAACTGCAATCACCATAACCCTTGTCCAGTATGGAGAACTGGACATATCCTCATACTCCCATACATTATACATCTGAAAAATCTGGAGAGCAGAAAAGTTGAACTTTTGCTCACCTGGACATACAACAAGAACAATAATAGCGAGGTCCCTCTCCACCGACCTCAAAAATCATGGCGACCCCGATAAAATTACCTGTCCAACTAACACAGGAATTTAGAAGCCATTACTCTGAGAAAAACCGAAGGTAAAACCAGTCGTCAAGCGGCTTTGCCAGTTCAACATTAATGTTCAAAATGCATTACGGCAGTGTTGCAGGACGTGGTGGGTTTTCGCCTGGCAAGCGTTCTCCCTATAAAAAGCCACAAATGTCTGTTTAACAACACAGCGACGTGGCCGATGTTACTCGCCACTGAATAAAACCACTGCCCACAGCTACATACTGGCAAGACGACTAGACTCACATACCAACTCTTCCCGACACCGTTACAACTACACACGATTGAACCCGATAATCGTCGCGATACACATCTATTATTAAAACTTGATCATGCCTGAGTTGGTGTGTCTCTATGAAACTGAGAATAAACTATTTATTTATTTATTTATAAAATGTCTGTACAGCTGTGCATACCTGATCCTGCCTCCATTGACGTGCCTCGCATAGTCGAGAATAAAATATTTGTTTATTTATTTAACCTTCTACCCACTACGCTGCTGTAGTCTGAGTCCCACTAACGACGTAATGTATAGAGCGCGCATGCAAATCATGTATACTAAACAAAATTACATAAGTTTTAATATATCATAGGCACTGGTGAGCGCCCCCAGTCTGTGTTAGTGCATTTTGATTCATTGCTGTCTCTGTTCGGCTGTCTCATGTCCATTGCCCGCTTTTCTCGAGATTCCCACAGTTACATTCGCATAAACAAAGAGGTTTATCCACTGGTACTGGTCGACCCATCCTCAAACGCTTGATCCTTTCACCGGGAAATGAGAAAATCCACCCACTGGTCCAAATAGAGCTCTTTCCGCCATTCTGGAGACGCTACCTGCACGGGGTCCAAACCAATGGATTTAGCTAGGCTCGTACTCATAGAGAACAATTTACTCACCTGGAATAATATATTTACATAGAGCACCCGTTCCACAACCGAAGACAAACAATTCTGGCGTGATTACCTTCACTGCCTCAAACATTCCTATTCGCCAGTCACCTGGAGCTATCCTGATGTCATTTCACGGACAGCGTTGCACACGTATACGTGGCTTTTCCGATGGCTTTCCATGGAATTTTTACTTGGCTATGGAAACAGTTACACTTACTTACGTTTGAAGGAATCCCGAATCCAATTTGCGGAGAATGGCGTTTTTACCACACGAAACAACTTCACTCACCGACCCCATGACAAATACAGCGTGGATAGCTGGACAAGGTTTTTGAGCCAAACAAGAATATATTAGAAAACCCGGCCTCTATTAACGAGGTGTTTACTCACCTGCATCATTAGCATTCGACTTCTCGAATCTTGCATCGCTGACCGGCTTTAACGACTGCTGCCGTATCAATACTAAGCCATTCGGCCAACCAACAAAAAGTTTGGCTGTCAACCGACTACGAATAATAGAAAGCAAAATCGGTCTATCCGATGCATAGCCGACTTGTACTACTGTTCAACGGAAGCTACGGCAGTGTCCCAAGACGTGGTGGGTCTTCGCCTTGCAAGCGTTCTCCCTACAAAAGCCACAAATGTCCGCTTAACAACACTGCAAGGTGGCGGATGTGACTCGCCACAAAATAAAGTCACAGCTAAGCATTTCACACTGACGCAGTCCTCAGCCTTCTACATGCAACCTGTGCAACTAATTCTACTATGAAGAATGCTTGGTTGGAGCACAGATCATCCCTATCTCGTGATGGTTGTCGGTTGCAACAAAACCTTGTCTAGGCTCATTTGCTTAAGGATCACTACCTGGTGAACTTACACACAACCTGTGTTTTGACGGATTTTTGTGCGCCACAGCGCCATAATGTCCCTTGGTCGGACTAAAACCCGACAATGTGCCCACTCATATGGACTACATCTTTTCACTCATAACTTTCAGTAAAACGAAATGTTTTAACATTCCAATGGAGCTATGCTTGTATGCATATTTCATCACACCTTTACAGGTGTGTCTCGTTTTACCGAGAATATACCATTTATTTATTTATTTATCTTTAAATTTGATGTGCCCTAAGTACGCCACTTCCCTTTTCAAGGAATGACATTTTGAAGGCGTAGCATTTAATCGCACTCTTACCAAGTATTTCAAAACACTCGCCAAATTGTCCAAGTGTTTATCTTCCGTCTTTCTATGTACGTTGACATCTTCCAAATACCCAAGGCATTTACAAGGAAGCACATCGGTTAATGCTTTTTGCATAAGGCGTTGGACGGTAGCTGGAGTGTTAGATAAGCCAAATGGCATGGTCTGAACCTCGTACAATCCGGATGGCACGAATAAGGCGGTTTTCGCCAGATGGCTCTCTTCTATTTCCACCTGCCAGTAGCTGGAAGCCAAGTCAAGTGTGCTAAAATACACAGATCCACCAAGTGCGTTGAACAGATCGTCGATCCTTGGAAGTGGGTAGGCTTCCTTTTGAGTAGCCTCGTTCAAGCTTCGGTAATCGACGCATAATCGGAAGCCACCGTCCTTTTTCTTTACCGGGACAGCAGGAGATGTTCACGGGGAGTTGGAGGGTTGGATAAAGTTCTTCTCCAACATCTCATCTTTCAGCTTCGGAATCTCCACCTGCCAGTGGATTGGAATGCGTCTCGGAGGCACTTTAATTGGACTAGCCTTGCCAGTGTCAATAGCATGTTTCACCAGGCCGGTCCGCCCAAATCGCCGGATTTCCATTCAAAGGCGTCCGAATAATTTTGTTGAACATGCGCTAATCGCGCCAGTGTTATTGTGTCAGCTGAAAGCCCAAGCGACCGAATAAAGTCGTCTACACATCGTTGCTCTTTGATACTACACTCATATAAGGTAAAATCCTCAAAATTGCTGTTGCTGCATGGTCTCAGTAGTATGGTGCCCGAATCAGCGATTAGTTGAGACTTCTGCAGGTCAAATCGGCATTTTAACCTCCTCAACAAATCTATTCCAATAATAACATCGAACGGTATCCGTTCAGCAACGATAAATTCAAGGGTAAACGTTGTACAGGCTAAAACAACGGTGGCAAGGATGGAATTCCGAATAAGTGGTGGTAGCCCGTTGACCACGGTAAGGCGAGCCTTACAAGGTTTTCTAACACAGTTTGGGAAGCTCTTACTCACACTGGACCTGATTATGCTTCTAGCTGCGCCAGTATCCATTAGCCTCAATATGCAAATCCCAGCTATCGATAATTCTAGCGTTAACGACGTTACAATCGAGTGGCAGGTAAGAGATGGTGTCACAAATGACGTCATGGCACATTCACCTGGCATGTTCCTGTAGCGAGACGAACCGCGGTATGACGTTTCTCTGCGGAGCCACCGAATACCTGATTGTGCCGGTCGTCGTGAGGCGGGATATCTCTGAAGACGGCCAGGGTTTCCAGTCATTCTTTCAGGTAGGACGAGTCTGGGTCGTGTGTTCCCTCTTAAAGCAAAACAGCCAGACATATGTGTACCCATCTCTGCGGCAATTTCTTCCAACTGGTCACATATTTTCAACGCTGCGTCCAAACGGCGGGGAGTGTATCGCAGAAACTCCCTTTTATTAGCCTGCGTTTGAATGCCCACTAGGAGTTGCCCCAAGGCCCGTTTTTCACGTTCGTCTGCCGTTTCGTTCTCGTACGCGGCATCGACCATCCTCTGTAGCTCGTGAACGTACGTGCGAATGGTTTCCCCGGATATTGGTAGCGTGCGTGGAATGCCCTGCGTAGGGGCGCAGGTAGACTAGAGCAGGCTAATAAGCGGCGCATGGCTGTTACTTTTTTCTCCAAGATTTTACTCTCCGCAACAATTTTAAAGACCTCTCCCGAGAGCATGCCGGCGAGCACAGCTGTCCGCTGGATGGCTTGGAAATGGCGGAGACAAGACTGGACTTGCTTTTTCCACCTGGGATACAGCATGCCCAGCGTAAAGCGTTCTGTGGCGGGATAGGTGGCATGCAGGTAGAAAAAGTTGGTGAAGTCGGCATTTTCTGCAACGTCCATGATAACACATCGATCCAAGCGGAGTGCTCTGACGTCGGATCATTGGCGTCAAAATTACTTTCGTCATCGACTTTGTCGGTTGTTTTCGGTATTATCTTCATTGGACCAGTGATACAGGATTCCAGATGAACGTGCCTCGGCAGGGTCGCCAATATTGTAATATTCAAGCTTCGGAGAACTCCGGATATTGGAACGGGAGATTTATTGAGCAACACGTGGCAAACTACAATAGAGGAAATAATGTTATAAAAAAGGAAAATAGAAGTTACAGTCAATCTGCTTCTGCGTGCGCTTCTTCCGCTAAAGCGCACGACCAAGTTCCTGCAAGGCAAATGAGAGCGCAGCGTGAGCGCCAGCTTAAAGTCAAGCAGCGCGCCACGACAGTTTCCGTTCCACACTACACAACCGCACACCTTAATTGCAACCCATTTAAACAGTTGGAAGGTCACATTTGCGCACAATTGAAGAAAAAGACTAAGGCGAAAGGTAGCTGGGAAACGTGCAATAAAAAATAAAAAGTATTTATTGTGCTCTATGTGTAACGGAATAACGTTGCTGCGACTACGCCGCAGCCGACCTAAGGGGACCGTCGCTGGCGCCTCTGGCGGGACCTTAAATACGGTTTGTTGTCGGGCTGGGCTGCTTTCTGTTTTTTCTAGATATATGCGTAGTTGCGTTGGTTTAGTGTGGAATATACTTATTGTTCCCAATGGAGGTACAAAAAGCAAAAGAAGGCAGTTTTAAATCGTGAGGTCTTGAATCAGCGAAAAATGCAAACTTTGTCATATAACAAAAAACAAGTGGTAAACTTTAAATATAAAAGTGTAATTATTTACAGAAAATCAACTATGTGGTTTCTATATAATAAAAGGTGCAAGAGCAAACGTACATAGTGGTCCCAAACCTAGGTGTGTGGATGCAGTCCAAGTGCCCTATAAGGAATAATTGTCTGAAAAGCAGGGTAATGTGGAAAGGAAAGCAATGATATGAGTGTATTAAGAATCAGTTGGCTAGTGCACACTTGATAACACACGGACTGGATGCGATATGCAAACATGGGTTTCCATCCTAACCTAAAGCATGATAGGAGCTTGACGTTGGAATGTAGAGAAGCCTTCCTTTAGAGGTTAAAGCGTTCAATAATTTTAAGGATTGAAACTTTTATGATGCTCTTGAACAGGAACCCTCGTAATCTATTATGTGGGGTATCAAGTTTAGACTAGGTACCGCCTTTGTTAACATAAAACCTGATGCACCCGGGACTCTAACCAAGATCTCATGGTTGTCAATCCCGCAAGCTACCAATACGATATGCTCAGCTGATCCTACTGCTCAGAATTTAACTGAAAAACCGTTCGCCCTATAGTATTAACGTTGTACACTACACCAAAGACGCCTGTAATTATACGCGGGAAAGTACTTATCCACTGGGACACATTTAAGCCAAAGTATTCAGCGAACTTTCCTATTGCTGCCTCCATATTTATAACATATTGCTAGATAAAACAAATCAGCCTATAGAATCAAACGTACGTAATTTTTAGTTATCACCGCAAGTACCAAATGTGCTATAGCAACGCTGTATCCATCTTTTTGTTTGCAGGAATCGGATCCTGCAGTCCGTGAGCAAAGCCTATTTCGATTCCGCATATTTCGAACTAGGTAGATTTCTATCATTTGTTTCAATAGCACGATTGGCGTCGCGGGCACACACATACCATATATTTGTGCAAGTTATGTAACTAAATATTCAATTCAACTGTGATAATATCTAAACTCACATAAAAGATTTTATTTCCGGTGTATCACAAGAGAACATTTCAAAGGTGAGAAAGTATCCGCTTGGTTTCATATTGATATTAGACTTGAAGCTTATAGTCTGGTGAACGGTTTGCATTTCGCTACTTTCCGCGATTTGTTTACCATACGTTTGGCCGAAAATATTACTGCTTAAGTACATTCAGACAGAAGCTTTTGTAGAGAAGGAAACGGCAAACTTTTACACCATTATGTGCTACTGGGATCTAGCTATAAGCGCTTTGCTCCTCCAACTACAAACGCAAGCTGCACGATGCAGGTATGGGACCAGTTGCAGACGCAGCTAAGCAACTTATTGATACTTGGGTGTAACTTGGGGAACTTGCAGTAAAAGCTGCCTTCTTTGCTTGCGTCTACTTTCAGTCGGTTGGGCATCGTATATGAACAGCATCAACATGTGAAGTAGCAGTTTGGGGTAAACATCTACTATTATAAACTAACAACGGCAACTTGAAGCCTAGCCACGAAAAACCGCAGAATTTTAAAACGCCAGTTTCACATAAAGTTAACATTACCGAAGGTTGTCTTTCTGGTGGAAAACTTTGGAACAACGGTAGGTTATGTGGCGCTAAACATTCGTGACTAACGTGCAAAGATTGTAGACAAAAGTAGCATTCTCATGTTAAAATAAGTCATCTTTACTTCCTAGGTCATATTTCGTTGCTAGTTTAGTTCAAGTAGCGACACTGAACAACAGCACTTATCCGGATTTCATTCAGTTGCACTTCCTAAGCATTTTGTAGCACTAATTTCTCCTTTACACTACGAGTTGTAGTCAACAGGGGACCGTAGCGTGATGCATTGTTGACACTGGTAGTATTGTTGGTTTTATTATGAGTTCGTTGTTTGAAGTTCAGCTGCGAAAGCTTCATTGAGAATTAAAGCACTTACTATTAGAGGGATAACTGGTCTTGCACTTTATATTCGTGGCTAATATAAATTATTTCCGTCAATGGGCACTACAAGTTCAATCAAGTGTATAATTCCGGAAATTCCACCAGTTTGCCTGGGTGTCTCGTGTAAAATGATAAATAAAATTATCTACTTATTGTATGCCGCGAGGTTGTTTGTAATATGCTGAGAGGCGCATGGCATTTTCTTTTCTTTTCTTAACTAACACGTGAAGTACATACACCGCACCAAGGTTTGATTTAAAATCCTGCTCTATCTCGCAGTCCTTCCTATCACTTCCTAGCAAGCTCGCGTCCTCCGTTATTGCATTAACAGGCAGACACCTGTACAGCGTATACAATAATACAAGGCGGTCCCGGCGCTCTAGTGAAATATTTCCAAGGTTAGTTTACGGTACGCGCCAGCAAGCTGTTAGCGTAAGCCGGCCACACCCGCGACATTGACGATCCTAATCAAAGTCATCGTCCGCAGCAATCAATTTCGTCACTACATTGGTACTGCTGATTAGAATAATTATGCACTGCATTATAGATCCAAGTGAAATCTCGTTAACTAGTTTAAGGAAGTCTGTTCCAAGTTTTCTTGTTTATTGGCGTGACACCATCCTTTTTGTTAGTTGACCATCTGTCTACTTAGCATAAACTTTATTAATAAGCTGAGTAAGTACAGTGGATTGTTCGTTCATACACTCTGTGGTTTCCTCTGTTTAAGAAGATGGACACTGCTCTATTGTTCACGATGATACTAGCAGCAATTGTTAACGAACGTGTTACATGCGCTTTGGATAAGTTAAACAACTTTTGAGCTTTGCTGCAAGACGTTTTTACTGTCTACTCCGGCGAGTTGATCTTGTCAAGGGACGGACTGATCATTGCACTGCTCTACAAGATGCCAACACGATGCACATCCTCGAACAGGCACCGACTGCAGTTTGCAGTTAGGAGGTAAATAACCGTTGACACTCAGGTTGGAGAAGCGTGGTCTTCTGAGAAGTATAGACATAGAAGAAACTTTTCCTTCACGTACGTTTCCTGCAACGTTTACCGTAACACCTGTAGGCTGTTTTATTCCTCGCTAAAAGGAACCGATTGCCGAACCCGCAGGCAGCGTTCGGGAGCGTTACACTGGCGCGCTTTGAGCTTCTTCTAGTATCGTTTAGGCAGTTGATATGCCTCACCATCTAAAGAACGTGGCTTCCTTGAACAAAAACAAAACCAACCTGAGTTTAACGCAAGCTTTCTTAGACTAAACAATTTCATTCAAACGACTAGGCAAAAGTTTACGCTTAAACCAGAAACACCGTAAGAGTACATGCCGTGGGCGTAGTTGCGCTTACAGCTTTAGAGGTCGCCTTATCTGCCGCTATCGCGCAAGGTTTGGCAGCACTGCCAAAACTGGCAGTCAAGGTTGCGTTGCAGAAAGACGCATACTGAAAAAGTCATGACGGGCGCTGTTAGTTTTACAAGCTGTTAAAGGCTAACGACAACGGTCCACCTATATCAACTAACGACGGCTTAGGATAGGCTGACCGACGAATACTAGCGACTGACATCGGTCCTTGAAAACCCGAAAGTCATCTATTTAAGGTAGCTGATCATATCTCAGGTGTCATGTTCCTAGTCAACACTGGGGTGGAAATTTCCTTGGTTTCAACAGGTGCAAATATGTGTGCCGCCAAAGGCTCACCCATAGAACTTTTTGTGCCAGCATTCTCTCACCATCTACATTGGGTTATGGCTTAAGTTCTGTTAGATTTTAAGGTCGCCGCTTTACCTTTTGCTATCCTCGAATTCGACGTCTTGCCTTAGTTTGGCTTACGTTCTTTCCTCGTTAGAGGATGATGCTCGACAAACCATCACGGCTTTTCATCAGAGAGAGTCGTGATGTGTTCGAAAACATCATTTCCATTCATCCAAAACCACAAGCTGACATAGACTTTTAAAATGGTTCGCGCATTGCCCACAGCTGATTCACGCTTCTAACTTCTTTATTCCTGTTGCGTGACGTGATCTAACGCGCCACATATGAACCCAAGGTGCACTAGCCTCTACTTCACCAGGGCGCCTTTGTCGAGCTAAATTGTAGGTAGTCGAAAAGGGAAGTCTTGCACATCTCGAATGTGTTACTAGCCCCTCATCCAAAAGACAGTCGTAATTACCAGTTAAAATGGTGCCAAAATGTCGGCAGGCAACCTTGGGGAAAATAAACTAAATATATAAATAAATAGTAACTGTTCAAAAGGCCGATACCTTTCGAACATTTTCGATGCTTAGTATGCACAATTACGGGTACAACGGTTGCTAAAACAAAAATTGTAAAACAGACATAAGGTTAAGATAAAGCAATTGCCTAAGACGTTAATACATCGATATAAATCGCTATTGCTCGCTGGTCGTCAAAATGACATATACTCTGCAGGAAAGAATTCAACTGAAATATTGCATGTCCTTAAGGTGCCATAAACAAATAAATTTTGTAGGGATACGAACGTGCGAATCGTAAAGCACATTTCCTTCCTTCTGTGAGAAGTTTGCTCGGAAGTCAAAGTCTTGTTCCAAAAACGGCTCTATCTATCCATCGGTAAATTGCGGGTTCCGCTATTGTTTGCTTTAATCCAGACGTCCATCACGGAGACTTCCAAGTAAAAATGAAAATGACGAAAATTGGTATAGTGTATTATGTTCTCAAATTACAGTGCAACAAAGAAGGCTGGCTAGCCGAACAACCTTTTCTTGGTGCCAGCTGGATGGTTCGGGTTTAACCCGTTACAGCAACTAGTTCGGCGACAGTGTTCCAGGACGTGGTGGTTTTCGTCTGGCAAGCGTTCTCCCTATAAAAAGCCACAAGTATTCTTTTAACAACGTTGTGATATTGCGGATGTGATTCGCCACAAACTAGAGTCACTGGCCCGCGGACATTCGGAAAATGCTATCCAACCCACGAAAATCAATCGCTTATTCTCACATTCCTGATGATAACAAACAGTCAAAAATTCTGCGGCGCATCCAAACACACAAGCTACCTTCTTACACAATTACGTACGTGTGTACTTCCATATACTTACATACACTGTTATGTCAAACTTGTCCTTTGTACAATTTGAGCACACTATGTTAGCTAAATATGATAATTCCTGTAAACGTATGCCTTGCGTTGTCAAGAATAAAAAAATTTTATTTATTTATTTATTTGTTACCAAATGCTTCGTTGTAATCTACATTTAAGGCACGAATAAAGTTTTGCGAATAATCATTAAAGTAGTCCTCTATCAAGTAGCAGCTTTGTTTTATTGTGCTAATAGGCTTTTTCATCCTCAGTAGGGCGACTTTCATGTATATACACCATATTTGCTCACAAACGAACGTACACTTAATTATCTTTGCCCGTTTACTGTTTGAAAAGTTATTAGATTTGTCACAGCGATTTTCCTTTTTAGTTGCTTTACTATTTAGTCTTATTTTGCTTTCGAGTTTGGACCACGGCTTAGATGCAGACCCTGCTTAAAATATGTGTGAAAAATCAAATAGGTCTCGGTTTTGTTCCTATGTTAATGTCGGGATATGCAGACTAAAACCCCTAGCGTCAAGCGTGTCATTTAAGTTTCGATAATTGATGCACCAAACTTGAGGCAGATGCCGTCGTCGCCTGATTCAAATTAGTTTTAATCTGTGTCGCAGACGTGAAGCATGCGTTTTAGGTTTTCATCGTTAAGAAAGTTTCGTATGTCTCTTTTGAATCGGTTTGGATGCGCACGTTCCGCAAAGTACGTGGAACGTATATTCAAAATATTGATATAAATTACCATAAAAAAGGTGTGCTAATTTTTTAATGGCCTTCAAGTGTATAACCGTGCTATCCTTATTATGCGCGCTGGATATTAACCAAGCGCCTAACTGCAAGCTTAAGTGGGCAGCATCTGCCTAGTTTACGTAAAATGCTAAGGTTAACTTTCATGCGCTGCAATCAAGGAGGTTAGCCTTTGCGATCGGTGCATCGCTCTTTGTAAGTAATATACGGCTTTCTATTAAGTGACCTCTTGGTCATTTGTCTCAAGATATTTACAGTATTATCCGGTCAGCTTTCCTTAAGCTGCTGCATATGAAGGTGAAATATTACATTTGCAGAGGAATTCACATGCTGTAGAATTCTAAACCTCTTTTAGCAGTGTGAATGTTCCGGCTAAGTTGACAGGCTGTCTTGCGTTAGCTATGCTAAAACGTACCTGTTCGGTAAAGTTTAAACTATGGGCATAATGTAACGCTAGGTCCTTTACGGAGGTGCTCGTTTTAATAACGAGCATCTTAATTGTTAAAGCCCCTGATGGTGTGGTGCATCTATAAACAATAGCGTTAGAAATTTCGGCTGCAAACAGCAGCTGCTGCTTATGGCAGCAAGACTCTAAAGCTGCTATCTTCTAGTGGAGTTTGTCTAGATAACGTGCCAGAACACTTGGTTGAAAGATATAGATGATTTGAAATCATCTGCATAAAGAAGGGGGCGACCGTGTATTAGTACGTGACATAGGTAGTGTACGTACATTAAATAAATAAATAAATAGTTTATTCTCGTCACTGCGTGGTACACCATCAAGAGCGTGATCATGGCATTACGGACATGTATGATCAGCAATTGCACAAATCAGTACATTTTGACCAATAGCATGGGAATTTATGTATGTTGGGATGTAAAACTATGTTTAACTGTGTATTTGGAAGGGGACATGTTGTGTGAGTGGGTAAATGTGACTGTGTGTGCTTTTGTTCGTTGTGTTCGCCATCAAAGGTAAAGTCAATGGAACGCTTTGAATCAGATGACTTCCGTGATGTGTGAATGATCGTCCGGAAAAGGGAAGAAGCAGTGACTTTATTTAGTGGCGAGTCACATCCGCCACGTCACAGTGTTGTTAAACGAAAACTTGTGGCTTTTATAGGGAGTACGCTTGCCAGGCGAAATCCCACCACATCCTGGAACACTGCCGCCGAACCATTTGCTGCACGGGATTTATCCGAACCACCCAGCTGGCACCACGAGGAGAACGGAGACAGTACTCTGCCTTGAACAACATCACTTGTAACGTCCGTTGCAATTTCTTCAAATCATCTTATTTTAACGGATTGCGTAGGCCTATTAAGATAAGAGCAAAACCAATATAGCAGAGGCTGTTGTAAGTCATAATGTCCAAACCTATTAATTAGGAACCGACGAGGAACTCGATCGAACGCCTTTTTGCAACTCAAGATAAAATGTTATTAACGCCTTGTTTGAATTCATGGCTTCGGTGATAAGATAAAAACATCCAATTGGCATGTCGTGCAGGATCGTGCTGTGAGGTGCCTAAACTTTGACCTATGGCTGACCCCTACCCTTTATAGATAACCTAAAATTGTCCTTTTCACTCGTTTCTCCATGAACCAGGAGAAAATGCAGGTGTGGTTTATCAGGCGGTACTTGCAAACATATTGCATTGATTCACCTTTGTGTCCTGGGGTGATAATTGAATGTCTCCAAGCTTTAAGGTAGGTACCAAGCGACATTGATAAGAAAAGCTTTCCAGGGGAAAGACCGGAAGGGCCTCGTTGGCATTTTTGTTATAATAATTGGTATCCCAAATGGACCACGGTTTAAGCACGGTCTGTGGTGCGATTTTTAACTGTATACCCTGAAGGTCAAACTGTTCAATGTTCAGTGATTTGTTAGTTATTCGTAACGGATCTTCGGTCACAGGTGCAAGCTCTATACATGGTGACCCCTTGAAATAAGTTACATAATTCACACATATTCCAGTGAGCCACTGGTAGTACTCTCGTCTCCATTTCTTATAATACATACCTTAATAGCGTTCACCGAAGTCCTACGGCGCAGTAGGTTACTGAGCGCGCGAGATTTAGGCCCGTATTCCAGTGCACAGCGTTATTGACAAACCTGGAGGAGCCGAAATTGGTTTGTTAGTTCTAAAGCTAAAGCACTTACCCTCATTACATAGTTGAAACTTAGAGTACAACAGCAGCTTTCGTATTTCCATGAGACTTTGCTTGTAAGGTTTGCACCGTGGGGGTCTCATTTAGTGTGGTACAGGAGCGGTTAAATCCAGGACAGATGGCCACTCCATGTTAAATATTTTGGTGGTTTCATCTATGCAGCAGTAAGAAATAATTCATTACAGTTTTCGCACTCTAGGGGATTGAAATTGTAGCCCAATTTATAGCGTGGGACGGACAATGAAGCACTACTTGTGTTTGCTAAGGTGACCTGTAGGTCAGTACGCCAATCTTATTGTACCATGAACTTCCCCGTGATCACTTCCAGAAAACTCGTCGGCAACTAAGGCTGTTACTTTTAAGATGTTCCAACTAAACACTGCATCCAATATACGTTTCTCTCGAGTCGGTGAAGAAACATGCTGAGTCCATCCACGCAAATGTATACGGGCGAGAAGACGCATACCTTTTAAACCGTAAAAAAGCTACAAACACCATTTTTTCGGCCTATGCGGTTGTTACTACGCTTTTTGACAGGTGGACGAATCACCAGATGGTTTCATAAACTAAGCGCGTACCTGTTCTTAAGAAACAGTTGATAATGAAGTCGTTTTATTAGTGAGATATCACAAACTATGGAGAAATCAGCAAGCTGTATTCACATGCAACTTTATCCCTAAGATCCACGTAAACTGCTTGTAACAGGTTGCGCCAAATGGCGCATCACTAAGTTGCATGTGTACGTAGTTAGGAGCTTGGCTACGAGATGAACGTATGCCTTGCCTTTTAGTAGCTGACACAATCACAGCAAACGTCGCATGTATTTGGGACTCTATCAGGGGAAATTCTGCATGCTCCCTACAACGAGCATTCCTTTAGCGCGTAGACACAAGCACAGTGCATCAAAATATTTACAAATCCCATAAATACGACTACACCTGCCCACATGCACAAATACGAACCTTCATGTTAATAGGATTGGCATTCCTATTCTTTCATGGTATATTATCTGGTCGCACCCAGTGCGCCTAACACTATCCAGCCTTGCAGGCGTGCCTTGCTTACTCGAAAATGAACATGCTATCTATTTATTTACTTGACAGCCACTGCCCCTACCACACATTGGCAAGTTGCCCGCTACACAATTCACAATTTCTGTGCATATATCCGCTCCAATACAACCACACCTACGGGTTTAATTAGTGACACTCCACTACCCTTGAAACGCTTTTCCAGATGAGTCATCGCGCTTCATTCAACTGACCCGCACGGTGTACACACCCTCATCGTACCAGTTCCTCAACAATCTACACTCCAATGATCTCTGTACTGCTAGTCTTTACAGATCGCGCTCTGCAAGAATAAATGTCCTTTAATCTCAGAGCCAGATGGACCTACACCACTGACTCCAGCCGTATTACCCTTGATGTTGGATCTGATAAATATGCTATCGGGTAAAATATTGCACTACTCTGATAATGCGCAAAATGCGTACCTTGCTTTGTTGAGAATAGTAATTTATATATTTATTTACTTCGTGTCGGGATTAGTGTATTACAACCAAATGACCCCTTCTTTTTGGCGTCTGCCTGGTTTTAAGACTGAGACTAGATGAGCTTCGACGAAAGACAACAAGATATCACCCTAAGGGTTAGAATGATTATCTAACACAGGTTAAGTACAACGTCCAATTACAAAAAGTGTATGTTCAGTGCTAAGTTTACTGGTGCTTGATGTTGAAGCAATCTACACATCAGGGTATAAATGATTACGACTCGCTTTGGCAATGTGCGATTCCACGCTAGCGGTAATAACAATGAAACGGAGCTGCGTAAAGTATTGAATAAGTGATTACTCGTATTCCAGCCGTGATTAACAAACGGAACTCATTAGCGTATTTATAAATGCACCAACAACTTCGTTTACTATAATACAGCCTTGGCGTTGACGCCAAGTACTGCGGATACGTACGGCGGTTACACACAGCTAGCATTTAAAAAACCGGGGCGGTAAGTATGCCTGGAACACCGCTTTCCACAAATACAAATTGTCCAATCTCTTTGTCAGCTTGAACAAAGTTTATACAGTCTGAATTTTCCTGGGCGTAAAATTAAGCAGTGTGGTGAGCTTTAAACGAATTAGCTTACCACTGTTTTCTCCTTTCGGCCTGTATTCGGCTTTTAGTTAAGACAAACCAAGCTTATTGAGCGACAGCAGTCGTCTGGGATTTTGTACTCTCAGAAACATCCTGATGGTGAAAACAAATGTGGTACCCTTGATTATACCTTGGTGTCGGAGGTGGTAGGAGTTGACGAGCTAAAACGGGATTATTTATAGCAGCGACCAGGCAATCTCTCGGGTAACCTTCAAGATATCCTCACAAGCAGTATCTCAATAGTGAAATTAGAGGATGGAATAGCAAAGATATTGCTCTGTTTGAGGCATCAATACATTGAAGTTTACCCTTTAGGCAACCACCATAATTTTCGGTAATAAATGAGACAAAACGTGGTCCTTCAACTTTCATAAGACAACGTACACCGTGGCTGAGGAAAAGTTAGAATCTTCAGTTGTGGATATGCCACGTCCAACAACAGCTTAAAGGTGAGCGCTACTAAGGTCTTCACGAAGGTCACCATTGGTGAGTCACCATAGGTTGCATCTCTCTATCTACTTTTTAACGCCTGGGGTGAAGTATTTAAGTTTAAAGAGTTGATAGATGAAGTCATTTCGGAATAACCACTGACTACGACACCGATTCTAGTAGGTTTGTACTCGGAACATAATTAGTCTCCAACCAAGCTCGTCTCGAGTCGTAGTAAGAAGACCCGACGAGGAATTCAAATTTCGCGGGTGTATAAATAAATAAATAAATAAATCTTTTATTCTCAACAAGGTGAGGCACGCCTTTACAGGCATGATCATTTTGACATAACGATGCATGATCAAGAATGTGCAAAACTCCGATGGGTTTGCCATAGCAGTTTGTGTTTGTGTGGGGGGTAGTTATATATGTCATTGTATGTGTATGTGTATGTAGCTGTGAATTTTGTGCTTGTAGTTGTGCTGCTCCAATCTTCATTGTTTGCTATGGTCATCAAAATGCGAGTAGGAGCTGGTGTCCGTGGGTTGGAGAGAATTATCCGGATATCCACAGGGCAGTGAGTTTATTTTGTGGCGAGTCACGACCGCCAAGTCACAGTGTGGTTGAGCAGACATTTGTGGATTTTATAGGGAGAACGCTTGCCAAGCGAAACCCACCACTTCCTGGAACACTACCGCCGAACTATTTGCTGGAACGGATTAAACCCGAACCACCCAGCTGACACCACGAGGAGGTTGTTCGGCTAGCCAGCTAATTAGTAGAAACAATAACAATAAGCAATCATTTGAGATTGTATGCATAATGGGAATATATTTCCTCCGCAGCTTTCGCATTTCCTTGCGTGTTGAAATGTAATAGCTGCTCCCTGAAGATTCTTCAGTTGTGCCTGGTATAGGAGCTGTTAACTCCAGAACAGATAACAGCCCATCTTTAAATAGTTGGTTGTTTCCTCTGCGGCGTCAGTAAGAAAGAAGGCATTCCAGTTTTGCTCTCAAGAGCACTGAAAGTGCAGCTCAATTTATGGAGTGATAGGGACGATGAAGCACCGCCTGTTTACTTGTCCGCATAGATTTGCGCGCCAACAATATTGAGAAATGAACTACCCTGTAATCACTTTCAAGTAACTCACCGGCCGCTACCTCTTTCACTTCCTGGATATTCAAACCGAATATTACATCAACATAATTTTTGTGCTTGTCCATAAACATTGGAAGAATGGTGTACTATGGGTAAACAAGTAACGTTTAACAATTCCCGTGGGATGAAACTTATTGCGAAAATAACGTGCAAGCTAAATTGGAAAGCGTTTTGGTGAACACACCACAGACGAATGTAGAATGGCGGAGACTGTCGCATATTACAATTATAAGCCCACAAATCTTTTGGTTTGTAGTTTTGTAAGCCACCGTTTGCTTGCGTTACGTAGACCCTGACTAACAAGTCATACAATGAATTGAAAATAAAATAACAGCCTTAACTAGTTTTTTAAATACCGGCAGGTTGGGGCAAAGGTGCTATGATTAGTGTGGGCGTACTATAATTGGCACACGCGGAAGGAAAAGCAATTTCTACGACTTGCCAACCGGCCATACTATGGTTTACGTTTCAGATGACGGTATCTTAGGTCAGCGTTGTGGTTTAATTCCAGCAGCGGGCGGCAAATATGGTTTGGGTTCTTCCTAATCTGGTAAACCATTATGAAAAGACATATGTTGCGTCAACCAACCCAATTTTATACTGGAACTTAGACTTGCATAGCTTGCTGATGCAGTTAGTGTAAGCCAGTTGACAGCTGGCATAGTTAGCGAATACTTGAATAAGATCACAGCCCAAAAGTACACACTGGCAAATTGACTAACCATATTTCTTTTTTCACGAAACGTTCCATAAAAATCTGCCTGTCTGCACGTATCGTCGCCACTTCCATTACAGGGCTCCTAATGTTTTCTCTACGCTGACGTGATCCCAAATTTTTGGCAACTAACAGACAACTTTGTTACTCATGGGTACTTCCGGATTTGCAACTTGTACAACTTTTGGTCAAGGCCGATTACATGCATAGTAACGTGCCTTTTTTGTAAAATTAGGCGATTGTAAATTTTGACCATGGCATGTTAGGCGTGCCACCAAGCATCCAACCATATGCTTATTTTATTTATTTATTTATGCAACTATGTGAACCCCCATACCTGGTGAAGCTAAATGGGTTTTTTGAAAGGACATTAGGCGAATTTACCCGTAACGTTCCACCACAGTGCGCAGCGTAAGTTGGTCACGCGAGCTTAGCCTAATGAATGCTTCGTAAAGACTGCTTCGATTCTAAAGCCGGTTACCTTCCAGCGATTGTGACCTGCTTCTGGAGAATGCGACCACCCCTGTTTGAACACCTCCATAAAGACTTGGTTGGGAAGTTTGAACACAAGTGTGCTGTGTCTAGCGTTGTGATTTATAGCTGCAGACGCCGGCGATGTTCCCGGACACGACATCTGCAAAATGCGAGTACAGAGCACGGCAGTCTCAGGGGAGTTTTGTAGGGTGACGTTTAGATGTCTCCGTAACACCATGGGCACCATTTTGCCACGGGATGGCGTTACATTTGGGCACACTTGCGCCCTGATGAGCTAGAGGTGTAAAGCATTTATGGATCTCCGAGCCTTCTGTGTCTAGCACATTCGAGTGAGCAGCGGTCGGCGGCAACAAATGCATGATAAATAACTAAATATTTTGTATTCGACAAAGCGAGGCATGTCTATTGGACGTGATCAGCATATCGCAGTACTGAAACTGATAGCATGATTAACGGGACCAAGAGCGGGAATAGTAAAGATGTATTCGGTAGTGTGGGCCCTCATTGCGCAAAGATTGTATGAAGTATATATATCTTCACAGAATTCGAGATGTAGTGATAAGGATTATGCCAGCAACGTTGACTATGTTGATGAGGAACTAGTCCGATGAGGTGTTGTACCCAGTGAGGGTCAGATGAGTGAAGCTTGGGGAACAAGCTAAAAATAATTTAATAATAGTGACATGTCCCTGCTCAAATATGTAGGCATAGTAGTACGAGAACAGATATATAGACAGAATTATTGAGATGTGGTATCGGTCAATTTGCCAGTGCGTGCTTAGGGCAGTGATTTTATTGAGTGGCGCGTCACATCCACCAAGTCGCAGCGTTGTTAAGATGCACTTTGTGGTCCTTTGTAGGTAAAAAGCTTGCCAGGCGAAAACCACCACGTCCTGGTAGCATGAAAAAGAACAAGAGCACTTGTTCCAACAAAGATGAATACAGAACGTTACATTCGGCTTACATTAATGTTCTTTCTTTGGACGAAATTTTGCTAACAAGTGCCTCCAAATCAGTACCGCTGGTGCACCTAAACTTACGGTTTTGATGCTTATGCCACCGTGAAATTACCGATAACCCTGATGAGTGCGAGTTCCGTTAACCATCGTTGATATTTAGCTCAGCAGAACTCTGCATCTGATCTCACCTTAAAAAGACGATGCTAGCGACTATTTTCCTGAACCCACACCTTTAAATCCTCAGCCACTTTCTCCTCATAGTAACCTACCACCGCCGTTTCGTCCCATATTGTGCAAAGATAATGCAGCCACTAACTACCGTTAGTCGTGCTTCGATTTTATTGAGGCTGCTGGATTATCTTCGTAAGATTGAAAACAACCGTTGCATACACTGCTTTTTGGGAGTACACGTAGTTGAGCGTTTGCATTTAGTCCGTGCCAGAAGCTTCGGGCGTAGCGGTTGGAGCAGCGTTTCCGCACTTAAATAAATAAATATTTCATTCTCGACTAGGCGAGGCAGGCCCACGGAGGCATGAACAATAATGGTTTGTGGCGGCGGAGATGCTTCCTTTCAAAAAGAATGCAATCAGCCAAATCCCGTTACTACACCCAAGGAATAAAACTTCACGCAGGTTATTTAGCCATTCGCTTAGTTCCATTTGCACTCAAAGTTAGCTAACTTAATCTGGTCTTTATTCGTAAATGTTACAACACGCACCTGTGTATGCACGAACATAAATACATAAGTCAATAATTAGTATATTCTTCGTCAAATGACGCACGCCGGTGAGGACGCGATGAATTATACATAAAACTTAGCTGTTTTGGAATAATAACGTATTTCATTTTGGTTAAAGGTACAACCGAAACGTTCGTAGTTCATGCGGGAGAGCATTTTGTCATGTATTAGTCCAATGTAGACACATGATAGGGGCAGGGCGCAGAAAAATCAGTCATAATTATTGTGTCCATCTTCATATTTGAAGTGATTTCGCCATGTGCTACTACATAAGCACAGGAGCCAAAATAAGCTTCCGATGCAATCGTTGTATATTAACATTTGGAACGTTCGGTGCTTCATCAAAACATTCTGCATAGCAAAATGGGTTGCACAATTTTGTATGTACAACTCAGCTGACCGCGCCAGTGTAAAATTTTAGTTTGTTCTTTTAGTCAGTAACTGGTCACATCAGCCATGTTGCAGTGTTGTTAAGCGGACATTTGTGGCCTTTTATAAAGAGAAGGCCTGCCAGGCAAATACCAACCATATCTTGGAACACTGCCGTAGGTTATTTCACACAGCAGTGCGCGCTGACAGCGCATCCTACAGACGGATTTTGCATCCGGTTAATCGCAGGCGATCGACCGTCAAAGTTCTTGGAAGCTTAACCGATTAGATTAGTCAGGATCATTGGATCATTGGATCCTTAGCTGATACAGGGCAGAAGGACACTCCTTTGTGGACTCATTTAGTTCGCGATGATTAGAGATGGTATAGGTCGTTGCGGAACAAGGTATCTTCAGATGGCCACAGTAGCTGAAATAGAAGCAGCAGAACCCCAGCGCACTAAGTTAAGCATCTTAACTAACGCCTCAGTCAACGGAAAAATGAGACAAATTGACCGCGAAACACCGAGCAAACAAACGTGCAACACGAAACCTAGCCAGTTACAACTTGCCATTCAATGGATCAGCGGCAGTGTTTCAGGACGTGATGGGTTTCGCTTGACAAGCTTTATCCCTATAAAAAGCCACAAATGTCCGTTTAACAACACTGCAACGTGGCGCACGTGACTCTCCGCCGAATAAAGTCACAGTCCATAACTAAACACTGACAGGACAACTGGGGTCACAATTCTAGTTAGGTTCGTTACACTGAAACATCTACAGCTGAAATGCGTGTTGTAGCTTCTTTCTACGATTTCACGCATATACTGTCGTCTTTTTGCTTTCTACAATATCACCGTTGACCGTTGCTTTACTTAGGCACGAACGCACTGTATTGACATATCTTCCTGGAGCGTGCTCTTCAATTGTCTGCTAATGGATCATTCAGGATTCTTAATCTATTATTAGCCGAGGTATGACTGCAGTATATTGCAGGCCGATTATGTCCTAACAAACTGGTCCCGATCTCACGACAGCCAAATAATTGTTTTGCATTTCCACCGTTGTACAGTTCCAAATATGGACATTTGAAAAATATTCTACTATCCAACGTACAGTTGCCAGAAATTCTCTGTACCGTTGCGCATACCTGATCATGCCTCCATGGGCGAGCCTCGCTTAGTCGAGAATAAAATATTTTATATATTTATTTATAAATGTTTGCAGCGCCCTGTCTTGGCATTAAGGATAGGCTCCGAAAACCGGTCTAAGTCATGCACTACGCAAGTTTCTAAAGCCAGATGCAGTCGCACACGGAGATTCCTCGGTTTGCGCAGGTTCAAATGGGTGTCACATATCATACCCTCAGTGTTGAGTTGAAAGAATTAATTTAACTTGCACCCCAGTTCTCCTAAAATAATACGTTAGTTGAGTAGCAAGTCGCTGCGATGACGGCGGTATCCTGGATACAACAAGTTCAGTCGTTGAAGACAGAGTGGATAAGACAGATGTTGCAACGCAGGGATGGATATGGATCCACGGAGTTTAACCTTCTCCATAGTTTCGCATGAGGATTTGACGAGAGAATAGGCAGCGGGTAAACAGTATTCGAGAATCGGGCGTACCTGCGAGTCAAAAATGGTCGGAAAAGTTGCAAAGTTAGGAAAAAATCCTTTACGAATAGAATGGAACACCCAATAGATCGCGGTGACCCTATATTGGGGTCTTGAATGGAGTTGAGGTCTGAAGATATTATCACTCCGAGAGCCGGCAGTAGTCGTGGAAACCGGCCGAACATGGAAAAGCGTCGTACATTAGAGTGATGTGTGGTGCAGTTAAATAAAAGGTCAACTTAATAGAGACTGGCTTCTTATTCAGTGGTATATTTGTCTGAATTTTGCATACCAGGCCTAGCCATCCATGCTAGACTTATCATGGGGGTGGTGTGTGCAATTGGTCCTTGTGCCTATATACGTCCATGGCAAACCAACTTGCCCTTTTATGTCCAATGTATGATCTTTAAGGATTTCTTGGTCCAAAAAATAGGCTCAGATCACATTAGAACGCAAATAATAATTAAGTGTGATTGTCTCCATAGTTAAGTGAAAACTTCATGGAATGCTATTGAATAAAAGCCAGTTGTTTGAGCACCATAAAAAAGCAGCAACGCCGTCTACGGATTGCCATCGGAAAGGCTGCAATATAATGGAGAAGCAGATGGTTCTTCCGGAAACATTAGGCATCAAAGCCAATTGTTCGAACGCTAGTCAGAACAAGCAAAACTGTTCGTATCAGTGGTGGCAAACACGACAGAATAATCTGTCATCTATGTTGGTACAGGGGATTTATGAAAATTTATTATTTCAAGAAATTTGTAATACTGATTATGAGGCGAGCTAAGCGCCTTTATTTAGACTCAGTATAAGTGGCAGCTGCAGCCTAGCGAAAAGCTTTCCAGTTGGAACTATGAGTAGGTTCTTCAGCGGTGAATTGTGCTTCTTATCCTGGGGAAAGGATCAGGTGTTCATGCCAGCTAGCTACTGTGAATAGGTCAGCCAGCTCCAGGGGGTGCACCATCTTGCGAGGATCAATTTGTCTTTACAAATCTCGGGGAAACCGGATAAAGAACAAGAGGCAGCCAAACCGACTGCCAGCAATGCATCATAAAGCACAATCAAAAGACGGATTGCTTGCCATAATACCTAAATATAGGATACTCTAAAAACTATGTAATTTTGTTTAGTACATATGATTTGCAGGTGCATTCTTTACTTCACGTCAAGGTTGTGGCTCAGACTGCAACTGGTATGTGGAGAGGATGTCCTGTACGCGCAGGGTAAAAAGACCGACATAATGAAGCGTGAATATAATGTTGGGTAAAACATACAGTCATTAAAGAGAAACACTGATAAGCTGACGATGGTGACCGCCGTCTGAAAGCGAGAGATGTAAATAAGGGCTAGATTGAGACTGAGAGCGGGGAACAACTAGTTTGTAAGTGAATGTTTCGAGGGGAATGTGAGACCCAAAGCATTGGCCAGCAACGGACGCATGCGGACAGAAGTATGCTAGTTATATAATAAGATTAAGGAAGCTAAAGCGCTCATAATTCCATTGTCTGAAATCCGTCAGAATCTAGAGAAATGGGTCACATGGGACAAAATCTGCCGTGCATTGTGTCGGGCAAGGTAAGGTTGATTAGGGATGATATAAGCTCATATAGCAACATCCATGACGTAGGGAAAATGCAATCATGAGGTAAAGAGCAGGTGTATATGAAGAAAGGTAAGTTGAAGCTACTAATATAAGTGATAGCCAAGCAACACTTAGCAACGTTCCGGGTGCTACCAGAAAGCATGAGTTTGGTTGGATAGGAGAAGAGCATTTGCATAAGCATAAATTAATGCGGCGCAATAAAGAGAAGCCGCACAATAGCGGTGGGAATAAAATCGGAGCACAATAGCAGAGCAAGCCAGGTTTCGGTTAAAGGAGCTTATAGGTAAGAGGAAATTAAGACCAACAGGTATCTCGCGTAAGTGAAAGGGAGCGAACCCGCTACCAAACCCTGGTCGGAAATGGAACGGAGGACTACGATAAGCAGGAAGACGTATGCCCGTTCAGCTAAGTCTAGGGTAATCGGCACACTGAGGTTGGGACGTACAATGTTGGTGAAGATACATATGGGGTGAGTCGGCGGAGATAGACAAGGTAGACTTCAACGTGGCTCTATTCTACGCAAGTAATTAACTTCGACAAGGCTCACGAAGTGAGAGAAACCGGAAAGGACAATTTATTAGTCGTTGCATTGTGGCTGAGTCGAACCGTTAAGGTAAGAGGAGCATAGTGAGGACCACCCGAAACGGATAGGGAAGAGCGACGACGTCTAATGAAATGGAATTGGAGACGTTGCGCAGGGCCAACAATTTTAGCAGCAAATAAAAACGTATATATTACTGGGACTGCTTTCACGGGTGCGAGAACAGACCTATGAAGCATATACGAATACAGTCTTGTAAGTGGACAGCTTTCGAAGCGCTCATAACCCACAAAGCGATAATACTGAAAAATGGTTGGGGGTTTGTTTTCATAACCTAGAAGGTATAGTCTTAAGATGTCGCAGTGTAATAGCGCGGTAGAGAATGTGGTCGACGCTTACGTACACAGTCACTGAACCAACGGCCAAGTGGTGCGGCGCATGCGGGCCTATGAGTGGACAACACAGGCTTGGAGACTTGCACCACAACTCTATAGGACAGATGGTGGCCCGGTCAAGATCCGTTTGGGCGTTCACAATGTAATGGGAAAGCGGAGGCAGTTAACACTGAGGACTAAGCAAGGGCATGCGAACGTCATAGCGGCGAGTTGCGATACCTGAGTACCTGGTAAGTTATATGCGGTATGGTTTGTATAGCACAGACGCATAAACGGGCACGATTAACCTGAAAATCAGCTAAGTGTAGCAGCAGCATTCACAGAAAAACGTTGACGGTCCCGCGATATGACAGCCAGATAACATCGTGCGCGATGCTAAAAAGCACATGAGCAAGGGTTGCGGTAGACCGGGTGCCGCAAAATATGCGTGCATCAGGCACCCACACTCTTAGGTGTTGCCCAATGGTCCGGTATTGGAGTACCCAATAAAAATGTATAAGGCGGCGGCAGAGTGCAGGTAGCGGGTGATCAGAGGGCAAGCTAGTAGGCAAGAAGCTTGGGAGACGTGGTACTGAATAGTTGGTGTTCATGTCAACGTAAAGTACTGCCACTGGTGTGGCATTATTGTCGGTACTCAAGGAGACTCCAATAGTTGCCTCACCTGCCCGCCTGAACGGTGCAAGGAAAGTATTATAGGTACTGTAGCGGGGGCGGCATGCCCGCAACTTAACAGGCAGCCATTTTGACTTCACGTTCATAAGCCTATATATGTATAACAGAGGTACATTATAATTGCCAGTGGCAAAACCACTGGCATGGGTTATACGGGCCTGTATGAGGGGTGGTTACTTAGCCTAGTACTTTGCACGACACTTGCATCAATATTACCAAGAGCTAAGTCTCAACTATTGGCTCCACACGTCCTCGAGACATAAAGTTAGTTATCCTATAGTTGTCACATAGACTTTTTTCATTATAGCTACTAGCGTAGCGCGTACCGTTAGCTCCGCAGCCGCTCACGACGAGCAGTTATTGAGACCAGGTTGGCTGCACAGCTGTGTCGTGTATGCCGTTGCTAACAGCACCAGTACAATAGGCTTCACACACCTTCATGAACATTACTTACTGTTCCCAAAAAGCTTTTGTTAGCTGATCAATAGCGCTACCGTGAAAGTAGCAGCTGCTGAATGCACTTGCCTTCCTGACGGTCTTATTACGCTCATGTTGGTCCCACCAAAACAAAGTCAAAATAGCGACTAGCAAAGTTTCTACTATGTGCGGGGCGCGCTCCACCAGGAGTATTGATTAAGTGCCCCTAGGTCCCATAGCGGACGTCATTAATGCTCCGAGCAAAGCCACTAACGTGTGCTGCGTTGGTACTACAAGACCCCTACATCGAATGGGTTTTATTTAGGAAATAAGTAAAATGTATACGCGGGACATGCGGTCGTTCATTTTTTGTGCCATGGCATGCCAGTGGTTTACCTCCCTTTCTCTGCATAAGCATTGAAATAAGGTACTAACCACAACACATGGCATCAAATGCAACGCAAACTTCAGTACCCATTCCAAATATTCACTTAATCATGGGGAACGGTTTCTGCGCCTTTGACTCACCACGCGCAAGTGCTGAGGTGTGGTTCATTGCAACTTGCGCAGCAAACACAGGTGAAACTAATATGACTGGATATAAAGCAAGGTTGACTTACAACTTCAATAGGTACCGATATTTTGTACATCCAAGTACTCAGGCTGGATGTTTCACAGCACATGTTAGGTGATGGTTATATGGAAAAACAGCCGGAGGAATAGGAAGAAATAAATGATCAATTATCTTGGCCGTGCCACCTTACTTTAGGTATATCTGACACGAAAAACAATGGCTGGTGGCTGGTGGAGACGATGTGGTACCACCAAACAGTGAATCCCGGCGGCGCCTGTATACCGGCACACAATAAGCTACGAGCATATATACTGTGCAGTTAGCTACGGTATGCGGGCGACATGCAAAATGGCGCATTTTGGGTGGCCACCATTAAGCATCCAAATGGCATAAATAAATAAAGCTTTTATTCTCGACAGGGCGAGGCACGCCTTTTACATGTAAGGTGGGTTTAACATAACAAAGCGTGAGCCAGAATGTGCAAAATTCCGATATGTTTGCCATAACAGTGTATGTTTGTGTAGCGGGGAATGTTAGTATGTACTTGGGGGTGTGTATGTAGGTAGCTGGGTAGTTTGTGCTTGTATGCCCCATGCTGAGGCTGATGTTGTACTCTTGATGCTTCTCCACCGTAGTTGCGCTAAACCAACGTACACTTAAACTAGGTATTTTAAGCTCGATAAATTTCATTCCACTTAATTTGGTTTGTTCTGCCTACCCGAATAGTCTTCCATTAACGCCACGTTGCTTACGCTGATTGCGCTTGTCTTCGGGAACTTTGTTGCGTTTGTAGCATTTTTAAGGAACTTGTGGACGTTTCATTTTTATCGCGGGTTCGCTGCTAACCACTCTTTGAGCTGATATTCTAATCTCGACTCAGTGGTCTCTTTGCTTCCGACTGCTTTGACCTAAATGATCAGATATGGGCAGACTTAACGGGCTGATCACATCGCCTCAAGAATATGCTTGGCTTTTCCACTTCCACTCAATAGAACATTTTCATTTTGCACTCCGTTTGCATTACTTTTTCAATTGGATATCTCTTCGAGCCTCGGCTGAGTAGTCACCTGTTTCTGAGTGCCCTCAGACGATGGAGACGTTATCGCGCTAGTCTCAACATTTCAAACAATCTGTTCTCCTCACCCCGAGACCTATCCTTGGCCTACAAACTGGCTTTTCATATAGCTGCTGTCGTCCCGAAAGCTTCTTTTCTTATGACACACATTACTGTTATACACACCGTAAGTTGGAGGCCTAGCTTCATCTTGCTGGCTTATCCAGATACGCCTGCACATTCTCCTGCTTTCTGACTTACCTCGGACTTCTGAGATCTAAATGATCTAGATACAGCTAAAGCAACGCTCTGCTACCCTCACCTAAATTGCACTACTAGGCATTATTTATCCTTCTTTTTTTATTAACCAGGATGAATCATCATCTGAAGGTCGGCTGCTTTTCCACTTTCCTTAATAGAAAATGCTTTACCGACCCTTTCTTTCCTTTCTGTGCTTTGTTTTGCATTCCTGCTTTATTTGACGCTAACTCATCTGCGTCTGTCCTCTCTGACTTCATACATTCCTAAAAATCTTAGCCTGAGGCAACCAGTCCCTGTTGCTCCTTCTGAGTGATATTCTTTCCCATAATCTGCACATCTCGTCCTTCTCTCTCTGGTTCCAACCGATTGAGCATATGCGCATTAGGACCCATAAAGCTCTGTTTTCTTCATCTTCATACCTATTTTGGAACAATCTTTCATTCTCTACTGACCCGTGTTCTGCTTAATTCTCGTCGTATTTCGCCACTTATGATACACATGTATATGCGATAGTTAAATAACAATTATATGTATTTGGGTGCAGTAGCTCAGTCATCGTCGCAATTGAGCGACTGCTTTCCAGACGCATCCGTTTCCTTTGTCTGTGTGGCTGATGCTGTTCGTTTCCTTTTTTCTCGAGTTTGGCACAAGTACGGCGAAACGCACCCACGGAATGGTCCATTGTTGCGACAACAATACGAGCCATACAGCTCCTTTATCTGGACATGAGCGGAAGATACACAACAGCTTTACAACTTGCTAACCGGACAAGCACTTGTTATCGTGCACGAATGCAATGTTTCCGAGGATTGAAACCTTGGGTTTAGTTTGCCTACCACTATCACTTCCACATAACTTTTGCCTGGAGAAATACTTTTGACTTCTGAAGGCACATTCTCCTGCGACACAAAGCCAGAACAGTTGGTCATTATGAGCTCTACAATCCGCGTTGACCGCTCAATTGGCCGTGGTTTCCTGTATTTCTAATCAATTTTACTACGTACACTGGGGGATTTGCGATGCTGTCTTCGGAACCATATTCTATCCTTCAAGACTTCAACAACAACAGCATATTTCTAGGTATATCCCTCGGTGACTTCACGTGGTTCTGCAGAGGATTAACACATCTTGTTCAAAAATAATGTTTAGTTCCCGGCGTACTATTCGGGCACAGGACAGGACCCAGGAACGCAACATGCACCCGGCTATCGCATCAGCCGGCAGAAAAATGGGACTCAACTTGACTGCGAATGACCGAGCAACCAAACTTTCAATCAGAAACATAGCCAGTTGCAACTTGCCATTAAATGGATTGGCAGCAGTGTTTCAGGACGTGGCGGGTTTTCACCTGGCAAGCGATCTTTATATAAAAGGTCACAAATGTCCGTTTAACAACACTGCAACGTGGCGAATGTGATTCGCCACCGAATATAGTCACGGCCCATAACTTCACACTGGCAGGTCAACTAGCGTTACTATTCTAGATAGGTTCGTTACACTGGAACTTCTACATCTGCATATACTGTCGTCTTTTTGCTTTCTATGATATCACCGTTGACCATTGCGTTACTTGTGCACGATCTCACTGTATTGTCATATCTCTCTTGAGCGTGCTCTTCAATTATCTTTCAATGGATCCTTTAGGATTCTCAATCTAGTATTAGCCGATGTTCCAGTTTCACGACAGCCAAATTATTGTTTCGTATTTTCACCATTGTACTGTTCCAATTATAGACATATGAACAATTTTCTACTGTCATTGTTACAGTTGCCATACAATGTCTGAGCATTTATACATATCTGATCATGCCTCCATTGTAGTGCCTCGCATAGTCAATAATAAAATAATAATAATAATAATACTATTATTATTAGTATTTAAATTACTTTATAAGGCAAGTTAAATAAGAGTTATGCCACGATATCTGTATGCATTATTGGATTTATGTTATTTCATCTTGTCGTTTCAAGTGAATGGCTGTTGCTTGATATCCTCTTTGTGACTGCGCTTGATAGGCTTGCTGACAAGGTACCTACCTGTCTATTACCCATTACCGCGTACATACTGGCTCCAGGAGACAGTTGCTCGTTGCTGGAGGGAAGCGGGTGCATGGTCCTTGTGGCCGTGCTATGTTCGAAGAGCGGTTCCAAACACTCCGTGTGGAGCGGACTATAGTCCAGCTACCGCCTTGTGTGCGCTTGATTGCTCAAATACAGTGTACTTGTGTTTACCTATGAAGGGGTGTGGTCTGGCCTCGTTGATGAAACCTGGCTCACATCCACATGCCTTCCGGTCTTATTCCTTCGGAGTTACGCTGGATATGGAGTGTGTGGATGGAGCTGTGGGTGGTGCAGCGCAAGCTACCTATGGTCCCTCTGTTAGTGCAGATGTCCTATGGCTATAGTGACGGGCCAATCCGAAATCGGACTCCGCCAAATAGTTTGTACTTGTAGTTGTACTGCTTCGTGCTTTAATGTCAGATATCGTCAGCAATGTGCGCGTAGAAAATAGGCGTCCGTGGGTTCAAAAGTTTACCCGGATATCCACGGAGCAGTCACTTTAGCTTGTGGCGTGTCACGACCGACACGTCACAGTGTCTTTGAGCAAACTTTTGTGGCTTTTTATAGGGCGAACGGTTGCCAGGCGAAAACCCACTACGTCCTGGAACACTTTTATCATGCTATTTACTGGAACGGGTTGAACCCGAACCACCCAGCTGTCACCACGAAGAAGGTGTTCGGCTAAGCAGCATAATATTGATACGATGTGATCAAGCATCAAGCGTCGTGGGTAGATGCCCGCCAAGCTTTCTAATTATAGAATGCCACAGATGTCTGCTTAACAACACTGTGACTTGGCGGATGTGACTCGCAACTATACAATCTTGCTGCTTATGGTTGCGCTGCAAAGTTTAGCCAATCTACTAAAGTCTAGCATGTTTTCAGACACCGGGTCGCATTTGTACTCCCTCAAAAGAGCAATAGCACATTTACAACCACAAGCAACACACTTACCTACATACCTACCTCTCTAGATTCACCTATATGAAAATCCTATTACACCATTGCGCATTTTTTGCTCACTCCTTTAATACCGTGCCTCGGATAGCCAGGAATAAAAATGGATTTATTTAGAGACGTGTGGCTAATTGTACTCAGAGGCTGCGCGGTCCCGATACAAAATTCGTCAGGGCGGTGCACGTCTACCAGCGGCGTAGAAAGCGCATGTATTGTGACTGCGGTGTTATCATAGATGAAGCAGCTGACCTGAATACCAGAGGCTGATATCAAAGGACACCAATGCAAGATTTGGAACTGCTCCCTGACGATGGATCACTTTACTTGGAGCAGGCAGACAATGCGGTACTATTCATAGACGTCTTCCGAACGTGCAGTGGCAACGACCAAATAAGCGTTGACAACATACACATTTATTGGTAACTGTCATAATGCAAAGCAGTCTCACTGTCTGTCTAGAGCCAGTTATAAGACCAACGGAACACTGTTTTCAATCGCTGTGGGCCGGAAGTTTAAAGCGCCGGCGAACATGACATAATGCACTACCAGTTCACTTCAGTCAATGAACGATGATCCGAGCACCGACGTGCCGTAGATGCACATATGGGAAAAATAATGACAAAGAACTTCAGTATGGTTGGCTTGGCCGCAAAAGATTTTAAATACTAAAGTGAAGCATGTGATGCAGTAAATGCGCTGGAATGAAAAAGAAATTAACAACCGAATGCATAAAATGGAATGCGGGAACGCCATTGACTGCGCCAAGTCTGATGCGGTCTGCTGCCATAAATTTGAACAGTGCTAAGGCCTTACTTCACGGATAATGCACTCGGCAGATTAGTTGTCACCCTGTCAATATGTTTACGCCTGCTTGCAGCGCCATGGTCTGCTCAACTCATGGTTTTGCTTAAAGTGGATCAGCCAAGGTGTATAATTCACTCCGAGGAAGGCGGTCAAAGGGCATACGCAGAACATGGCTGGCCAACCTCAATGCGTCGGATTCGGCAAACAATATTGTAAGGAACAAGTAGATGTGTTGACAGCTTTAACTGGCGGACCTCAGCAAGGCTCACCGGATGTTCCAAACCGACGTGAACAATATTTTGCAAACCCGGGTGGTCTGAATCGGAAAACCATGGACTGTCCTATCAAGATCTCTTATCCATACATGAAGGCAGGTCTTAGCAAAGCATTCCACAAGCAAACTGTCACTCACAGACTCTCATCATGCCAATTTTTATCAATTGTTTTGTCTCCGGAAAGCTTCACGGGCCTTGCTGATAGGCAAAGATATTTGCTCAGTTATATGACAGCCACAGTTGACACAAATACGAGCAATGTCAATATCATATTGTAGTCAAGGAACTCTTAGATGCTGTCTGCAGGCATTTCGAGCTTTGCGGTAGCGCACGCTGTTTTATGGTGAAGGGGCAACGACCCTGCACCTTACCGTGGTGTAAATTTTGCGGGCTGATCGCACATTCAGAGCCAGTCGTACGAGTTTGGTGAATAGTTAGAGACCAACGTATTCCGGCAAGTCGCTCTCATGCTTAAGGTTATAATGTGGAGGGCTGCGTATTCATTAAAACGGCATCCTTGTAGTCCACTGCCGGTTTCGTTGCTTTGCAGTCAGGTATTGAACCAAAGCATTTGTTTGCAAATCCTAATAGTCCCCCTGCCAAAGTCTGGGTAATCTACTGCATCCTTCTCATGAATTATGCTGATGCTGTCCTCAACCTTAGAGTGCTTGGCTACCGCAGGGATCAGCAACTGTGCCCAATCAGTTTCATCGAACAGGATGGATAGGTGCTTAAATGATACTACTCCAGCTTCCCCGTCCTATCCTACCCCATACAATGTTTTAACGTTGCCATCAGTTTCCAACTTCAGCTTTCTTCCTTTTCAACCCTTAATTCTTGGCCCTCTCTCACCATGCTTTGCGAAAAACCTTTCTCTTCTAGTTTCACCTCATATTCAAACACGGTGCATCACTTTGGCTCTATGGACAAGCCCTTGTTTAAAGATGCGGTCAAACTAGAGGCATCAGATGGCCAAAACTAAACGTACGAATATTGTTACTGGTCCGTTTACGGGCAGCCCGTACACGAATATCAAATACCCCACGAGCAATATCTATCGCCTAGCGGAAACTTGGCTACAAGACCCGAGCCCTCTACTTACGCCCCTATCCCCTCAGTTGACCAAGTGGCGCTTATTTATTGCGCCTATCCGGTGACGATGCGGCGTTGAATACCGACCAAGCCAACGTTGGTAGTGCCCTGAGTACCCGGACTGAAGCTGTACTGGTTGATGGCAACTTGATCAGTAGAAGGAGGTTGCGGTCCGACTTGCCACTTCGTTCAAAGATTTGATGTCGCTTAGGTCTATTTGGTGTCCGTTTGTCATCGCTGCCCACACCACACAAACGGTAAGCGTGAAGGCCATTACTTTAACTTCAGCCTCGGGTAAAACCTCTCAGCTCCCTGCTTTGGCAGCCGTATATGTAGACCCTCGGTGGGGGGTGATTATTCGTCATTCGATTAACACCGAACGTACACGACTGCCAAGCGTGAGCGCTAGCACTAAGGTCAGGTCAGGTTCCAAGAACAATGCATGCATACGCTTAAGAGGTGTCTGGTTGCTTGCACAGGTAAAAGAACCAGGGCCGTATATAATGTCTAACACAAAGTCATGGAATTTTATCATAGGTCACAAAAGGACGGGGTTTGCTCTAGCATGACTTTTGTAGGCCGATCAACGAATGGTTGCAGGGGTGCAAGCAAAGCTATATCAAGCAGTTCAGTAGCAAAACAATTTAAAACAGCACCGCAGCAAAACGTCTGTCAGTTCAGGTCGGGGTTAGCCGAAGAACAACCCCACGGTGCAAACTGGGTGGTTCGGGTAGTCCTCTTCCAGCAGATTGTTCAGCCGCAGTGTTCCAGGACGTGATGGGTTTCCGCCTGCCGAACGTGCTCCTTATAAAAAGCCACAAACGGCTGTCTAACTACACTGCGACGTGGCGAATGTGACTGGCTAGTAAATAAATTCACAGATAGTTGCATTTTGGAGGGTCATGCACACTTCAATTACCTCATTCAACTCGAAGTCCTTCTTTGAGCGTTCTTCGATAGAGAATCCGGTGAGAAATACCATAAATTCTGCGTCACATTAAAAACTCATTCAACCTGACTACCTGCACGTACACACAAACAACCACATGCATACCTACATAAATATTGCTGGTTAACCTGTTATTCTTCTGTGCAGTTACGGTTCTTACATTTTCGTATTACCGTGAGCATGCATGCACAGGCTCGCTACACAATGCCGAGAATAAGCTAGTTATTTCTTTATTTATAAACATCTATTTAACCAATGTTTCCGGATAATATCAACAAGACCCCTTCCAACGCTATCGGGGCTTCTATGGACCAGACAACTTTACGTTTCACGAATGTACTATAAAAGGAAACTGCGAGTGCGGGAAGTATACGTCGTAAAGTCAGCAATTGTTGTGTTGTACAAAGTAACGCCTCCTTTGCGAGGAGCGATGGTGAGGTAACACCTCAGTAGTGCGTAGCCTTGAACGCACACTTGCCCGTCCGTGAAGTCGGTGGACAACCATGCAGCAGGGAAGGTAAAAATATCTGGATGGCAGTCGTCAAAGACGATACCGAATTCGTACAGGTTGTTTAACAGGCTAGGCAAATTATTGACGAACAATTATAGGTCTTAAGCATAGTGACCTTGGGATTGTGAGCTAACGAAACCGGGCTGGCAGGGAGGAGGTGCACTTCCGGCGCAACACCCGGAAAACCAACATGATATCTTTTCTCCTGCTTCCTGACGGGGGTCGATATCGCACAACCCGACTTTACAGCTACATGCCACTAGTGCCTTCGACCGTAAAGGCCAAACGTATAAGCGCCTGGCGCACCTCCGGCGCTGGCTGAGTAACACGTTACCTGCTAGGTTGTGATCCAGCCTTATCAGCCGACAAAATACCGGGTCTGGTGATTTTGCGCCCAGTGGCGCCGGGAAGGTCTAGCTGTAAAGGTTGGTAAAGCATATTTTAAAACAATACAGATCTAGCTTATGCCCCCTTGGAATTATAGTAGGTGACCCAGCGGCAATACTGAAAGTAACCTGCGATAATTATGCGAGTCTCAGCAACGCGGAGTAGGTACCGAACACTCTGCGGACTTTGGCAGTTTTAGAGTAGGGTCCGGTTTTTACCACCAACATCGCAAACGTATCCATCTAGGATGAGGTAGGTTCAGCAGAAATGGAGGGGAATGGGATAGGGCAGTCGGCAGACCTCCTAAATCTGAAATAAATATTGCTACATTTTAGCGCACTTCCAGATTTCATTAACAAGGGCAGGCGCTCGCTTGTCTGCTTGGCTAACAGACGTATCAAACCTGGTATCCGAGGGTTCATTGCCAACAGCGTCCTTACTAAATCGTGTACGGATTGTAGGCAGTGAACGAACAGGCGCCGGGTCTGGCAATTTGCAAGTATCTTCCACTGGCTCCTGCTGCAGACATGAACAGTCCAGGCACTTTACAAACAAGCAAATTTTCTGTCCAGCGCACGCTTAAGAGAACTCATGGTTTTCAGATACATCCGACTGCATGCTACTGGCGTGTAACTCTCAGTCCTATGCACACAGCAGTCAACACAACTGTGCGGTATGCTCTCGCCACCAGCCCAAAAGTCCTACCGCATCGGATGCAAGCCAGTAAGTCCACATAAATAAATACATAAATAAATAAATTTTTATTCTCTTCGATGCGAGACACACGTTTAAAGGCATGATCATATTTAACTAACATGGTGTGATCAAATTGTACAAAGGACATGTTTGGCATGACAGTGTAGGTATGTATATAGTTGTATACATGTATGTAATTGTGTAGGAATGTAGCTTGTGTGTTTGAATGTGCCGCAGCATTTTTGACTGTTTGTTAGCGTCAGGAATGTGAGAATAAGCGATTGATTTTCGTGGGTTGGATAGCAGTTTCCGACTATCCACGGGCCAGTGACTTTAGTTTGTGGCGAGTCACATCCGCCACGTCACAGTGATGTTAAGCAGACATTTGTGACTCTCTATAGGGAGAACGCTCGTCAGGCGAAAACCACCACGTCCTGGAACACTGCCTCTGAACTAGTTGCTGGAACGGGTTAAACCCGAACCACTCAGCTGGCACCACGAGGAGGTTGTTCGGCTAGCCAGCCTGGAACTAACGGCAACACCTACGGTATTCCATGCCTCCGGAGAAGTCTGTAACTGCGTTGAGACACGCTGCTTTGTTATACGTAACAAACGAGTCGTAGGAAAATTCTGGACAATACTCGACAACATCCTCGACAGAAATGAGTCAAAAAAGGAACTAAAAGTAATAGAACGGCAACATCGTTGTGTACCAGTTTACGGTGACCAGCCATGCAATCGACGAGATGACTATGCATGGTGTCCAAATATGACACGCATATATTGAGATGGACTCCTTAACTCGGAACTGGCGAAGCAAAACCCACATGCACACTGAACAATTGACGACAGGTTCTTTGCGAAAGCGCAGAGGAATAACGACCAGAAAACCGAAGGAAAGCAGACAAGTTCCGCCGCATTGAGCAACTCATAGGTACTCAAAGTAAACGTTGCTTTTTCAAATGAATACTGGCACGCAAGTAGTGAGACCTAGCTGGTTAGCGTCTCGTGGTCAAAAGACCAGTAACCATACAAGGCTACAGAAACCAAAAAGGATCAAGACAGGACAACGTCCAGAGAAGCAATACGCTTCCGCATAACTAGCTTCCTGTTTCCTGTAACAGTGCGCCAGAAGAGCTCCAAGCGCTTCTCCGGGATAATGACCTCACGTTTACACTAAAGCAAGAAGTACGAGCGAGATGTCATTGCATTTTTATACACTTGCACACGCTTCATGTATGTGGTTAAAGGCTCCATTGAGCATTGGGAGGAAAGCGAAGAACAATGCCAATGGCATGTTTTCCAGGCCTTGTTTGAACTCCTCTACTTTTTACTAGGAAATTCTAAAGTTCAGGTTTCCAAAGCGGCCTTTGCAATGTAGCTCAATAACGGGACATTAGGAGCTTTTGACTGCAGGTCGAAGAAAACGCTCTTCATGTTGACAGCTATCTTATATACACTGGAACCAAGTCCATCTTCCCACTGCTCTTATAGGTATGTTTTTAAGTCAATTTTGAGGGCAAATTTGTCTTGACCTGCCGTTCGTAAAGTAACATCGCAGTCCCAGTGAGACTTTCTTTATATCATCTTCCATTTCCACAAACTTCTAGGAAGACGAACTTATAAAGCAATTAAACCTAGCCATATCCTCCCCATGATGGTGTAATATGTTCCGTAGCGCAGGTTCGTGGTACCGACAAGAACTGCGGATGTAAACGCATATACGACGACGGTGTACCGATAAGGCAAATACCAGCAAGAATGAACGGAGCGGAAACACGTGTATTCCGCGACACGACAGGAGCAAGTCTTTCCGGTACAAGCGTAGATAAAACAAGTAGCTTTGGCAAAGGCCGACGTGGCGATAGTTTTACCGTTTGTTTCTTCATGAATAAGATACACATAAAAATAAGAAAGGGAATAACGCGGGTACTAAAATAGCGTATGGTTTAAACGAACCAGTGTGCTTTCATTTGCGTTACAATAGCCGCTTTCAAGGGGGCGCCTCGGTGATTTACTGCCCAATGTTATCCACTTGAACAACCACAGGGTATTTTAATTGTCACCCATTTATAAATAAATGAATAAATAAATGGTATATTCTCGGTAAAACGAGACACACCTGTAAAGGCGTGATCAAATATGCATACAAGCATAGCTTCGTTGGAATGTTAAAACATTTCGTTTTACTGAAAGGTATGAGTGAAAAGATGTAGGCCATATGAGGGGGCATATTGTCAGGTAATAGTCCGACCAAGGGACATAATGGCGCTGTGGCGCACAAAATTCCGTCAAAACACAGGTTGGGGGTAATTTCACCAGGTAGTGATCCTTGAGCAAAGGAGCCTAGACAAGGTGTTGTTGCCACCGACAACCCTTACGAGATAGGGATGATCTGTGCTCCAACGAAGCATTCTTCATAGTAGAATTAGTTGCACAGGTTGCATGTAGAAGGCTGAGGACTGCGTCAGTGTAAAATGCTTAGCTGTGACTTTATTTTGTGGCGAGTCACATCCGCCACGTTGCAGTGTTGTTAAGCGGACATTTGTGGCTTTTGTAGGGAGAACGCTTGCATGGCGAAAACCCACCACGTCCTGGAACACTGCCGTAGCTTCCGTTGAACAGTAGTGCAAGTCGGCTATGCATCGGATAGACCGATTTTGCACTCTATTCTTCGCAGTCGGTTGACAGCCAAACTTATTTGTTGGTTGGCCGAATGGCTTAGTATTGATACGGCAGCAGTCGTTGAAGCCGGCCAGTGATGCAAGATTCGAAAAGTCGAATGCTAATGATGCAGGTGAGTAAACACCTCGTTAATAGAGGCCGGGTTTTCTAATATATTCTTGTTTGGCTCGAAAACCGTGTCCAGCTATCCACGCTGGACTTGTCATGGGGTCGGTGAGTGAAGTTGTTTCTTGTGGTAAATACTCCATTCTCCGCAAATTGGATTCGGGATTCCTTCAAATTAAGTAAGTGTAACTGTTTCCATAGCCAAGTAAAAATTTCCTCGATGGTCATCGGAAAGCCACGTATACGTGTGCAACGCTGTCCGTGAAATGACATCAGGATAGCTCCAGGTGACTGGCGAATAGGAATGTTTGAGGCAGTGAAGGTAATCACGCCAGAGTTGTTTGTCTTCGGTTGTGGAACGGGTGCTCTATGAAAATATATTATTCCAGGTGAGTAAATTGTTCTCTATGAGTACGAGGCGAGCTAAACCCATTGGTTTGGACCCCGTGCAGGTAGCGTCTCCAGAATGGCGGAAAGAGCTCTATTTGGACCAGTGGGTGGGTTTTCTCATTTCCCGGTGAAAGGATCAAGCGTTTGAGGATGAGTCGACCAGTCCCAGTGGATAAACCTCTTTGTTTATGCGAATGTAACTGTGGGAATCGCGGGAAAAACGGGCAACGGACAGGAGACAGCCAAACAGAGACAGCAATGAAGCAAAAATCACTAACACCGACTGGGGGCGCTCACCGGTGCCTATGATATATTAAAACTTATGTGATTTTGTTTAGTATACATGATTTGCATGCTCGTTCTATACATTACTTCGTACCACATGAATGTTTTGACCATATACGTTTTCCTGTTATACACTTTCATATTCACCTTCAACAGAGCAAACTTTTAGCCTAGCGTACAAAACAACCTCATACCTTCGAAGATGGCTTAAAGCCAGTCAGTTAAGGAAACCAAAAGACATTGGCTAAGGACATCATCACTGTGATATATTAAATAAATAAATAAATAATTTATTCTCGACTATACGAGGCACGCCCATGGGCATGATCAAATATGTACAACTGTACAAACATTTTATGGCAACTGTAGCAGTGACAGTAGAAAATTATTCATATGTCTATGATAAAATAAATAAATAAATAGTTTATTCTCAGTTTCATAGAGACGCACCAACTCAGGCATGATCAAGGTTTAAAAACAGATGTGTATCACGACGATACATCGGGTTCAATCGTGTGTAGTTAAAACAGTGTCGGGAAGAGTTGATATGTGAATCTAGACGAGTTGCCAAAATATAGTGGTGGGCAGTGGCTTTATTCGGTGGCGAGTAACATCGGCCACGTCGCAGTGTTGTTAAACCGACATTTGTGGCTTTTTATAGAGAGAACGCTTGCCAGGCGAAAACCCACCACGTCCTGCAACACTGCCGTAAAGCATTTTGAACTGGCAGAGCCGCTTGACGACTGGATATACCTTCGGTTTTTCTCAGAGTAATGGCTTCTAATCCCCTCTGTTAGTTGGGCAGGTAATTTGATGGGGGTCGCCATGATTTTTGAGGTCGGTGGAGAGGGACATCGCGGTTATTCTTCTTGTTGTATGTCCAGGTGAGCAAAAGTTCAACTTTTTCGCTGTCCAGATTTTTCAGATCTATAGTGTATGGGAGTATGAGGATATGTGAGTTCTACGCGGTAACTCGGTTTCTTGGCGTGCCATACTGATCAAGTTTTCTAGCTGAAATATTGTAGAAAACGGTGTTTGAATAAACACGTGAAGCAAAATTTGACTATTGTCAAATTTTCTGTGGTCCAAGAGACCTTGGATCGAGTAAAGTGCTACTGGACATAGCGTCTCCTTGACGCTTACTGGTAATTTTTGCGGTTGTTCCCCTTTTTAATCCCATTTCACACCCTGTTTTGCCTATTTTGTGGTCGTTTTACGGTTGTATACGTGTTTTTCAATTCTGCTCAGTTTTCCGCTTTAAACATGGTCGTCTTGCTAAAAACCTAGGCGGATGAAATCTTTGGGTCCTCGATTGATGAGTCTACTGCAGTTTGCGGCAATTCTGCCTGCTCGAGACCAGTTACGGATTCATCTGGTGGTATGCAGTGTGATGTTTGCTTTCGCTGGTATCACAAAGGTTGCACCGGCCTCCGAGCGAACCAGTACGCTATGCTATCATCCAGTGAAAACCTTCTGTTTATATGTGCTGATTGCTGCACTCAGAAAGCGAAGTGCCCGGCTATCATCTATGTTGAATTTAAGGCACTGGCATCCAGGTTCACATTGGTTGAGAAGGCGTTATTCGGGCTTGCCTCGCTCAACTCTAAAGTGGACTTGATTATGAATCACCTGAGTATTGCAAAGGAGGGCTCTGTAGCGAACTGTCCCCCTGCTGACAGTCCATCCCTTGATTGGTCGTTCATCTTACCGGACGCTCCAGTATATATTGAGATAGATGACTCATATGCCTCGGATGGCATTGTTGACCCTCCACAAACGGAGGGCGAGTCACGGGCTCCTGGGCCGGAAAAGATTGGTCGAAAGAGGGCAAGAGAAGTGCGCAAACCCTCCGCACCCAAACCGAGAGGTGTGAAGACGCTCAAGATGCAAGCACCTGAGCGGGAAACACCACCTGGTGATGCGAATCCCTCAGTATCACCTAAGATTGTGCAGGCAGGGTGTAAAAAACCCCAGATGTCTACATTGAGTGCTACTCAAACTGCGGCGCCTACTCCAAACACATCTTGTCTTCCAGGGGTACAGGTCGTGGAGGCAGGCATGGAAGTTGAGCCACGGGCTTTTTGCCTGCAGGACAAAACAGAAATCGGAACAGAACTGCCCGTACTCATCAGGCAGGTACGAAAAGCGTCAAGGATGACGGGACAAACAAGCTGGAGCGTAAGACGTACGCTACAGTTGCTTCAACCTCGTCTGATAACTTGCGCCCAGTCTCGTTTCCTGCGGCTAAGCCGGTTGCGGTTCATGTAAATTCCAAAACCCGTGGGGTAAATACACCCCGTCGAGGTGATCCTTTCATGGATAGCAGCGTAATATTCCGTAACGCAGTGGAATCCACTGCTGCACTTCCTGCCGAACGTACATTAGACGACCTACAGTGGTTTAAGATGTGCGTAACCAAACTTCTTCCGCCTGGGTTTCCCGGTGTTACTGTCAGGAAACTGACTAGATTGGGTAACATCCCAGTTAACGCCCCAAACCCTCGACCGCGCTTACTTTGGGTAGTCCTATCTACCCCGGAGGCGCGCAACGCGCTGTTGCGGTTTGCCTTCAAGTTGAAGGGCACTAATGTTAGCGTTCAGCCAGACCTCCCATTAGCGGATAGACTGAAGCTAAGAGAGGCCATTCAGGACCTCAAAACCAGGCGAGCGGCCGGTGAACAAGGTCTCCGGTTGGTGGCTTTCGGGTGGTCAGCCGGCGGTCTGTTTCCGCCCTACCAGTGCCAGTACTGGTAGGGCACGACCCAGGGCTGGACATTACGAGTACCTTCAAATAGTGCTAAGCAATGTGCGGAGCCTAAGGAATAAGATGTGCGAGATAGGTCTGCTTGTAGATGGGTCTCATCCCGATATACTTGCATTCACTGAAACGTGGCTGTCTTAGGACATCACGGACGGTGAGGTACATCTGCCTGTTTACGCACTATTTAGGTGTGATCACTTCTTTGGCCGACAACGCGGGGGCGTTGCGCTTTACGTTAGGTGTGAACTTGACGTATCACGCACCTACATGTTTCAGACGGCAGATAAAACTGTCGAAGCGCTGTCGGTAGTGATTAACACTTCCTCAGCTCAACTTACAGTCGTACTTGTGTATAGAAGCCTTGGAAGTGCGTCCAAAGAGGTGCTTGACTTTATTCGCTCCCAATCCGCAAACAGGCGTTTGATACTTGGGGATTTCAACCTACCAGAAGTTTGCTGGGCGGATCTTTCTTGCAACTCGGCAGAAGGTACTTTCGGGGCAGATCTACCTGAGCTTACGCTACAAGTACCGTTGTATCAGTTCGTGGACCTCCCCACTAGGTACATGTACACCCAACTCCCGTCTATTTTGGATCTAGTGTTTGCCAAGTCACTAGACTTCGTAGGGGACATCACTTACAGCTCTCCCTTAGGTGCTAGTAAACATGCTTGTTTATCAATCAGGTAAAGTCTGATCAGGCGTCACCAGAGCATTGCTAAGCCATTTCCAAACATATGGCGTGCTAACTATCAGGCAATGCGTACCAAGGCTGCTGGGATGCGTTGCGAAATCTCGGTGGTTGATACGGTTCAGGCAGCCTGAGATAAATTTAAATCTTATCTCACGGAAGTGTCTACTCCCTACATCCCGCTTGCGAGGAGAAAGGAGACACGAGCGCGGCCGCCGTGGATAGATACTACTGGCAAGCACCTGCTCCAGAAGCGTTCTAGGTGCTGGAGGACTTACCGTGCGGCTCCATCAACTAGGACCTATGACAGATACCGCGAGGCTAGAAATAGGTGTAAACAACAGTTAAGGAAAGCTCGGCTGGTGTACGAAAAGGAATTCGCTGACGGAGCTTCGGAAAATTCGAAGAAGTTCTTCGCTTATGCTAAGAGACGCTGTGGTTCAACTTCGGTAATCCCAACGTTGATGAGGGCCGATGGAACTCGTGCGTATGCGGACTCAGATAAGGCTCGTGTACTTGGGGAACAGTTTGCAGAGGCTTTTGTACGTGAGGCCGCGTTGACTAGCGTTGAACTTGTCCCCAGAGTACCTGATGGTTCTTATTTAGCTGAGTTCACTGTGGTGTAAACGCAAGTCCTTAAACTGCTGCAAGAACTGAACGGTTCCTAAGCAGCTGGACCTGATTCAATTCACCCGAAGCTTCTGCATGATTTGGCGGGGAACTAAGTGGACCGCTGACGATGGTGTTTCAGAAATCACTTGACAGCTGTACATTACCTTCCGAATGGAAGGAGGCTGTCATCTGTCCTATCTTCAAAAATGGCGACAGGAGTCTGTCAGCCAATTATAGGCCAGTTAGTCTGACTAGCGTCGTGGTCAAACTGCTTGAAAAGCTGGTGAGAGATTCGTTGGAATGTCACCTGAATAGATTTAATCTACTCAGTAGTGCACAACATGGATTCCGGAAGGGATTTTTGGGTTTGACGAATTTGTTGGTTGCTCGTGAAGCTTGGGCCGAGGCAGTGGACAATGGCCACGTGGTGGATGTGCTTTCGTAGACTTCTCGAAAGCAGTTGATAAGGTACCCCACTTGAGGCTATCACATAAGCTGTGGTCCTACGGCGTATCTGGTCGCGCCCTTCACTGGGTATCTGCGGTTTCGCAGGGAAGAGAGCAGTGTGTACGTGTGCGTCGCAGCTTATCCTTTAAGCAAGCGGTCCTTAGCGGTGTCCCACAGGGCTCGATCCTTGGACCGATGCTGTTCTCCATCTATGTAAACGATCTCTCTGGAGAGCTTGGGGTATCATCCCTATTGTTTCCTGACGACCTTAAGCTATGGAATGTTGTAAATGTTCCTGGGGGTCCTGAGGCAATAAAGCATGCACTGGACAGACTCTGGGACTGGTCTACTTTGTGGCTACTGCCTATAAATCAGGCTAAGTGTTCCGTCCTTCGTATAGGAGCAACTTTCCCGCCTTCGAGCTACGAATCGGTGGGGTCGAACTCCCCCTTGTCTCCATCTAGATAGACCTAAGTGTCGTTCATTCCTCGTCTTTACATTCTGGTGACAACTGGAAGAAGGCCGCTAGTAGGGGTTTCAGAATGTTGTGGTTAATACGCCGTTCTTTCGGGGTCTTCACTGCCGACATATTTGTGAAGCTGTTCTCAGCTTTCGTTCGGCCCCATCTGGAATACTGCGTCCAGGCTTGCCCGCCCTGCCTTTTCGGGACAAAATGGAGCTTGAGAGGGTTGTGAGAGTAGGTACCACGTTTGTCGAGGGGTTACGGGGGCAATCATAACCCGAGCGTCTACTTAGCTTGGGTATGTATTCCATGCACTATTGACGGCTTCGAGGAGACTTAATTCTTACTTGCCGCATTTTAACAGGGAAGGTTGGACCGGACTTGCGCTGGCTATTTAGCCCGGCTAGGTTACCTTGTCTTCGCGGTCATCCCATGAAGCTACACAAGCCGCGTTCTGACCGGATCAGGGCGGAAACTCCGTTATCGCGTAGAGTTGTCGAGCGCTGGAACTCGCTTCCAGAAAATGTAGTCAGTGAACCTACGGTTAAGTGTTTCGAGCGTCAGTTAGGCGCTCTTGGGTGGCAACACGAAACCTTTCCCTTCTCCTGACCATATCCATCTCCAAACTTTCAGTTCTTATTCTGTCATTATCTTCACTCTTTGGTGTTATCCTTCATTTTCATGACTTTCATTCCCCTTTATCTTTCATTTACTTTCTACTTCTTTCTTACTTCACGTATCCTACACAGCGCGGATTGCTAGTGCAGGGAACGTGGGCAGTAATTGGTTGATCAGGGTGTGTTTCGGGTGTTTCGTTTTACATCTATCAAGAACTAGCACCTTATCATTTCCTGGCTCAACGATTTGCTCAACAAGGAACACTCAAGGAATTTTCCTATCGTTCCAGTACATCTGAATCTGAATCCATACGAGACAAGGGTTATGGTGATTGTAGGTCGGTCCTTTCGGAGTTTTACCATCCTCCATGTCAGTCCTTGTGGGTTGTGACGTCATACTTGAGCCAAAACTGTTCCTCAGTCCAATCCCAGATCTCCAAGAAGGCCCGGACCTCAGAGAAAAGGGAAAGTGAGGGACAACCGAGAGGAGACCGCAAGAACAGGCATGGAGTTGAATATTGTTATTGTCTTGTGTTATAACATTTGGGCTTGAGACAAAAGCATGTACACTGTGCAACAATAATTATGCTGAAAATGTCTTTTGAGTACCCTATAGAATATTAGCCGCATAGGTGGATTGCCATCGCCTGCGTAGAAACAAGAGCGTTGTACCAGTAAGTAAAGTACGAAGTATCCGTTTAGCATGAGCCGATAATTGCTTGGGGATAGAGCAAAGAGAGTTAGAATATTGGTAGTGATTGTCAGGTGCATGAGAAGCACGTAGTTGGTGTAATCTGTGAGGGGGGCATAATAAGCGAAAATAAATGGGTTGCCGCGAGAGAGTCCTAAAGATCAATTGGTGGCAGGGCGGCGGAAGGATTGGATGCAGATATTCTAAACGAATAAAGGTTATTGAGATGCGGAGTGGATCCTAATAAGCACTGGATCATCGCATAAGCTTGGGGCCAATGGCCAGTAGCTACTTCTGAAGAGAGATGCCGAATTTACGACGACCGGTAGATGGTGGCGCTAGGAGAGACTCAGACGCCAGATGTAGCCATTCCAATCAGACGCTTGTTCAATAGTGTATACCTATAAAGTCGCCGAGGGTATCAACAGGCCAGTGAAAGTAAGTGACAGGTCAATAGACCGGCTGAACTGTGGCGCAAACAATCCGAGAGAATGAACATTGTACGAAGGGAGCGAGCTCCGGATATCCGCAAAGTTAAATGGAAGCTATGGCGACTAGCTGCTGCTAAGCAGAGATAGTGGCTCTAGAAAAAAATGAATCAGTGGCTGGTGTAGCCATATCATTAAGACGTTTGATCACTACTGGATACCTACAGTTTCGATGAAGAAACCAACATGCGAGCGAAGATTAAAGAGACAGACGTCCGAGGAACATGAAGGCTGGAGAGTCAAGGAGTAACTCCTTGCAAGCTACATGAAGCCAACAACGACTAGCCAGTGCCAAGAGGAGTTGATGCGAGTAGGACGAACGACAAATAACGGCGCGCTAGGAGAGGGTAGAGTGACCAGCAAAAGAGTTCGGATTAAGCCTTCAGTTACTAGTGGATCCTATGGTAGCACATAATAGGTCAACACACCAGCTGAGCTGAACATTGTAAGAAGGGAGCGAGCTCCGGATATCCGCAAAGTTAAATGGGTGCTATGGCGACTCGCTGCTGCTAATCAGAGATAGTGGCTCTAGGAAAGAATAAATCAGTGGCTGGTGTAGCCATGTCATTAAGACGTTTGAGCACTACTGGATACCTACAGTTTCGATGAAGAAATCAACGTGCGAGCGAAGCTACGGGAGATAGACGGCAGAAGAAAATGAAGGTTGGAGAGTCAAGCAGTGGCCCCTTGTAAGCTACATGGAGCTGACAATGACTAGCTAGTGCCAAGAGGAGTTGCTGCGAGTAGGACGAACGACAAATAACGGCGCGCTAGGAGAGGGTAGAGTGACCAGCAATAGAGTTCGGATTAAGCCTACAGTTGCTAGTGGATCCCATGGTGGCACATAATATGTCAAAAACCATCTGAGCTGTGACACAAACAATCCAAGTGAGTAAACATGTAAGAAAGTAGCGACTCCTACAGAACTCCGGATATCGGCAGGGTTAAATGGAAGCTATGGCGACTAGCTGCTGCTAAGAATACTTAGTGACTCTTGAAAATAATCATTCAGTGTCTGGAGTGACCATATCATTAAGACGTTTGACCACTATTGGATACCTACAGTTTCGATAAAGCAAACAACATGCGAGCGAAGTTTAGAGAGAGAGATGGGAGAAGAAAATGAATCCTGGGGATTCATGGAGCGGCTCCTTGCAAGTTACATGAAGCCAACAATGACTGGCTATTGCGAAAGTGAGTTGACGCGAGTAAGATAAACGACGGATAACGGCGGGCTAGGAGAAAGATGAATAACCAGCATTATAGTTCGGATTAAGCCTTCAGTTATTAGTGGATCCTATGGTGGCACATAATAGGTCAACACACTAGCTGAGCTGTGACGCAAACAATCCAAGTGAATGAACATTGTACGAAGGGAGCGAGCTCCGGATATCCGCAAAGTTAAATAGAACTATGGCGACTAGCTGCTGCTAAGCAGAGATAGTGGCTCTAGAAAAAAATGAATCAGTGGCTGGTGTAGCCATGTCATTAAGACGTTTGATCACTACTGGATGCCTACAGTTTCGATGAAGAAACCAACATGCGAGCGAAGATTAAAGAGACAGACGTCCGAGGAACATGAAGGCTGGAGAGTCAAGCAGTGGCTCCTTGTAAGCTACATGGAGCTGACAATGACTAGCTAGTGCCAAGAGGAGTTGATGCGATTAGGACGAATGACATATAACGGCGCGCTAAGAGAGAGAGAGAGTGACCAGTAATAGAGTTCGGATTAAGCCTACAGTTACAAGTGGATCCTACGGTGGCGCATAATAGGTCAACACACCAGCTGAGCTGTGAAGCAAACAATCCGAGAGAATGAACATCGTAAGTAGGAAGCGAGCTCCGGATATCCGCAAAGTTAAATGGAAGCTATGGCGACTAGCTGCTGCTATGCAGACATATTGGCTCTAGAACAGAGTGTATCAGTGGATGGTGTAGCCATGTCATTAAGAAGTTTGACTGCTATTGTGCACCTACAATTTCGATGAATAAAACAACATGCGAGCGAAGCTATGGGAGAGAGACGGCAGAAGAAAATGAAGGTTGGAGAGTCAAGCAGTGGCTCCTTGTAAGCTACATGGAGCTGACAATGACTAGCTAGTGCCAAGAGGCGTTGCTGCGAGTAGGACAAACGACATATAACGGCGCGCTAGGCGAGGGTAGAGTGACCAGCAAAAAAGTTCGGATTAAGCCTTCAGTTGCTAGTGGATCCTATGGTGGCACATAATAGGTCAACAAATCGTCTGAGGAGTGACGCAAACAATCCGAGAGAATGAACATTGGTTCAACCAATGGGTATACTTCCTAACGCCAATAAATGTTAACTATTAACCAGTACCGGTGGAAGCATCGCGTTGCTGTCTCCTGCAGAATCTCCATTATTGCAGTGTGCTGATTAAGAGGAATACTGCAGGAGCACTGGTGAAGCCATCCCAGCAGACAAACTTCAAACCCTACCTCCTATCTACTTTTCCTTTCGTGTCTTCAGCTTTACCTTTTAGCACTGTAAAACATCTTAAACTACTAGATCCGTGGAAAGAATATTAGATTTAAGGCCTTTGATGTACGCCTAGTAAAGGAATCCTACCAGACCTAAGCCTTGCGTCCTACGTTGAAAGCGATTGTTACTGCCGATAAAAATATGGTTAGCATTAGAATTGTCCAAAGCCCTCTAAATACCGGCTTTAGGTGAAACTATGTGCCTTCGTATATGTCGGATACTATCTGGCCTTACTTGATGCGTTTTCATTAATCCTGGGCACTAGCTACTTTACTCCGCTCTTTCCAACTACTCTCAGTATGTATACAGCAAACTAATATACATAGCTTTCATATCGTCAACAAAAGGAGCACGTTAAAAGTTATAGGCCTAGGATCAGAACCTTTGCACTCCAGTTATTCTCGCTTGGCCCCACATACTTTGCTTAACCTGGTATACATACGCGTATCAATATTAGCAATGTGAGCATTGGCTGCCATCATCTAACCATCTCATTGGTAAAACTAGCAGCCTCACGATACTCGTCTCCGTCTGATACACTATCTGTATGCTTGGTCCTTCTACCAAATTGAAATTTCCGGTCCTTGGCAAATTTTGCCTCTCGGCTCTACTATCATTCATCACAGCTCACAATATCGTCTTCATCTCTTGTTTGGCCTCTCCTTTGGTGCATATCGCATCCGTTTAATGGTGGTATAGGTACCACTAGCGTCAGCGAAACATCCTGGGCCTCGTTTGACCTCTTCGCCTCTGTGGCTGTCATTGCTAAACCCTTTGCACTAGTCCGGTCTCTCATGCTCCAAATGCCTATAGGTCTTAAACCAAGACTTCTCTTCCTTTGAGCATAGATTAAAGTTCTCATTAACATAAGAACAAGCTTCATGATACTCGCGTCCGTCTGGTACGTTATCAGCATGCTTGGGTCCTTGCAAACTTGCAATTTCAGGTCTCCGATTGAGTTTTGCCTCCGCTCCACTATCATGAATCTCAGCTAACAATTACGTTCCCCACTATTGATTGGCGTCTACTTTGGTCCATATCGCATCGGTTTAATGGCGGTATAGGTATCACTAGCGTCAGCGCAGCATCCTAGGCCTCCTTTGATTTTCTTTGCTACAGTGGCACTCATTCTTAAACCTTTTCGACTAGGCCGGCCTCTCATTCTCCAACTGCCTAGAGGTCTCAAACCAAGGCCTCTCTTCTTTCGAGGATCGCCTGCCATCGCTTAAGGTTCTCAATGGTATAAGTACCGGCCGCACGACGCTCATCTCCGTCCGATACATTATCTGTACTCTTGGTCCCCCTACCGAAATCGTAAGTTCCGGTCCTTGATTAATTTTGCCTCTCATCACCACTATAATTCCTCTCAGCTCACAAGTATCGTCTCCGTCTCATGTTCGGTCTCCCATTTGGTCCATATCGCATCCGTTCAATGGTGGTGTAGGTACCACTAGCGTCAGCGCAACAGCCTAGGCTTCGTTTGATCTCTTCGGTACTGCGGCTCTCATTGCAAAACCCTTCGGACTAGTCCGGCCTCTCAGGCTCCAAATGCCTATAGGTCTTAAACCAAGATTTCTCTTCCTTTCAGCATCGATTGAAGTATTATTTGACAAAAGAAACATGTAGCAGTCTGGAGATTCCCCAGTTTGCTTGTGTAAAATTCTAACCAAAATTCTATAATTGTACACTTAGGCAACCGGTATAGTTTGTTGAATTGATTGCTGAGTTCGAATATTTGATTCACTCATCGCCATGTTTGCTTGGCGCTCGCTTCGGTTGCAACGCGCGACTGCTCTGTGTGCTGTGTTTGCTCCGTTTCCCTAGCTAGAGCGTCCACGGTGTCGTTCGTTTATAGCTAGCTAACAGGGAATCTTTTGCTGAACCGATAAAAGTTTCCCTGCAACTCGATCTGTCTTCTGGAATCGCTCTCTGGGCTCCCGGAATAGTCAACCCTCTAAATTGGTTACCCCGGATCCGGAAAATCTCAACGCCGGATATTTCGAACTTTTCTCCGGTGAGCTCGTTCCATTTATTTTTCACATTTTTCGGTTTTATTGTTGCATACGGTATCCCATAATTTGCGTCATTGTTTAAGACATGGATTCTGTAGAACCTAAGGTAGAGTCTATGCTTAGCGTTGTATATCTCTCAGTTTCACCCTTTTCGGACATGGATCCTGTTTTGTGCTTCACTCATCTTGAGGCTGAGTTTTATAACCACAGAATCACTTCCGACTACGCGAAGTATTGCAAGCTCCTGTCCTATCTCCCTAAGGAGATATCAACGCAGGTTCGTGACGTTATCATTTCTCAGACCGAAAAGCGCTATGAGGCTCTCAAAGAAGCCACGATTAAGCGTGTTATGCCCTCTGAGAAAGTTCGCCTGCAGCAGCTTTTCAGGGATCTGCAACTGGGCGCCAAACTGCCCTCAACCCTGCTACGAGAGGTGCAGCAACTCCTTGCTTCTTCAGCCATGGATGAGACTTCATTTCGCGAACTATGGCTACAACGGCTACCGGAAAACACGCAAGCGATTCTCGCTACAGTGAGCTCCGTTTCGCTCACTCAACTAGCAGACTTAGCGGATCGAGTTATTGATCGATCACAGCCACAAGCCGACGCCAGCAGGAGGAATGCCGTCGCGTCCCAGGGCACTTCTATCACTGGCTTACAGTCAAACATAGAAGCCCTGCAAGCCCAAGTTTTGACACTTAGTCGCCAGGTCCAGCAACTTACTATGAACCGTCGTCGTCCTAGCCGCTCAAAGTCGCCCTGCAAACGTTCTAAGCCAAGCATCAGACAGGCTAGCTGTTGGTACCATCAACGCTTTGGCACCGCATTTCGTAAATGTGTCAAACCTTGCAACTTCGCCGAGAAGCAGGGAAACTTCTCGGCCGTAACGGCGACGGACGCGACTGGCCAACACCAAAGTCGCCTCATCCGTGTTAGGGATTTAACTTCCGGCACCGAGTTTCTAGTCGACACTGGTGCCGAAGTTAGTGTTATACCCCGTAGCTTAGGTGAGGTCGTCTCACCATCGCCGACCAAGCTGCGTGCCGCCAATGGCATACCAATCGCAAATTTCGGCGAAACGCTGATAACACTCAATTTAGGCCTCCGGCGAACCTTTCGCTGACCTTTCATATTCGCTGCTGTGCCTTTCGCCATCATAGGCATAGACTTGCTGCAACGCTTTGAACGAGTTGCTTGAACGACTTGCCTCCTGTGACGCCAAACGTCACGCATCACATCTGCAATAAGGTCCTACCTGTTTCGGCCCGCCCTCGCCGATTAGCCCCGGGCAAGCTCAAAGCTGCTAAGGCGGAATTCGAGCAAATGCTCGAACTGGGAATCATCCGCCCGTCCAAAAGTCCGTGGGCATCACCATTACACATATTGCCTAAGAAATCCGGTGACTGGCGCCCCTGCGGTGACTACAGGACACTTAACAAAGTTAGCGTCCCGGATAAATACCCCATTCCGCACATGCACGACTTGACCTCAGCTCTAGCTGGCAATTCTATCTTTAGCAAAGTCGACTTAGTTCGCGCCTATCATCAGATACCTGTGGCGCCAGACGACATTGCTAAAACAGCAGTCAACACGCCATTCGGCCTTTTCGAGTACCGCAGAATGCCTTTCGGCCTCAGCAACGCTGCCCAAACTTTTCAGCGTTTCATTCATGAGGTAACGCGAGGACTCGAAGGCGTTTATCCTTATCTAGATGACATTCTTATCGCCAGCTCTTCTGATGAAGAACATCTTCATCACCTCGACGCTCTCTACCAACGCTTAACCCAGCATGGGGTTACCGTCAACCCCGATAAATGCGAGCTTGGCCAAAGTTCCATCGACTTCCTTGGCCACCGTTTATCTGCCTCTGGTATTGAAGCTCTGCCAGACAAAATCCAGGCACTGAAGGACTATCGTGCTCCCAGTTCCTTCAAACTGTTACGCCGATTCCTTGGCCTGGTTAACTATTATCGACGCTTTATCCCTAAATGCGCGAGCATTGTTCAACCAAAGGCGGACTTGCTCCGCGGTAGACAACAGTCTTTTCATTTTACAGACGACGCTAGACAGTCTTTCGAGAAGCTCAAAGACGCGATCTCCAACATAGCGCTTCTCGCCCATCTAGACATATCTGCACCACTCTCCCTGACGACTGACGCATCCGACACTGCCGTCGGTGCAGTTCTTCAACAAACTATACGGTTCTCTGCCGTGTATAGTTTTGCATGGTATGGCTCCATATGGAATAAGCTGCCAAAAGAGATTAGATGTATTGAACATTTTTGCATGTTCAAGAAAACGATAAAGGCTTATCTGTCAACGGACAGAGTGAAATGGACACTAAAAATTCAACTTGATGATGAAAAGCTGTATGAAGAAGGGCCGGATCATGTATGATACCGCAGAACATCGACTCGAATGCACCGAAGAAAACATGATCAGCTAGGTTAACAGTCCAGAAACATATACTGGAATTCAATGATGGCAATGACTGATTCCTTATGCGACTTTGCCTATGGACAACTCGTACAGTTATCTGTCTTCTGCTGTCGCTCCACACAATTTATCCTATGATCGGCTCGATCCATTTCTACGCCGATGTAAAATAACATACCTGCCTATTTTTTACACTTATGATATAGTTTTCACATAATTCGTCTTTTCTACCTTCTTCCTTAATTCATTGTTGGCCACGACTGGGTTGATCTCCTGTGGTGACGGATTATAGCTTGCAGATTATAAAAACTTTACCTATGCAAGGCAAATTACCACCAACTGACTGGCGTATAAAAGGTGCCATAATTGAATGATCCGCATAACGGACTGGGGTGAGGCTTCATGGCTAATAATACGTGTACAAAAGCAGCCCTAAAAAGAAAAGAACATATGATAAACTGGTAATGGCTCCAATGCTACTGTGCCACACCAGCACACGGCCAGGTGTTGCATGGAAGTGCGAGGGAAACCTTTCGAGGAAATACATTGCATAGAAGCAGGTCCCCTGCAGATGGTTCAAGGAGTGGCCGTATTAATTTAACTGAACATCTGTTTAAATCTGCATCTGTTATTGTTCGCGGTTTTTAATTTCTTTAATTCCTTATTCCTGCCAATTAATTTAGTACCTGCTTTGGATCCATTGCAAGAAGTGTGAACAAATTGATCATTTTTTTGCGATCCTGTTGTACAAATTGATCAGACCACATAGTTGGACTGCACCTCAAATCACCAAAGAATATACTATTTATCTCTTTATTTATTTAACTCATCGACAGTCGATGGATACCTCTAGGTTTCTTCTCGAAACGCTTACAACCTGCCGAATCGCGTTACAGCACCTTCGGCAGGGAACTGTTAGCTATCTACCTAGGTATCCAACATTTCCGTCACTATCTCGAAGGTCGACATTTTACAGTCTTCACCGACCACAGCCATTGATCTACGCAATCAATGGCGGAACGGAGAAGTATTCTCCGCGGGAAACTAGACACCTAGACTACGTTTCTCAGTTTACGACAAACGTACGACATGTCTCAGGTGCTCTCAATCCCGTCGCGGATGCGCTTTCACGCATTCAATAGATCAGCTTATCGCCTAGCACCAACATTGATCTAGCCGCTATGGCTGTTTTCCAACAAGCTGATCGCGACATAAGCAAGCCACGACGCAACACAACTGAGACGATCAACATCGATCGACTCAAGCCAGCATTCCTCGACAAGTCTGACTCTTCGGTGCAACAAGCACCTTCACAGCCTTGCCATCACAGCTGGCACCGCAACCTCAGACGAGTCAGTCAGCTCCAGCAGAACCGGCAACATCAACCGACAACACCCCTACTCGCCCTACACTCAATCGACGCGGTAGGAAACTCAAGCCTCCAGCTCGTTTTCCAGACTTTGTTAGCACTTACTTTTTTACGTAGAACGTGCCTTCGAAATCTTCTGCTCTTACCAAACGTTGTTGAAAATCCACAAAGAAAGACCAAAACGTTTTGAAACTACCAAAAAAGAGCAAAACCTTTTGAAAACCCAAAAACAGCTTTGCACAGTTCTCGCTTTGCACTCTTTTGTGTACGGCTATGCATTTATGCTGCTTTTCCATTTTGCTTTCCATATACACCGTCGGTTGGTTGCACCTCGGTTTCACATTTCACTGGATCCCCGCACGTCAACTGCAAGTGGAACTAACTTCCTGCTCAACCGCACACGTGAACTTTACTAACTGTCCCCCCCCACAAACAGTTTTCTACCGTTTCGACACCGTAGGGAGGACACGGGTGGGAGCCCGCTAGGGTCCGATTGCATGGTTCTCCACCAGCAGCTGCATCGTGTTTCACAACCTGGTCTCGCGGAAGGCTGGCCCGCGACGGACAGTCCTCACGTAGATCGAAGGACTGCTTACACAGTCCCTTCTGGGAGAGGGCTATGTAGCAGTCTGGAGGTTCCCCGGTTTGCTTGTGTAAAATTCTAACCAAAATTCTATAATTGTACACTTAGGCAACCGGTGTGGTTTGTTGAACTGATTGCTTAGTTCGAAAGTTTGATTTACTCATCGCCATGTTTGCTTGGCGCTCGCTTCGGTTGCAACGCGCGACTGCTCTGTGTGCTGTGTTTGCTCCGTTTCCCTAGCTAGAGCGTCCACGGTGTCGTTCGTTTATAGCTAGCTAACAGGGAATCTTTTGCTGAACCGATAAAAGTTTCCCTGCAACTCGATCTGTCTTCTGGAATCGCTCTCTGGGCTCCCGGAATAGGCAATCCTTTAAACAACCGATATCTATGAAGACACACAAAGTTCATTTATAGCCGGCATTTAGACGATTCTGGACAATTCCAATGCTAATCTTAGGTGCATCAGCAGCAGAAAACGCTTTCAACATCCTTTGCCAGCCTTAGGTCTGGTAGCATGCCTTTACTAGGAGTACCTTAGAGGTCATAAGCCTAATATTTTTCCACGGATCCGGTGGTCAAGAAGTTGGAAAGTGATAAATGTAAGTCTGAAGAGAAGGAATAAAGATGTAGCTAAGAAATAAGAATTGAAGGAAGAGGTCGTTGAAGAAGAAGTCATCTTGCTATACTTAAACTTGCTATACTTGCGAAACTTGCTATACTTGCTATACTTAATCCTAAACTAAACTATACTTAAACTTTGCTATACTTAAACCCCGGAAAATGGGTGCGACGGATACCGTTAAAGTCTCTTAGGTGCTAGAACGGTAACGACAATGAATGTGGATGGGTTTTGAGCTCAAGGTGCTTATATGTCTTGCACTACATCGTGGGCGTCCTCAAGCTACATCAGGGCCAGTTTCAAAGAAGTGGTCTTGCGACTCGCAGATATGGAAGATGCTTTGTAGATTGCCAAAACATAGAAATTTTTGTATCTGCTTCCTGAAGACCTGCAAGTTTCGGATTTCTCTTATTCTGGAAGGCAACCTGTTCTATATGTTCACGTACACAACTAAGAAGAAACGAGACCGCAGTCTCTTCTTTGCCTTTAGCGCAGTAATGGAATGGCCCTTGTTTCGGAGTCTCGATTCAGACGCGCTCCTTAGTTTAAGACAAGTGATATTACTGTGCAGCTTTCTATGAATTAGCTTATGTAAAAAGCACATTTTAAGGATAATGCGCCTTTGCCATAGGGGCTGAATTTTAAGGTGTTTACACCTTTGTCGGTAATTCAGCGCTTGCTGCGGTGGAGTCAACATCTTCGTAAAGCGTCGCTGAGCTTTCTCAAGCAGAACACGGTCCGACTTACGTAGATTGCTGCAAATAAAAGAGCAATGTTCTAGATGTGGCCTGATGTGACTCTTATAAAGTTCTAGCCTTGCACCGGCGGTTTCTATGCAATGGCGTATGTGAAACGATAATCCTCTTACCCTTGCGACTTGATAATGCACTTGCTCTGCAAAGCTGAGGCTCATAGAGTAGCACAAGCCCAGATCTGTTGTTCTGATATTCTGCTTGATAGTGATGCCGTTTATTGTTAAGGACCCAGCAGGTATAGAAAATCTGTCGGTCATGACGTTAGATTTTTGAGCGGACAAGGTCATTTGCCAGTGTTCGCACCACTTTTCAAGTGCTTTAAGAGCTTTTGGCCATAGCAGCCAATGCTCAAAGAAGAAAGGCCTTGATTTGAGACCTACGGAAATTTGGAGCCTGAGAGGCCGGACTAGTCCAATAGGTTTAAAACTGAGTGCCACAGTAGCAAAGAGTATCAGACGGGGGCAAGTAATTTACGCTGAATTTAGAGGCACCTATACCGCCATTGAACCGATGCGATTTGGACCAAAAGAGAGTCCAAACAAGAGAGGGGAACGTAATTGTGAGCTGAAATTCATGATAGTGGAGCCGAGAGGCAAAACTCAATCGGAGACTTGAAATTGCAAGTTTGCAAGGGACCAAGCATGCTGCTAATGTATCAGACGGACGCGATTATCATGAGGCTGTTTTTAGAGACCTGCCTATTCCGGGAGCCCAGAGAGCGATTCCAGAAGACAGATCGAGTTGCAGGGAAACTTTTATCGGTTCAGCAAAAGATTCCCTGTTAGCTAGCTATAAACGAACGACACCGTGGACGCTCTAGCTAGGGAAACGGAGCAAACACAGCACACAGAGCAGTCGCGCGTTGCAACCGAAGCGAGCGCCAAGCAAACATGGCGATGAGTAAATCAAACTTTCGAACTAAGCAATCAGTTCAACAAACCACACCGGTTGCCTAAGTGTACAATTATAGAATTTTGGTTAGAATTTTACACAAGCAAACCGAAGAATCTCCAGACTGCTACATAGCCCTCTCCCAGAAGGGACTGTGTAAGCAGTCCTTCGATCTACGTGAGGACTGTCCGTCGCGGGCCAGCCTTCCGCGAGACCAGGTTGTGAAACACGATGCAGCTGCTGGGGGAGAGCCATGCAATCAGACCCTAGCGAGTTCCCACCCGTGTCCTCCCTACGGTGTCGAAACGGTAAAAAACTGTTTGTGGGGGGGACAGTTAGTAAAGTTCACGTGTGCGGTTGAGCAGGAAGTTAGTTCCACTTGCAGTTGACGTGCGGGGATCCAGTGAAATGTGAAACCGAGGTGCAACCAACCGGCGGTGTATATGGAAAGCAAAATGGAAAAGCAGCATAAATGCATAGCCGTACACAAAAGGGTGCAAAGCGAGAACCGTGCAAAGCTGATTTTTATTTTTCAACAGGTTTTGCTCTTTTTGGTAGTTTCAAAACGTTTTGGTCTTTCTTTGTGGATTTTCAAAAATGTTTGGTAAGAGCAGAAGATTTCGAAGGCACGTTCTACGTAAAAAAGTAAGTGCTAACAAAGTCTGGAAAATGAGCTGGAGGCTTGAGTTTCCTACCGCGTTGATTGAGTGTAGGGCGAGTAGGGGTGCTGTCGGTTGATGTTGCCGGTTCTGCTGGAGCTGACTGACTCGTCTGAGGTTGCGGTGCCAGCTGTGATGGCACAGGCTGTGAAGGTGCTTGTTGCACCGAAGAGTCAGACTTGTCGAGGAATGCTGGCTTGAGTCGATCGAGGTTGAGCGTCTCAGTTGTGTTGCGTCGTGGCTTGCTTATGTCGCGCTCAGATTGTTGGGAAGCAGCCATAGCGGCTAGATCAATGTTGGTGCTAGGCGATAAGCTGATCTATTGAATGCGTGAAAGCGCATCCGCGACGGGATTGAGAGCACCTGAGACATGTCGTACGTTTGTCGTAAACTGAGAAACGTAGTCTAGGTGTCTAGTTTCCCGCGGAGAATACTTCTCCGTTCCGCCATTGATTGCGTAGATCAATGGCTGTGGTCGGTGAAGACTGTAAAATGTCGACCTTCGAGATAGTGACGGAAATGTTGGATACCTAGGTAGATAGCTAACAGTTCCCTGCCGAAGGTGCTGTAACGCGATTCGGCAGGTTGTAAGCGTTTCGAGAAGAAACCTAGAGGTATCCATCGACTGTCGATGAGTTGTTGAAGAACTGCACCGACGGCAGTGCCGTATGTGTCAGTCGTCAGGGAGAGTGGTGCAGATATGTCTAGATTTGCTAGAAGCGCTATGTTGGAGATCGCGTCTTTGAGCTTCTCGAAAGACTGTCTAGCGTCGTCTGTAAAATGAAAAGACTGTTGTCTACCGCGGAGCAAGTCCGCCTTTGGTTGAACAATGCTCGCGCATTTAGGGATAAAGCGTCGATAATGGTTAACCAGGCCAAGGAATCGGCGTAACTGTTTGAAGGAACTGGGAGCACGATAGTCCTTCAGTGCCTGGATTTTGTCTGGCAGAGCTTCAATACCAGAGGCAGATATGCGGTGGCCAAGGAAGTCGATGGAACTTTGGCCAAGCTCGCATTTATCGGGGTTGACGGTAACCCCATGCTGGGTTAAGCGTTGGTAGAGAGCGTCGAAGTGATGAAGATGTTCTTCATCAGAAGAGCTGGCGATAAGAATGTCATCTAGATAAGGATAAACGCCTTCGAGTCCTCGCGTTACCTCATGAATGAAACGCTGAAAAGTTTGGGCAGCGTTGCTGAGGCCGAAAGGCATTCTGCGGTACTCGAAAAGGCCGAATGGCGTGTTGACTGCTGTTTTAGCAATGTCGTCTGGCGCCACAGGTATCTGATGATAGGCGCGAACTAAGTCGACTTTGCTAAAGATAGAATTGCCAGCTAGAGCTGAGGTCAAGTCGTGCATGTGCGGAAATAGGGGTATTTATCCGGGACGCTAATTTTGTTAAGTGTCCTGTAGTCACCGCAGGGGCGCCAATCACCGGATTTCTCAGGCACCATGTGTAATGGTGATGCCCACGGACTTTTGGACGAGCGGATGATTCCCAGTTCGAGCATTTGCTCGAATTCCGCCTTAGCAGCTTTGTGCTTGTCCGGGGATAATCGGCGAGGGCGGGCCGAAACAGGTGGGACCTTATTGCAGATGTGATGCGTGACGTTTGTCGTCACAGGAGGCAACTCGTTCAGGACGCGAAAGAGTTTAGGATGCTTGTTGAAAAGTTCTAGAATAGGTTGTGAAGCTTGGGGTAGAACACGAATGGGAGTGATAACAGCCACGTTGGCGCTGGTCCCGATATCATTGAGCTGTGTCCTAGAGTCAATAAGCTTCTTCCGTTTAGCGTCGACGATGAGATCGGAGCGTTACAGAAAGCCTATGCCTATGATGGCGAGAGGCACAGCAGCGAATATAAAAGGTCAGCGAAAGGTTCGCCGGAGGCCTAAATTGAGTGTTAGCAGCTTTTCGCCGAAATTTGCGATTGGTATGCCATTGGCGGCACGCAGCTTGGTCGGCGATGGTGAGACGACCTCACCTAAGCTACGGGGTATAACACTAACTTCGGCACCAGTGTCGACTAGAAACTCGGTGCCGGAAGTTAAATCCCTAACACGGATGAGGCGACTTTGGTGTTGGCCAGTCGCGTCCGTCGCCGTTACGGCCGAGAAGTTTCCCTGCTTCTCGGCGAAGTTGCAAGGTTTGACACATTTACGAGCTGCGGTACCAAAGCGTTGATGGTACCAACAGCTAGCCTGTCTGGTGCTTGGCTTAGAACGTTTGCAGGGCGATTTTGAGCGGCTAGGACGACGACGGTTCATAGTAAGTTGCTGGACCTGGCGACTAAGTGTCGCAACTTGTGCTTGCAGGGCTTCTATGGTTGACTGTAAGCCAGTGATAGAAGTGCCCTGGGACGCGACGGCATTCCTCTTGCTGGCGTCGGCTTGTGGCTGTGATCGTTCAATAACTCGATCCGCTAAGTCTGCTAGTTGAGTGAGCGAAACGGAGCTCACTGTAGCGAGAATTGCTTGCGTGTTTTCCGGTAGCCGTTGTAGCCATAGTTCGCGAACTGAAGTCTCATCCATGGCTGAAGAACCAAGGAGTTGCTGCATCTCTCGTAGCAGGGTTGAGGGCAGTTTGGCGCCCAGTTGCAGATCCCTGAAAAGCTGCTGCAGGCGAACTTTCTCAGAGGGCATAACACGCTTAATCGTGGCTTCTTTGAGAGCCTCATAGCGGTTATCGGTCTGAGAAATGATAACGTCACGAACCTGCGTTTGGTAATCTGCTTGGGGAGATAGGACAGGAGCTTGCAATACTTCGTTTTATGTATGCTCTCTATATCTAGTCTGTGGTGTATCAACCAAAGGCAAGGGTAAGCAGCATGTAACTAATTATGGGGGGTTTGGTAATGGGGGGAGGGAGGAGGAGTAGAATGACGGATTAGCTTAGGATCTCTTGTAATTAGGGTTCTCACAGAATCCATGGTTAAACAACAGACGCAAAAATGTGTGCTCTATCGTCTGTATAGCAACACACAAAACCGGAACTATGAAAAATAAATGGAGACACGAGCACACCACACACAAAATTCGAATATCGCGTTGAGATGGGTGCCGATCCGGGGGGTGGACCATTGGTTGTGGGGGTTGGTATGGGCGGTAGCCAGAGAGCGATTCCAGAAGAGACAGATCCGAGTTTGACATGGAAACCTTTTATCTGGTTCAGCAAAAAGATATCTCTCATAGACTAGCTATAACGAATGCATATAAGGGGGAAGCATACGTGTGGCGTGGGGGTTAGTGATGATATATTATATGACAAGGGTAGATTCAGGGGGGAGGGAGGGGGGGGGATTCAGGGGGGTTGGGGAGGTGGAGGAATTGATTTTTGGGAGTGGTGATTGGTTTGATGGAGGTTAGATATTGATGGGATTATTTAATATAAGGGGGGAAGTTGGGGGTATTGGTTTGTTGGGGGGGGGTGTTGGGGTATATGTGATTTAAGGGGGTTGAGAATGTAGGGAGTATGTGAGAGAGGAACTGTGTGATGAGGAGAATTTATATGTGATATTGGTTTCGTGGTAATATGATGGTGATTATAGTATTTTTTTAAGATTTATATATTTTTGGGTTGAGTGAGGTTTTGTGGGTAATAAAGAGATAAATGATTTAGGGAGGGTACATGAATTAAAAATGGTTTATAGAATAGTTATGAGAGAGTGTGAAAGATGATAAGTTTGATGGTGTAGGAGTAATGGAAGTGTAGATTTGGGAAAATATGTGTGATAGATGAATGTTTTAAGTGAGAAGATTGAGTGTTAGTGAGGTTGCTCGTAAATCTCTCGCATTTCCAGAATTCATTTTACTGGCACGAAAGCTAACCAAAGACAGAGAGGCCTCTGTCACACTGGCTGGCTGGAGCACCAGAAACTTTCCATCACCACTTTTCTTATCTTGGCCGCCCGTGTGTCATTTATCTTTCAGCTGGCTCCAAAGCCTACCATGCGTTATGCGTAATGGCGGATGAACGACCAGCTCCCACTGGTTTTTGCTACTATTCTACTCCTGATTTACCTTTTCGCTCTTTGCTTAGGGTGCTAGAACAGCTCTTGCCAGGAAAATCACAAAAGAAATAGTCGGTGTGACATTAGAGTACCAGTTAACATTGCCATCTGGATCCTGCTAGCACGTGACGAAGAAAAATCTCCGTCAGACTGAGCAAAATCTTCGTTTTGCTTCGTCATTGGCGAGGCGCTGACGAACCTTTACGAAAATGTTTCTTCGTTCATCGATGAACACCGCCGGCACTATCTTCGGAACTTAAAATGGAGAGAAATGAATCGTAATTCATCAAAGATCTGCACAATAGTGTGCATCTACACATGAGGCATAACAATACCTCAAGTATGAGCAAGCTCAACCACCAGAAGTAGTGTTTTTAAAGCCCAACCAATATAGACCAAAACGGATTTCACGCCCAAATGCAATTAGCTTAATTTTACTTAATTTTCCCATGCTTATCTCTCTATTATGGGTGACAGGCTCCTATAGCTCGTTGACGTTAGAGACAGAGCCTCATGAATATAGAAAATCGGCTCTAAGGGATAAATCTTGTGATGTTTATCTAAGAAAGGTGTGTATTTTGTAGGCCGAACTCTGTCAACGGATCTGAAAGATCCCCTGGGTTATTCGGGCAGGCCTCGCTCATGCGGCCTTGTAAGCTTTACAAAAGCTTAGAGGCTTAAAAAATGCCAAACTATTTTACTGGTTGTTTATGTGGCTCAGGATCCACTGAAAATGGTATGCTGTGGCCTTCTAACCGTGAGTTGATTACAAGCTCCCCTGAATTCCCATGTAGATATAATATTCCTTGCTGGATTTCTAGCGATTTTGCGCAAGATCATCCCTTATTTGCATATATTTGTCATGTATGCCTGCAAAGTTTACTTTTCGGCCACCTGCACAGTCCGTAGTTGTCGCAGGGTATTACGGGCGAATTAGAGCATTTCTGGATAGCTATGCATATCTAGAACATACGCCACTTCCCTACTTTTATATTTTCTTTTCTTTTTTCTGCTATCTGCTTGCAAAGCAGAAAGCCATTTTAAGCGAAAAATGAAAATGGCCTTATTCGTAGACCATCATTTAATTGCGAATAACTCGCAAACTATTGAACGTATTGTGTTGCTTTAACGTTCAACGCCTTCAGGCGCTAAAGCTGGTCTAGATTAGTGTATTTTTGTGCTACTTTATGCGGTATTCTAACTGTAGAAAGGCTTTTTCTTTTATCTGAAAATAACAGGTTGAAATTTTGCGCCGGAGAGCAATATCAGCGTAAGAAAAGTAGAGCCATATTTTATGTTAATTGGTATTTTTCTGCTGAAGCACGCAGCTTTATTTTCTCTTTTAACAAATTGTTTCTATTTTTGTCTGCATTTATCGGAATTGTTTTCAACTTTTCGTATGCCTTATAATCCCTTCACTCATTTCTTCCATGTGCGCTACGACAATTGGGGCAACTGCGTTGTCAATTAATGTGCGATCAATTTAAAATGAACTTCGGCGGATTGGATTCTGTTCCAAGGAGAAAAGGCACAACTACACCTCCGCGAAGTTTTCACAATGAAAGAACAAGGAGCTCAATACCTCCCGAAGGAGCCAGAAAAATGTCAAGGTGGGCGCCTGCGACCCAGTAGCTGTATATCAAACAATGCCAATGCATTTGTAATTGCTAACAATGAACATATACTTATATTTTACCTACTTCCATGCAACAGCATCGGATTTATGTAAGCATTGATCTGAACCCTTTAGGGTGCAGCCTCTAGCAGGTCTAGAAATATACCTATTTATTTATTTATTTATATAATTAACTGCCTTTTGTACCCTCCTTCATCTGATACATTATCTGCATGCTTGGTCCTTCTACCGAAATTGCAATTTCTGGTCCCTGTTTGAGTTTTGCCTCTCGGCTCCACTATCATTCTTCTCAGCACACAATTACGTCCCCCTCTCTTGTTTGGCGTCTCTTTTGTTCTATATCGCAAAAGTTCAATGGCGGTATATGTACCACTAGAGTCAGCGCAACCTCCCAGGCCTCTTTTGGTTATCTTTCCTACTGTGCCTCTCATTCCAAAACATTTTGGACAAGTCAGTCCCCTCAGGCTCCAAATGCCTATAGGTCTCAAACCAAGGCCTCTCTTATTTGGAGCATCGGCTGCCATCGACTAAAGTTCTCATTGATATAACTTACAGCCATATGATACTCTGCTTTGTCTGAATGATTATCTCTATGCTTGGTAACGCCTACCGAAATCCAAATTTCCGGTCTCTGCTTGAGTTTGGCTCTCGGCTCCACTATCATGCATCTCAGCTCACATTAACGTCTCCCTCTCTTGTTTGGCGTCTCTTTTCTTCCATATCGCAACTATTCAATGGTGGTACATGCACCACTAGCCTCAGCTCATCGGCTGCCATGCAATTTTAATTCCCCGTCTATTGGACTGATGGCTTTCTCATTCCACTAGCGCCAGATACTGAGCACTTGAACTTCTAAGGGTCTCATCCACTCCTAGGTTTAACCATAATCTATTGTATACTTTTTCTGCACCTCCTCTCGTCATCGCAAATCTTGTGGTAAAATCTTGGCAATTAGCGGTGTTGTCTGTATTATTTCCTTACTCTTGGGCACTTCCGGAGCCGGCACCACTGTTGTTTTCTCTTTACAGCTGTCGCAAGTATTGCTGTCTGTTCTCTCACTTGTATTCCACACTGTACACCTATCAGACTATGCTGAGCCTAATTAAGCGTGCCGCTCCTGTATACTAACTAATCAGGCTGCGAGCAACTCACCAATTAGTGAGTTATAACTAGCAGTCTATTTGACTTCAACGTTCCACCGTGAATGTCCACATCAGAGTGGCACATGTAGCATCTTTTGCGGCTACTGCTCACAATACTGACATTCCAGGTCCCCTTCAGCGCTGGCTTTACAACCATTTTCTAACTAAACCTGTAGTATGCAAACCTTTCTGTCACCTATTATTAAAGTTGAAGGCCTGTCAGCAAGCAGTTTCTTCCACATAACTAAACCGGCTCCCAGTATCACCCTTTCCTGTCATATATTTGACCTGTTTGCTGCACTGTAGAAGTCCCTATATTTTTCCGCTATTCGAGGTCCCTTTAGGGCTATCATTGCAACCATACTGTCCCTACAGTTGTAGTATATAAATCCCATTCTCGTCATAAATTTGACACTCCGTCTCACCCTTTCACCTAGCTGTCTAGCATCCGTTTACTGAACATGTTGCGTTATTATTTTCATGGCCCCAAACCCGGCGTAATAACTTCACTGGCTCTAGTACATGTTCGAACGGTAAGCTATAGCACTGTCAACAGATCGCTCAACTTATATCTTAAGCGATTATTAAACCACTCACTATGTTCTTCTGATTCCCTCAACTCATATACCGGTTAACAACGCCTGATACTCACGGTTTCCAAACAGGACAACTTTTGAGTACGCTAGGCCACTTCGGCCAGCATCTTCCCCGCACATTCAGCAAATACCGGGTCTCGTGCTACAACGCAAAGCTACGGATACGGATATGATGTACAACGTATGTGGCCACCCCATTGCTTTCAACCAGCACAACTTTACCATAAATTTTATATTTATACATTAACATAATCCTGTTCAATTTTGTTGGCAGTTTGCTAGGTCTGTTTTCCTTCTCCCCCTTGTTCTACAGGATAACAATACCTGCACGGAACACCGCTGAGGACATACCTGCGATGCTCCCATGGGCACGGAATCAATAAAGAACAAAGAAAAAAATCCGCACTTCATAATCCTGACTCACAAAAGAACCTAGAAAACTGATCAATTCAATACAAGTCACCTGAGTTGTCCGACTTCAACAGCTCCAACCACTTGCACTGGACTCCAAGGCGACTACACAGCCATTGGAAACAAATTGGCGTTACGTGACCGCGAATATCCGCGAGGGTATTCGTTCAGATACCATCTTGTCAATGTTATACCACCAGTCGGCAGTGTTCCAGGACGTGGTGGGTCTTCGTCTGGCAAGCGTTTTCCCTACAAAAAGGCACAAATGTCTGTTTAACAACACTGCAACGTGGCGGATGTGACTCGCCACTCAATAAAGTCACCGCCCCTAACACAGTGGCAAGTTGACCGACATCGCATTTACATGTCCTGTGCATATATCTGCCTTTGCACGACCACGCACACATCTGATTAGTGACATGTCACTATTATTAAGTATTTTTCACCCGTTTCCTCATACTTCACTCACTGACCCACACTGAGAACGGGACCTCATCGGACTAGTTCTTCATCAACATACCATATAAGTGATCTGATTACTATCTCTACCTCTCGCATTCTGTGTACATAGACTTCATACTACCTTTAAGCCCTAGGGACCCACATTACTGTCTCCAACTGTACTACTCCCGTTGTTGGTGCTGCTTATTCTGTTATCAGGTACAATATCGCAATATGCTGATCATGCCCAAAAGGCGTATCTCGCTTTGTCAAAAATAAAGTATTTATTTATTTATTTATAAATAGACGGGCATAATGGAAACCAGATCCTCTTATTTAACTGCTTTTGCTAGTAAAACATACACATTCACAGATTCCGTTTCACTGGCACGAAAGCTAAGTACCGAGAGAGAGGCCCCTGACACAATGGCTGGCTAGCCCACCCGGAACTTTCGAACCCTACATATCTTACCTTGGCCGCCCTGCGCTATTTATCTTTTAGCCGGCACCAAAGGCTACCGTGCGTTATGCATACTAATGGGTGAACAACCAGCCCCACCTTTTTTATTAATTACTATCCTACGCTTGATTCACCATATCACTATTTCCTTATGGTGCCAGAACAGCTCTTGCCAGAAAACCAACAAGGAAATGGCTGGTGAGAGAGTATAGTACCAGTTACCAGTGTCACCTGAATGATCGCCGCTGGCACTTGATTCAGAACTTAAAATTTGAGAGAACTAGCTCAAAAATTAAGCAAAGCACTGAACAACGGTGTGCATCAACACAAGAGGCATAATAATCCCCCATGTTCGGACGAGCTGAATCCCCAGAAGTAGAGTTGGTAATGCCCCACCAAGGCAGACTCAAATGGATTTCACGCCCCAAGGCATTTTGATAAATTTTGCTAAGTTTTCCTATGCTTATTTCCTTACTATTAGTGGCAGGTCCCTCTATGTCACTGGTGTTGGAGACGCAGCCTCATGAATATAAAAATCGGCTCTAAGAGATAAAACTTGCGATGTTTATCTAAGAAATGTGTATATTTTCCAGGACAGAACGTGTAAAATCATCCCAGTAGTCTCTTATGTTACTCAGATAGGCGTAGCTCATGAAGCGTTAATATAAACGCCAGAACCACTTAGCTGCTTTAACAATACTAAACGCTATATCCTTAGTGGTTTTTGTGGCTCAGTAGCCTCTGAAAATGGTATCCTGAGGTATTCTGACCATGGCTTAGTTGTAAGATCTCCAGCATCTCCAGGCATACACAATATTCCTTAATGGATTTCTAATTTTTTCGCGGAAAATTATATCACAGACGCCTACATTTGCTATGTATGTAAAAAAAAGTGTTTTTCGGCCACCTACGACGTACCTAGTTGTTGCGGGGTAGTACGGGCTATATACAGCATTTCTAGATAGCTAGGCCTATTTAGAATGTATACCGCATCGCTACTTTTTCCATTTTCATTTTTTCTGAAAGCTGCTAGCGAAGCAGAATGCCATTTTAGGGAAAAATAACAATGGTGTTATTGGTAGACCCCTATTCAATAGCAAATAACTCGCAAACTGCTGCACGTATCGCCTTGGCCTTGCTTTTTACGTAATCAGCGGTTAAAACTTGTCCCAAGCAGCACATTTGGTGCTACCTTGCGCAATGTTCTAGCCTAAGAAAAGGGTTTGCTTTTGCTGCAAGTTACTCAGGTTGAAACTTGGCGCCAGAAACTAATATCAGCGCAGAAAATGTTTGGCTATATCTTTTGCTAATTGGTATTTTTCTAGTGAAGTAAGCCGCATTAGTGTGTCTCTTAACAAATCATTTTTATTTTTACCTGCCATTCTCGAAACAATTTTTAAGCTTTTCGTATTCCTTATAATTCTGCCACGCTTATTTGTGTCATGTGCACACCAATGATTGTGGCAACTGAGCGGGCCGAAATAGTCAAATGAATTAAAACTGAAGTCGTAGTGAATTGGATCCCATTCCAAAGCAAACCTGTACAACTACGGCTGCGTAACTTTCACATAAAAGGTAACCAGTGAGCTCAATATCGCCCAAAGGAACCAGAAGAATTTCAAGGTGGGCGCCTAGGACCCCATCAGCTGTAAACCAAACAACGCCCATGCATTTTTAACTGTTAACGAGGAACGTATACTTGTAGTGTAAGACTAGTTAATACTAGTCCTGGACGATGCGCGAAATGAAGCGAGAATATCAAAAGGCAATTGGAGTCGTACACAGCGGGCTCTGTTCGGTGGGCTACAAGAAGACGCGGACGGATGAAGCGAGACAAGCAAGATCACGTTAGCGCGGGAACTTACAAGGTGGTCGAGTCTCAATCCGATTGTAAGGAAGATTAAACCAAGAAGGAATAATGTACAATCGGTCGACAATTAAATTGTACATGAAAAATGGGTTATCTTTCTGGGCGCAACACAGCTTCCTCCTGAGGGCTGAACATAGGAAACTTTCGATTTCGAAAATGATTATTGAAGCGAGGGTCGTAGGGCAAAATCCTGCCGAGTAAAAATTAGCGAGCTTTCGTGTCAAATTGGGGTTCGTCGGAAGTCGGTGTCCGCTATGCCGTTTGTGATTTGTTATTTATTGATTGCAGGACAGGGTGCATTTCGACGAGGCATTGGAGTGCGTTTGTCGGATTTCAAAAATCGGGCTAGCTCAGGAAAAGGCCTAAAGGACCTAAACCTCCGCTGCTGTCAAACGGTGGGCTTAAGAGTGGTCTTTCCGCCGCACTACGCCCAGCGCCAAAACGACCCTTGTCCCAAGGAGAAACGACTATCTTCCCAAGAAGAAGCGACAACCGTCCCGCGGAGAAGCGACACTTGTCCCGCAGAGAAACGCACAGCGTTCGAGTCAGGGTTCTCCATAACGTTCCCCATGTTGGCCAGTCAATCGAAGGGGAGGGTTGGAGCATGTAGAGATGAGAAAATAGAAAGACATGCGACGAACAGCCCAAAAGGAATGAACGAATGATCTGTGTGTTTAAATACTTTGGTCTTTGATTACTTTTTGGAAAAAGGTTTTCCGGAGAAGTTTTGATATTCTGGTTTGTTTTGAAAACTTGAATCGACCAAAAGCGAGGCAAACATGTACAATATCTGCAAAGCTAAAAGTATTTACACTGTACATATTCGGATAACCGAACCGGCGTACGCACCTCCCGACCACGGCTAATGGTCGTGGGAGGTGGCGGGCCTGAGTCGGGAGATCTCGGGACGAGTGAAGCTTGTAGACCGTGATCGTGGTCTGGTTGAACAGAACTAGGATTCTGTAGGCTGGAGCTGTGAGTTGTGACGTCGCACTTAACACTACTAGACGAAGTAGGCTAGGTGGTTGCTTCTATAACGGCGGGTTTTAGCCGGTCGATGGTGACGACTTCGCGTCGACCACCGCGGTCAATAGTGTACGTCTTACTCGCACGGTGTAGCACTTTTAAAGGTCCTATGTATGGCGACCGAAGAGGCCGTCGATCACTGTCTGTGCGAAGAAGGACGCGTGAACATGTAGACAGCTTCGCGGGCACGTACACTGGTGTCTTCTGCCATCGAGGATCAAGTGGACGTAGCTCACACATCTGGTGAGCCAATCGATCGGTGTCAATAGCGTACGCAAATAGGAAAGTAGAAGGGGAGGGTGCTACCAGCTGTCCGGGCAACCGCAGCGTGCAACCGTAGACTAGCTGCGCTGGCGTTGTTGGAAATCGGTTTTAACAGGGGTTCTTAATCCTAGGAGGACGAGCGGTAGTGTTTCACACTACGAAATCTCTGCGTGCGCACGTACCGCTGCCACCAACTGGCGGTGATACGTTCCACCATGTAGTTAGCCGCCGCATGATACACCGTCGTCTAAACGTGGCGACAGCCTAAATCTCTAAGCAGTATGGCAAATGTTGACGAGAAACGTGACCCTCGATCGGCGGTCACGATGGCGGAACAGCCGGATTGAGCTACCCAACGCTCCAGAAAAGCTTTTGCTACCGGTTCCGAAGAGCAATGTGGGATAGGGGCGGCTTCGGGCTATCTAATAAATCGATGCGTACAAGTCAGTAGAAATACAGAGCCGTTCGAAGGCGTCAGAGGAGAAACGAGGTCGACGCGCAAGTGCTGAATACCTGCGTCAGGCGCCGGGAACGTGCATAATGGGCTTCCCGTGTGTTTGTTCACCGCGCGCTTACGCGGAAGGCAAGCAGCTGCCTAAGTACCGACGTCCGATTAACCTTGCGCCAAACGTATCGTGCGGTTAAGAGTTTAACCGATGCACGAGCGCCTGGACGAGACAAGCCGTGCAACGTGGCAAACACAGTCTGCCGAAACTCGCGTAGGCCGACTGGGCGCGGCGTGCCCAGAGATATATCGCAAAGTATAGTTCCGTCTGATGATATCAAAGGAACGGATCGGATGTCCAGTGAAGGAGACCTGTTAAGTAGATCAACCTCAGGATTGTTAAGTTGAGCTGTGGCCACGGCTGCCAAGTCGATAGCAGTGCTGGCGTCAGCGGAGATAGCTGGGATGCGGGAAAGTGCATCGGCGACGACGTTGTGCACACCTGAGACATGCCGTATATCGGTCGTAAGCTGAGCAATATAGTCAAGGTGGCGCGACTCTCTAGGAGAGTATCGGTAGGTAGTCGAGCCGAGCACGTAAGTCAGGGGTTTGTGGTCGGTGAAGACGACAAAGGAGCGGCCTTCTAAGACTTGTCGAAAGTGAGGTACCGCTAGATATACGGCAAGTACTTCTCTACCGAACGTGCTGTAGCAAGCTTCAGTAGGTTGTAGGCATTTGGAGCAAAACGCTAATGGTTGCCACCCATCGTCTACTTGTAGCTGCAAAAGAGCGCTGACTGCCACCTCCGAGGCGTCAGTACTGATGGACAGTGGGGTGTCCGCATCGTGATGCGCCGTGGTAGCTATGTTGGCGACAGCCTCTTTCAGCGACTTAAAAGCCGCGCGTGCTGCAGCAGGAAATTCCACTTTCTTGAGCTTCCCTCGGAGAAGGTCCGTGAGGCGTTGCAGCAGCGAAGCGCAGTTGCGTATGAGCTGTCGGTAAAATTTGACAAGCCCAGCAATACACCCGAGATATTTGAAAGCATGAGGCTCGGGGTAGTCGATGATGACTTGAATTTTATCCTACAGTGGCAAGACGCCTGCAGAGGAGATATGATAGCCGAGGACGCTTACTGAATCCACAGCGAACTAACACATTTCTGCCTTGCTCTTCGCCCAATGTTGAGATAAATGATCAAAGTTTTCGTGCGTGGCGCGTGTACTTTTCTCGTGAAGAGCTCGCGGTTAGCATGTCGTCGAGATCAGCGTAAGCGAAGTCTAAGCCGCGACAAAATTGGCGGAAGCCAAGCTGAAACGTCTGCGCTGTATTCTTTAGACCAACTGACATGCGCAGAAACTCGAACAAACCAAATGGAGTCGTTACGGCAATTTTAGCAACGTCCGCTTCGGCTACCGGAATTTGGTTGTATGCGCGTACCAAGTCGATTTTGCTGAAGATATTGTTACCCGCCAGACTGGCGGTGGGATCCACTATGCCCAGACACATATTTCAACTCTTCCCGACACATGCAAGTATATGCTACTCTTCGTCTATATGCACGGTTTCATTGCACTTATAGTGCCTTGACCGTTTCAACTACACACGATTGAACCCGAAGTATCGTCGTGATACACAAATGCGTTTTTAAACCGTGATCATGCCTGCTTTGGTGTATATCTATGAATTTGAGAATAAACTATTTATTTATTTATGTGTGGGATCGGGTAGCGATCAGGCCTGGTAAACGTATTCAAGGTTCGATAGTTGTCGAAAGGACGCCAGTCCCCCATGACCTTCGAGACCATGTGCAGAGACGATGCCCATGGTCGGTTGGATGGTCTGACGATACCCAGCTGAAGCATTTGGTCGAATTCAGCTCGTGCTGCACGTGGTTTGTTAGAAGCAAGCCGTCTTGGTCGTGCGCTAGCTGGCTTACCACGCATGAATATAGGATGAGCGACCTTTGTCGTGACTGGCGGAAGCGCTGCAGCTAGTCGTACCAGTCGCGGGTACTCAGAGTAGGTTCGCAAAATCTGATAAATAAATAAATAAATAAACATTTATTCTCGGCTACGATAGGCATGCCCGCAAGGGCATGATCAAATAAGCGCAATTATAAAGACACACCATGGAAATTGTAATAATGACAAACGGAGATTATTCATACATTCCTATTTGAAACTGTACAAATAGGACAGAAATAAAAATGAAGAAAGCCCATTGTCGTGAGTTCGGGCACGTTCGTGTGGGCACAGTCGGTCTGCCATAAAGTGTAGTAACAATTCAGGCAGGAATAGTTCAAGCACTAGAACTGGTCAATTATAAAATAGCAGGTGAAGAACATGCTCAATCGCAATTACACGATACGCTGGGTTCGTGTGAGTGTAGCGTAAAGAACAAGGGTGGAAGCGCAGAAAAAGACGTGACGAAGAAACACGCAGATAGGAAAGTGTCGGAGCGTATCCATCATGGTAGTATATAGTCATGGTCAGCTTGTCAGTGTGAGGTTATTGGCTGTGACTTTATTCAGTGGCGAGCCACCTCCGCCACGTCGCAGGGTTATTAAACGGATTTTGTGGCTTTTTATAGTGAGAACGCTTGCCAGGCGAAAACCCACCACGTCCTGGAACACTGACATCGACGCATTAGAACGACAAGCTGCAATGGACAATGCCTCTTATTGAGCGATTATTTGTTCCGTTAGTCGCAATCAGGATACGCCCATAATTTTTGCTGGCTGATGCACGACGGGAAGAGACTGCATTACACATGAATCTTGTCACTTCCTGACGGAATGGCACAGCCCGTGTTGTAGGTAAACTATAAATCGAACATGCTGGCATGTTTTGTATTTGTCGTCGGTAGAACCGCGTAATGTCTCTGAGGGGTATCCAGTAATATGTTGTTGAACCAATTATTAGAGGAAGGAGAATGGCCAAACGAAAACTTTCAGGCCCGAAGAAGCCGCAAGTTGCCCGGAATAATGAACTGGAAATCCTCCCAGGGTAAGTTTTGTTGATTAGGGACGCTGGCTTCTACCAACATATGGACGGCAAAAGTAGTGCGGGATGCTCCAGATGTGGTAAGTGAAAAGAATTTCAGTAGTGTAAAAGGCCGAACCCAGATGTTCTTGCCACAGTGAAAGTATTGCGTGTGAAAGTATTATGTTGGGATATTTCCAAATTAGGTGTGCAGCAAAGGCAGGACAACGTGCCCTCCGGTTAGATGAAATGTCCGAGTTGACATTAAATGTCAGCAAGTGAAATCCGAGTAAGAGTTATGTGAAGAAGAGGCGAGCTAAACCCAGTTGTTCAGGCCTCAGTTTAGTGGCATCCATCCAAGATAACAGATAAGTGTTTTGTCCGTCCGGTAAGTAACAAGGCAGAGTAATAATTATCCATCCAATTCCAGATTCGAACAACATGACCGCTTAGCAGGGCGTCCGTAAGGACGCCTTCAACCCCTAGTTTAGTACGGTCGTCTAAAAGTCTGCGGCGACCAGCATCAACAAGTAACCCAAAATGTCGGAGGAAGTCGATGCCGATAATTGCGAAGGGTACAGACGCAAACATAAAGACCCACTGAAAGTCTCGGCAAAGACTGAGGTCCAGGTTCATTATGCGCTGACCGAATGAAGCTATCGGAGAACCGTTGGCCGCACGCAAATTGTACGTAGGCCCTGAGTGTTTGTCGTTAGCGGTCGCTGGGATGCCACTGACTTCCGCTCCCGTGTCGATAAGGAATGTAGTGGAAGAACATCGATGCTTAAAGTAAAACAGGCAGTTTGCTTGGTTATTTCCTGATACGTTGGTCGTGCTAGTATGAGGGCTATTCGCTGTTCCAGGAGCAGCTGGGTCTTGCCTAATGCAAAAAGACCAACAAAGCCTAGCTCTTCCACCGTATTGGCGGTGATAACAGTATACTTCTTCGACGGGTTTGGTGGTATCTGACCGAGGGTGCAGGGAACATGTTGCGCCTCCGTGCCGAATGAGTCGTACCCGGTGCAGGCACAGACGAGCCGCAAAGTACGGTGTCCAAGGCGTGGTCATCATTTGACCATGGCACACGCCGCTTCGAAGCCTTCATTGCTGCTATCCTGCTGCGCAGTAGTGCAACTTCCTCGTCTTTAGGGTAAAGTCGGCCTGAAGACTGGGAGCAAATATGGGATTCGGAGCTACTTGTCGTCTGCTGAGGAAAACGTTTGTACGCAGCGTTTGCCTTTGTAGCTAATTCTGTCAGGGGTGTATCTATAAACATGGACGACAATAGCAGCAATGGCTATAGGAGACGTGCCAACCGCAGCTCCTTTATCCCTTCTTCGCTCAAGAATAAGGGACCAGCGATGCGCTAATGTTCGTGGAGCAACGCCGACTGATGCCATCTCCAACTTTGAAACCATTGAGCTGTTCAAATCGAGCCCGTGCGCTGGGTCATAAGTCTTTTAAAATCGATTGCCTCATCATTTCATACTTTGCCTTATCCGATGGGCGTCACAACGGACGAAAGAAAGTGTGGGAAGAGCTGATTGTACCTCGGACGGTCGGCCGTAATGCCAGTATTTTCCAGTTTGATCTCAAATATCGTAAACCAAACCTCTGGGCTGTATTCCACGAGACTTGGAGCAGCCAAAGTAAGCATATTTCCGCGGCGAAACGACTCAGATGCCACTATCGAAATGAGTCGAAAAGATAAAGGATGGACAAACACACGATAAAAGTATTAAACTTGCGCAAGCTACAAATGAATACACATATCAAATGAAAGGAACGAACCCACCAAAACTTAGAAACGAGGAAAATAAAGCGCAGGTATCAAATGGCAATTGGAGTCGGACACGGCGGACTTTATTAGATGGGATACAAGGCACGGATGGATGACGCGAACAAGTAAGCACAGGAACTTACAAGGCGGTCGAGTCTCGATCCGGTTGTAAGGAAGATTAAAGCAAGAAGGAATAATGTACAATCGGTCAACAATTGAGTTGTACATGCAAAATAGCAGTTCTCTCTTTAGGCGCCACATAAGTTTACCTACTCCCATTCAACAGTATATGATTGATGTAAAAAGTGCTCTGAACCCTTAAGAGTGCAGCCTTCAGCTAGGCTAGCAATATACCTATATATTTATTTATTTATCTATTTATTTAATATAACACGCCAAGTTAACTTGTCGGCCGGGAAACGGGGTACGGCATGGACGCAGTTATGCAAAGTCAAACAATTGTAATGGCGCCATGCAAACAATGTATAAAAATGAATGCGTCGTTGCAAGTATTTTATCGTTTTTGAAATTGCAGACGTTTTGGTTTTAATTCTTGGCTATGTAACGGCAAATAATGAGCGGAAATAAAGTGCAGGCCGTAAACGGCGCAAGGTTAGCGGGCCGTAATGACTGACCCATGGTGGGAACATTTAAAAAGAATTTTTATGCATTAAAAGTGGTGTTCTATGGAGCAGCATGAACCAAGGTCAAAAAGACATGAGAAGGCAAGGAAAAGGCGCAATTTAGAAAATCCTTGCATTGCTTGGTTTTCTAAATGATCTAAGTGATCTAAATACGGATGTATCTATTTAGTCTATTTTATTAGGTTGTATGAGCCATTTAAAGTTAATCAGTAAATAACTAAGCGGTAGACGGTAAGTAGGTACACGTACAAGCACAGACTATTTGTATGGTTAGTGTCGAACAACTAGGAGCTAAAGACGCGATTATTTGCTTTAGTATACGTAATACTAATGATTTAAGCGTTGCATACAACGTGCATTTGTTATAAATTCTTTGTTATCCACCCCGAGTAATGTAGTTAATTGCACCGTTTGACGATGATTTAAGGTGTTGGTTATGCGGACAAAGTGGTACTTTCTATAATATAAATGAGGGTTTCGGAGAAGGTAAGTGAAAGGAATTGGCGAACTATTCATAGCAGTGCAAAAACGTTCTAAAGGTCTGCAGGAAAATAGAAATAAATTGACTGCCATAGTGCAGCTAGCTCTGGTATGCAGCTGTTATGGTATTCCCTAAAGATGGTGGAAGCATGTTATTTGAACGAAAATACCAGAACGGTATAACGGATGCGTGCAGGAAACGTTACGCAGCAACAGCATTGGGTGCCACAGAGGTACAAGGCAAACCCCTGTCGCTGGCCACCAGGAGTAAAAAGAAGTGGCCGAGTTCATGTAACGTCACCCAGCATAAATACTAGAGGCAATAGAGGACAGGACTATTTATTTATTTTGAATGCGAATAGTTAGCAGTTGTGGCCGCTACATGTAACATCGCACAACAATTATGCGAGATGCAGTGTAACTACTGTAAGACCAACATAAGCTGTCCTAAAGTAAATAAAAGATGTTGCCGGTTCCACTTAAGAGGTCACAACAATGCTGCCAAATGCAACCGAGCTAGCTGACTGATTATATAAGCTGGCCGCAAGTAATTAAAACATCTTGTCGGCTTCACTCAAGGTATCACAGCAAGGCTGCCATATGCAACAAAGCTACCTGACTACGCACATAAGCTAAGCGCAAGTGAGTAAAAGCTGTTGCCGGCGCCACTTTAGAGGTCACAACGGTGCTGCCAAATACAATCGTGTTCGCTGACTACTTATAAAAGCTGGCTGCAAGTAATTAAACTATCTTGCCGGCTTCCCGTAAGGTGTCACAGCAATGCTGCTGTATGCAACAAGGCTACCTGACTACGCACATAAGCTAAGCTCCACTTAACATGTCCCAGCAATGTTGCACATTTTATATCCTTTGGATGCATATTGTCTGTGGTCTACACTACAGCGCTCGGCCATACCTGCTTAAAAAGACTACAGCAATCTCCTCGACTGTTCGAAGCTTTCTCACCAAAATGCTTATCTCCTTGCAACCTTCTTACTTACCTGCGATGGTTACTTCTCTTGGACATGCCAGGGACACCCATCTGGTCAGTGGGTTATTTGCTTGGACAATGGTATTGCTTATGATTTGAGTTCCATACTCATCTTCGTAACGCAAAATGCGACTTTACACAGCCTTATCTCTGACCAGTACCGTCATCCCAGCCGTTGTTGGTGAATTCTGCCTAAGCTTTCCGCCAAGCAAACGGAAAATTTATTATACCATGACTGCCATTAGCAATTCTTCCAACCGGTCCAACAATAGCGTTACAAGTACCACAATGCTATTTAACTTGTGGACAGTGGCGGTGTTAATGGCGTAGTGGGTTTTCGCCTTACAAGCATTTTCCCCATAAAATGCCACCAATGGCTTCTCACCAACACTGCGACGTGACGGATACCACTCGCCGCCGAAATAAAGTCCCTGCTCACTGCTACCCACAGAGAATGATCTCCATATACTACCTTTGCGAGCACTGCGTGTTTATCCAAACTCTATCGGACTCCTACTCCCACCGACAAACGGAGATAAACCTCCGGGACCATTTGAACCCTCACCCAGCATGTCCCAAACAGTAACAATTATTGGTCTTACAGCGCTTCGGTGCTACGTTTCTCTCTGACACCAGTGATCACGCTTTCTTCCCTGCGTTATTCATTTGCAAAAGTAGGTCCAATTATCAAGCCATGTGTTTTGCCAACAAGTATACATGTCGTGTGGCGTAAACGCACTTTTATCGTTTCGGTGGCTCTGGTAACCACTTGATCCAGCCTGTACGGATGTGCCTAGTTTCGTCGTGAATATAATTATTTAGTTAGTAATTTATATACATTCAATAGAGCTCACTTACTACGTACATAGGCTAGCAGCCATTAATTGGCACATGTTGTCAGCTCCACTCAAGTTGTCACAGAAGTGCTACCATAGGCAATAAGGCTACCTGACTACTCATATAAGCTAGCCGCAGTTAAGCAAGGGATGTTGACGGCTCCATTTACGTCTCACAGCAATACCGCTATAATGTAATGTCTCGGTAACAGTGAATCCGACTCAGTGGAAGCTGGTTTGGCCCACGCAAAGTGGGCAGGCTGAGGTCATGGACACCATTGGGTTATCGCGTCAACACAGTGGATCACTAAGGTTTGCGCTATATTCCATGTTACATCATAGAGGTATGAAATATATGCTAAATGCACTTGTTGAACGATGCCATTTTGGACTTTGCTTACGGACATCTGTGAAGGGGCTATAGGAAGACGCGTGTATACAAGGAGGGGAAAACGTACTGAAGGTTGACTACATACGTAAGGACGAAACTGACACACGATTAGCTGTTTCGACCCAGGTGAAGTGGGTAAGCATGTGTAGCGGCCGTACGCGTGCCATGCGGCCTACAGGAACCGACACTAAGGATGGGGTTCTCATGTCAACCAACTCAGTATTACTCCGTATTGGTCGTGCGAAGAGGCACCCACGCGCTGCCACGCGGTTTGTTCCAACTTCTACGCAGCAGCTTTCAATAAGCATGAGTTATCGTCGCGGGTAAGCCCGTCGTAACCGCAGCAGAGGGTGGCCCTAAAAAGAGTTGCTATCGTTCTCATGAGCATGTATATAGGAAAATGCTTAAGGAAATATTGACTTACACGCAGAAGACGCACGTATAGTGCTCCTCGTCGCCGTCGTAGGCCGTACATGATGAAGCCAACTGTTGCAGACAAGTGAAACCAACGACTTCACATGCCTTGTGCCCGGAACGGTTTGGTCATTCCACATATACACCTTGGCTACAGACGTGGTCCGAAGCGAATCTGCACCACGGGCTCTCCGGGAAACCGTCTCAAATAGTCGTGCTAGCGGTGTTTTCTAGCTTATGCTACCTTTATTTGTTTATTCCCGTTCTTCACCCTGGGTGTCGTGGACGCACCTAACATATGCCCATTGCACCAAATATCTTAAACCAACCTCCTTGAGAAGAGCTATGACGTCCGACAGAGGTGTCTGAAAGCCTCTGCTTCTAAAACTTAGAGCTCTGAGCGGTATCGTAAACTGGATATCAGTACGGTGAAGACTAACCTGTGCATCCACCGCTTCAACGGAACTTTATCAGCCTTTTGACATTTGACAGAGACTGGCACTTGCGTGAAATGTCACGCAGGAAAGGAAAACGGCATAAGGGCACCATGGCCCGTGGACACATCAATTTAAATTTCTGCACTTGCCCCACGCACCTAGCCATGTTTATTGCCCTCAATGAGTAAGTGGTGGGCAACCTTTCTGACATCGCCCGTGTAACCTACAGGTAACTAACTGTCGTCCCGTTGGGCACCAACGCGTACGACACCCTGCGACCATTGCCGAAATCGTCAACTACCGTGCAAGTCCAAAGGAGGCAACCACCACAAGTCACCTGATGCGTGGCATCTGCAAGAAGCACGTCCCTGTATTCCACTACTATGGAAGCAACCGACGCAGGAAAGAAAAATAAGAAAGACACCTGCGGAACCTTCCTTTCTACACGCACGGCGCCATTCTTACGCAAAAATTCTGCATCCATGTTTACATCGTCCCCCTTAGGTGTGCAACCAAAACGATGCCGGATAGAACCATGGTCCGTCGATTTAATCTTTTGTTATAACTTCCAATATATGGCCTCGCATTTCTTTGGTATTACGGAACGGTTGCGTCAAATCAAGGGACCGTTTGGTTGCACTATGTCGGTTAAAATTGAAGTCCTTTGGTGCCATCGGGTACATCCGTTTGATGGGGTTAATAACTTGCTCTCTGAGTTATATCGATGGCTAGCATAAATTATTAGGAACCATTTAATCGTACTACATGTGATGTGAATCATCAACGTTTTACCGAGGCAAAGTTGTTTAATTAATGATGACCAATAAGCTGGCGGAAAAGCAATAGACGCAAATGACTAGAAAATGCGTTTAACATGTGCGGCATTTATTTAGTTTAGGGAATGCATTGAAATGTGGAATGCGTTTAGGCTGAAACTGACGATCTATTATAATAAGATTTTATTGTTAACAATGCGGCAGGTAAAAGGTTGATAAATCTACACGGCATATTTTTGCACAAATAATCCACACGGAAGGCATTAAATGGAACTTTTAAGGCAAGGTAGGTACCCGGAGTATTCCTAATGAGTGGATATACGTAATGAAGAACTGTGAAACTTACTGATTAGGCTTCCAATGGAAACTTGAAGTAAAGGCAACTTGATAAATCTGCGGAAATATAAAAGGAAGAACTGCTATGTCAAAGGCATCGTTATGTGCCTGGTTGATAGGGTACAGAGGAAGAAGTTCGAAATGTGTAACGGAATAAGAATAACGGACATTTTATATTACTGTATTGCTGTGTATATGAATGCGGAATGGGAAATGCTGAAGCACTCATTTTCAATTGCTCTTCGTGCAATTGAAGGGGAGTATTTTTAATGCATAAAGTGTGCGGGTGTGGCTGGGTTGTTGAAAAGTGCTACGCAAATAGGACTAACGTGAAGGCCTTCACATGCGCGGGTGCATACGTTAAGTACAAATAAAGTGCGTAAGTTTACGACAGAAGTTACGAAAAGGATATATATATATTTATTTATTTCTTTCTTTCTTTATTTATATTTATATAATCGTACGCGTTAATATGCTAGAGTGGTATAGATAAATAAATTTTTATATGTGAATAAATAAATATATACGTTTATACGTGTACCTATGCATACATGTACATAAATATTGATATTTGTATATATATATATATTGGTACGTATATGCCCATATATGTACGTATACATAGGTTATTGAAGGTAGTAAAGAATAATGGTATGTTCATAAGTAAGTAATGCATACGTGAATTATGTTTTGTAAGTCTATCTACTCCTGCATGTTTGGTGCGTAATGCAGGTGAAATGGGAGACGTAAGAGATTTCGGCAATGCTATGTCGCCTGAAAACAACATTATGTTTAATTACAATTGGTTTCGTTGTATACAATTGTGGACCTAGAGGAATCTTATACTTAAAAGTGCGGAATGCGGTTGTTTGTTTTTGTGAGCATTACCCCGTTCCTGCTACGTGTACTAAATGGAGTGATGTTGAATCACGCGAAGTGCTTTGGCATGAAGTAATGGTATGTAAGCATCGAAGCCGATGATTACTCAATTCCTATCTTAAGAGGCTTTTGAGGCAACAGAAGGTCTGTAAAAATTTTAAATCGCTTTAAGCATCCCATCCACTTACCGGAGGCGCAACGGAGTGGATGTGGGCGGGAAAATTACGCGGAGGGTTACCAGTATTGCCGGATAAGGCATACACGGAGCACGGATAGTGAGCAGTTCTCGAAGCGAATGGTTAAGAGCCAATAGACTAACGGAAGGTGCAACAGAGGAAATGGCGACGGCAAAGATTACGTGGGGTGCACCAGTAGTGTCGGATCAATCATATAGACGGCTCGGATAGACAGCAATTCGCAGGGCCACATGTGGACACAAAACATGTACCGGAGGTGTAACAAAGTAGATAGCGGGGCAAAGGTTACGTGGAGGCGGACAACTATTAACGAAACACCTTTAGGCACAAGCAATTCAAAAAATTCATACACCAACAGAGTGTAACACCAAAGGCTGTTAACAAGAACCCGATGAACCCTCACCCACAGCCTTGAGGCCTAGAATGACCCCCACTAAAAGTTCACTAATTACTTCCGCAGCGCAGTCTCCCTGGAGATATGTACGCGGAAATGAGTCTGTGGAAGAAACCTTATGGCTGTCAATGTATAATGGTGGTTAAAGGGGAACAGTGCACGGTTGCACAAATGCACGAAACAAGTAGGAATGACATGTTCACAAGCGGTTACTCACCTGTGGTATCGCAAGGCGTTTCATTGACGTTGTTGGCCGCACTCTGGTAAATGGTGATAAATAAATAAATAAATAAATGGTATATTCTCTGTAAAACGAGACACACCTCTAAAGGCATAATCAAATATGCATACAAGCATAGCTTCTTTGGAATATTAAAACATTTCTTTTCAATGAAAGGAAGAAACGAAAAGATGTAGACCATATGAGCGAGCATATTGTCAGGTAATAGTCGGATCAAGGACCATGATGGCGCTGTGGCGCGCGGAAACGGTTGCTTCAAGGTACATGTGGGGGGTAAATTTGCCATGTAGTGATCCATGAGCACAGGAACCCAAACAAAGTTTAGTGCAATCAATGACCATTACGAAGCCGGGATGATCTGTACTCCACTAAAGCATTCTTCATAGTAAAATCAGTTGCACAGGTTGGATGTAGGAGGCTGAGGACTGCGTCAGTGTGAAATGTATAGCTGTGACTTTATTTTGTGGCGAGTCACATCCGCCACGTTGCAGTGTTGTTAAGCGGACATTTGTGGCTTTTTATAGGGAGAACGCTTGCCAGGCGAAAACCCACCACGTCCTGGAACACTGTCGTAGCTTCCGTTGAACTGTAGTGCTAGACGGCTATGCATCGTATAGACCGATTTTGCACTCTATTATTCGCAGTCGGTTGAAAGCCAAAATTCTTCCTTCGTTGGCCGAATGGCTTAGTAATGATCCGGCAGTAGTCGTTGAAGCCGGTCAATGATGTAAAAGAGTCGCAGAGTCGAATGATATTGATGCAGGTGAGTAAACACATTGTTAATAGAGGCCGGCTTTTTCTATTATATTGTCCGGCTCGCAACCCGTGTCCAGCTATCCATGCTGGACTTGTCATAGGGACGGTGATTGCAGTTGTTTCCTGTGTCTGAATTTGTCCATAACAGGAAAAAATGCTATTCCGCAAAGTGGACAAGTAATTCCTTCAAATGTAAGTGTAATTGTCTCCATGGCCAAGTGGGAAATCCATGAAAGATCATCGGAAAAGCCGCTTATGCGCGCGCAATCCTGTCCGTGAAATGACATCAGAAAAGCTCCAGGTGACTGGAGAATCGGAATGTTTGAGGCAGTGAAGGTAATCACGCCAGAATTGTCTGTCTTCGGTTGTGGAACAGTGGATTTATATAAATACATTATTCCAGGTGAGTAAATTGTTCTTTTGTGAGTACGAGGCGAGCTAAACCCATTTGTTTAGACCCCGTGGTGGTAGCTTCTCCAGAATGGCGGAAAGAGCTCCATTTGGAACGATGTGTGGGTTCTTCATCTCCTGGAGAAAAGATCAAGCAAGTAAACCAGCTGGCTATTGAGGGTGGGTCGACCAGTCCCAGTGGATAAACCTTCTTGTTTTGGCTGATGTATCTGTGGAAATCTCGGGAGAAAACGGGCAACGGACAAGGGGCAGCTAAACAGAAAGACAGCATTGAATCAAGAAGCACAAACACAGACTGGTGGCGCGCAACGGTGCCTATGATACAACAAAATTTATGTAATTTTGTTTAGTATACAAGATTTGCAAGCGCGTTCTTTACATCACGTCGCTGGTGAGACTCAGACTACAACTACTAGGTAGGAAGAAGGAGCTGCACGCGCAGGGTCAAGAGACGGATGTAACAAAGCGTGTTGACAAAGTTAAGCGATTAATACGATTGTTGGAGAGTAACAGGTAAACCGATGATGATGACAGCAGACCGAATGCGAGCGGCATCTTAGGTAGAACTCAGGACAACTAGGTTGAGACCGAATGCGGAAGCAACATAGGTTAAGCAACGCTCCGAGAAGGAAAGGAAATTTAAAGAATCAGCTATGAGCGGAAGAATGCGGACGGCAGTGCGAAGAGTAACTCGTGAGAGCAATTAGGAGACGATAGTCAGGATGAAAAGGGTTTACTACTAAAGTGTGGTAAAGCCACGGACGCTCTCGTGCGAAGTATGAATCGATCGGTTCTGAAAAATCACCGGTAATATCCCGGTAGTCTGAGAGAACTCTGAGAGCCGGAGACCGAACAGACTAGACTTGAAAAGTCGACACATCTTTAGGCCTCGTAGTAGTCCCAGAGAATTCCACTGATCAGATGATGACAAAGATGGGCATGGCACTAAGCGTCGGTCGTCCGATTGAAGGTTAGAGGGTACAGGTTACTGATGGAAGTGCCTAAATTAATAAAGGGTAAACAAGTCTACCCGGCTGTCAATGTAAGCAAGACATAGTTTTGAGTCTACAGAGATTAGATCGGTATAACGTGCTACCCTGGTAAAGGTCAAAGGAGCATAACGGTCAGATGAGACAAGGATATTACAGAGCACTGAGTGTTGGCAGTCCGATTAGAGAAGAAATGATAGCAGAGAAAGCCATAAGGAGAGAAGACGGTCCGGATAGAGAGAGGTTTACTTATAAGGTGTGGAACAGTCCATGGGGCTCGAGAGGCAATGGGGCAGCGCGTTCGGACTTCTCATCAAATGCCGGTAACGTCACAGCAGTCTGAATGTATTCGGAGAGCAGGGGACCGATCAGACGAGACTGGATTAGTCGGCACATTGAGAGTAAGTCAAACAGTTAAGGTGGGAATATAAATAAAGTGTCAGCGGTGACGGATGGGTTTGGTATGCAAGAGGCTACATGAATATAAGGTAGGCAAGTCAGGCAGGCCCGCAATGTGAGAGAAGTGGTGGGTTGGTGATACAGAGCCTAAACCTACATTTCGCTAGTTAGGAAGCAGTCAAAGAGGATAATAGGGCAGGGCTCTAAGAGCTCGCTATTCGGATGAAGAAGAAATAAAGACAGGCCGCGATAAGCAGAGGACAGAGTCGAAAGTTTACGTTTACGGGTAAGAAGTGCGACAGTTAACGTGGCTCCCGAGGTAATGGTGACAGAGCATTCAGTCATCCGAGTATGGCAGCAGCATCGAAGAAGTAGGAGAGAAGAAGACCGATCTGCCGAGGTTGGACTTGGTCAGCGCATTATGATTGAGTCTTATGGTTCATTTGGGAAGATAAGTGGAGTCAGTAGGATTGGACTGGGCAGAGAGAGAAGTGGTTATATTAACTTAGGGCGAAGAAGTTCAGCAGGATATCAAGGTGAGGGATGGAGTGCTTTGGATCGACGGAGCCTAGGCCGCTAACAACCCGGTAGCTTGGTAGCAGTCCCATAGAATTTGGCTGATTAGCTGAGGCTGAGTTACGGATGACAGAGACTCAATCGTCCGATTGAAGAATGATTGAATACGAACGGCGCTCAGTCATCTGAACGATGGCTAGTAATGTCACAGGAGTCTGAGAGAAGTTGGAAAGCAGTAGACCGAACAGAGGAGACAGGATAAGTCAGCAAAACGAGGTTAAGTACAACAGCTAACTTTTTGGAGTGCAAATGGAGTGGGTCGAGAGGTGGAGGTGCCTATATAAATAGAGGATGAACAAGTCTAGCAGGCTATCAACTTAAGTGCGACATAGCTTGAGTTTAGACCGTTTAAATGTTGCTGGTCTGGAGAAGGTCAAAGAAGCAGACCGGTCAGATGAGACTAGAATATAACAGGGCTCTGAGCGTTGGCAGTCTGATTAGAGAAGAAATGAAAGTAGAGAACGCCAAAAGGAGAGGAGACGGTCCGGATAGAGGTTTACATATAAGGTGTGGAAAAGTCCATGGGACTCGAGAGGCAATGGGGACAGAGCGTTCGGACTTCTCATCAAATGCCGGTAACGTCACAGCAGTCTGAATGAATTCGGAGAGAAGGGGATCGATCAGACGAGACTGGATTAGTCGGCACACTTAGAGTAAGTCGTACAGTTAAGATGGGAATATAAATAAAGAGTCGGCAGAGATGGACAGGCGAGGAAGGGTGTGTGTGATTGAAGTATGTGACGTAGCGGGCCGTGTTCCGTTAAGTTTCATAAGAGGGGGTTATGACCGGCTGGAAAGATTTGGGCAGCTCTATCTGCATTGGCAAAAATTGACATGGTGCCCAGGATGTGGGGTAACAAAGCCGCGGAATGGTGTGGATATGGGGTCAGTCCATTAGGTGTGTTCAAGACAGAAGCTGGAGCCGGAGTGAAAGTGGAGTGTGAATAGACAGCATCAGGGCGAAAAGAAGATGGGTAGGTGGTAGTTACTTCGCAAGCAACCTGATAAAGAAATGGGTAGTGTGGGAATTGGTAACTGGCAAAGCATTCTGTCTGAGTTGGCATGACGTTTGCTTTTTCAGGAGAACGTTCGTAGGTGGAATGTTTGAAGGTTACCAACTGTGGGTCGGTAGAAGGCAGCCATGAAGTTGAGACTGGCTGTAGACTGTTGTTTGCAGAAGGTGCAAAAGTTGTGCTAGATGGAACTGTATTGGTTGGTATGTATAAGGCGGGCCGTGTCCCGCATTGCCTCATAAAAAAGGGGTAGAATTCGTGGGGGCTAAGGTAAACTGCTTTGGATGAGGTGCGTATTTGGCCTGGTTTGTACAGTCGTCTTGCGTAGACGTTAGTGGCGCAGGTAGGTAACTCGCCTTTTTAAGTAAACCCTTCGGCTGCGTCCGAATACGCTTCGTCTGCGATATATGAAGCTCATGTGATCGCAAGTGAGCGGTGTTGCGACTAGAAATGACTTGTTTAGCAAGTTGTTTCGCCGGCGCGAATGGTGTATGTAAAGTGGTATGGAGATATGGTGAAGTGGCGCTGCTTACACTGGTGTGGTTGCGGCCGCGTTCGAGCCCTGTGCTGTGTAAATAAATAAATAAATATTTTATTCTCGACAAAGCGAGACACGCCTTTTTGGGCATGATCAGCATATTGCATTATTGTACATGATAGCGGAATAAGCAGCACCAACAGTGGGAGTAGTAAAGTTGGAGACAGTGGTGTGTGGGCCCATAGAGCCCAAAGGTTGTATGTAGTCCATGAACACAGATTGCGAGAGGTAAAAATAGTGATCAGATCACTTATATGGTATGTTGATGAGGAACTACT